>OZ038380.1:65336590-65936590 GCA_964036045.1 Eutreptiella sp. 'Long Island Sound 2002' | reverse complement strand
ATGTGTGGTCCATTGGCGGGTTATTCTCGGAATGGTGCACCCGCCAAATGGGCACGCGATATGACACCAAATATGGCATACAGCCCTACCCACGCCTTTTACACCCAACCTAGTGGTCTAGAATCAAAGTATGCCTATATTCTAATGTAACTTTGGTCCCTTAACACGCATGCAAGTGCTTTGGTCGACAATTGACCTCCTTTCGGAAAGCCGAATTTTAGCATGCACGCAAAATATATTGCCCATATATATATGGAGATCATATATGCACTATCCGGGGAAGACAAGTGATATGCCCCGGATGTAGAGGCAAGCAAAGAGGGAGAAAACGCCAACTCAACATACTTCTACACGTACTTGGATGCCAAGTACGTGAAAAAGCGCACTTCTTGGAGAACACTCAAAGTAAATAACCCTTTGGGCCTATGGAGTTGGGATCCGTTGGTCTCATCCTATGACTATGGGGGGCAAAACCTCATACACAGTGCCTATGAGGCACGTTAGTTCGTCCTTGGGCGTTTGAACGCTCGTAGCCCTTGTCATTCCACTTGGGGGTTCAAAGCGCCTTCGGCTGCCCAGATTTTCTGGTGAAAATCTGGGACGCGATCCGTTATATCAAGGAAAAAATTGCGGATCACTCGAAGACTGTTTCAGTCTTAACTTCAAGAAGGATCGTTCTACAGAATTATCTAATGCAGTCCACCGAACAGGCGACGACAGGCGGCGCGACTGCGGCGATTTCATGACAATTAGCAATCGCGGTAGAAATCGGGTATTTCACCGATTTCCGACCGAAAATCGCCTAAGACAATAAAATTACGGTTATTCTGCATACATTTATTGGTTAGGAATCGGATTCCAGATTTCGCAGGTTAGAGAACAGGGATATCCCGCTGACAGCCGGTGTCAACGGGTGTGACGGCTCACAGGCCTCCGGGCCATGGGCCATAGGTTCTGGGTACCTCTTCACCCCCCTCCTTAGAGCAAACCCTGGGGGGGGGCTCGATCACACCCAAGCATGGCAGCGGGTACCCAGGACCATCCTCTGAAGAGGGGGGGGGGTGTCACATCCTCACTTCAGACTGATTTGCAGGTTAGGCTGCCCAAATCCCACAGTAAGACAGGTACGGTGCTGTGGCTGTTAGTGACTGCAAGTATAGTATCAAGTATCAAGTCCCGGGTTCTGGCAGCGATTGTTTGCCATCCAAAGGACCCGTTAACCCATACCAGGCGCACCGGGTGCCGGCTGTGACGGTCACTATCACAATGGCAGTGGCATACACGGCCAGCATAGGCGTCACACGACGACCGAGGTGGTCCCACAGGTCGAAAGCGACCACAAAGATCCATCAGGCTACCCCAGGCTTCCCAAGGCCGCAGGCTGGGGGAGAGTCCCCACGGGTCCTTCCTTGGGCGCACCATGTCCATATCCACGACGCGAGTCCAGAGTGGTACAGCCCAACGAGCTCCTCCATAAGGGATCGGGCATCAAGGCCGTCTTTTCCCTCGCCTCATTACCACGAAGGCCATGCATGGGGGAGTCCCCATGCAGTATGGGCGGAGGCGTCGACTCCTCAAACCACCAGTTTCCCAGGCAGACTGACCGAGGTCAGGACACCGGAGGTCGCCACCTGACTGCAAGTGCGTCTGCGAGTCGGTAAGCTCACACTGGGACTGAGAGTGGCGGACCGCTGGGAGTGTAGTCAGGCAACTGGGCTTCCCGCCTGGCGCCATCAGGATCTCAGCACATCACAGCCACTAGGGCTCACAGTATCAGGGGCACTCAAAGAGAAGAATCTGTACTTAGGTAGTGGTCCAGGCTGGACCTTATGTAAGAGCATGTACACGGCGACTCAAGGCGCCTGCGTATTCCGATTCGCATCCCCTCGGGGGGGAAAAACAGTCCATAAGGCGCTGATGGGCTGATGATACGCAACATACAGATGCACATATCCTGGGGGGCAGAAAAATAAGCAATAAACGTGGTAAATAGGCGTGTAAACACACTCTGGATAGAGCGCCAAACCACGGCCCGGTTAGGATAAGGCATATGCAGGAGGGTGGACAGAAAAACGCCCGAGTTCAGGCCATATATAGTCTGCAGACACACGTAGACTGGTCTGGATCCCGCAAGTGCCATGGGACCAGACCACACACCCAAAAATTGCAATGCCGATGACAGCGGCATCCGTTGCGCAACGTCGTATGGGCTTCAAGGCCCTAAGAGCTCAGAAAGTGTGAAGGTCAGTCGCCCTGCCTGGTTCCCCAAGGATTCAGCAGGTGGGGAGTGACGAATTGGAAGAGAGGGGTCATTCTCCCCTGGATTCAGCAGGGGGGGGGTATATGGCCACTCTGATGGCAGGTCACCGGAAGATGGAAGAGAGCAAGCAAGTGAGGGACGATCCGTCGACCTAACAAGCGCTCAAAATGCATCAGGGGAGAGCTCAGGGCAGAGATCAGGCGCACCTGGCTGCAATCGCCCGGGTGAGTGCTGCCAAGTCCGAGACGTGGATCTTGGTCTTGTGCCTGCGGATGTAGTCGATGAAGGGGGTGTTAATCCGCGGCACGAACGAGGAGACGGGTTCCCAGGTGTCGTGGGACGGCCCATAGCCTCGCCAACGAACCTTGAACTCCAGGCCTCCGGGGGCCGAGGCGTTCGGACGCTGGGCCAGGATCTTCTCGACTGTATAGTCGTCCTGCTCAGCATAGTTGTCGTCCGAATCAGCCTCATGTGCGGCATAGTCCAGGGACACATGTTGGCCACGGAGGCCGGGTTCCCGCACACGGAGTTGACTCTCCTGGCGCTCCCGGAACTGTCCCTGACCCACCTTGATGCGGTAGGTGTCCTCACCAATCCTGCGGACCACCTCTCCGGGTGTGAACCAGGTTTTGGTGCGTTGGGTGCCCATAGGGCGGGGTCTGATCACCCACACTGTGTCTCCCACCCTGAACTTTTGCGCTGTCGAGCTCGGGGCGGACTTCTGACGCTCAGCATGCTCCTTCTCGAACTGCTGGCGGATGTCCCGCGCCGTTTGCTCTTGCCGCGCGAAGAATTCCTTGGCGTCCATGGCCATACCATCACCAGACAAAGGAAGTCCCCAACCCAGGGGGTCCCTGCCGAACAGAATCTGGTGAGGGGACAAACCAACCGGAGTGGGGGTGTCATGATGGGCTTTCAGAGCAGGCCACATCTCCTCAAACCAGTTCAGACGTGGATTGGTGATGTGAATCTTGCGCAGCTTCTCGAACAGTTGCCATCCAGCCACTTCAGCGCGGCCGTTAGACCGGCTGAGATAGGCGACGCTCTTGGCATGACGTATACCCATGAGGGAACACATGGCCTTGAACCAGCCACCAAGAAACTGGGGCCCTCGGTCACTGCAAATGGTGCGGGGGATGTCAAAGACGGTCAGCCAATGACGAATCATCATGACTGCCACTTCCTTGGCAAGCAACCCCTTTTTGCGTGCCGGAACGGCTACTACGTAGCCACTGTGGCGATCCACAGAAAAAAC
Source organism: Eutreptiella sp. 'Long Island Sound 2002' (assembly GCA_964036045.1). Lineage (NCBI taxonomy): Eukaryota > Euglenozoa > Euglenophyceae > Eutreptiales > Eutreptiaceae > Eutreptiella > Eutreptiella sp. 'Long Island Sound 2002'. Next base: position 65,933,075 of record OZ038380.1, on the reverse strand, counting down.
CACACAGTCAAAGGCCTCTTTCCCAATGTGCACTTCGGGCATGGAGAAGACGTCCATGGCCACGCTCCCCATGGGCTGGTCAGGCACCGGAGTCCATCGGGCTTCCCCCTTGACGTTCCGGTTATCGGGATTGCAGGCCTGACAGACCGAGCAACCCTTCCTGACCTTCTTGATGGCGGTGTAGAGACAGACCTGGTCCATCTCGAACCGGCGCTGCATGTCCAGGGCCTGCCTCTTGACCCCTGGGTGCAGCATGTGGTGGTGTCAAGCCTCACATAGCTCGGGCACTCCGGACTCTGGGACCAGCAGCTTACCATTCCGGTAGAGCTTGCCATCTTCCTCAGGCAGCCCCTTTGGCCATTTCTGCCCGTCATCAGGGTTGGTCACAGCCCTATACTCGGCCGCAAAGGCCTCGGACTTAGCGTAGTCGTTGGTCCAGTCGTCCTGGAGTCAAGACTCAGGGAAGAGGTGCTTTTCGGACTCAGCTCCATCAGGGGCGAGTACTCTGACCGCTCTGCCCATCCTCGTTCCGAGGGGGGCATCCATAGCCATAACGACGAAGCATTTAACACCCTCCTCCTCCATCAGACGCTCCATTTCTATGATCCTCTTGGCCTCAGCGGTCTCAGCCTCATCGCCATGGGCAGAGATATCCGTCATGCCCTTGCTGGCGGGATAGGCCCACCTACTGAGACAGTCCGCCACGGTGTTGTCCTTACCAGGAACATACACAACCGTGAGGTTGAACTTGGCCAAGGTCTCATGCCATCTTGCCCGTCGGGGGGTGGGACCAGAGGAGGTGTCCGCGTGCTCCTTTTGCCACGACTGCAGACTCTGATGGTCGGTGCAGACGGTGACGGGATGGAGGGCTATGTACCCAGCCCATTTTCTGAGAGCCATGACGATGGCATACGCCTCCTCTTCCCGGGGCGTCCACGTCCGTCTCTTGTTTTCCGCCAGGACTCGGCTCCAGAAGGCCACCGGCACGTGCCTCCCATCGTCAAGCACTTGTTCCAACACTGCGCCAACGGCGTAGTCGGAAGTGTCGGTGCGCAGGTCGAACCCTCGGTCAGGATCCACGAGGTGCAGACCCACTGCGGATGGCAGCGCCTGCTTCATCCCCTCAAAGGCACGGTCGGACTCAGCAGTCCAGACCAGAGCCTTCTTGGACCCTTCTTGGTCTCCTCTCGGTTGCCCTTGAGCATGGTCGTCATGGGGGCTGCATACTCGGCATACATCTTGATATACCCCGAGTAGTAGTTGCAGAACCCCAAGTACGCCCGTAGCTCAGAGACCGTTTTGGGCTTTTCCCAGTGCTCAATCGCAGCCACCTTGCCAGGTATGGGCTTTCGCTGCCCGTTCCCAACTGCGTGGACAGCGAAGACCACCTTGCTTACCGCAATGGTGGCCTTGTCACTGCTGCCCGTGAGTTTGTGCCGAACCAGAAGGTCCAGCACTCGAGTGACGTCCCTCTCATGCGCCTCCAGAAGCTCCTCAAAGCTCATACTGGGGTCCCCGGACGCGATGATCACGTCGTCCACGAAGGGGTCCACACAGTCACGCACCGGCTCAAGCAGGTTCTCCAGCATCCGCTGAAAAGCCACATTGCCGTTGGTAACGCCCATGGGCATCACCTTCCACTGGAGAGGTCCAGTTGGGATGCTCATGGCTGTGCAGGCACGGGACTCCTCGGCGAGAGGCATCTGATGATAACGAGGTTTCAGGTCAATCACCGTGAAGATCCTCCGCCCGTGTTGTTTTTGCAGCATGTCCTCAATGAAGGGCAGCGTTTAGCTGTCGTGCTGCGTTTGGGCGTTTAGGCCGCAGTAGTGGACCACAAGCCGCCACTCCCCGGCCACCTTCTTGGGGACGACGAAGCACGGAGAGGCCCATTCGGAGTGGCACGGCGCGAGCCAGCCTCTCTCAATGAAGTCACGGAGGATCTTCTCCATGGCCTCCTTCCTCTCGACCCGCAGGGCGAACTCCCGGTGCCGATACACACGGGGGTCCTGCTTCAGTCGTATTTTGGCCTCGCCATACGGTCCACGCACCGGTGGGGGAAACACAGGTTTTCCGCTGAAGAAGGTATCACCATACTTCTGCTTCAGCCTGGCCCTCAATGCCTGGATCTTGGGGCAATCATCGGACTCCGCCTTGGCTTTTCCGGGCACCTGGACCACTGAGCTTACTTGAGGGGTAGCGACCCCGCTCGGTTTCGGCTCAGGTGGTTTTCCCAGGTGGCCCAAAGGGCCATCTCTGGTCTTGCCTCAGAATAGGTGGCCGTAGGTGGGTGCGTTTCCGCCGATTGGCTCGTCCTGGCTGGACATGTGGTCCAGCACCCTCTGTACGAAAGTGTTCCTGTCATAGGAACCAGAGACGATCGAGTCCACTTCCCACCAGGCTTTGTCCCGGCCCTTGCCCTCACGCTGGCTTCCCCAGTCGTGAAAGGGCTCATCCATATACCCCTGAACCAGATCCGACTCCTCTTCAGTGAGGGGGTCTTCCGATTTTCCGATGTCAACAGGGGAAACCGCGAAGCATTGCCGCCATGGCTCCGCTACGATGCGGTTGAGACACACGAAGTCCGTGGTGTCGGCCTGATCAAGGCCCCCATCCACATAGTTGAATTCCGTTGACCATCTCTGGGGTGGCATGGGCTGTCCCTTAGCGTCCTGATATACACTCTCTCCAGCCGGTAGGACGACCTTGTTTAAGGTCATGTTGGTCAATGAGACTACCCAATGTCGGGTACTTTCCTCCTCGGTGCATCCCATAGGAACAACCAGCACTGCCTTGGAGCGGTCCTTGCGTATGTTCGCTACCGCCCTTGGAATGTCCCATCGTTGGCAATGGATCCACATCAAGCCCTGATGCGGACCCCAGTGCTTCTTCCACGCGGAGTCCTGTGCGCTCCAGTACTTCTCACAAACCCGCAGATGGGCGGAGGTTCCTGAAGAGAACGCATCCAGGGCCAGATCCGAAGCTGCCACGTCCGCGACCACTCGGCTCGCCACTTCCGGCATTACGCCGTACTCCTGGTTTGCTGGCCCAGTTGGCTCAGTGCCCAGCGCGGCTACTTCGAGCTGATTGCGTTCGGGGTGGATCCATTGGCATTCCACATGGTGCTCAGGTGACGGAAGCCACGAGAGCTGGTCGTCCTGGTACAGGGTCATCGAGGCCTGGGCTGGGAGGACGCCGGAGTCCGTCTGCATCATGAAGTCGTACCCAACGATCATGTCCCAGTCCATCTCGGCCTGGTAGAAGCGACCTTGCAGGAGGATTTCCTTGCCGAGGTCCGGGCGGCTCAGCTCACGGTGGTTCACGAACTGCAGCCCAATGGCCGCTTCCTTCGTGCCTCCCACCATGTACTGGCCGTTCGCCACCTTCAGCCTGACAGGTTTCCGACTGTCGGTCAAACACTCTGGCGGAAGTAGGCCAGCCTTGACCAAGCTGACCTGAGCTCCCGTGTCAACCAACACGTCGAAGACCCTCTCCACTTCCCCGCATAAGGCACGGACCTTAAGATGCAACTGCCGCTCACGCCCCACTCGGCGCAGGGCGTGCAAGCTCAGGATCCCCGGCCGTTCCAGAAGCTCAACAAGCGACTGGTGCAGGTCGTGGACAATGGGCTCAGGCTGCCCATCTGCAGCATCCAGCTGCGGTCCGGGTGATCCTCCGATACTCTCGGATAGATCTTGAAGTACACCAAACACATTCTTGGTCGCGAAGGATAAACGGGTGCAAGGGTTCGTGCCTTCACTTGCCCTCACCCCGCCACCGCGACTGGGTGCCGGACCGGGCCTTCCGCCCGCGGCCATTCCTTTTGTGCTCACTGACTCCCGACTGGGATGGTGTGGCGCTTCCCACGACACCATCCTGCGACCGCCCTAGCTGGGGCCCTTGGCTGCAGGGGCTCCGCTAGGGGGCGTCGGTTGTGGAAGTAGGGGTATTCTCCTCCGCATCAACCTCGTTGACACCCTTCTTCTTTCCCCTATTCCTAGGCTTCTTGTCCTTGTCCTTGTTCTGGTCGTTCTCTTTGTTCTCCTCGTTCTTGTTGTCCGACCTGGGGACCCAGTTCCTCTTGATCTCCTGGATCTCCTTAACTAACTCGGTCCCCACCGACATCAGCTTGGAAAGCCCGTCCTTGTCGACCTCCACTTTGGCTTCCCGGATACCCGCGGGTGCACGCTTCTTCGACCTGTGCGCCTTCTTGTAGGCCTCCGTGTCGGCCTGGTGGATGGGGCATGTTCGGTGGTCATGGTTGAAGCCTTTCTTCCTCCCATAACACACGAAACAGCCCTGAGGGTGAGCTGGTATGAACTCCCCATAGGACAGCGGAGGGTCGCCAATGCGGCGAGGGTCCCTCTTCTCCTTCTTCTTCCAACCCTGCAGCAGGGGCTTCCAGTTTCCCCGGTTGCTCCCGGCGTTCAGGTTGTGTGCCACGAAGGCACAAACGGCTATCTCGGGGGGCTCATCGTCGTCGTCATCGTCGTCGAGAGCCTCACCGCCATCGGCTCCCGCTGGGTCCATGGCAGCTTCCCTACCAGGCCCCTCGCCAACGTAGTTGACGTCGCGGTCGCCGGGCCTCAACCAGCGGGTGTGGTGGAGGTTCCGGTACTCCTTGAGTACCTCCTCTCCAAGCCACTCCAGGATCTCGTCGCAGCTCATCCGCGCCGGGATGGCCTGCAGACGGATGGTCTGGCCGCTCACGTCACACTCGTCAAGGCGCCACATCGCGGTCTTCTCGCGATCGCCCGAGACGGTGATGAGGAGAGCGTTCCGCAGGGAGTGCCGTTTGACATCCCGGGCCACATTCTTCCTTGTCCAAGCCACCACATTCGTATGATACTCTTTGGGGAGCATCATCTTGACCGTGTGGTTGGACTTGGCCCTCTTGGCTTCCTCCTTGGTGACCCTCTTGATCCATGCTTCCGGCAGCATGGAGAGCAGGCGAGCCTGCTCGTCACCCTCGCTCCAGTCCTCCACGTTGCGGCGGAAGAGGGTGTATTGCCCTCGGAAGTCTCGCCAGTCCCGTAGGCGGATCTCCCGTCCATCACGCTGAAGCTTAATCGACTTCCACCGCTTGGCAGCCACCTGCGGAGCGTCCACCCGCTCCTGCTCGTTGAGCCACTTCTTGGCTTCCTTGAGGGTCTTGATTTTCCCCTCCTTAGTCGCCACGAAGTATAGCTCTTGGAGCACTTCCGGCAGGCAGTACCTGAACCGTCTGAAGACATATTTCTCCGCATCTGTGGGATCCATGTCCTCAGTGACGGTCACCCCCCAATCGTCCAGCTTCTCCAAGAAGCGGTCGAGGTTGAGGGGGTTGCCATCGTACATGGGGGGCTTGATGTCCTTCAGGTCTTCCCACACGGCGGCATCCGCGGACTTAGAGACCATGAACGCCGGCCGCGAGGTCCACCGAGGTTCCCAATGGCCTCTCCCACGGACTCCCACGGCCGCCACTTCCATCTCCTCCCCGGTATCCGCGTGGCTACGCCGTGGTTGCTCCATGTACGCTGAACCTAGATGTTCACGCCGTACTGCTTCCATGTACGCCTCCTCATCACGGCACCGGGGGCCGCGTTCAGCGGCCTCCCGTCGTACACCACGCGGCTGGGAGATGTCAAACTCCTCCAGGTCCAGGTCCAGGTCCTCACCTCCGCCGACATCCCACTCCACGTCTCCTCTGGGGACCTCATCCCTCAGTCCACCATAACGTCAACCAGCCATTGGGATTGGCTCCGGGGCTGGTGCGGGGCGTAGGGGGCGTACCAGTGTCCGCGGTGGAGCACGGCGGTTGTGGTACTCCGCGCTGAGCCACTCATCACGCCAATCCTCACTGCCACTGCCGGGCGGGACGCGCTCGTTGCGGCGGCCCGCGCTGTGGTGAGAGGGGGCGCTGAGAGAGGGGGCACTGGCGCTGGGGCGACTCCTGGGGGCTCCGCCGGGGGCGTGGGGTCTGCCTGGACCTGGTCCGGGTCCCCAGCCGTCGTCCGACGAGTCAGACTCCAGGGGTGTGTGGTCGCTGCCGACGCTCCCACGGCCTTCCAGCACGTCCAACCTCCGCTGCAGGCCGCTGATGACCTTGTTAAGCTGCCTGGTCTCGCCCTTGGCGATGTCCAGCTCCCTCTGGGTGGCGGTGGCGACCTTGGCGCTCTTGATCATCTCGATCCTGGCGATGTCCAGCTCCTTCTGTGCGCGCGCGGCGATCCTGGCGATGCGAGTCATCTCGCCCTTGCCCGTGTCTACCTCGCGCTCGAGGGACTGGACCCTCCTGCGGAGGTGGACAATCCACGGCCAGGTGGAATGCGGGTCGCCGTTCCCTGGTGGGTCGTCGGGGTCCCCAGGGGGTCCTCCAGGAGGGCCTCCGCCGGGTCCGCCCGGTCCAGGGGGTCCTCCCCCGACCGGTGGTCCGCCTCCAGGGGGTCCTGATGGTCCTCTGCCAGGGTGTCCTGGTGGGTCTCCGCCAGGTCGCCTCGGTGGGTTCGAGGATGGGGGCTTCTTCGTGTAGTCGAAGTCCATGTCGTCATCCTTGTCCACGTCGCCCCACCTAGGCGTCTCGGTCTCGGAAGACTCCGAGCTCCGGTAGGGGGGAGGGAGATACTCATCCTCACCTTCCGGCTCCATGGGGACCTCTATGCCTCCTCCGCCAGCCACTCCTCGGCGATGTCGGCGGCCTCGTTCATCCCTGTTGCTGGCCGTGAACAAGGGGTGACTATCGTGGGGGTGTCCGCCCGCTGGCCTCCGTGACCTCTCGGGGGTCTTCCCCTTACCCTTCCTCCGTTGGTAGGCAGTCGGGCCACTGCTCCCACCGCTGCCCGTGTCCACCTCCTCCGGATCCAGCGCCATCCTGGAGGAGGCGTCCCCTTCGGAAAGCTTTCGAAGGGTCTCCACTTGGGATCCTCCCGGGGGAGTCTCACGGCGGAGCTTGGTCTCCGCCTCCGCCATTGCGGCGGCCGTGGCTGCGGCAGCTCGCCCTTCGGCCTCCTCCCGGGCCCGAGCAGCCTCGGCTTCCGGGCCTGCAGCAGCCGAGCCTTCTCCGCTTCCAACGCCGGCAGCCCCGCCTCCGTCTTGGCCCTCTCCTCAGCGACCTTCCGTCGCGCGGCCTCGATGGCGTCCTTCTTGGCGGCGTCCGCTTGGGCCTTGGCCGTTGCCTCGGCGTGGGCCCTTTCCTCCGCCTCCTTCTTTGCCCTCTCCTGGGCCAGCGCCTCTTCCAGCGCCTTCACCTCGGCCTCCTTGCAGGCAATGGCCTCCTGCGTCAGGCGGGCTTCCTCGGCGGCTGCCGCCACCTCACCCTTGACCTGGGCAGTCGCTGCCTCATGGGCGGCTCCGGCCGTGAGTCGGGCCGCAATGGCCGCCACGGTCGAGGCGTGGATGGCCATGCCATGCTCCCACTCTGCAGCTTCCTGCTGGGCGATGCCGACGGCGCCCTCCATGGCAGCGTTCTGCTTCGTGGCCCGTTGCCGGGCAACCCGAAGGTTGCAGGGCACCCCACAGGCGCGCTCTCAGGCACGCGCCACGTCCCTTTGGTCGGGAGCGACACTGCTGCTGGAGCTGGCCTGGTCGGCCGGCATCCTCCCGCGGTTGGCCGACTCCACGTCGCTGCTGGGGCCTGACTTCCTCAGGAGCAGCGGACGGGGCTTGGCCTTGGCTTGCTTGGCGACTTCCAGGAAGTCACCAAGGGTGGTGTGGCCGGGGTGGTGACCGCCACTGGCCCGTTGGGGGCTGTGGGCTGGGGTTCCGCCCCTGGCGCCTACGGCGGCTTCGGCGGCCAGGGATGCCTGGTACTCCCGCCACTTCCTGTCCCGCTCCCTGTCCCCGGCGGAACGCTTCTCCTTTCCAGGAGAGGCACTGCTGCTGCTGCTGCCCTGCAGCGTTCGCGCGTTCCCCAGCTCCGGGAACTCCTTCTTGATCATGTCCCACATGGAGACGTTGATCGTGGCGCCCAACGGGTACTTGTTGGGCTTCTCGTCCTCCTCAATCCCGTCGGGGCGCAGCCCTTCGCCGGGCCTGTCTGGGCGGGTCCAGACCCTCCAGCGCTTGCGGCGGAAGCGGTACGCATACCCTTCCACCCGCAGCCATTCCTCCACTGCCCGCAGGCGGTCCTCGCCCACATCCTCACGGAGCTCGAAGCTCCCGGGCATGCCGCCCTCGCACTGCGGATTGCTGTGGCGGTAGTGCTGCCCCCACAGCAACCCACGCAGTAGGTGCGCCGCATGGGGGTGGGGCTGCGGCCACGTCTTGCCCGCCTCATCCCAATTCACCATCGTTCTCCTCGATGGAGTGGTCCTGGGGTGGTTGCTGAGGTGGGTGATGTAGCACTGGACTGGGAGTGCGGCCGGTGCTGGTCGGCCGGTGGTTGTGGAGGTGGTTGTTGTAGCTGGGAGTGCGGCCTTGCTGGTCGGCCGAAGGAACTCGTTGGTGTCAGAGTTCCGGTCCCTGCACTTCCTTCACGGACTCCGCGCTGTTGCGGGCGGCGCTCCGAGCCGCCGCGCTGCGCTGCGAGCTGCGAGCTGCGAGCTGCTGCGCTGCGCTGCTCGGGGTTCGTGTGGCCCCGAGTGGCACGCGAGTGATGGGTAACCCCGCGGCGGTGAAACGCTTTTCACGCGTTCCCGTGGGGGGCCTGGCCACGGGACACTGCGGTGACACGCACAAGCAAGCAGGCCGGCAAAGCACTGCGCTCACAGGGGCATCAATACGCTCGTGTCATGTGACAAAGCGTTTCAGGATCCTTGCCACTCTGCAACGAGGGAACAAAAGTATGTACAGCAACACATCAGGATATGTACACATGGGGTTAAGACTGGACTGGGGTAAGGGCATCACAGGACAATAGACACTCAGTCCCAACTCATATCCCAATCCCAGGTCCGACCCTTCCAGTGGCTGGTGAAGGCGGGGGCTCAAACACAACCCATGCCCTGCTCAGTCCGCACCCTGAAACCCTGCCTATAGGGGAGGTGTCCCGCCCAGCCACAGGTGAGTTCCTGGGAACCAGGGGGCTCCAAGGCCAACCAACAGTGGCTCCTCATGCCCCCAACGGCAGGTCCCAACTCCCCTCTGAGCCAGAGATATGGCCCCGCCATTATCCCCTAGGAGTTGGTAGCTGAAAATGGGCTGTTTCAGCCCAAACTGACATTAGCTCAAAAATCTCCAAAATTGACCCCTCGTCCGGACCCGCCAGAGGTAGGGACGAGGCAACTGACCCTATGTCCGTCGATTACGAACTCCTTGGAGCCCTCACCCAACCTGGTTCCCTCTGAGGTCCCGGCATCAGGGCACCAAGGGTTCGTCAAGTGGGGTCATGATGCCAAAATCACCAAAATTGGCATCATTCTCACGCATGGCTCGCCCGGCCAGGGCAAGGCCAATGGCTCACAGGATAGGAAGCAGGACCTCCGACCTATATCTGAGTGTACAACGCAAAATTGGGTCCGGGCTCCCTGTGGGCATAGAGATATGGGGCCGCCAATTGACCACACGGGGGGGGGGGGGGGGGTGAAATTGGGGTCCCAAAAGGGGGTCATTTTGGCGGCTCAAAATGGGCCAAAATTCGGGGGTGCTCCCAATAGTATATCTCCACGCCGGCTTGGAGGTCGGATTCGCCATTCTATACGCGATCCACCAGGAGTCTAACAGAGACTTCCATGCTTTTGGCTCTCAAGGATCTCCATGCCACTCGGCCTGGTGACAATCCCAATTGGGTCCACATATGCAAAAATGGCAAAATTTTCCACACTCACTTTGGGCTAGCACCTTAATGAAGGTTGCTCCGCTTCCCCCACGTGGTATGCGAACCATGCAGATCAATGTCCATAACACCCATGTCATATATGGTCCATTGGTCCATGCTTCCGTAGTGCACCAGGGGGCTGAACATGGTGCACGGTGGGCAGAAAATGTGGAAAATTGCTCAAAATGGCCGAAAATGCGCACACTCATGGTTGGGGCAAATGAGGCACATGCCCAACTTGGACCGGAGTGTGCCATAGGATTGGTATCAAGTCACATGCGTCCAACATATCTTTTGGGCGTCCCCCAACCCCTCTGGTTTTGGGAATGGCAGGGTCGCCAAGTGAGCCCATGATTTGGGATAGTCCCAAATCACCAACATGGCGGCCACGGTATGCCAAGCCCAAGAGGAGTTATTCGCCGGGTCCAAGATATGTTGGGCACCGAAGTATGTACCCTCATAACATACTTGGGTCATGATGTCAATTGAGCGCAACGTTGAGATACACGGTCGCCACTTGACATCATGACGGGCTCAAAACAGCAAAATTGGTGAAAAGACACGCAAAAGTGCCTTGAAAGCTACACCAATATATTATAATATCTTCGGCCTGGATTGAGTTATCGACAAATCCTTTTAAACACAATGACTTGACACCAATGACCTTCGATTCCACATATGTGCTCTACTTGGGGCGCTTTGAAAGGTCGCGCGCGCTGCCTCCCAAGTGGGCACATGCAAAAATGGAATATTGCAAAAAACACACCTTGCTCGCAACGCATCGCTTCGGGAGCGCTCCACAAGCGTCTCTTCACGAAGGTTAGGCTTGCGAGTGTTGGTTGGGAGTACAATGAAGGGCCTCGTGCAATATGTGGTCCATTGGCGGGTTATTCTCGGAATGGTGCACCCGCCACATGGGCACGCGATATGACACCAAGTATGGCATACAGCCCTACCCACGCCTTCTACACCCAACCTAGTGGTCTAGAATCAAAGTATGCCTATATTCTAATGTAACGTTGGTCCCTTAACACGCATGCAAGTGCTTTGGTCGAAAATGGACCTCCTTTCAGAAAGCCGAATTTTAGCATGCACGCAAAGTACATTGCCAATATATATATGGAGATCATATATGCACTATCCGGGGAAGACAAGTGATATGCCCCGGATGTAGAGGCAAGCAAAGAGGGAGAAAACGCCAACTCAGCATACTTCTACACGTACTTGGATGCCAAGTACGTGAAAAAGCGCACTTCTTGGAGAACACTCAAAATAAATAACCCTTTGGGCCTATGCAGTTGGGATCCGTTGGTCTCATCCTATGACTATGGGGGGGGGAAACCTCATACACAGTGCCTATGAGGCACGTTAGTTTGTCCTTGGGCGCTTGAACGCTCGTAGCCCTTGTTATTGCACTTGGGGATTCAAAGCGCCTTCGGCTGCCCAGATTTTCTGGGAAAAATCTGGGACGCGATCCGTTATATCAAGGAAAAAATTGCAGATCACTCGAAAACTGTTTCAGTCTTAACTTCAAGAAGGATCGTTCTACAGAATTATCTAATGCAGTCCACGGAACAGGAGACGACAGGCGGCGCGACTGCGGCGATTTCACGACAATTAGCAATCGCGGTAGAAATCGGGTATTTCACCGATTTCCGACCGAAAATCGCCTAAGACAATAAAATTACGGTTATTCTACATCGATTTATTGGTTAGGAATCGGATTCCAGATTTCGCAGGTTAGAGAACAGGGATATCCCGCTGACAGCCGGTGTCAACGGGTGTGACGGCCCACAGGCCTCCGGGCCATGGGCCATAGGTTCTGGGTACCGCTTCACCCCCCTCCTTAGAGCAAACCCTGGGGGGGGGCTCGATCACACCCAAGCATGGCAGCGGGTACCCAGGACCATCCTCTGAAGAGGGGGGGGGGTGTCACATCCTCACTTCAGGCTGATTTGCAGGTTAGGCTGCCCAAATCCCACAGTAAGACAGGTACGGTGCTGTGGCTGTTAGTGACTGCAAGTATAGTATCTAGTATCAAGTCCCGGGTCCTGGCGGCGATTGTTCGCCATCCAAAGGACCCGTTAACCCATCCCAGGCGCACCGGGTGCCGGCTGCGACGGTCACTACCACAATGGCAGTGGCATACACGGCCAACATAGGCGTCACACGACGACCGAGGTGGTCCCACAGGTCGAAAGCGACCACAAAGATCCATCAGGCTATCCCAGGCTTCCCAAGGCCGCAGGCTGGGGGAGAGTCCCCACGGGTCCTTCCTTGGGCGCACCATGTCCATATCCACGACGCGAGTCCAGAGTGGTACAGCCGAACGAGCTCCTCCATAAGGGATCGGGCATCAAGGCCGTCTTTTCCCTCGCCTCATTACCACGAAGGCCAGGCATGGGGGAGTCCCCATGCAGTATGGGCGGGGGCGTCGACTCCTCAAACCACCAGTTTCCCAGGCAGACTGACCGAGGTCAGGACACCGGAGGTCGCCACCCAACTGCAAGTGCGTCTGCGAGTCGGTAAGCTCACACTGGGACTGAGAGTGGCGGACCGCTGGGAGTGTAGTCAGGCAACTGGGCTTTCCGCCTGGCGCCATCAGGATCTCAGCACATCACAGCCACTAGGGCTCACAGTATCACGGGCACTCAAACAGAAGAATCTGTACTTAGGTAGTGGTCCAGGCTGGACCTTATGTAAAAGCATGTACACGGCGACTCAAGGCGCCTGCGTATTCCGATTCGCATCCCCTCGGGGGGGAAAAACAGTCCATAAGGCGCTGATGGGCTGATCATACGCAACATACAGATGCACATATCCTGGGGGGCAGAAAAATAAGCAATAAACGGGGTAAATAGGCGTGTAAACACACTCTGGATAGAGCGCCAAACCACGCTTCGGTTAGGATAAGGCATATGCAGGAAGGTGGACAGGAAAATGCCTGAGTTCAGTCCATATATAGTCTGCAGACACACGCACACTGGTCTGGATCCCGCAAGTGCCATGGGACCAGACCACACACCCAAAAATTGCAATGCCGATGACAGCGGCATCCGTTGCGCAACGTCGTATGGGCTTCAAGGCCCTAAGAGCTCAGAAATTTGAAGGTCAGTTGCCCTGCCTGGTTCCCCAAGGATTCAGCAGGTGGGGAGTGACGAATTGGAAGAGAGGGGTCATCCTCCCCTGGATTCAGCATGGGGGGGTATATGGCCACTCTGACGGCAGGTCACCGGAAGATGGAAGAGAGCAAGCAAGTGAGGGACGATCCGTCGACCTAACAAGCGCTCAAAATGCATCAGGGGAGAGGCGGTTTCCCTCCCTTGTGGAGTAAACTCCTTCCTTGGGAGCGTATCCCATTCCCCCAAGCGGATCCAGGCTAAATCCTACTATCCACGAGGTATCTCCCGCGCAAATCGAGGAGGATGAGTGTGACCAGTGGTTCCCCCTGGCGTTGGGACAGGGTAACGACGCTGACGAGGAGGACATTGGAGTGCTGGAATGTCATGAACTCCATGATTTCGCGCTTTCCGTTGCCCTGTCGCCTGCACCGTCCGCACCTATGTCATGGACCAAGAATCGCCCCATGCTTGTGGAAGAATCCCCGGCGCCCCAATACATCATGGTGGAGGACTCTTCGGCCCCTCAGTGCATTGTTGTGGAGGAATCCCCGGTGCCTATGAGCGGCGTCAAAAACCCCCTGTGTCTTGTCGTGGAATCTCCGGAGCCTACGGAAGGCCGGGCCGGTACTGAATCTTCAGTGCCTATGACTGGCACGAAAGATGGTCCATCCCTAGTGGATGATTCTCCGGCGATGCCGAAGGTTGACGATCTGTGCAGGGGGGGAGGGAATCCGGTGGAGGGAGGTTCAGCAACCCTCCCAATAAACTTGGTCTCTCTCCCCTCAACTACATCTCCTATGGAGGACCCCCAACCGCGGGTACTGCCCAATTCGGTGGGGGATCCAGAGGTTGCAACGGGCTCGGGGCCTGTTTTAGCTTCCCATCCGAGAATCCAAATACCTATCGTGGTTCATGAATCACCTCAATATATTGTGATGGACGAATCCCCACCTCCACCGCCGGAGCCTAACACTGTTGGTCCTGTTTCCCCTCTGCCGTCACCCCGCCCCCGCCAGGCGGCTTACATCGAGCGAGTGCACGGAATCCCGCACCTGATTCGGCCGTCCCGTGGTGGGGGTTCCGGGGGGGGAGCATTCCTCTAGTGGGGGGGCGCCTGCGCCTGTTGCTGCGCGCCCCACACCCCCGTCTCGCCCTGCGGGGGGGCCCTCTGGTCCCTCCCTGGCACGGGGGGTTGCTGGAGGAGGCGGTGGTGGGTCATCTCCTCCTCGTGGGGGGGGGGGGTCCCTCGTTTCGACATTCTGGGGGCCCCGCTCAAACACAGGGGGAGGCTGAACTCAAGCACACCTGTGGCTGTCCCCGGTGTGTGGTGCACTATGAAACATGCATCCAATCGCTGATGGCTCAGGTGCAGGACCTGCGAACTCAAAATCTAGAGTTGCAGCGATCTCAGCAGGAGCTTTCTCAGGCAGTAGCCTCTACCGCTGGCATCAGTCAGTCCTACGGGGACCGGATGACCCAAATCTTGTCTACGTTGGGTAAGTTTGACGCGGTGGTTCAGGGCTACCAACTGTATTCTCAGTTGGTGGAGGCTAGTACATCGGATCATCTTAAAATGTCTAACAGCAACGCGGCTAAATGCTTTAGCGAAGTGGAAACGCTCGCTACGCGTTACGCCGCCGTTGCATCCAGGATCGATGCGTGGGACCACTGGTACTCCACGCCTGCGGAGCCCGATACGGTGCTCCCGCCCCCACCATCGGCGCCTCCACCCGTTCCTGATCCTGAGACGGCGGCGCCTACGGCGCCCATGGGCGCGCCATTCCGTCCATCCGGTGTTGGGTGTGTCCTTCCTTTCTCCGTCCACCCATCCCATGATTGCATCTACCATCCGAAAGCTTGTCCGGATTCGGGGTGGCCGAGAGGGGGGGAGGAACACCACGAACACCCCCATCACAAAGAACCTACTTTGTGGAGGGGAACTGCCGAAAAGCAGAAGGAACCTGCTATCCCCGAATGGAGGGCGGTGCCCAAGGGCGAAGAACACCCCACGGAGCCTACGGCCCCGTGGACCAGTGCGGAGGAGAACACCTCTTCGCTGGGGAACATCAGTCCCCTCACGAAAAATGTTTTCACTTCTGAAGCCGGTTCGGACCCCCGTGGCCATCTTGGGGTCACTTGGGGTGTGTATCTATGTGCCGGCAAGCCGCCATTGGCTGATATCATACTCTCCCGTCCACCTGAACTAACCCGATGTGATAGTGTGATAGGTTTGGCCATTCCGGCTACGAGCGGCCATATTCAGTATCAAGGCGCCGCCAGCGGAGATTTATATATCAGAATATCAGGAATCAACAGGGTTTTTTTATCATAATGTTTCCGTAATTTTTCAGCCTTTCGTTCTGATGGTCAATGTATCGGCGACTGTCAGTTGGCTCGCGATTTTGCGTTAACCGATTGGTTAACTGGTATTTCCAGATATTTTGGTTATGACTCCGATGAAGGGTCAGATTTCATCTGTAAAGGGTTCGTTGCTTCCGCAATTTTCTAAATAAGCACTCGAAATTTTAATCTGAATTTTTCGCGATGTTGAAATCGGATTTTCGACTTCGACATCGCCGCACTTGAGTTGGTCGTCTTCGAGTGGTCATACTCTTTTCCCTATGCCCGAATCAGGTTTCCCTTATACTTGCCACCCATTTGACTTGGAGATATAAGGGAAACAAAAGTGAATCGTGGGACCACTTTGAAGGACCATATCTACGCGCGAGTGTGAGGAAAGAGAATAAGGAAGGCTGGGTTGCAAGTGCCTTAGTCTCAACTTAATTTAGGAAGCATCAAACGTCTTTGGTTTGTAAACATGCCCGGTATAGCAAGGGATAATGGTCAAGAGGGTATAAAGTGATATATAACTCTTGGACCATGCAACCGAATATTTTAATGCGACTTTCGAGTGTGCCGCATGAGTGTTGGGGTTGCATAGCAACTTTCCTTGGGTTCCTACGTATTTTTAACGTGAAGTTATGTCCATGGAGGGACATGGCATATCATGGTGGGAGCCACATTATGAGGGTATGTGTTATATGCATGGTATATGTTGGATATGCTCACGCCCATGTTATATATCTTCGTGTGGCCGAAGAGATGGGGAGCCATACGTGACAAGGGCTTTGCCCATGTCCCAATTGTGGAATTCAAAGCGCTACACCAAGTCTACCGCATATGTATTGCTCATGGTATGTTTGGCAAGGAGATCCATGAGTGCACTCCCATTTTCATGGGGCATGTAGATATGGGTGGCGAAGGCATCTCCATGCGCCCCGTTGGGGATCCAAGTGGGGGAATTGTTCGCAAATGGTCCCAATCATTTGTGTATTGAACCATGCGCGGATATCATGGGTGAGCATAGAGATATACTATCATGACAACTTTGTATTTGGGCATATTTTCATGTTTTTGACCTCAATGTTTGCTCATTTTTGCATTTTGTGTACTTACCTGGTCGGCAAACAGCAGAAAGCCTATGGGGAGTCGAACCATGGTATGTTGTTCATATGTTGGCATATGCTTTGGAGTTGAACACCACCATATGCCGGATTGGGTACTTCATTTGGCTTGGGGCACGAGAGATTACAAGAATTGCTCTCAAGATCATGGGCTGACTTGGGCAGTGCGTGGCGCCCATATCCGAAGGGGTTTCGAGGGTTAAGTGGGATGTACATGGGTATTGGCCTTTGGTCTCTAACCTCCATGAATACTAGACTTCGATTCCATGCATGCTTGGAGCCTTCAGATAAGTGGTAACTTCAATTTTGAGCACATATTTGATATATGGCCAATATGGTGTGAATTGGCAGTTTTTGGCATGTTATGAGTTCAAACTCATGGGACATATCTCCAAGCCCGTTCAACCCCAAGTCCAACCAAGTATATGTCAGGGTAGAACATGGTCCTGAGTGCCACTCTAGGCCATGACACGCCACCTCCCCTATTGGGCTAGGATTTACAGGCTTGGGAGTGAACACATTTTTGGGGTTTGTGTAGTGACTTGTGACACATGGCATTCAGCCATCTCATTTGACCTGGTTCAGGGCAATATGTTGGTGAGTCAAGGGAAGGTCTTGAGTCCAGGGAATGAGGGGTTTATGGCTGTGAATGTGTATGTTTACCTCTTTCCCCAACTTTGCTTTATTTGTGTTCATATGCCAATAAAGAAGGTCCCTACCAGGACCGGCCCCCGCTGTGCCCCTTCCGCCTGTAACCCCTGCCGATTTGCTCCTGATCAACGATTGCATTGCTCAAAATCCAAGGTTCCAAAACCAAAAATATAGAAAATAAAATCCTCCTTCAACCCTGAATGGCAACCAGATCCCACAAATACAGCAATAACCCAATTCACAATCCAAATCAGGCTGTGGGCTTCCGTTCAGCACATCGATGGTCTCACGATGGCGGGCATGTACAAGAATTGCACCAAGGAAGAAAGCCCTGAAATTGGCATATGAACACAAATAAAGCAAAGTTGGGGAAAGAGGTAAACATACACATTCATAGCCATAAACCCCTCATTCCCTGGACTCAAGACCTTCCCTTGACTCACCAACATATTGCCCTGAACCAGGTCAAATGAGATGGCTGAATGCCATGTGTCACAAGTTACTACACAAACCCCAAAAATGTGTTCACTCCCAAGCCTCTAAATCCTAGCCCAATAGGGGAGGTGGCGTGTCATGGCCTAGAGTGGCACTCAGGACCATGTCCTACTCTGACATAACCTTGGTTGGACTTGGAGTCGAATGGGCTTGGAGTAATGACCTATGAGTTTGAACTCATAACATGCCAAAAAACTGCCAATTCACACCATATTGGCCATATATCAAATATATGCTCAAAATTGAGGTTACCACTTATCCGAAGGCACAAAGCATGCATGGAATCGAAGTCTAGTATTCATGAAGGATGGATACCAAAGGCCAATGCCCATGTACATCCCCACTTTACCCTCGAAACCCCTTCGGATATGGGCGCCACGCACTGCCCAAGTCAGCCCATGATTTTGACACCAATTCTTGTAATCTCTCGTGCGCCAAGCCAAATGGAGTAGGCGATCCGGCATATGGTGGTGTTCAACTCCAAAGCATATGCCAACATATGAACAACATACCATGGTTCGACTCTCCATAGGCTTCTTGCTGTTTGCTGACCAGGTAAGTACACAAAACGCAAAAATGAGCAAAAATTGAGGTCAAAAACATGAAAATATGACCAAATACAAAGTTGTCATGATAGTATATCTCTATGCTCACCCATGATATCCGCTCATGATTCAATACACAAATGATTGGAACCATTTGCGAACAATTCCGCCACTTGGATCCCCAATCGGGCGCATGGAGATACCTTTGCGACTAATATCTACATGCCCCATGAAAATGGGAGTGCACCCATGGATCTCTTTGTCAAACATACCATGAGCAATACATACGCGGTAGACTTGGTCTAGCGCTTTGAATTCCACAATTGGGACATGGGCAAAGCCCTTGTCACGTATGGCTCCCCATCTCTTCGGCCACACGAAGATATATAACATGGGCGTGAGCATATCCAACAGATACCATGCATACAACACATACCCTCAAAATATGGCTCCCACCATGATATGCCATGTCCCTCCATTGACATAACTTCACGTCAAAAATACGTAGGAACCCAAGGAAAGTTGCTATGCAACCCCAACACTCATGCGGTACACTCGAAAGTCACAATAAAATGTTCGGTTGCACGGTCCAAGAGTTATATATCACTTTATACCCTCTTGACCATTATCCCTTGCTATATCGGGCATGTGTACACACCAAAGGCGTTTGATGCTTCCTAAATTAAGTTGAGACTAAGGCGCTTGCAACCCAACCTTCCTTATTCTCTTTCCTCACACTCGCGCGTAGATATGGTCCTTCAAAGTGGTCCCACGATTCACTTTTGTTTCCCTTATATCTCCAAGTCAAATGGGTGGCAAGTATAAGGGAAACCTGATTCGGGCATAGGGAAAAGAGTATGACCACTGGACAAAGTCCAATTCAAGTGCGGCGATGTCGAAGTGGAAAATCCGATTTCGACATCGCGAAAAATTCAGATTAAAATTTCGAGTGCTTATTTAGAAAATTGCGGAAACAACGAACCCTTTACAGATGAAATCTGACCCTTCATCGGAGTCATAACCAAAATATCTGGAAATAACAGTTAACCAATCGGTTAACGCAAAATCGCGAGCCAACTGACAGTTGCCGATACATTGACTATCAGAACGAAAGGCTGAAAAATTACGGAAACATTATGACAATAAAACCCTGTTGATTCCTGATATTCCGATATATAAATCTCCGCTGGCGGCGCCTCGGTTCTGAATATGGCCGCTCATAGCCGGAATGGCCAAACCTCTCACACTATCACATCAGGTTAGGTCAGGTGAATGGGAGAGTATGATATCAGCCAATGGCGGCTTGCCGGCACATAGATACACACCCCAAGTGACCCCAAGATGGCCACGGGGGTCCGAACCGGCTTCACCCCCCTTCTCAGAGCGTTGTTACCGCTCGGAAGTCATTGAAGAGAGGACGGGAGGACCCCAATGGGCTCCAACCCCCCCCTCCATGTCTGAAGGACACATGGAGACCCCACACACGTCGTAGGCGTCCCCCATGCCCCAAGGGAGGGGTGAGGACACTGAAAATCAGTGCCCTACGCCATATCCGGTCTCCTCTTGATCTACAACATGGACCAAGGGGATCAAAGATAGAGAAACGTTGTCGGTCGACCTAAATAAGTATACCACAATGAAATATATATGTGGAGATCGAGTGAAGGGGGTACATGGCCAATCAAGGCCGAAAAAATCCCCGGATGAACGCCCTCACTTGTCTCCCCAAGCACAGAAACAAACAAAATGCCAAGGGGGGATCCATTACGGTGCTACAGCAGCAACCAAATGGACCAACACGTCCTTGACATCCAAAGAAATATTCTTTTTCTTTAGGTAGTCCATCCAGACCGTGGTGTACCTCGGCACAAAACTGCTCGGAGGCTCCCACGAGTCCCTGGATGCGGCAAATCCCTTCCAGCGGACTTTATACAGCGTTCCCCCAGGCGTCCCCGGGTCCGGCTTGTCCGCCAGGATCTTCTCAGCGGTGAAGTCGTCGTCCTCACCCTCGTCGTCCGAGTCAACATCGCCGGCCGTGAACTCGAAGGTGACGGGACGTCCGCTGGGGTCTGGTGCTCGGGGACGAAGCTGGGTATGGTCGCGGTCCAGGATCTTATTATCCCCCACACGAACCGCATACACATCCTGCCTGACCTTCCGCACGATCACCCCCGGCACATACCAAGACGCCTGCCGATGCCTGGACAGGACATCCTTGTGGTGCCGCTCCACCCACACGGTGTCTTGGAGAGCATACTTCTGGACCTTCCCTTGCTTGAAGTACTTGGCCCTCTTGTCATGCTCGTCCTGAAGTGCCTTGCGCACTTTGGCTGCCGTGTCGTCCGCCTCAGCCATCATGGCATTCGCATCCCGGGCCACTTTGCCATGGTTCATCCACGGGAGAGTGCGTGACACTCGATCCCGTAGGAACAGGATGCGATGGGGCGACAGTCCAGTGGGCCCCGGAAGGTCATGATACGCTTGGAGTACCCTCCACAGCGAATTGTACCAATTCCGGCCCGGTTCGTCGATGTGTAGCTGGCGGAACTTCTCGAACATCTGCCTCCCGGCCACCTCAGCCCGGCCATTCGACCGGCTGTGGTACGCCACGGTCTTGGCGTGCCGAATCCCCATGTGCTTGCACATCGTCTTGAACCACGTCCCCACGAATTGACTGCCCCGATCGCTGCATATGACAGCTGGGACATCGAAAATCGTCAGCCAATGCCTGATCATGGCATTAGCGACGGTCTTGGCCTGCAGCCCCACTCCATGCTTGTCCTTCTTGTCCTTCTTCTTGGACTTCTTGCCCGGGACTGCCACGATATACCCGCTGTGCATGTCCACCGCCAGGATGACACAGTCGTAGGTCTCTCCGTCCACGGTGACCTCAGGCATGGCGAACACATCCATGGCCACGGACCGCATAGGGGCCTCCGGTATAGCCGTATACACCGGGTTGCCCGCTGTGGAGTGGTTGGGGCTCTTCGTGGCCCGACACACGGCACAGTCGCTGCAGTACCTATCCAGGATGGCGTAGTACCCCGGAGGGAACTTGAAACGCCACTCCAGGTCCTGCTGCATCTTGTCTCGGCCAGGGTGCATGAGCTGGGCGTTGTGCCAATGGTCAATGAGCTCCTCCACTCGGTTTTCGGGAACCAGCAGCTTGTCCTTGAGGAACAACTTGTCGCCATCCTCGGTCAAGCCCTCGGGCCATTCGTCTTCCGACGGGGCGCTCACGGCATTCCAGTACTTGCTCCAGTGCTCGGATGCCGCGTAGTCATCCGACCAGTCCTCTGTGAGCACCGACCTGACTAGCTCTACAGGGGGCACCATCCATTGCTCGAGGGTTTCCTCTCGAATAGCTTGGACGCGGGCACCCCGGAACTTGGCCAGGTCCGTACGGTTTGCCATCACCACAAAGCACTTGACCCCCTCCTGCTCCATGACCTTCTCCATCTCGATGATGCGCTTGGCTTCCTCGGTCTCCTCGGCGTCTCCATGGCTGGATATGTCCATCCAAGCCTTGCCCGCGGGGTAGGCCCAGCGACTGAGGCAATCTGCCACAGTGTTGTCCTTCCCCGGGACGTACACGACGCTGAGGTCGAACTTGGCGAACGTCTCGTGCCATCGGGCCCTTCTAGCCGCTGGTCCTGAGGGGGTGTCGACATGCTCCTTGTGCCAGCTCTGTAGGGACTGGTGGTCCGTGCAAACCACCACCGGCTGCAGTCCGATGTGGCCAGACCATTTCCTGAGCGCACATACAATGGCGTATGTCTCCTTCTCCCTCGCGGTCCAGGTGCGGCGTTGGCCCTCGGCCAGGATCCGGCTCCAGAACGCCACGGGAACATGAGTCCCGTCGTCCCGGACTTACTCGAGGACTGCCCCCACGGCATAGTCCGAGGCGTCTGTCCGTAGCACAAATCCCTTGTCGGGGTCCACCAGGAACAGCCCCAACTGCCCCAGGAGTTGCTCCTTCAGGCTGTTGAACGCATCCTCAGCCTCAGGGGTCCAAGCAAGCTTCTTCTTGCTCCCCTTCGGACCATCGAACTTGCCCACCTGCAACATCTTGTGCAGCGGCCCCGACAGTTCTGCATACATCCGGACATAGCCCGAATAGTAGTTGCAGAACCCCATGAAGGATCGGAGTTCGCTGATGGTCTGGGGCTTTTCCCAGTGGTGCAGGGACGCCAGCTTCCCAGGCATGGGACGGCGTTGCCCGTGACCAACCACGTGACCCGCGAACTCCACTTCCTTCACGAAGAGTGAGGCTTTGGTGGGCTTGCACACCATGTTGTGCTTGTCCAACTCGCTGAGCACTCGGCGCAGATCCTTCTCATGCGCGTCGATGAGCTCGTCCTCAGTCATGTTCTCCGTGCCGGACCCGATGATGATGTCATCCACGAAGGGGTCGGCACAGTCCCGGACAGGACCGAGTAGGTCCTCCATCATGCGCTGGAAAGCGGCGTTGCCATTCTTGGCGCCCATGGGCACCACTTTCCACTGCATGGGCCCCAGCGGCTTCGACATCGCTGTGCAGGGCCTGGAGTCCGGGTGTAGCGGCATCTGGTGATAACCGTGATTCAGGTCCAACACCGTGAAAATCCGCTTTTTCTGTTGCTTTTGGAGGATGGAGTCGATCAGGGGAAGCGAGTACGAGTCCTGCTCGGTCTGCTCGGTTAAACCTCTGTAATCAACCACCAACCTCCACTCGCCCTTCTCCTTCTTAGGCACGATGAAGGCTGGGCTGGCCCACTCACTGTCGGAGGGTTCGATCCATCCCCGCTCAATGAACTCGGCCAACAACTTCTTCATGGCCTCGGCCCGATCGCCCTGAAGTTGGTACTCTCGATGACGATAGATCTTCGGGTTCGGCTTCAGCTTGATCTTCGCTGTACCAAACCTCCCACGATCTGGAGGGTTTTTGTTGGCGACGCCACTGAATAGCCGCGGATAGGCCTTGATCAGCCTCTCCTTCAGCTCGGCGACCTTCGGGTTTTCCTGGGCCTCTTCAGCCGCTTGCTTCGGTATAGATACAACCGACCGCACTGCGGTATAGGCCTCTTCTGGGTCCGATTCCGACTTCTCCTCGTCCGATATGCCGTCTTCATCGTCGTGGGGTGCACTTCCCACCGATAATCTTCGGAAATTTGCGGCCTCGGGCTGGTGACTGTCGCTATCGGCTCCCATTCTTGGGAAATCCCATGTTGGTGGGTCCGACCCAACCGGACCATCGTATTGGTCCGCGATGTGATCCATGACCCTCGCCACGAACTCGTCCTTCTCGTACTTGCCGGTGACCAACATCTTGTCATCCCACCGATGCGGAGATGTGACCATGGCCCGCCTCTTCTTGGCTGCCACACGGTCGTGCATCCCCATTCGCATGTAGTTGACGACGTCGTCGATCTCGGAGTGGGACAGGATGTCAAGGCCATCCACGGGCTGATTTGTCCCCTCCTTGGGCTCAAACATGACCTTCATGGGCACCGCCTCCACCCTACGGATGAGTGCTTCATCACCCGTGGGCTGGGCTTGCGCCCCATCCACCAGGAAAGCCTTGGTACCCCACGCTTGACCCGGGGAGGGCATTGATACACCCTTGGCGTCGATGAACAACTACTCCTCTGGCCCGAATGACATCTCGTTCAGGGTGATGGAGTCCAGCATCGACTTGAGACCCTCCAGCGGACATGGGGTGGATCCTATGCCGGTTATGACCAGGATCCCCTTCGCCCTATCCGCGAGGATCTTCTCCACCGTACGTCTGGTGTTATCCAGGGAGCCATGCCAATACATGGGTCCCCACTCCTTCAAACCCCAATGCCGGTGCCAGGCTGAGTCTCCTCGATGCCAGTGCCGCCTACACTTCCTCAGAAGTGGGGCATCCCGGGAAGCAAAGACGTCCGTCTCGGGCGTTTCGGCTCCCAGCGTCTGGATCATCCTGGCATACACCTGTGGCGCCATTCCATACTCCGTGAGCTGAACTCCGCGGTCTCCTCTGGACTTGGCACCCACAGCTTGCACCGCTTGGACGATCCGATCTTCCTCCTCAGCATTCCATTGGGATGATCCGCACGCATAATCCGTGGACAGCCATGTGAGGCATTCATCGTCCTCCCGGACCAGCGTTGCGCGATGGGGAAGGGCTCCAATGGCGTTGACCACCATGAAGTCGTACCCCATGATCATATCCAAATCAGTAATGTCGGCCACATAGAAGTTCCCGGATAGAGTGCTTCTCTTCGCCTGATCAGGGCGGTTCAAGCGCTCATGCTCCCAGAATTCCATTTGGATGGTGGCCTCATGGGTGCCACCACCCATGATCTCTCCGTTGGCGGCCTTCAGGCGGACCGGTCTCCGGCTGGGCTGCAGGAGTTCCTCCTTGAACAACCCTCTCCGGACCAGGCTCATCTGGGCACCCGTATCCACTAGCACATCCACCACCTTCTCCTCTTGTCCGCACCGTACTCGCACTTTCAAGTGCAACTGCCGCTCGTCGCCATGAGGTGTATGGACGAGTCTCACGGCATGCAACTCTAGCACGTCCGGGTGCATCAGGACTTCAAGGGTATGGTCAGGGATGGTGTAGATCTTGGGTTGGTCCTGCCCGTCCACGGGGCTCTCCGTGGTCGCTCCTTCCTTCTTGCCATGTCCCGTACCCACATGTACTTCCCTTGGCAGGGCTCTCCAGGGGTTGGGAGTGGCGAAACTCAGGGGTTTTGGCTCTTCCGGAGCATTCTTCGGCACCCGATGTGCCTTCGCTTTCTCTGGGATTCCACTGATTTTTGGAGGAGAGACCTCCGAGGTCCCACTCCCGTGGGGGCTCCTCTAGACTTGGCTTCCCGCAGCCCCTTCCGGCTGCGATCCGCCAGGACTTTGTCCACCACGCTGTTGGGCCTTGAGTTCCTCCAACGTCCTCAACATGTCCTCAGCAACCTCCTCGATCGACCTCACTCGTCGGTTTTGGCCAGGTCCACCACCATAGCCTCTTCCTCCGCCTTTTCCTTGGCCTTTGCCTTGGCCTTTTCCCCCGTCTCCGCCCTTCGCCTTCCAATCAGAAATCCGCTGCTCCTTGGGCTTCTTCTCGGGGTGGGCTGCGAAGTAGGCCTTCTTGTCCGCCTCATACACCTTGCACTGACGGTGGTCGTGTGCATGGTTGTTTCCCTTGCCATAACAGACCCAGCACCCGTCGTGCTGAGATCTGTACTCCCGGAACGAGAGCGGTGGGTTCCCGATCCTCCTTGGTCCTTCTCTGTTCTTCCTGGGTCCCACCTGGCTCCATCTGGACCGATCCTGCCCATTGTTCTTCACGTTGTGCGCCACGAACGCGAAGAAGTGGGCCTCCTCGTGATCCTCCCGGGACCAGTGGTCTTGGCCACTTCCACTACCATCCTCCGCAGAGTTGGCCGTGTCCTCCTGGATCTCCCGATGGTGGCGGTCTTCTCGGTGTACTCGTTGTCCATGACCATGTCGATCCTGCACGTGGGCCTCGTTCTTCGCATTGAGCTTCAACTCCACCGTGATGTACTTCACGATCTCGTCCAGGCTCATGCGGGCGAAGATGACCTGCATCCTCAGCGGCTCCCCGCGCCTCCACTCCACGTTTTTGAGGCGCAGCAACCTTTGCCCCATGGAGTCTCCAAACACCTCCACGTACACGGCGTTCTTCAGTCCCAACGTCCGGTTGGGTTCGCCCAGGTTCCTCCTGAAGAACTCCATGATACCCGAATGGGTATCCTCCGCCGCCATGATCCGCACCGCCACCCGCTTCTTGGCGCGCTTCTTCTCCTCGTCCTCCACTCGCCTCTTCCAGTTGCTGGGGAGGACGTCCTTCAGCAAGTGGCGGATTTCACTGGCCTCGTTCCAGTCTTCCACCAGCTTGAGGCATCTGCGGTACTTCCGCAGATACCGGTTCCACTCCCGGACCCGCAACTCACCGCGGTCCAGCGGCAGTGGAATGGACCACAGGTCCTCCAGCTTCTGATTCGGAGCGTCCACCCGCTCCTCATCCTCCAACCACTGGAGGCAGGCCTGCTCCGTACGGATCAGTCCTTCCCGGATCTGATCCCGCAGCTCCTCCTTCAGGTCCTGCGCCAGCCGGTGTGGGAATGTCCAGCATACCCACTTGTCCCGCGGCGCTCCCCGCATCTCGCCGACGACCTCCTCGGCGAAGTCCTCCCAGTCCAGGATGAAGTCATCCAGGTTGGACGGGTTTCCGTCGTAATAGGGGATTTTAATTCCCCTGAGGTCGTCGATCCTGATAGCGTCTCCGACGTCTCCAGCCACCACTCCACCGAGACGGATACCACCTGTGGCCGGGGGGTGTGAGTACACTCCCCGTACATCCCTCTCCTCCATGGAGTGCGGTCCAATTGGGCCTGAACTCATGGGGTTTGGAATCCGGGAAGGACTTGCTCCATCGGCCGTCCATATCCCCGTATTGGGGTCCTTCGCCCACAGGTTTCCGCTTGGATGGCCTCGACCATGTCCGTCGGCGCTTCCCATGGTTCGCCCCTGCATGGTCTGGTTCTGGATCTCGATCTTCTCTTCCGCATAGACGACCATATTCTTTGTGATCGGTACATCCTGGGCGGCATGGGACATCTGTACCGTCAGGCTCCTCGGGTCCGTGGTTACGTGCCCTTCCCGCATGGACCCAGCCGGTGCCGTGTGTTCCCCGAGCATTGTGGCTTCGCTGAACATGGGAACAAACGGCAGCGCACCCGGGTCAACACGCGGAGGCGCGTATGGTGCCTCTGCAGGGCCGCCCATGGGTTTCTCCATGGCGCTCCTGAGGGTCTTAACCCGCTCCACCAGCTCTACCGCGTCCGGCTTTGCCGGGAGCTCCGGACCCGAGGCGAGGGGCTGTCGCTCCTCTAGCCTTTTCAGGCGTCCCGACATGTCCTCCACTAAGTGGAGGAGGCTGTCCACCACTTGCTGCTGCTTCTGCAGGGCCAGCTCCAGATTCTCCCGGTACCGGGCCTGATCCGCTCGCAGCTCCTCCATGTGGTTCTCCGCGGCCGACTGGTCGTCCAGGATCCCCGCGACGTCCTCCTCTAGACCGTCCTTGGCGTTGTCCAGGCGGTCAAGGCGATGCACGATGGCGTCCATCCCCATCTTTGGGTACTTGCCCATGAGGAAGGACACGTGCTCGCAGTGGCACGCAGCGTGCTTTCCGCAGGATTCAGCGCAACCCGCGGTTCCCGGCACCTCAGACTCATCGCCCATAGGCGTCTCGCCTATGGCGTCCGTCTCTGGTCCCGTGTGCCGGGGCACAGGTGCCGTCCGGGCCCTAGCTGGCCTCTCCAAGCCCTCGGCGTCGTGCTGCAGGGCGGGCTCGGGGGCCGTATGCGCCCTGGCGATCGGCGCGGACATCTCCGACTCCGAGGGTGGCTCGTAGGCTGTCCGATAGCCCTCGGAGTGCCCCTCGGATTCCCACAGCCTGACCGGGCTGGGGTCCGTGTCCATAGCCCCGGCGTCCCTTGCCGCGGACTTGGGTGACCCGCGCTTCCGGTAGCGCCGGGCCCGTCCTCCACTGCTGCCTGAGTGGCAGGCCTCATCAGAGTCCTCCGCGGCGGAGCGGAGGTTGCATGCCTTTCGACAGCGACGCTCACACATGGAGACCAGGTCCTCCATGTCACGTCCTCCTCTTCCCGAGTGTCGTTCTTCTCTTCGGGCTTCAACTTCCGGAGTTCGCCATGCTCTTGAACGTCTCGGTCCTTCTATGGCTCCAATCTCCGGCGTGGTCTCCACCGAGTCCACAATACGCACCCGGGGCGTACTTGGGCAGGGCTCATAAGGGCCCAAGTCCCCAGGTCGGCGGTTGGTAGGGGCAGCAGGTAAGCCTCTGCTACCATAAAGAAGGTCCCTACCAGGACCGGCCCCCGCTGTGCCCCTTCCGCCTGTAACCCCTGCCGATTTACTCCTGATCAACGATTGCATTGCTCAAAATCCAAGGTTCCAAATCCAAAAATATAGAAAATAAAATCCTCCTTCAACCCTGAATGGCAACCAGATCCCACAAATACAGCAATAACCCAATTCACAATCCAAATCAGGCTGTGGGCTTCCGTCCAGCACATCGATGGTCTCACGATGGCGGGCATGTACAAGAATTGCACCAAGGAAGAAAGCCCTGAAATTGGCATATGAACACAAATGAAGCAAAGTTGGGGAAAGAGGTAAACATACACATTCATAGCCAGAAACCCCTCATTCCCTGGACTCAAGACCTTCCCTTGACTCACCAACATATTGCCCTGAACCAGGTCAAATGAGATGGCTGAATGCCATGTGTCACAAGTTACTACACAAACCCCAAAAATGTGTTCACCCCCAAGCCTATAAATCCTAGCCCAATTGGGGAGGTGGCGTGTCATGGCCTAGAGTGTCACTCAGGACCATGCCCTACTCTGACATAACCTTGGTTGGACTTGGGGTCGGATGGGCTTGGAGATATGTCCCATGAGTTTGAACTCATAACATGCCAAAAAACTGCCAATTCACACCATATTGGCCATATATCAAATATATGCTCAAAATTGAGGTTACCACTTATCTGAAGGCACAAAGCATGCATGGAATCGAAGTCTAGTATTCATGAAGGATAGATACCAAAGGCCAATGCCCATGTACATCCCCACCTTACCCTCGAAACCCCTTCAGATATGGGCGCCACGCACTGCCCAAGTCAGCCCATGATTTCGAGACCAATTCTTGTAATCTCTCGTGCGCCAAGCCAAATGGAGTACGCGATCAGGCATATGGTGGTGTTCAACTCCAAAGCATATGCCAACATATGAACAACATACAATGGTTCGACTCTCCAAAGGCTTCTTGCTGTTTGCTGACCAGGTAAGTACACAAAACGCAAAAATGAGCAAAAATTGAGGTCAAAAACATGAAAATATGACCAAATACAAAGTTGTCATGATAGTATATCTCTATGCTCACCCATGATATCCGCTCATGATTCAATACACAAATGATTGGAACCATTTGCGAACAATTCCCGCACTTGGATCCCCAATCAGGCGCATGTTGTACCTTCGCCACTAATATCTACATGCCCCATGAAAATGGGAGCGCACCCATGGATCTCTTTGTCAAACATACCATGAGCAATACATACGCGGTAGACTTGGTCTAGCGCTTTGAATTCCACAATTGGGACATGGGCAAAGCCCTTGTCACGTATGGCTCCCCATCTCTTCGGCCACACGAAGATATATAACATGGGCGTGAGCATATCAAACATATACCATGCATACAACACATACCTCCAAAATATGGCTCCCACCATGATATGCCATGTCCCTCCATTGACATAACGTCACGTCAAAAATACGTAGGAACCCAAGGAAAGTTGCTATGCAACCCCAACACTCATGCGGTACACTCGAAAGTCACAATAAAATGTTCGGTTGCACGGTCCAAGAGTTATATATCACTTTATACCCTCTTGACCATTATCCCTTGCTATATCGGGCATGTGTACACACCAAAGGCGTTTGATGCTTCGCAAATTAAGTTGAGACTAAGGCACTTGCAACCCAACCTTCCTTATTCTCTTTCCTCACACTCGCGCGTAGATATGGTCCTTCAAAGTGGTCCCACGATTCACTTTTGTTTCCCCTATATCTCCAAGTCAAATGGGTGGCAAGTATAAGGGAAACCTGATTCGGGCATAGGGAAAAGAGTATGACCACTCGACAAAGTCCAATTCAAGTGCGGCGATGTCGAAGTCGAAAATCTGATTTCGACATCGCGAAGAATTCAGATTAAAATTTCGAGTGCTTATTTAGAAAATTGCGGAAGCAACGAACCCTTTACAGATGAAATCTGACCCTTCATCGGAGTCATAACCAAAATATCTGGAAATAACAGTTAACCAATCGGTTAACGCAAAATCGCGAGCCAACTGACAGTCGCCGATACATTGACTATCAGAACGAAAGGCTGAAAAATTACGGAAACATTATGACAATAAAACCCTGTTGATTCCTGATATTCCGATATATAAATCTCCGCTGGCGGTGCCTCGGTTCTGAATATGGCCGCTCATAGCCGGAATGGCCAAACCTATCACACTATCACATCAGGTTAGGTCAGTTGGATGGGAGAGTATGATATCAGCCAATGGCGGCTTGCCGGCACATAGATACACACCCCAAGTGACCCCAAGATGGCCACGGGGGTCCGAACCGGCTTCACCAATTTCAGGGCTTTCCTCTTTGGTGCAATTCTTGTACATGCCCGCCACCGTGAGACGACCGGTGTGCTGAACGGAAGCCCGCAGCCGGTATTGGATTGTGAATTGGGGTATTGCTGTATTTGTGGGATCTGGTTGCTGTTCAGGGTTGAAGGAGGATTTTATTTTCTATATTTTTGGATTTTGGACCCTGGACTTTGAGG
The DNA here is from genome assembly GCA_964036045.1 of Eutreptiella sp. 'Long Island Sound 2002'. Classification (NCBI taxonomy): domain Eukaryota; phylum Euglenozoa; class Euglenophyceae; order Eutreptiales; family Eutreptiaceae; genus Eutreptiella; species Eutreptiella sp. 'Long Island Sound 2002'. Next base: position 65,902,648 of record OZ038380.1, on the reverse strand, counting down.
ATTTTGAAAAATGCAATCCTTGATCCGGAGTAAATCAGCAGGGGTAACAGGCGGAAGGGGCACAGCGGGGGCCGGTCCTGGTACGGACCTTCTTTATGGTAGCAGAGGCGTACCTGCTGCCCCTACCAACCGCCGACCCGGGGACTTGGGCCCTTATGAGCCCTGCCCAAGTACGCCCCGGGTGCGTATTGTGGACTCGGTGGAGACCACGCCCGAGATTGGAGCCATAGAAGAACCGAGACGTTCAAGAGCATGGCGAACTCCGGAAGTTGAAGCCCGAAGAGAAGTACGACATTCGGGAAGAGGAGGACGTGACATGGAGGACTTGGTCTCCATGTGTGAGCGTCGCTGCCGAAAGGCATGCAACCTCCGCTCCGCCGCGGAGGACTCCGATGAGGCTTGTCATTCAGGCAGCAGTGGAGGACGGGCCTGGCGCTACCGGAAGCGCGGGTCACCCAAGTCCGCGGCAAGGGACGCCGGGGCTATGGACACGGACCCCACCCCGGTCAGGCTGTGGGAATCCGAGGGGCACTCCGAGGGCTATCGGACAGCCTACGAGCCACCCTCGGAGTCGGAGATGTCCGCGCCGATCGCCAGGGCGCATACGGCCCCCGAGCCCGCCCTGCAGCACGACGCCGAGGGCTTGGAGAGGCCAGCCAGGGCCCGGACGGCACCTGTGCCCCGGCACACGGGAGGAGAGACGGAAGCCATAGGCGATACGCCCATGGGCGATGAGTCTGAGGTGCCGGGAACCGCGGGATGCGCTGAGTCCGGCGGAAAGCACGCTACGTGCCACTGCGAGCACGTGTCCTTCCTCATGGGCAAGTACCCGAAGATGGGGATGGACGCCATCGTGCATCGCCTTGACCGCCTGGACAACGCCAAGGACGGTCTAGAGGAGGACGTCGCGGGGATCCTGGACGACCAGTCGGCCGCGGAGAAAGACATGGAGGAGCTGCGAGCGGAACGGGACCGGTACCGGGAGAATCTGGAGCTGGCCCTGGAGAAGCAGCAGCGAGTGGTGGACAGCCTCCTCCACCTGGTGGGGGACATGTCGGGACGCCTGAAAAGGCTAGAGGAGCTACAGCCCCTCGCCTCGGGTCCGGAGCTCCGGGCAAAGCCGGCCGCGGTAGAGCTGGTGGAGCGGGTTAAGACCCTCAGGAGCGCCCTGGAGAAACCCATGGGCGGCCCTGCAGAGGCACCATACGCGCCTCCGCGTGTTGACCCGGGTGCGCTGCCGTTTGTTCCCATGTTCAGCGAATCCACAATGCTCGGGGAACACACGGCACCGGCTGGGTCCATGCGGGAAGGGCACGTAACCACGGACCCGAGGAGCCTGACGGTACAGATGTCCCATGCCGCCCAGGATGTACCGATCACGACGAATATGGTAGTCTATGCGAAAGAGAAGATCGAGCTCCAGAACCAGACCATGCAGGGGCGAACCATGGGAAGCGCCGACGGACATGGTCGAGGTCATCCAGGCGGAAACCTGTGGGCGAAGGACCCCAATACGGGGATATGGACGGCCGATGGAGCAAATCCTTCCCGCATTCCAAACCCCATGGGTTCAGGCCCAACTGGACCGCACTCCATGGAGGAGAGGGATGTACGGGGAGTGTACTCACACCCCCCGGCCACAGGTGGTATCCGTCTTGGTGGAGTTGTGGCTGGAGACGTCGGAGACGCCATCAGGATTGACGACCTCAGGGGAATCAAAATACCCTACTAGGATGGCAATCCCTCCAACCTGGATGACTTCATCCTGGATTGGGAGGACTTTGCCGAGGAGGTCGTCGGCGAGATGCGGGGAGCGCCGCGGGATAAGTGGGTATGCCGGACATTCCCACACCGCCTGGCGCAGGACCTGATAGAGGAGCTGCGGGATCAGATCCGGGAAGGACTGATCAGGACGGAGCAGGCCTGCCTCCAGTGGTTGGAGGATGAGGAGCGGGTGGACGCTCCGAACCAGAGGCTGGAGGACCTATGGTCCATCCCACTGCCGCTGGACCGCGGTGAGTTGCGGGTCCGGGAGTGGAACCGGTATCTGCGGAAGTACCGCAGATGCCTCAAGCTGGTGGAGGACTGGAACGAGGCCAGGGAGGTCCGCCACCTCCTGAAGGACGTCCTCCCCGGCAACTGGAAGAGGAGAGTGGAGGACGAGGAGAAGAAGCGCGCCAAGAAGCGGGTGGCGGTGAGGATCATGGCGGCGGAGGATACCCATGCGGGTATCATGGAGTTCTTCAGGAGGAACCTGGGCGAACCCAACCGGATGTTGGGACTGAAGAACGCCGTGTACGTGGAGGTGTTTGGAGACTCCATGGGGCAGATGTTGCTGCGCCTCAACAACGTGGAGTGCAGGCGCGGGGAGCCGCTGAGGATGCAAGTCATCTTTGCCCGCATGAGCCTTGACAAGATCGTGAAGTACATCACGGTGGAGTTGAAGCTCAATGCGAAGAACGAGGCCCACGTGCAGGATCGACATGGTCATGGACAACGAGGCCACCGAGAAGACCGCCACCATCGGGAGATCCAGGAGGACACGGCCAACTCCGCGGAGGATGGTAGTGGAAGTGGCCAAGACCACTGGACCGGGTCCCGGGAGGATCATGAGGAGGCCCACTTCTTCGCGTTTGTGGCGCACAACGTGAGGAACCATGGGCAGGATCGGTCCAGATGGAGCCAGGTGGGACCCAATAAGAGCAGGGCGCCAAGGAGGATCGGGAACCCACCGCTCTCGTTGCGAAAGTACAGGACTCAGCACGACGGGTGCTGGGTCTGTTATGGCAAGGGAAACAACCATGCACACGACCACCGTCAGTGCAAGGTGTATGAGGCGGACAAGAAGGCCTACTTCGCCGCCCACCCCGAGAAGAAGCCCAAGGAGCAGCAGATTTCCGATTGGAAGGCGAAGGGCGGAGACGGGGGAAAAGGCCAAGGCAAAGGCCAAGGAAAAGGCGGAGGAAGAGGCTATGGAGGTGGACCTGGCCAAGACCGACGAGTGAGGTCGATCGAGGAGGTTGCTGAGGACATGTTGAGGACGTTGGAGGAACTCAAAGCCCAGCAACGTGGTGGACAAAGTCCTGGCAGATCGCAGCCGGAAGGGGCTGCAGGAAGTCAAGTCTGGAGGAGCCCCCACGGGAGTGGGACCTCGGAGGTCTCTCCTCCGAAAATCAGTGGAATCCCAGAGAAAGCAAAGGCACATCGGGTGCCGAAGAAGGCTCCGGAAGAGCCAAAACCACTGAGTTTCGCCACTCCCAACCCCTGGAGCGCCCTGCCAAGGGAAGTACATGTGGGTACGGGACGTGGCAAGAAGGAAGGAGCGACCACGGAGAGCCTTGTGGACGGGCAGGACCAACCGAAGATCTACACCATCCGTGACCATACCCTTGAAGTCCTGATGCACCCAGAGGTGCTAGAGTTGCATGCCGTGAGAGTCGTCCATACACCTCATGGCGACGAGCGGCAGTTGCACTTGAAAGTGCGAATACGGTGCGGACGAGAGGAGAAGGTGGTGGATGTGTTAGTGGATACGGGTGCCCAGGTGAGCCTGGTCCGGAGAGGGTTGTTCAAGGAGGAACTCCTGCAGCCCAGCCGGAGACCGGTCCGCCTGAAGGTCGCCAACGGAGAGATTATGGGTGGCGGCACCCATGAGGCCACCATCAGTATGGAATTCCGGGAGCATGAGCGCTTGAACCGCCCTGATCAGGCGAAGAGAAGTACTCTATCCGGGAAATTCTATGTGGCCGACATCACCGATTGGGATGTGATCATGGGGTATGACTTCATGGTGGCAAACGCCATTGGAGCCCTTCCCCATCGCGCAACGCTGGTCCGAGAGGATGATGAATGCCTCACATGGCTGTCCACGGATTATGCATGCGGATCATCCCAATGGAATGCTGAGGAAGAGGATCCGATCGTCCAAGCGGTGCAAGCTGCGGGTGCCAAGTCCAGAGGAGACCGCAGGGGTTCAGCTCACGGAGTATGGAATGGCGCCGCAGGTGTACGACAGGATGATCCAGACGCTGGGAGCCGAAGCGCCCGAGACAGACGTCTTCGCTTCCCGGGATGCCCCACTTTTGCGGAAGTGTAGGAGGCATTGGCATCGAGGAGACTCAGCCTGGCATAGGCATTGGGGTTTGAAGGAGTCGGGACCCATGTATTGGCATGGCTCCCTGGACAATACCAGACGTACGGTGGAGAAGATCATCGCGGATAGGGCAACGCCGCTTTCCAGCGCATGATGGAGGACCTACTCGGTCCTGTCCGAGACTGTGGCGATCCCCTCGTGGATGACATCATCATCGGGTCCGGCACGGAGAACATGACTGAGGACGAGCTCATCGACGCGCATGAGAAGGATCTGCGCCGAGTGCTCAGCGAGTTGGACAAACACAACATGGTGTGAAAGCCCACCAAAGCCTCACTCTTCGTGAAGGAAGTGGAGTTCGCGGGTCACGTGGTTGGTCACGGGCAACGCCGTCCCATGCCTGGGAAGCTGGCGTCCCTGCACCACTGGGAAAAGCCCCAGACCATCAGCAAACTCCGGTCCTTCATGGGGTTCTGCAACTACTATTCGGGCTATGTCTGGATGTATGCAGAACTGTTGGGGCCGCTGCACAAGATGCTGCAAGTGGGCAAGTTCGATGGTCCGAAGGGGAGCAAGAAGAAGCTTGCTTGGACCGCTGAGGCCGAACATGCGTTCAGCCGCCTGAAGGAGCGACTCCTGGGGCAACTGGGGCTATTCCTGGTGGACCCGGACAAGGGATTCGTGCTAGGAACGGACGCCTCGGACTATGCTGTGGGGGCAGTCCTCAAGCAGATCCGAGACGACGAGTCACATGTACCCGTGGCGTTCTGGAGCCGGATCCTGGCCGAGGGCCAACGCCGCACCTGGACCGCGAGGGAGAAGGAGACGTACGCCATTGTATCTGCGCTTAGGAAGTGGTCTGGCCACATCGGATTGCAACCGGTGGTGGTTTGCACGGACCATCAGTCCTTGCAGATCTGGCACAAGGAGCACGTCGACACCCCCTCGGGACCGGCGGCAAGGAGGGCCGGATGGCACGAGACGTTCGCCAAATTCGACCTCAGCGTCATGTACGTCCCGGGGAAGGACAACACTGTGGCAGATTGCCTCAGTCGCTGGGCCTACCCCGCGGGCAAGGCGTAGATGGACATATCCAGCCATGGCGACACTGAGGAGACCGAGGAGGCCAAGCGCATCATCGAGATGGAGAAGACCATGGAGCAAGAGGGGGTGAAGTGCTTTGTGGTGATGGCGAACCGTACGGACCTGGCCAAGTTCCGGGGTGCCCGCGTCCAAGCTTTTCGAGAGGAAACCCTCGAGCAATGGATGGTGGCCCCTGTAGAGCTAGTCAGGTCGGTGCTCACAGAGGACTGGTCGGATGACTACGCGGAATCCGAGCACTGGAGCAAGTACTGGAATGCCGTGAGCGCCCCGTCAGACGACGATTGGCCTGACGGCTTGACCGAGGATGGGGACAAGTTGTTCCTCAAGGACAAGCTGCTGGTGCCCGAGAACCGAGTGGAGGAGCTCATTGACCATTGGCACAACGCCCAGCTCATGCACCCTGGCCGAGACAAGATGCAGCAGGACCTGGAGAGGCGCTTCAAGTTCCCTCCGGGGTACTACGCCATCCTGGATAGGTACTGCAGCGACTGTGCCGTGTGTCGGGCCACCAAGAGCCCCGACCACTCCACAGCGGGCAACCCGGTGTACACGGCTATACCGGAGGCCCCTATGCGGTCCGTGGCCATGGATGTATTCGCCATGCCTGAGGTCACCGTGGAAGGAGAGACCTACGACTGTGTCATCCTGGCGGTGGATAGGCACAGTGGGTATATCGTGGCTGTTCCTGGCAAGAAGTCCAAGAAGAAGGACAAAAAGGACAAGCATGGAGTGGGGCTGCAGGCCAAGACCGTCGCTAATGCCATGATCAGGCACTGGCTGACAATTTTCGATGTCCCAGCTGTCATCTGCAGCGATCGGGGCAGTCAATTCGTGGGGACGTGGTTCAAGACGATGTGCAAGCACATGGGGATTCGGCACGCCAAGACCGTGGCATACCACAGCCGGTTGAATGGCCGGGCTGAGGTGGCCGGGCGGCAGATGTTCGAGAAGTTCCGCCAGCTGCACATCGACGAACTGGGCCGGAATTGGTACAATTCGCTGTGGAGGGTACTCCAAGCGTATAACGACCTTCCGGGGCCCACTGGACTGTCGCCCCATCGCATCCTGTTCCTACAGGATCGAGTGTCACGCACTCTCCCGTGGTTGAACCATGGCAAAGTGGCCCGGGATGCGAACGCCATGATGGCTGAGGCGGACGACACGGCGGCCAAGGTGTGCAAGGCACTTCAGGACGAGCATGACAAGAGGGCCAAGTACTTCAAGCAGGGAAAGGTCCAGAAGTATGCTCTCCAAGACACCGTGTGGGTGGAGCGGCACCACAAGGATGTCCTGTCCAGACATCGGCAGGCATCTGGGTATGTGCCGGGGGTGATCGTGCGGAAGGTCAGGCAGGATGTGTATGCGGTTCGTGTGGGGGATAATAAGATCCTGGACCGCGACCATACCCAGCTTCGTCCCCGAGCACCAGACCCCAGCGGACGTCCTGTCACCTTCGAGTTCATGGCCGGCGATGTGGACTCGGATGACGAGGGTGAGGACGACGACTTTACCGCCGAGAAGATCCTGGCGGACAAGCCGGACCCGGGGACGCCTGTGCAGAGGCTTTATAAAGTCCGTTGGAAGGGATTCGCCGCATTCAGGGACTCGTGGGAGCCTCCGAGCAGTTTTGAGCCGAGGTACACCACCATCCGGATGGACTACCTGAAGAAAAAGAATATTTCTTTGGATGTCAAGGACGTGTTGGTCCATTTGGTAGCTGCTGTAGCACCGTAATGGATCCCCCCTTTGGCATTTTGTTTGTTTCTGTGCTTGGGGAGACGGGTGAGGGCGTTCATCCGGGGATTTTTTCGGCCTTGATTGGCCATATACCCCCTTCACTCGATCTCCACATATATATTTCATTGTGGTATACTTATTTAGGTCGACCGACGACGTTTTTCTATCTTTGATCCCCTTGGTCCATGTTGTAGATCAAGAGGAGACCGGATATGGCGTAGGGCACCGATTATTAGTGTCCTCATCCCTCCCTTAGGGCGTGGGAGACGCTTACGACGTGTGTGGGGCCTCCATGTGTCCTTGGGACATGGAGGGGGGGGTTGGAGCCCATTGGGGTCCTCCCGTCCTCTCTTCAATGACTTCCGAGCGGTAACAACGCTCTGAGAAGGGGGGTGAAGCCGGTTCGGACCCCCGTGGCCATCTTGGGGTCACTTGGGGTGTGTATCTATGTGCCGGCAAGCCGCCATTGGCTGATATCATACTCTCCCGTCCACCTGAACTAACCCGTTCTGATAGTGTGATAGGTTTGGCCATTCCGGCTACGAGCGGCCATATTCAGTACCGAGGCGCCGCCAGCGGAGATTTATATATCAGAATATCAGGAATCAACAGGGTTTTTTTATCATAATGTTTCCGTAATTTTTCAGCCTTTCGTTCTGATGGTCAATGTATCGGCGACTGTCAGTTGGCTCGCGATTTTGCGTTAACCGATTGGTTAACTGGTATTTCCAGATATTTTGGTTATGACTCCGATGAAGGGTCAGATTTCATCTGTAAAGGGTTCGTTGCTTCCGCAATTTTCTAAATAAGCACTCGAAATTTTAATGTGAATTTTTCGCGATGTCGAAATCAGATTTTCGACTTCGACATCGCCGCACTTGACTTGGTCGTCTTCGAGTGGTCATACTCTTTTCCCTATGCCCGAATCAGGTTTCCTTTTTACTTGCAAGCCCATTTGACTTGGAGATATAAGGGAAACAAAAGTGAATCGTGGGACCACTTTGAAGGACCAGATCTACGCGCGAGTGTGAGGAAAGAGAATCAGGAAGGTTGGGTTGCAAGCGCCTTAGTCTCAACTTAATTTAGGAAGCATCAAACGCCTTTGGTGTGTACACATGCCGGGTATAGCAAGGGATAATGGTCAAGAGGGTATAAAGTGATATATAACTCTTGGACCGTGCAACCGAATATTTTATTGTGACTTTCGAGTGTGCCGCATGAGTGTTGGGGTTGCATAGCAACTTTCCTTGGGTTCCTACGTATTTTTGACGTCAGGTTATGTCCATGGAGGGACATGGCATATCATGGTGGGAGCCACATTTTGAGGGTATGTGTTATATGCATGGTATATGTTTGATATGCTCACGCCCATGTTATATATCTTCGTGTGGCCGAGGAGATGGGGAGCCATACGTGACAAGGGCCTTGCCCATGTCCCAATTGTGGAATTCAAAGCGCTAGACTAAGTCTACCGCATATGTATTGCTCATGGTATGTTTGGCAAGGAGATCCATGAGTGCACTCCCATTTTCATGGGGCATGTAGATATGGGTGGCGAAGGTATCTTCATGCGCCTGGTTGGGGATCCAATTGGGGGAATTGTTCGCAAATGATTCCAATCATTTGTGTATTGAACCATGCGCGGATATCATGGGTGAGCATAGAGATATACTATCATGACAACTTTGTATTTGGGCATATTTTCATGTTTTTGCCCTCAATGTTTGCTCATTTTTGCATTTTGTGTACTTACCTGGTCGGCAAACAGCAAAAAGCCTATGGAGAGTCGAACCATGGTATGTTGTTCATATGTTGGCATATGCTTTGGAGTTGAACACCACCATATGCTGGATCGCGTACTTCATTTGGCTTGGCGCACGAGAGATTACAAGAATTGCTCTCAAGATCATGGGCTGACTTGGGCAGTGCGTGGCGCCCATATCCGAAGGGGTTTCGAGGGTAAGGTGGGGATGTACATGGGCATTGGCCCTTGGTCTCTATCCTCCATGAATACTAGACTTCGATTCCATGCATGCTTCGAGCCTTCGGATAAGTGGTAACTTCAATTTTGAGCATATATTTGATATATGGCCAATATGGTGTGAATTGGCAGTTTTTGGCATGTTATGAGTTCAAACTCATGGGACATATCTCCAAGCCCATTCGACTCCAAGTCCAACAAAGTATATGTCAGGGTAGGGCATGGTCCTGAGTGCCACTCTAGGCCATGACACGCCACCTCCCCCACTGGGCTAGGATTTAGAGGCTTGGGAGTGAACACATTTTTGGGGTTTGTGTAGTGACTTGTGACACATGGCATTCAGCCATCTCATTTGACCTGGTTCAGGGCAATATGTTGGTGAGTCAAGGGAAGGTCTTGAGTCCAAGGAATGAGGGGTTTATGGCTGTGAATGTGTATGTTTACCTCTTTCCCCAACTTTGCTTTATTTGTGTTCATATGCCAATTTCAGGGCTTTCCTCTTTGGTGCAATTCTTGTACATGCCCGCCACCGTGAGCCGACCGGTGTGCTGAACGGAAGCCCGCAGCCCGTATTGGATTGTGAATTGGGGTATTGCTGTATTTGTGGGATCTGGTTGCTGTTCAGGGTTGAAGGAGGATTACATTTTCTATATTTTTGGATTTTGGACCCTGGACTTTGAGGATTTTGAAAAATGCAATCGTTGATCCGGAGTAAATCAGCAGGGGTAACAGGCGGAAGGGGCACAGCGGGGGCCGGTCCTGGTAGGGACTTCTTTACTTCCCTGGGAACCCTTGGTACACGCCCTCTCATGCTACGGACACGTGTACAGTTTCTCCAGTGGAGTTTGCACCAAGTGCAAGTGGAGGTGCACCCCCAACCATGGCTCCCCCCGATTACCACCCGTACCAAATGCCTATGGTGCAAAATAGTTACACCAAAGCGGTGGAGGAGAGTGACATGCCTAAACCGCAATTAATGGGCAGTTGGAGTGCTGCAACGAGTGGGTGGAGAAGCTTCAACAATGGTTGGGGTGTGTGATCCCATATACCGAAAGGCCAATGAGGCAAAAATGATTTTGAGTACCTTGCCCCCATGGCTAAAAGGGATCATCAACGCACGAGTTGCCCAGCCCACCCACCACACAGGAACGGCCCCCACCCTCAGAGAATTGTGGGAGTTTTTGGAACAACATTTCCACGAGTATGACCCCTCAAGGGCCGATAACAGGTGGCGAGCCCTCACTCCCAGGGTGGTTAAAGGGCAAGTGACCCTCATCGACCTGGAAGATTTCTATGCTCGTTGGCAACGGTTGTTGCCTTTGGCAACGAGACTCGCCCCCACGTGATCGGGGAGCAGCTCCTAAGCAAGCTCCCGTGGATCAAAGAGAAGGTTGTCAAACAAGACGCCAAGAATAGCTTGGACAGTTATGTGGTGGACTTTAGTGGCCTTGACCCTTCGCCGGGTCGCACCCCATTCGAAAAGGAACTCAGGAGATATGGCGCTCAACGTTGCACTACAATTCCTGAGAATGTTTCCCATTCGGGGCCGGGGGTGATAGTTGATTGCAAAGACCCGTATCTACAGGAGTGGATCTTGCAACTCACTAACACACCTTACACACGCGGCTACACTATGAAAGTCGAGCAACGTAGGCCTCGTTTGAAGCCTGAGGAGATCTACGCCCTTGCCCATAAAAGCGTACCGGAGAGGGAAACTCTTGAATGCCTCAATAAGGGAGACAAGACGACATACACTCATCGCCCTTCTCACAACGAAACCGCGGTGAATGCGGTTAATGCGGATGCTACGGCGGGCCCTAACACCCCTGAACCCGCTGACACTTCCGTTAACGCCGTGGGTCACCCTAAGCCTCCGGCGAAGAAAACCGTGCACCCCGGGGCTAAACCGCCACCTACCTTTTGGGTTCCGTGTTCCAAACATTGGAAAACACGTAAACCAACAGAGATGGACATTTTTTCAGATTGATTAGGCTGCCACCAGTAGCTCCCTTTGGACGTGTAAGCCTAATTCTCCATGCAATGACACTCATTGGAGCATTGCGGGTAAGTCTAAGGGTGGTAAGCCTAAGTGTGGTGGTGGCAATAAGGGTGGCGGTGGTGTGAAAGGTGGCGGTGGCAACGGCGATAAGGGAGGAAAGGGAGCGCCGTACGGGCGCGGGCGTAGATAGGAGTGCCCAAGGGAAGCCCCCTTCCAAGGAAGAAACCCTCCGGCACCCCTGTGACACTACGGTGGCTCTCGTTCCATCGAGAGTCATGAAGGGGCACATAGTGACTCGTGAGATTCAAACTGAACTTTCCGTTCAGGTTGTTTTGCCCAATGGAGAATTTAAGGCTCTTTGTGTTTTGTTGGATTTTGGGTGCCAAGCGGTCGCTTTGGCCAACCCCAATGTTTTTGGAGACGAAATCTCCGAAAATTATGAATCCCCCCAACGGAGGCGCCTACTCCAAGCCGATAACGAGAAGCCCTTGCTGGCGGTGGACGAGCAAATAGATGTCAAAATTAAATTTACGGGGGTTGTGGATGGTAGTGTTGCAGTTCCCCATGTTGACCAATGTGGCGTGTCCCCGTACCTTGTACCGAATTTACCTTGGGATATGGTTTTGGGGCACCCATGGGCTTATGAACATTGTGTGAACCATTTTGCCCGCTTCAATCTTTTGTACTCTCACCACCCAGTGCACCCCTGTTTTTGGATTGCGGACTTCCGTGAAGCTCCACGAACCGGCAAACCATTGTTGGTTCAACCCATTCATGGTAAAGTGTCACGTCAGTCCGGCTGGGGCATAACTGTTCCAATCATTGGGGCGGTCACTCCTATGCACCCGGCCCCGGCGATTGTGGTTACGCCCCCTGGTGGCGAACTGCCTAACCGTGTTGAGGCCGAGAAACACATATGTGATGCCTTGACCGCTTCCTCCGTGGCCCCCGTACAGGACTGGGCTTGTGCGTTGGAGCTGATTGAATTTGCTCCCGAAACCCTTGCCCGTGATGTTCTACCCACATGGCGTGATGGGTCCGTGTGGACACAGTCTGACTATGGCCTCAGGCCATATTGGGCTGCACACGTCAAAAAACAATTTGGCAAAAACCCCGACGTGGACGCCTTCAATAGGGTCCCGGGTATGGCCGAGGCTATCCGTTGGGTTTCGCCGCTTGAAGGTTTCTTTTCCAGTCCGGCGGACCCCTCCAAGTTGTATTGGATGTGCCCTCCCTATCATCCGTTTTCCGACTGTGTCCGGAAAATTTGGCAAGAAAAACTACGAGCCATCGTCGTAGGTCCAAAGTGGACACATAGGGTGTGTTGGAAGCCCCTTATGGAAATTACTTTGCAAGGGTACCACCTTCCTGGGATGGAGACTAAGGCCCGTCTCTATCAAAATGACCACCTCACTCCCCTTCCTCAACGGGGTTGTTCCACGGTGGCGGTATACGTTGACGGTGGTATTGCGGAGGAAAATTTGGTGGCCACTAAATGTCATGTGGCCTCCGTTTTGGCACCGGACGTCACTGACCCCGATATGAGTGACGAGCCGGGCATGACCTCGGAGGAGGAGTCGGAGGATGAAAGGGTGCTGAACCATTTGGCTTCGGTGCGCACCCTCGCATATCAAGCGACCGATAAAAAATTCCCCGCTCCCGTTACTCTTGAGCCTACCCCCGAAGATTTGGAGGCACAAGAATGCGTGTGTTCACGCATTGCGAAAATTGAGAAAGAGTCATTGGTTGGGATGGCCACTACCGTTGAGCGCTACTGAAAAACTAATGGCGCCAAACAATTGTTGGCGGCTTCTGGTGTCGGTGGTGTTGTCACCACCCAAGCACCTTTTCTGGCTCCTCCAGAGGATCTCATGAGGAAACGCATCCTCGCGGACTATGAGCGGGATGTTTTTAGCGGGGAGGTTCGTCTCCGTCCGGGCCAGGAACATACTAAGGTCCGTGGTACGGAGCAGTTCGGGTTTGCTAAACTTGACCTATACCCGAAAGCTAAACCCAAGTCCGTGAAACCTATACGGTTGGTGGGGGAGCGTGCCGCGGCGGAGCAAGAGATAGTGGAAGACTTTTTGGCTCGTGGCTGGATTGAGCCGTGTCCTGCCTCGGAGTAGGCGTCCAACGGTGTTGTTGTGCCCAAGAAGGAGAAGGGAGTGGTTCCCCCTGGCATCCGAACAGAGGAGGGACCATGAGGAGGAGGAAAGGTAAGATGGGTAAAACACGACGAAAAATGTTTCCAAATAGTTGAAGATAAAGCTAATTAGCATAGAAAACGCATGGGCCCAAAAGCTCGCTGCGAAACGCGTTGAGACGCGACGGAAATTTTTTCGCTCTTAAGCAGGTGACTAGTTAACGCCGTAAGCACCGTACTGCTTGTAGGAACATAACGCTGCCTCCCACGTCGCCTAACACGCTATTAGCGCAAAGAAAAACCCGCCTCGAGGGGCGCGTAAAACTCGAAAGTTTTTTCTAAGCTGCCGCGTCCTTTTGCCCTGCTTCCTTTCATCCTCTTTCCTTCTCCATGCACTTACTTCCCCTCCCTCGTGCCCCCCCTCACCCCTTTCCGTCAGCTTAGGCGACCGGCCCTGGGGGAACCGCGGTCAACCCCTGGCAACCAAGACCACTATCTTCGAGGTCGCGTGGCAACACGTAAGACAGAAATGTAACCTTGGTATTGCTGCCTGCCTGCGTGCGTGAGTTGGGTAGTGTCTAATTTTCTAGTGGGAAACATTTTGATTTTTTGGTTTTCCGAAGGTTTTCCAAGGAGTGGAGAACTAGCAGGGGATTTTTGCAGACGAAAAGAGGACAAAAGGGAGAAAAAAAACCCGCAGCACGGACAAACGCACAACACGGCCAGACGCCACAGCACCACAAGGCAGCCCGGCACCAAGGGACACAGCACAGGGCGTAGGACATCGCAGGACACCGCACCAGCACGCCAGACAGCAGGGCGGGCGGCCTCAGGCCGGACAAGGACACCAGGGCCCACACGCGCCACCAGAAAGCAAAAAGAGGCAACCAGACCCACCAGCAAACACGGGCAGCAAAACCAGGCACCAAACAACGCCCAAACGGCGGCGGGGCACGGCACAGAGCGGCACGACAGGGGCACAGAACACAACACGACAAAGAACAGCACAACGCACCACAGACGGTGTCAAGGAGCAACACAGCGCCACACCGACCACAGAACAAAGCAAAAACGGACAGCAGGGCACCACAGCACGGCACCACACGGCAACACAGAGCAACGAAACACAGGACACAGCACAGGGGAGCGGGACGCCACAGCGAACTAAAGCACGCAGCAGGGCGGCGGGCCACGTGGCCAGGCAGGACCACCGGCGCCAAAGCACGCCAGCGGCAAACAACAGCGGGCAACCAGACCCAGCAGCGAACACCCAGCAACCACAGGCAACGACACACAGCACCAGGCAGCGCGAACGAAGCAACAGGGCAGCACCAGCAAGAAACGACGCAGACGGCAGCCCCAGCACGCAGCGCACACACCACACACACCGCCACACACGAAGAAGGAAAAAGGAACCCAGCCAGGCGCAACAGAGGCCAAGAGCACCAAGAGCACCCGGAATCAGGAAAAAGCGGGAGGGCAAAACAACAATAAGAAAAAAAAACCAAAAAAAAAGAGATAGAGAGAGAGACACGGCGGGAGGGCTGGGCGGAGGCAGAGCACCGAGGCCCAAGGCACCCAGGGCCGGAAACAACGGAAAACCTGAGACAAGAGAGGCGCGGAGGGAGGACAAAAAAAGGAAGAACAAAAGGGATAAAAAAACCAAGGGGGAAGAGAAAAATGGGGAGGGGACACAAAAGAGTGCCAAGGCCCGGGGCATCGAAAGCAGCAACACAAAGCACCGCGGGAAGGGTGCAGGAGGGGGAACAAACCAAAAAAAAAAAGAAAACACAGAAAAACGGGAGGGGGGGGGAAGGGAGCAAAAAGAAAAAAAGGGGGGCAAGGGGGCACAAGCGGGCAGACAACGCAGGACGCCAAAGCAAAACCAAGGAAAAAAAACCGAAACAAAGGAAGCAAAAAAGGGGGAGGGGAGGGGTAGGAGCGAACGCGGAGCGCCAAGGCCCAGGGCACCCAGGGCCGGGAAGCACAAAAAGCCGGAGACAGCGGGGGCGCCAGAGCAGAGGAGGGAACACAGGGGAAAAACAAACCAAACCAAACAAAACAAAAACACCCGAAGCGTGGGCAACCCCAGCCCGGAGGGGGCCAAACAAAGAAGAAGGACAAAACAGCCACAGGAAAGGTGAGGCGCACCAAAGCGTGCCCGGGAGGCCGGCCCGCCCGACCCGGCCAAGAAGAGCACGCATCCACACACGCGCGGGACCCGGGCGTGGCGTCCTGCGACCCAAAGGGGGAGGTGTCGGCGTCCACACAAAACAGCCCCGGCGCACCGGCCGAGCCCCCCGTCGAAGGACGGACGGTACCGGAAACCGGACGCGGCAGTGACCGGGTCCACACACGTCAAACCACAGCAGCGCACACAGCCCACGACTGAAACTGGAGGGACCCGCCAGGGACATCCCCATCGCGGGGCCCCAAATGGGTACGATGCGCAGCGAGCCCAGCGCCCCTGCCTCGGCAAGGGCCAGCGGCAGGCACAATGAGTCCGGTTCTCGGCAGGCCTGCACGTGCCCCGCGCAGCCACCCAGTAAAGCCGGGGGTGACAGCCCTCGGATAGGGGGAAGGCACCACATCGACGGGAAAGCCGACCTGAGCACCGAGAGCGACCGGACTGGACGAGGCGCGGCACACCAACGGGGAGCCACGAGGCACGCCAGAGAGGCACGCCGCCGGCCACAACCGCGGCACCAGGACAGGTGCCAAGCCACAACGGGCACCGGGTGCTGCAAACCTGGGAAGCGCGCACAGGACACAAAAAACCACGGCACAGAAGAAGGTGCTGAGGACAGCCGGGCCCCCGCGCCCGCACACTGCACACACAGCCAGTGGGTAGCGAGCCCCGGCCGCACGCCCCAAAAATGGGGGATTGGGCCTCGGAGAGCGCCCGACCCCAGACGCCCCACACCAAGGCAAGAGGCGTCCCCCCCGGGCGCCCTCGTGCCGCCCCCGCAGCGCGCAGAGCCAGCTCGCAAGAGCGCGCGGTGGGGTTTGTGACAGGTCCCCAGGCCCGCATCGCCCGCACCCACAGCCAGTGGGTAGTGGGCCCCAGCCGCACGCCTCAAAGGACGGGCGGTCGGGCGTGGCAGAGCGCCCGACCCCGGACGCCCCACACAAAGGCAAGATGTGCCCCCCGTGGGCGCCCTTGAGCCTCCCGCACAGCGCGCAAAGCCAGCTCGCAAGAGCGCGCGCTGTGGGGTTGGTGATGGGTCCCTACGCCCACATCCCCCGCACCCACAGCCAGTGGGTAGTGGGCCCCGGCCGCGCGCCCTGAAGGACAGGCGGTCGGGCGTGGAGAAGCACACAACCCCGGACGCCCCACACCCAGGCAAGAGGCGCCCCCCCCCGGGCACCCTCATGCCCTCCCACAGCGCGCAAAGCCAGCTCGCAAGAGCGCGTGCTGTGGGGTTGGTGACGGGTCCCAACGCCCACAACCCCTGCATCCACAGCCAGTGGGTAGTGGGCCCCGGCCGCACGCCCCAAAGGACGGGCGGTCGGGGTTGGGAGAGCGGCCAACCCCGGATGCCCCACACCCAGGCAAGAGGCGCCCCCCCCCCGGGCACCCTCATGCCGCCCCCATAGCGCGCAAAGCCAGCCCGCAAGAGCCCGCGCTGTGGGGTCGGTGACGGGTCCCCACGCCCGCAGCCCCCGCACCCACAGTCAGTGGGTTGTGGGCCCCGGCCGCACGCCCCAAAGGACGGGCCGTTGGGGGTGGGAGAGCGCCCGACTCCGGCCGCCCCACACACAGGCAAGAGGCGCCCCCCCCCGGGCGCCCCCGTGCCGCCCCAACAGCGGGCACACCCAGCTCGCAAGAGTGCGCGCTGTGGGGTCGGTGACGGGGGCCCACGCCCACAACCTCCGAACCCACAGCCAGTTGGTAGTGGGCCCTGGCCGCACGCCCGAAAGGACGGGCGGTCCGGGATGGGAGAGCGCCCAACCCCGGAGGCCCCACACGCAGGCAAGAGGCGCCCCCCCCCCCGGGCACCCTTGTGCCGCCCCCACAAGCGTGCAAAGCCAGCTTGCAAGAACGCGCGCTGTGGGGTTGCTGAGAGGTGCCCAAGCCCACAGCCCCTGCACCCACAGCCAGTGGGTAGTGGGCCCCGGCCGCACGCCCCAAAGGACGGGCGGTCGGAGGTGGGAGAGCGCCTTGGCCCAGACGCCCAAAACCCAGGCAAGAGGCGCCCCCCCTGGGCGCCCTTCGGCCGCCCCCACAGCGCGCAAAGCCAGCTTCGCAAGAGCGCGCGCTGTGGGGTTGGTGACGGGTCCCCACGCCCACCAACCCCGCACCCACAGCCAGTGGGTAGTTGGCCCCGGACGCACGCCCCAAAGAACGGGCAGTCGGGTGCGGGAGAGCGCCCTACTCAGGCCGCCTCACACACAGGCAAGAGGCGCCCTCCCCCCGCGCCCTCATGCTGTACCCACAGCGCGCAAAGCCAGCTGGCAAGAGCGCGCGCTGTGGGGTTGGTGACGGGTCTTCACGCCCACACCCTTCGGACGCACAGCCGATGGGTAGTGGGCCCCGGCCGCAGGCCCACAAAGGACAGGCGGTCGGGGCCTGGAGCAGCGCCCAACCCCGGACGCCCCACAACCAGGCAAGAGGCGACCCCCCCACTGGCACCCTCGTGCCGCCCCCACAACGCGCTAAGTGAGCTCGCAAGAGCGCGCGCTGTGGGGTTGGTGACCGGTCCCCACGCCCGCATCCCCCCCACCAACAGCCAGTGGGTAGTGGGCCCCGGCCGCACGCCCCAAAGGACGGGCGGTCGGGGATGGGAGAGCGCCCGACCCCGGACGCCCCACACACAGGCAAGGGACGCCCCCCCTAGGCGCCCTCGTGCCGCCCCCACAACGCGCGAAGCCGGCTCGCAAGAGCGCACACTGTGGGGTTCGTGGCGCATCCCCACGCCCGCCCCCCCCGCACCCGCAGCCAGTGGGTAGGGGGCCCCTGCCGCACCCTCCAAGGACAGGCGGTCGGGGCTGGGAGAGCGCCCGACCCCAGACGCACCACGCAGGCAAGAGGCGCCCCCCCGGGCGCCCTCGTGCCACCCCCACAGCGCGCAAAGCCAGCTCGCAAGAGGGGGCGCTGTAGGGTTGGTGACGGGTCCCCAAGTTCACAAACCCCGCACCCATAGCCAGTGGGTAGTGGGCCCCGGCCGCACGCCCCAAAGGACGGGCGGTCGGGCGTTGATGAGCGCCCAATCCCGGACGCCCCACAGCCAGGCAAGAGGCGCCCCCCCCCCCGCGGGCATCCTCGTCCCGCCCCCACAGCGCGCAAAGATAGCTCGCAAGAGCGCGCGCTGTGGGGTCCGTGAGGGGTCCCCACCCCCACAACCCCCGCACCCACAGCCAGTGGGTAGTGGGCCCCGGCCATACGCCTTGAAGGACGGGCGGTCGGGGGTGGGAGAGCGCCGGACCCTGGACGCCCCACACCCAGGCAAGAGGCGCGACTCCCGGGCGCCCTAGTGACGCCCCCACAGCGCGCAAAGCCAGCTCGCAAGAGCGTGCGCAGTGGGGTTGGTGACGGGTCCCCATGCCCGCACTCCCCGCACCCGTAGCCAGTGGGTAGCGGGCCCCTGGCCGCACGCCCCAAGGACGGACGGTCGGCTGTGGGAGAGCGCCAGACCCCAGAAGCCCCACACCCAGGCAAGGGGCGCCCCCCCCGGGCACCCTCGTGCCGCCCCCACAGCGTGCAAAGCCAGCACAAAAAAGCAGGCCTGCCCGCAGGGGGGCGCGCGACCCCAAGCAAGGCAAGGGGACGAAGGGACCGAGCCACCCCTGCAAGAGCTAAAAAGGCAGAGCACGGGACGGCGGCAGGAAACACGGAGGGGCACGAACCGCCTGGAACGGCCCTACCGGCCCCCTGCACCAGAACGGCGCGTAGTGCGCGCGCCACACTCACCCGGAGGGGGGGGGAGGCGGGTACGCCACGCAAGCACGAGCGCACACACAGGCAACGGACACAAGGCGCGGACCCAAAGGGCAACCGGACGGAGCCCGCGGAATGCACAGACCACATGGAATGGCGTACCAGCAGGCGAAGGGAAGGGGACACCCGGGCGGGACAACCCGCAACATGCACCGCGAGGGGAGTGAGGGCAGGGAGGAGCCCAAGGGGAGACGCAAGAACCGGCACCGGCCCCGACCCTTCACGCCACCCGCGAGCGCCGCGCACACACGACCAGGGCACTGCACCCGCCAAGGCAGTAGTAGCACACAGTGCTACGCACCAGCCCCACGGCTAGGCAGCCTCCGCGCCAGCCCATGTGGGTCCCATTGGCGACAAGTCAGTAGCACGGGCCCGGCGGCGCCGGCAGCCCGGGGGACCACACATCAAGGGGGCGGCGTAGTGGGTAAGCGCCTGCAACCACGGTTGCTAAGTGACGCACTAACCGGGGAGTGGTGAAATGGGGAAGCCGGGGAGGGACAGGGCTCCGAGCCCCGTGGATCCGGGGGACTCCGCCAGCAGGCAGGAGGTGTGTCATGAAGGCCCCCCCCCTAGGACCCGGTGGGGAGTATATCACCTGGCCCGACCAGATGGCCCCCCGGGGCCGAAAGGCGTCTAGTACCCGAAACGTCAAACCTCAAACCTCAAACCCAAGAAAGAGAAGGGAAAATGGCGCCTCGTTGTGGACTATCGCCAACTTAATGAGGCTACCTTGCCGGACGCACACCCCCTCCCCCTCATTGAAAATGTGTTGAAAAATCAATCCAAACACAAGATTTTCACTATTTTTGACTTGAGTAAAGGGTTGCCTCCAATTCCCCTTCACCCTGAGTTCCGGTCTAAGACCGCCATGCAATTGGCGGGTAAGAGATACCAATGGCGTGTTATGCCTATGGGTATCAAGAATGGGCCCGCTATTTTTCAACGGCTCATGGACCACGTCTTGCAGGGTTTGGATTGTGCGGACGTATATATTGATGTTATTATTATTGGTTCCTCCCGTGAGACAGAGGAGGAGCTATTGGCCAACCACGACCGCGACGTGCGTGCCGTGTTGGATAGGCTACGGAAAGAGGAGTTGGTTGCTTTGGTTAGCAAAACCGATTTCTTTGTTCGTTTGGTTGAGCTTTGTGGCCATGTGTTGGAAAATGGCACACGGCGGCCGGCGCGAGGGAAAATATTGGCGCTTGAACGTTGGGAAAAACCGGATACCGTTCGGGAGCTCCGTGGGTTCTTGGGGCTCGCAAACTATTCTTCGGGTTATGTCCAAAACTTCGCCTCCATACCTACCCCTTTGATTAGAATGTTGTAGAGTTTGCCGAAGCATAAGAATGGGAAGAAGAAAGGCCTAACGTGGAATGCAAAGGCTAACGAGGTTTTTTTGAAGCTCAAGCGTGCTATCACGGATCTTGTTCCTCTCCAACTAGCCGATTGGGATGAGGACTTTGTCCTCACCCCGGACGGTAGTAATTGGGCAGTGGGGGCGGCCCTACGACAGGAAGGTCCCGATGGTGCTCTTCGCCCCCTTGCCTTCTTCTACCGTAAATTGTCAGGCAGCCAATGAATTGGAGCCCGGGGGAGAATGAAAGCTACGCCATTGTGGCAGCACTTCTGAAATGGCATGGTTGGGTGGGGAACAAGCGAGCGGGGGTCTGTACGGACCACCGTAGCCTTGAAAATTGGGCTACAGAGGACCTCAAAACCGTGGGAGGTCCTTCTCCGCGCCAAGCGCATTTGCATGACTTATTCTCCCATTTTGACCTCCATGTGGTTTACACCACGGGACCCCTGAACCCCGTGGGTGATTTCTTGTCCCGTTGGGCTTACCCTGCTAACCCGGCGTTGGGCGATGTGTCCATACATGGGATGGCCCAAGCGGACGGGGATGTGCGGGACATGATGGCGGCCGAGAAGGAGGAACTTCTCGCTCGCCCCCTTGTGATTCGGGCGGTTGTGGCGCCCGTTGTTACTAGGTCTAAGGCGGCGCCTCGGGCTACTGGGGCGCCCGCGTGTGATCCACCCCCTCTGGCTTCGGCTCCAGCGCGGGGGGGGGGGGGGGCGACGAAGCAAAAGAAAAAACTTTGGAGACTGGAGCGAATTGCGAAGATTAACAAATCTTGGAAGTCCCACAAGCAGGCAACACCTATACATGGGGAGGATGCTCCCAACGTTTTTGAGATAAATTGAGCTAAACACTACCCAAATTGTGAACGCTATAAGAAAACGCTATAAAAATGTGGCAAGATGCTTTGAATGGGAGCTTCCAAGATGGGGTGAGGTTGGTGGATAACAAGCTCGTCCGTAATGGACGGTGGTGTGTTCCTATGACACTAGTGCATCGTTTGGTGGCCGAATACCACGATGCACTTCAATTAACTACCTTCAGTGTGGAAAAACACTGGAAAGAAATTAACCATCGCGTGGAAGGTGAGGGATTGTACAAAGCAGTGAAACTGCAATGTCAAATGTGTCCCTCATGTGCCATTCAAACGCATCACACCAAGCGCAAGCAAGCGTACATGACCCCTATGCCTATACCTATGGAGCTTATGGACTCCATAGCGCTTGATGTGTTTCACTACCCGTCCACCTCCCATGATGAAGAGGCGTATGACCCAAATCTCCTATGTGCTTGCCGGCTTTCCGGCTACCTCATCGCGATCCCTATTCCTAAACCTCATCATCAAGACAAGGATGAAGAGCTAACGGGGAAAAGAGCGGCCCATTCGGTAATGGAACGCTGGGTGGATAGGTTCGGAGCCCCTCGTGAAATATGCTCTGACCGTGGGCCCCAATTCGTGAGCCAATATTTCCAAACCCTTTGTTCTGAGATTGGTGCTGTTCAACTATGTGTCTCGCGGGTAGGTACCAAGGTAATGGCAAAGCCCAAAATACTGGCAAGCAGCTAAGGCGTGCAGTTTCTAAAGCCCTTACCTTGAACAAGGGCACTAATTGGGTGGAGGTTTTGCCCGCCGTTGTACGAGCGTGGCATGAGACTACAGGTCCTTCAAGTTATACGCCTAACGAGATTGTGTTTGCCAAACACAACTGTACTAAGGAACCCCCTCTTGCTAAGCCTAAGGGGGCTGCCCAAGACGCCGCTCACTACTTCCAGCGGCGTGAGGATGTTATTGCTCTTGCAGGTAGGGCTATGATTCACGTGCAAGATGCAATTGCTCATAACTATAATAAGAGGAGGAGGATGACCCCCAATTTCTCAAAAGGGGACCGCGTATGGGTCTGTCGCCAACATAAAAAATCTTGGCCATAAGACTTGCCCCTATTGGGATGGGCCCTATGAGGTTGTGGCCAAGAAGGCTCACGACCTCTATGTTATTCAAGTGGACCAACGGAGATTAGTTGACGTCCACTTTGATTGTCTAATGAAGACGGTCAACTCCCCTCGCTCCCCTTTGCCTCTGAACTACACGGAGAAGGTTGCTAGAGTGCCCTCCCAATTTGAGGAGGACACTTATAACGTGAAAAAAAAATGGGTCACCGTACTCACCGCAAGAGACTTCTCGTCAAGGTCTGTTGGGAGGGTTATACGAAAGATTGGGATAACGAGGAGCCCGTTGAAACCTTCTTACCGTCCTACAAGAAGGTTTGGTGAGATTACTTGCAGAAACAGAATCTCACCCAAACCATTGACCTCCTGGCCCACCTTGGTGGACCGCTCTCATGAGCGTGCCACGGAAAGAAAACCCTAACCAATATGGGGATATATTGTTGTTTGGGGAAGGACGGAGAGAGCAAGAAGCGGTTGGAAAAAGGTAGAAGATGTGACGATAATGTGCATGCACGGCGCGCCCCTTGGTTACAAAAATCCCCAGAGGAGCAGAGCGGTGGGTACCGCATGTTTACCCCACCATCTACCTTTCTCACTGCTAAAGGCTTGACAGTCCTTGGGGTGGGGTGGCGTGGCATATAACCTGGGGCGGAAGTGGGACGTGTTCTTTCGGGGGTCGTAATGCCATTCAAACCCCTATCCTTGGGTCTTACTGGAGCACTCCTACCACCACCAGGACAAAGTCGTGCCCAGGATGACGCCCCCTGTCAAGGTTGCTGACAACGTGGCAAGCACTTCCCGAAGACTCCACCGCGTTGTGCTCATTGTGGTTCTTGCAAGGTTTCGGAGTGCCGCCGTGTACCAAAACCACGACCCCACGACCGTCCCTGACCCGTGACCCAGGCCAACGAGCTAAAACATTTGCTCAAAAGTGGCGAAGGCTGAAAAGCTTCCTGGGGTTGGCGGGTACAACCAATTTTCCCTCTTTGTATTGGGCGTGATGGTTTTCCCCCAATTTGCCCTTGTCCACACGAAGGTAAAGTATACACGGCACCAAGTACTCGTGTGGCTCACCCTACATTGGAAAAAATTTTGTGGCGTGCCAAATTGCCACTACATATGGTGAGGTGTTAAGCCTAGAGGGAGGGGTCGTCCTCTACGTACAAGTATCCTAATATGAATTGCAATGGGTGCCTTTGCCCCGTCACTCCTTGCGTGGGTGGGGTCTTCTAAGGCAATGGCGTTGCGGACTTTGCAACCTCCGCCGCCTGGGGATTTATCCCCGGTCGCTATGCGTGCCCGGGTTGGGAGTGGGTACCCTCCATTGCAATTGCATGGGGCCACATGCTGGCTGGGTATTTTGTTCATGTCCTTGGCAAGTGTCACGGGGGATATTCCTGCCTGCAACGAAAGGGCAACAAACGAGATGACGAAAAGGGCGAGTGTGCACATGCATACATTTATGAGAGAATATATATGTTGCTTTTGTCTCTAGAGTTCCCCAGGAGTGGACTTGGATTTCCACAACACCCGAGGGGTCCTCTATCCCAACGTCCAACCGAAGGAGTTGGGATATGGGTGTGGCATGTTTTTGTAGTGGCCCTTGCGTGGACTTGCGTTTCCACAGCACACACAGACGTCTTTCTTCGTGACACACCAAAACCGGGTGTGCCCTGTGTCCGTTTGGTCGCGTGCGTGTGTGTGCATGCGCTTTTTTTGATTACAGGAGTATATGGTTGCCTATTACGTGGGTTATCACCCGCCCCCCGATCAAGCAAGACCTAGGTTGACCTACCTTCGGGTTTTGTAACTGTGTACGCCGTAGCAAGTTTACACACGGAGGTGTAAACATGCACCGTCATACACGGTGTATAGGGATACGGGGAGTAAAGGCTCCTTCAGGGCGTTTCATCGTGCCCCCGGGGAGCTTGGTGGGCTGATAGACCAGCAGGACAGTATGGGCGACCCCCCCAGGTTTGCGCATGGAGGTGAGCCCCTGCTTTACTGCCCGCCAGTAACACACACACCCACAAAGGTAACACTCAAGCTAACCTAAGTGTCTATACGCACGCCCTCAAGACACACACGAACACCAAGCAACAAGGTGGCATATCTATACAAGTGTTCTATTCTGAGTAAGTTTACCGTTCGTTGTATGTACGTGAGTGGTTTGTGGGAGATTTCGTTTGTGTAGGCGTGTAGCACCACGTGCTCCAAGGCCGGCATCGCGAGGCCGACACCCTGTGATGCCCTCGGGCGAGTGTTAACCTCCGGGCCCTGCAAATGAATATGCGCGCACAAGTGTGTCTCGTTTTTGTTGGCGTCCATCGCTCTATTATGTGTATATATGATATGTATGCCTAATATGGCTCCTAGGTGGACAGTGAGTAGTGAGGTCAGGTTATTATTATATGGTGAAGAGGTTTGTCTATTCAAGTGTATCTACTCACACCCCCATCCCATCTCCGTACCTCCTCCTTTACCCTCTACGTGGTGCATCTCGTGTGACACACATGCTAACATTACACATCCACAAGGACACGGCCCTTTGCTGAGCCGTGCCCATGAGCAGGATCAGGGAGCCACAACCGTGGCTTTTTCAAATTCCAGAAGGCACACCGGCCTTGGTTTCCTGTGTGTCGGTTCTGTTTACAAGTGGGCCTTTGGCTAGGCCTTGTCTGGACATTTTTAAGCAAGTGAGCAAGCAAGCATACATCTTACAAGCAAGACCTCACTCGTTACTACAAGCGTTAGACAAGCACATCAAGCACCTCAAGCACATACCAGCCCTCATAAATGGTCTGAGGCACGAAGGTGAAAGGTGTGGGCATCATACCCATGTTTTAATTTGTGCCTAGTGTTTGTAGTGATTTACCCTGAGGCCATCGTACCCTCTCTCCTCTATTTAGTGGGCTACCGCGTGCACGGTGGGGCCATTGTGGCCGTGTTTATTAGTGGCCTAAGTGTGCACAAGACAGAGACGGGCACAAGTCCATCCAGTTTGTGATGTCCCTTATCCTTGTTACCCCGTCCGCTATCTTTGTTTTCCCACGTGCTCCCTCTCACAGGCACAGTCCTAGGCTACTGTCGGACTCTACCGTCACTGTTACTGGCCTTTCTTTCCCAAAAGTAAAATTTTGTACTGTCGCGTTGCGCCGTTTTGCGGTTACCATTACCTTCAGATTTGTTTAAAAGTGTGATTTCACTTTGCCTTTAGTTCTAATTCTGAAGAAAAATACCAATTTTACCTGCTGGACCCTACAAAGCCTTATGCGACACCTGGGGACCAGACTCTGTGCGCAACAGCTCGCGACTTCGCGTACTACTTTGTGCAATCTGCGGGATCCCGTTGATGAATTTGTGGTTTTTGCGGTGGTTCGATTCCCACCGGTCGGAGCTACTTCAGCGGCCGTCCGGCCGGCACCGAGATGGCCTGCGTAGGTTCGATTCCCATAGGAGGGATTCTGTGCTGACCCAACATTTGCTGCTTTTTGTGACTGCTACGTTCCTCTTGGGCATATACTTCCTGCCCGTGGCAGTCGTTTCAAGTGGGGGGGGTGAAGCAGATAACAACCCTGCGCTAGCATATTACCCCTAAGGGATCATTACATGGCCCTATACATGGGATATATATGGGATAGTGTATATTATAGTCCATTCCCTTGTTAGGAACATAGGACGTGGGATAGATAAGGCAATCTTGGAGGTTTAGTAATTATATCAATTAGTGGATGATAGGGTGGATTTCTCATATGTGCATATCTGGTATTTCATTGGCTACATGTATCATATCTGTTTGCAGGATAATATTCTGTCAACACTATCCTTATGTTTTCTGTGCCAAGCAATGTTGCTGCCCATGCCACTGCGACCTCTGCTCCTGACGACCCGGTCTGGTTTCAGGACAGCCTCTGTGCTGTCTACAAAAGGGGGTGGGTAAGATGGTCAGAAACGGGCGTCATAATTGAATCCGCGATGTTGAAATTAGGCGGAGGCGTAAAATTGGTTTTCAAATTGTCTGCTTATCACCCTTGAGCAGAAACTCCATGTCGCGCAACCATATGTGTGATGTGGTTGGTGAATGGACCCAAAAGGATAGCAGCACCATTGCACTCAGCAACCTCAAAAAAAGGGGTTTACCTATCTTGGTTTCTGTCATCCGTCGAAAAGTCCAAAAAGCGCATTTTCGGCATCAAAAAATGTCAAAATTTATCAAAATCAGTCAATCTTGGGGGCTGTTGATGGAATTTGTTGCATTCAGTGCGCAGTTGGTGAGAAACAGACCTCGGCATTGTGTCCAGCATCCTCAAATTATGGAGGCAAGGGGCGTCGGACCTCATTTTTAGCGAATGTTTCCAAAAAGAGCAATTGTAGGGTCTAATTTTGGCTGATTTTTGCAATTGTTGCCAAAGGCTATCCTGCAGGACCCTGCTGCAGACCACAAGAGGTCATCTGGTGACAATCTGTTTATGCACAATCCACACGGGTGTTTGTGCAATGCTCACACCTGTGTGGATTTTGCAAAAACACAATCAAAGGTTGTCGCTGCGTCGCGGACCCTCAAAATAAGGGGCCTTGTCACGAAATGGACCCCCCTGGGCCTACAAATTGACAAAAACGGAATTTTTTGACAAAGAAATGTATTTTGCGTGATGCCAACTAGAAATCAGAATCTGCAATCCCGGGCTGAGAGGGGTATCAATGGCCAGTGGATCCAAACGGATATCAAAATTGAATCCGGTGTGTCCTAAATAGGTGGTTCACACCCTCACTGCCCAAACTGAGCGTAAAATGCAAAAACCCTTTTTTTGCCATCAAAATTTGGTGTTCCCTATGATGAAAGGAAAATGTGTCCACTTGGACACACTGTGGATCTCAGAGCGACGTGTGATTGTCAATTGGTGGGAAACGAGCGCCAGTGTTGCACTGACCACCCTTGGAATAGGGGGTGTGGCACCCTGTATAACCCACCGGGTCCCACAGGTGAAAAACAAATGAATCGGGGTGGGGGGGGGGGGGCTGTCAGAATTCTGCTAGCCAGCGGGCTGGAACCTCTGATGTCGACATTTAATTGGACTGAAACTCCAAAACGGGTCAAAATTTGGATCCGCAAATTTCTAGTGACCCTTTAAGACCCCGTCAAAATAACTAAAAACATTTCAGTTTTGCCCTAGACGCCTTTAGACCCCTTATGGTCTCACAAGATGACCCTGTTGGGTTGTCAACATTCTGCAGCCCGATTTAGTGTTCTTTTTGATAGGGGGGCGGTGTGTCGGGAACGTGAGCAAGACCCTCGCAAGGGTCTAGCATCCAACACTTGACTTGTTCACTCTCCCACGCAGGGGCCCACCAGATTGGCTGAGGCGAGGAGGGGGCCCGCCGAGGGGCAATGTCCGGACCACTAGGTTACCAATTGGCAACCAGCGAATTTTTTTTGGCACCCCCAAAAAAAGAATCACACATGCCACTCAAAACGATCGCAACGGAAAAAAAAAGTGACTTTTTGATTTTTGGGTCACTGGTAGTCGTTTTTGTGAAATAGCACCGTTTCAAGCGGTTTTTCAACCAGTCTCCGCGAAATACGGGCTGAATTTTGTACTGACAACTATGAGCCCCCCTAACCCTTCCTGTTACCCCTTAAAATGATTTGCTCGTGCCAAAACGTCGGGAAATCAACTTTGTTTGCCAAATTTGTTGTGTTTTTGTGGTTTTGCGGCAGTTTGGAGCGTTTCTGGAGCATTAGGTTCGGGCCACGTGAGGCAGGCGACGGCGAAATGCGGCAGGGAGCGACAGGAAGGCGACAGGGTGGCAACAGGAAGACGACAGGTTGGTGACAGGAAAACACCAGGAAAGTGGCAGGAAAGCGGCAGGGAAGCGACAGGAAGCGACAGGCAGGCGGCAGGAAGGCGACAGGGGAGCTGCGACAGGAGGGCAACAGGGAAGCGACAGGGCGGCGACAGGGTGGCGACAGGGAGACGACAGGGAAGCAACAGGAAACAAGACATAGCGACAGGATAAGCGACAGGAAATCGAAAGGAAGACGACAGGAGGGCGATACGGCTAGCGGTGACAGGGAAGCGACAGGGAAGAGACAGGAGAAGACGACAGGAGAGCGACAGGAGAGCGACAGGAGAGCGACAGGAGAGCGGCAGGGTGTTTTTTTGCGACATGAAGGTGACAGGAAGGCGACAGGGATGCGACAGGAGAGCGACAGGCTCGTGGAGGACAACAAGTGAGACAAAATAGTACATGGTTTTTTCTATAGGTGGGTATATGTAAAGAAAATGAGAACCAATGATTTAGATTTATTTGAATTCCTATGAAGATGTCATTTCATTGTTACATCGATAAACCTTTACCATTTGGTGAACTTTAATCTTTTATGGAACCACTACATTCAGCAGGTAGATTTCACCTGACACTGAAAGCCAAATGAGGAAGATAAGGATAAGTGTCAACTGCAAACTGCTCCGATCATAAATGGCCCCGACAGGTCCCGACAACAAGAACTCGTCCCGACAGCAAGAACTCACAAGAACTGATTATAAACTATAAACAGAAAATGTCGCAAGAAGTGGACAAAAATAAGACAGTCAGAAACAAATAAGAGCAAGAAAGAAAAGGTCGTTGTGTGTGTGTGTGTGTGTACAACTTACCTGCTTGATCAGTGTGCAGCAGTGATAGCTGACCCATTTCTATCCCCAAGATCAGGACCTATTTTCCCTCACAGGTTTCCTTGCACTGGTCTATCGCCTATCCGAGGATTCTTCACGAGTGACAGTCTGTGCTCGCTGGTGGCAGATCCCGACCCTGCTGCCTTGCTCCCGTTGGCTGACTCTTTCTACTCTGATGGTTCTTCCGTTTTCTCTGAGGCCGAGAAGTCCCCTCTGCTGTCCTCCCTACGGGTATGCAAAGCAGTTTCGGCGTTGTTTATGTGTTGGTTGACTGGGTCCAAGAAACAACTGGGTGGCGGCTTCGCGGGTCCATAGGTATGGTGCGTTGCTTGTCACCTTGGCGGCTCCAGCACCCGGACACGAGGAAACCGGACGTGGAATGCACCAGTGATGATCACATGGGTTGTGGTTGCCCATGAGGCATTTTTGTTTGCCTTACACACTGTGTCCCACAGAGTCCAACGAACTCGAGCCCACGAGATCAGCACAAGCCCGGCAACAACGCGTTCAGGACTCCAGGGACAGGCAATGTCTCTGCCCTGTTTCCCCGGTCTCTCTCTGAGCTCTCCTGCACAGCACAGCACAGCACAGCACCATTCAGCACCCCACAGCACAGCACAGCACAACTCAGCACTGCACCGCACAGCACAGCACAATGCAGCACCACACGGCACAGCACAGCACAATTTAGCACTGTACGGCACAGCACAGCACAAATTAGCACCGCACAGCACAGCACAGCACAATTCAGCACTGCACGACACAGCATAGCACCATTCAGCACCCCACGGCACAGCACAGCACAATTCAGCAACGCACCGCACAGCACAGCACAACTCAGCACCCCACCGCACAGCACAGCACAATGCAGCAGCGCATGGAACAGCACAGCACAACTCATGATGCAAAGTGGATGGGTTGGAGTCCAAAGACAATGTTCATAAGAGGAAAGGGTTTTGGAACAGTATTAACGCATGATATCCGATGGTGTGTCACAAATCTCTCTAGGGTTTGCTCAGAACACCAATGTTGAACATATCCGCAACGGGGTACTGGATCTCATTTTTAGGATTCGCAGCGGCCAGCATTAGAATCGACTTGGATCAACTTATCATCTTTATAACATTGTTACGGGATGGCGAACGGCAGGGAAGGTATGTATTTTCGCCTTACTAGATTGTTTTTTGAGCTCCTTTGCGTCGCGGCATAAATTCACTTTTGTTCGCATGTTGTTACATTAACCACCAAATTCTTAGGGTTGCGTCTAAGTTGGACATTACACGTCGGGCCGTGCGCTCCGCCATCAAGGCCATGTTTGACCGCTGGGACAGAACCAATTTGTTTGCTGCACCAATGTGTGGCGCTGGTAATATGCAGACAGCGAACACCGATTGATGCGAAATATCTCTGCAATAGTGGACTCAACTCATGTGTTCATCGCCAAGCCGCAAGATCGGGTTTTACGGCGGCTTCTTTGGTTCAATAAGGGAGAAAAGAAAGGTCATGCCATTATTTTTAACGTTTTTCTCAATCCGGGCCCTGAAGTCATCGCTTGTTCGTGGTGGTATCCTCCTAATGTATGGGACACCTCAGGAGTGGGAATCGTCGCGTTTAAAGGTGGGGGCCTTCCACCTTTGCATCAAAATGCCTATTTTTGTCTATTTTAGGCCTACGACCCAGACATTACGAGAGATATGGATGCTGCTCTTGCCTGGGTGTGGGATGGACCTCGCCCTAATATGCGCCTTGGTGACCTTCATTATCCGACATGTCCCAACAAAGTCACTGGGCTGCCGAGGCCATGACCGGAGCCCGGTTTGCGCAAAGCCGGACGAGGTAGACGCGGAGGTCGAGGTGGTGGGGGTAGAGGTCAAGCTCAGCCTGGTGGTGGCCGGGGCAATGGTCGAAGACAGCCGAGGCAACATGCACAACAAGTGGTAGCGGAAGTTTATGTTAGCCGGTTCAATCGAATGGTGTCCAAGGTATTTATGCTAGTACGCAAAAGCCCAAAGCCAAATAAATGTACTTTTTATTCGTGTAGTACACTGCTCTTTCATCATTGCACCTCAGGAGCGCATTGCTGTTGAGAATGCATTCTCCAACATCAAGAAGTTTGGCCTTTTTCATCGACTTAAGAGCCGAGGTGGATCGAACGAATATAATGAGTTGACCTACTTCTTCTTCGCGGCGTGTGTACTACATCATTGTGAGATTCAGTTTGATTTGCAAAATGGTTGGGAGCCTATAGCTGAGCGGCCATGCAAATGTGCATAGTAGATCACCAAGAGTGTTAGGAATTTAGGATTGTCAAACAATGCAAATGCCTGGACCATCGATCTGCGATTTGCAACATTGCTTTGCACACCCCCAGGTAGGTTTGCTAAGGCGAGATCTGATAACTCGGCATCAACAAATAACATTTATGTTACTATCGAACTGCCCGTTTGAGGTGTTTGTGGCCTTCCAGCAATAGGGTAACACATTGGGCGACAGGGAGGCCACACGCAGGCGACAGGGAGGTGACAGAAAGGCGACACGCAAGCGACAGGCAACCAACAGGCAAGCGACAGGCAAGCGACAGGCAAGCAACAGGAGAGCGGCGGGTTACCAGGTTGGGCCACAGGGAGGCGACAGGGAGGCGACAGGGAGGCGACGGGAAGGCGACAGGCAAGCGACAGGCAAGCAACAGCCAAGCGACAGGAGAGCGACACGTTACCACGTTGGGCCACAGGGAGGCCACAGGGAAGGGACAGGGAGGCGGCCCGAAGACGACGGGCAAGAGACAGGAGGGCGACAGGAAGGCAACAGGAAATAGCGACAGGAGAGCAACAGGAGGGGATAACAGGAGAGCAACAGGAGAGCGACAGGAAGGCGCAAGGCAAAAAGTAGCATGGCGACAGGAAACGACAGGAAGCAACAGGAAGCGAGGTTATGGGTGTACGCCACACGCATAAAACCACAAGCAGCGGAGGACATCAAGACCGCAATATCCATCCAGCAAGCCCAGACCCAGACCCCACACCGCAACACCCAACGAGGCTACACCATTTGGTGGGCATATCAAGATGATGACACCCTCACCCCCCAACCAGCCCCCCCCCCCCCGCTAGACACCAACACCACCACCCTCCTCCAGGCCGCAGCAGCGGCAGCCACCCAAGTAAGGGCCCCGGAAACCTGGAGCCCGCAATACCTGGTCGAAACCAAAGTGGCGCCCCACGCGAAAGCCCAAGAAAAGCCCCCATCGCCGAAACCAATCTGCCCCCCACTCAAGCTGGACACCACAGAGCACACCCACCACAACAAATGGGCGACCCACTACATCATCCCCTACACCACCACCTGCAAGAACGACGCCGCCAAGATCATCGTCACCCGCCACCTCCCCTACACCACAAAGCTGTATGAGCTGAGGGCCCCCAACTTCCTCGTCACCCATTGCCGACACGACGAGCGATACACCATACAGGCGGAGGGGGCCGCCGCGACCACCCTGTACACGTGGACAACACGGGCGGACCTCCCACACCCCACCCTCCATCACGCCCCCTCCTGGCCACCCCCTTCCACACGGCAGACCGCCCCAACAAGAAGCCCAAACACACAGGCGTACACAGCCCCGCCCAGGAGGCCCAGCACCGACACGATGCAAGGCGCAAGGCCCGCACCCTCCACGACAACCACACCATCCCCCGCATCAGCACCTCCCCCGCCAGTATGTCTGATGCCACCCACAACCGCACGATCACAGGCATCATCAAGGACTGCCTGAACCAAGCGGCGTCACAGACAGACACCGTGTGGATCAGCGAAGGGTACTCCCACACACGTGCGGTGGCACGCCTCTACAACATCCAGCCCCACAAACTCCATCGCGCCGTCGGACCCTTCGCCGTGCGCATCATCCCGTACGGCATCAACCACCCCCGGTGTGAGCACAATGACCTGCCCTGCTGCACCCCATGCACCTTGCCCCTGCGCCAACCGCTTCCGGCCCCCACCATCACTGGCAACATGTACCCGGGCACCGTACCGGGGGACCCGCGCATATGAATCCTGCCGAACAGGTCCAGGGAACACGCCATCCCCCTGCACGGAGTAGATTTCCTCGCCCTTGGACCGCCCCCAGCAAAAGACCAACACCAGCACATCCCGGGGGACAAACAGACGCAAGCGCCAAAAGGGGGAAAAAAGGCCCACCAACGCGCCCTGGCCCACATCACTGTCCACCCCACAGCTCACCTACCAAAGGGCTTCTTCGCAGAGGGCCTTATCGTCCTGGAGGGGCAAGCCCACCACATCATCACCGCCGCCCTATACACCTTCGCCGCCCATCAACACCACTGGGACCCCACAGCCATCCCAGCGATGCTCCCACCAGCGCAAGGCCCCAACGATCCCGTCATCCCCCTCCACATCGATCGACTCCTAAGCCGCAGGGCAACCCCACACCTCCACCACTCCAGGATAGAACTAGCCATCGCATCATGGGACAGCCTGGACACCCCTCCCCAAACAACCCGCCATGGACATCCTCAAAGCGGATGCCCAATGGTGGGTCCTCAACTTGGCACACAGCGAAGCGGTATGGGGTGCTTCAGGCATACCTGCTGCCCAGCCTGTGGCGCTCTTCGCCAGGCTGGCTCAGGAATTTTTCTGTGCTGATTACGTCATCTCAATTTCTGTGGGATTTCTCTAAAATACCCCAGAAATCGTCATTTTTCGTCATTTTTTGGCTGGCGACGACAGTCGTCGCCTGCGCGACGCAGCTCCAGATCGTAGTTTTATTTCACGATTTCTGGAGATTTTAATCAATTTTATGATTGATTTATCGTTTTTAGAAATAAAGGAATGTAGCGTGACCTTTTTCGCGGCGTTCTGCGAAGGTCAATTTTTGCGAAGTTAAGCACGTTCACGCATTTTTCAAAAAATCCTGAGGCGATCCCAGGAATCAGCCAGACGCCCATGGCGTGGCCCAACAGTGGGCCTTTTCATATATAGCTTGAATTGGCACAGAAACGCGTCGTGTCGGCTACGCGACGCGTTGTGGGGAGACACGGGAAATGAGTGTTTTTGACTCAAAAATCACTATATTTCATTGTTTTTCGCCCAAAAACCACTGTTTGGCCCAGTTTGGGCAGGATCCCAGTGGAGATCCTGATGGCGACGACTCGTAGCCGTCAGATTTTCTGATGGCGGCGACGCCGCCACCTTCACTTCGTCTTCTTTTCTAAGCTAGTATTATAGTATAGAATTGTTACATATACATATTACATGTCTACATGTTTATATTGTCTACATATACCTTCATCTCTTGCCCAGGACGCCAGATTGTGTCATGGCCGAGGCAAGGATCACAGAATTCTTTGGAGAAACCCAAATTCGAGAGGAAGTCTTGGATTTCATGGGGTTGGGGTCATGCATGCCAAGGGAAGCTTGGAGGTTGCCCTCCCCCCAAACGCTTCAAAAGAATTCTGCCGACGCCAAGGCCACCAAGGCGGTGTGACGGCCTGCGGACGGCGACGACGCCCAGACTGCAGGAGTACCGCTGATTGCTGGTCGCTGATCGCTGGGAAACATCTGCAGGAGCTAAGGTCCAGGGCATCAACATGATGAAGGAGGAATTCCTTGACTCCTACGATGGGTATCACCTTGGCTTCCCCATGGACCCTATGGAGCCCCCAAGTCTATACCGTCATCTGGGCGACGACCACAGCGACGACGACGCCAGGTACTGAACCGCACAAGCAGGCGCGTTAATTCGTTGCCTTGGGTTGGTTGACCCTCCGGAGGTCCCACCCTAAATAGGCGCGGGTCGCCTTTGGTAGGAAATGACCCTAAATCCCCCAAATCAGGCGCGTTAATTCGTCGCCTTGGGTTGGGAATCGACCCTAAACAGGCGCGGGTCGCCTTGGGCAGGAAATGGCCCTAAATTCAGGCGCGAGGAATTTGTTGCCTTGGGTTTGACCCTAAAATTTTTTTTTGGAATTTATTGAATTCTTATGTTTCCATGCCCACGGAGAAAAAGGGCCAATATGTGCGCCTCAGCGCCATCAGTCAGGTCGGAAGGACCTGCAGCGCCCCTGGTTTGGTCACCAGAGGCTAAGAGGAGTGCCAGGGACCAGTGTGGTCGCCTGGGGGGCAATTGCCCTATGAATATATCAAGAAAAAAAAAGAGACCTACATGTGAGTGGCATGTACATTGCTTACGAAGCCCCCCCCCCCCCACTGGACCCCCCTGCTGAATCAGTTTTGAAACCAGGGCAGTGCAGGGGTCAGAGCGCCTCCTTGGCCTTGCCTTCTTTTGGATATAGGCAAGGCTTCTAAGGAGGGGGGTGAAGCGGTATGGGGTGCTTCACCCATACCCGCTGCCCAGCCTGTGGCGCTCTTCGCCAGGGTGGCTCAGGAATTTTCCTGTGCTGATTACGGCATCACGATTTCTGTTGGATTTCTGTAAAATACCCGAGAAATTGTCATTTTTCGTCATTTTTGGGCTGGCGACGGCAGTCGTCGCCTGCGCGACGCAGCTCCAGATCGTAGTTTTATTTCACGATTTCTGGAGATTTTAATCAATTTTATTATTGATTTATTGTTTTTAGAAATAAAGGAATGTAGCGTGACCCTTTTCGCGGCGTTCCGCGAAGGCCAATTTTTTTGAAGTTCAGCAAGTTCACGCATTTTTCAAAAAATCCTGAGGCGATCCCAGGAACCAGCCAGACGCCCATGGCGTGGCCCAACAGTGGGCCTTTCCATATATAGCTTGAATTGGCACAAAAACGCGTCTTGTCGGCTACGCGACGCGTTGTGGGGAGACACGGGAAATGAGTGTTTTCGACTCAAAAATCACTATATTTCATTGTTTTTCGCCCAAAAACCACTGTTTGGCCCAGTTTGGGCAGGATCTCAGTGGAGATCCTGATGGCGACGACTCGTAGCTGTCAGATTTTCTGATGGCGGCGACGCCGCCACCTTCACTTCGTCTTCTTTTCTAAGCTATTTGGTAGTATAGAATTGTTACATATACATATCACATGTGTACATGTTTATATTGTCTACATATACCTTCATCTCCTGCCCAGGACGCCAGATTGTGTCATGGCCGAGGCAAGGATCGCAGAATTCTTTGGAGAAACCCAAATTCGAGAGGAAGTCTTGGATTTCATGGGATTGGGGTCGTGCATGCCAAGGGAAGCTTGGAGGTTGCCCTCCCCCAAAATTCTTCAACAGAGTCCTCATGGCAGCCCAGGCCTACACCCCGGAAATAGACCCTGAAGACCCCCAACGAGGCCGGCAGCGACTCCTCCAAGCCACCACCCTCACAAGCCACGAACGCGCCCCGTGGGAAGCCCTCCACACAGCACTCTACTGGGCTGAAGGATCCCCCAGCGGTCCAGACACACCGGAACCCGCGGAGGCCTGGGTCATGCAAGCCAAGGCCATGAGGAACTACCACCTCCACCACCCTTTCGACAACAGCTCGGCTGCACGGCCATGGCCCACCGACCCCCCGGAGACCATGCGCAGGCTCGCCGACGTCACGCGCATCCACGCGAAAGCGGCCATACAAACGCCGGCAGAACCCCCGCTAAGTGATCTGGGCCAGCAGGCTACGCACCCCTTCTTCCAACCCCAGGCCCCCTCAGCCCCACCACCTCCAGTCCCATCCAAGCGAGCGAGACGGAAAAGGGGCTCACCCGGCCCGAACTTAGCCAGAAAAGACGGCAGAGCAACACCCTCCCAACCCCCTGCACCCCCCCCGACCCACCCGGCAAACCCGGACCAAGCATCCTCATCATCCTCCCTCTCATCATTGACACCACCCCACCCGGACCAGGCATCCTCATCATCCTCCCTCCCACCACCAGCACCGCCCCCACCCGAGGCGTACCCAGAATTGGAAAAAGGCGCGAAGGTCCAGCAACCCTTCCGCAACGACCACACGGGCGGCTGGATCTGGTGTGAGGGCACAATCCAGTACCGCCTCCACAACCTGGGCCCCAATGATGGGGTGCAAATCCGGGTGATTCGGTACCACCAAAGGGAGCTAGACCAAGGAAGCAGCGCCCCGGACAAGCCAGAAGGCCACACCTTGGAGCTCAACAGCGCCCGACCCATCCGGCTCCGCACCGACGGGAACAAATCCGACAGAGGCACTAGATACACTGGGGAACTCCCCCCTGAGTGAAGCCAGGGCCTCCCCCCACCGCGCCTACCCAAGCGCCCACCACCAGGCAAAAAGTCCCCGGGCCCCAGTCCCCCTCCCTGACGGGGCAAGCGCCGAGGGCACAAGCCTCCACAGCCCCGGCCCTCCCCCACAGAGGCCACCGTCAACCTCCTCGACCTCAACCACCCGGCTGTCACATACTCCAAGGACGCCACAACCGCCCTCTAGGAGCTCCCGATGGCACAGGGGGCGGAGTGGGTTCCCCACCTCCTCACCTTCCAGGAACAAGGCCTACAACGCGACAGCCCCCCAGAAACCACCCCCATATATACCCCGGACCAGAAAGCGTACAAATGCTACTGGCACAAGGAGACCTCCCTGTACGCCCGAGCCGGCATCCACGTCCACCTCGTCCACCAATTCAGCATCCCAGGGAGGCTAGGCGTCTACGAGGTCGTCGGGGACGGATGGCAACTCAACGTCATCAACGCCCACGCTCCCTTCGGCGACGCCACGGAACCCTTCTTCCAAGCCCTGGCGGAGGCATACCGCCAGATGGCCATGCTCGGCCCCACAATCATCATCGGCGACATGAACGCCGCCCCCAGCCCGGCAGACCGAGGGGGACAGGCCACACCCCAGGACCATTCAGTCCGCGACACCATCGCAATGCTGGGGCTCGTCGACCTGACGGCCAACCTCGAAGGCCAACCATCCTACTTCCCCCAACAAGCAGATGCCGCCCCCTCCCCCATCGACGTATGCTATGGCCACCCCACCAACATCATCCCAGCGGAGGCCCGATATGGGCCCCTCCTGCTGGGACCCCCAGGCCATAGCCCCCTGCACATTCGCCTCACCATCCCCAAACTTCTCCCTAGCCCCCCAGAGGATGCGGACCAAGGCCTACCAACCCCCCTAAGGATGCCCCCACTGCACCACAAACAGGCCTGGTCCCAATATCACAGGGCCATAGACCGCGCCAAGCGCATCCAACCGGACCCCACCGACCTACTCATGGCCATGCGCACAGCCGCCGTTGCCTGCGGCTTCCAGCAACACCCCCACACTGAGGACGACCGACCACCCACGGCCCTAGGGGACATGGTCCATGACCTCTGGCATGCAAAGCAACAACTAGCAACCCTCCTCCACACTGACACCCCCCCAACCCGCCAACACATCCACCACTGCAGGACGCAGATAGCCCACATCAGGGCAGACCTGCAGCAGTGGCACATCCACAGGCAACAGCGCATCGCCCAAGAGCACGAGCGGTATGCGCAACATGAGCTCCCCTACAAGGCCATCCGCCATCTCAACGACGCCATGACCGACACCAGCCACCGCACCATCACCACCGTCAGACAGGAGGACGGCTCCCTCACCAGCGACCCAGGCACAGTGCTCAAGGTCACCCAAGACAGCTTCCTCCAACAACACACGCCCACCCAAGACACACTGGACACGGACACCCAGGCCAAAATCCACCGCCCCCCTCAGGTCTTCAACCACGCCCAGAGGAGGCAACTGGAAAGGCGCCCCTTTACCATCCACGAAGTCCGGAGGGCCATCCACAGTCTCCGGCAACACAAAACCCAAGGCTACAACGGCCTCCCTGCGGAGGCATACTACCACCTCCCCGCCCACCTCCTCCGCATCCTCGCCCTCCACCTCTGGGACATCGTCAGGGGGCAAACCCCCCTACCACCAGACTGGGCAAACGTTGTTCGCCCTCTATACAAAAAGGGGGACTGGGTCAACCCGGACAACTGGCGCCCCATCGTCTGTGCAGTCAGGGAGGTCAAAATCGTCTGGACTGTCCTCCTAGGCCGCATCCGCCCCCACCTGGACCCCCACATACCCGCCAGCCTCTGGGGCGCCATCCCAGGCCGGTCCCCACACGAGGCCATCTTCCTCCAGGACAGCATAGCCGACATGGACCCGGTAGACCTCATCATCGCCTCCCTAGACGTCAAATGAGCCTTCCCGAACACCCCCTGGCTCCTTCTTGAGGCGGTGTGGAAACTCCTGGGCCTCCTCTTCTACAACTTCGCCTCTGGCTACATCCGCACCCGCAAGTACGCGGTCTGCACTGGAGCAGGCCTCACCCCCTTCCTGGAACCAGGCAGCGGGGTCACCCAAGGAGGAGCAGAAGGCCCCTCTCCTGTACCTCCTCGTGACACTCCCCCTGGCCCTCACCATCGAACACGATTAGCCGACCTACGCATCCTACCCCCTCCCCTCCCCCCTGGTGGGCTTCGCGGACGACACCAACCTCATGGTCGCACACACCCCACACGAACCCCACATCCCAGATGCCGGGCCAACGGTCATCGAGCAGGCCAACGACTTACTGGACGTGACCATCTCCTACCTCTGATCAAGGGGTCTGCCACAGTCCCCACCCTAGGGCCACAAGGACCCCCCATGCAAGTCGTGACAACCACCACCCACCTTGGGGTAATCCAGGCCACCAACCCTGAGGACGCCACCCTCCCACCCAAGTTGCAGTCACACCTCGCCCATCTTCCCAGATATGCGTCCCCGACCACCAAGGCCTTCTCCCTATCCCACCCGAGCCTGGCGTAATACCTCACCGAGGTCTTGAACGCCTCCATAGGCTTTCAGGCACCCAACCCAACACACCCCACCACCGCCCTCCAGCCGGGCACACGCGCCGTCACCAAGGCATGGCCAGCACACGGGGGCTGGCCCACCTCCATACCCACCTGCGCCATCCGGGCGGCATGGCCCCACTATGGGGACGCCATGGGGGACGAGGTAAAAGCGGCCTACACCAGACACACCGCCCTCCTCCTTCACGGCATGACCGACAACCACTCGCCGGAGGTCCGCGAGGTCACCACGATCCGCCTCCAAGCCGCACAACGGGCCCGCAACATGTGCCCACGCTGGATACTCCACAAGACGGGCATGCCCACCAACATGAACATGCGCCTGTGGAACCACCTGCAGCTTCTCCTCCCTTCCCCACACCACGCCATACTCACCAACCACTCGTGCCCGGAGGAAGGGCCTCTGGCGGTCCTCTGCATGGACCTGCACCATCACCCCAAGGGCACCAGCAACACCATAGACCTCGTCGGGGTCTCCATCACCGTAGTATACATCACCCTCCCCCAAATGCGGGCCCTTCACCACAGCAGAGCACACCACACCCTCTTCCTACAACTTCTTGAATGGCCTCAATACGGCCTCTTCCGCCAGTACCTCATGCAAACGGCACAAGCAGTGGGCCACACTCTGCCAGGAAGCAAAGACATGCGAGCAGCCTACCGAGACTTCAAAGAGCAGCACCCCCGACCCATCCAACCACACCACCCTACGCACCCACCGGCTCGAAACACGAACCCGTCCCCCCGGTGGCGGGCCCAGCCCCAACCGCTAACCCTACTACTGGCCCTGAATGAAGCCAAACCCACGCAGACCACGGTCATCCACCAAAGGGCACAATGACGCATACTGAAACACAACATGACCGCCCAAGACCTCCCGAAGGTCCCCCATGACTCTCAGAGCACCCCACGCACATGTTGCGCCTGTGACCCCGAGGCACCAACCATGCCATGGCCCGTATTACACCTCATAGCACGCCACCACACCCACCCAACGACCCACCTACCACCACAAGCCTACGCATGGTAAGCCCCATGGCTCCACCGCACCGACGCGAACCCCACGGTAGCGTGGAACCCCGACCACACACCCCAACGGCTCTTCACCACAACACCCACGTGGCCCCGCCCAGACCCGGCAGGGGTCGCCATCTGTTACAGCATGAACAAACCAGGCAGAACGAGCAAGCACGAGCACCCCTACTATCAGCTCCACCACTCCTGCCACACACCGGGGCACTAAACACAAACCCTCAAATGCTACGATCTAAACCCGGACACAGCCTACATCCTTGACTACATCTACTCCTACCACACACAAGGACAGCCCGAACAGGGACTCATAGCCATGTCCCCGCAAGCGAAAGACGTCATCTCCAAAGCAATAGGGGTGTATGCCACCCCCATCCTGCAAGCCACAACCCCGGTGGCCCAGCTCACCACGGGCCTTCCCATAGGCGCCTACCTGCCCATGAACCCATGCCGCCTTCCACAACCATCACCGGCGGACTGGCTCTTCTTCACCGACGCCTCAGGCGAATCCGACCCCACGCCCATCACCGGGGGGGCCACTCTGCAGCTAACGCACACCGGGGGACACTACCACATGGACCACCACACGGGCCACACCACCTACGGGGCCTCCTCCCATGGGATGCTGGGGGCCATGGCCGATGCCATTGCCGAAATCGCGGCCCAACTACCCGCCCACCTTCTGCACATCGTCCAGGTCTGGTTCGTGGTAGACGCCACTGTCAACACACACCTACTCCTCCGCATGGAAAGACAACCACTCCGGGAAGCCACCGCGACGAGCCTTGGCACCCAGGCACTGCTATCCTGGAAAGCCCTTCGCAGCCTTCCCCCTTACGTCCAACTCCACATCGTGAAACAAGAATCCCACAGGCACCAATACGGAAATGGTAAGGTCGGCAACCAGGCAGTACACCAGCCCACAACGCACCTGCCAACCCTCCAGGTCCCCAACCTCGGCCGGAACGACACACATCTCCAACACATACCCCCCAAAACCGGAGCCCCATCAGACCCCGGACTGGGTACCAGAGGACGCCCCCTATACCTCCCACGACAGAGCATACCATTACCCCAACCCAATCCAACATCTCGCCCGCGTGCTCGGCGACACAGACAGCCGGGCACACATCCAGAAGCTCCAGGAGAAACTGCAAATCCCCCTCTACCACTCGGCACTGTGCCCAGCAAACATCCAAGCCCACCTCCAAAAACGACGCATCCAGCTCCTCAGGGAGCAACTACCATTCCGCACCAGGGTCGCCACATGACTCGCCCGCAAGCACATCCACGTCCCGGAAGAACCCACCTGTTCCCCGTGCGACCACACTACCCCAGAGGACTGCAAACACTTCAAGAAATGACCCCTCCATACAGGCAGGGACACGCTAGTGGGCTGGTCCCCGGCAGAAACCCTACGACAACACGAAGGCTGGCCAACCCACAGCCACGCACACCAGGCCACCCAACACCTCTTCAAGAATCCCCTGGTCAAGGAAGTAACCATGAGAGGGGCGGTGACACAGGCCCTACACTGACACCTCGCCAAACACACGGAGAGCCCAATGGAGACAGCAGCGCACCTCCAGCTAGAAGCAGTCCGCAGAGCAGCGGCCCAAATGGTACACTGCAAACAGCTCCTGTTGACACACACGGAGAAAGTCATCGACCCCACCACCAGGGAACACATGCAGCGTCTCATCCATTACCATGCCCTGCATGACCCAGACGTCCAGTAACCCACTCCGCGCGCCACACACGCCGATCGCCATCCGCAGGCCTCCAAGACACCACCAAAGAACCCCAAAGCCCACCTCTCACCCACCAAGCCACCCGGCACCGCCCAGCCCGGCCAAGCCCAACCAGGGTCACCCATACGTTGACGTGGATGCGCAGGACCCCGGCAACCCATCCAGCCCCCCCCCCCCCCGGACCCGGAGCACCTCCCCCTCACACCGACCACCATCCGCGACCCCGACTTCCTCCGAGCAACCCTCGTAGGCAGGGCCCTGAGCACTCCCCTGGGCTGGTACCGCCTACAAGAGAGCTGGACCAAGCTCACCGTCAAAGCCCTCCGGGAACTGACCATCCGAGGCAACGACCTCCACGAGACCATCGTAGACCTCGTACTCTGGCGAGCACGCCAACACGCCGAAGGCCAGCACGTCTTGATCCCCCCCATCGAGTGGGGCCAGGCCCTGACACACGACACTGACACCAATGTCACACGTTGAGGGACCATACGCCTACGACAAGCCCCAGCGGAGAGGGACCACTAAGCGGACCAAAACCACCCGGAGCAATGGGAACAGGCCACCGCACCAACCCGCAACACCGCCCTCCGCGCTGCCGGTCTCCGCACCCCAGACGACGACCTCCCTCTCCGACCTACAGACACTGACCACCCCCTGCCGGAGGTCTGGTGTACAGTCCTCGAGCGCGGGCACTACTATGTAGTGGCCGCTACAGCTATGTCCCCCGGCCCGCAATGGCTCGTCAAAGGGACAGACACCATGCTCGCCCCAGGGATCTTCCCACCAGGGGCAGTAGGGGACCCCGCCACCCCGCACAGAGTCCTCAGGGGCGTCCTCGAGCCGGGGAACAAACCCCCAGCCCTCAGCCCTGGCCCCAATTACCTCAGTGC
The DNA here is from genome assembly GCA_964036045.1 of Eutreptiella sp. 'Long Island Sound 2002'. NCBI lineage: Eukaryota > Euglenozoa > Euglenophyceae > Eutreptiales > Eutreptiaceae > Eutreptiella > Eutreptiella sp. 'Long Island Sound 2002'. Next base: position 65,859,193 of record OZ038380.1, on the reverse strand, counting down.
AGGCGGGCTACCACCTGTAACTGGCCATGCTCTGCCTGGCCCAATGAATCCAGCGCCGCTGGCCATCCATGGGGACCGTGCTTTGGATTTGGGCCATCCCCACCGCCCACACACAAATCGAGGCAGGCCCAGACACGCAGAAGGACCCCCCCCCAAGACCACAGCACTCCCTCAGCTGCGGGTACCACGCCATCCGCAGGGTCCTCTGCCGCGCGAGACTTAGCCCAGAGCTAGCATACCCTCTTCCCACCACTAACCAAGAGGTGCACCAAATGCGCAAGCTCGTCTGCAAAATCCTTGCTGCGGCCGCAGAAGACGGCAAGCTTCTCCTCCAAACCGCCCGGCCTACAACTGACCACACAAGTGCGCCGCTGCGAGCGGACACATACACCGACACAACCCCCCCCCCCGCGCAATCCCTGCCAATGCCCCTTCCCCCTTGCCGCCCACCCGGAGACCCACACTCGCCCACCATCGCGCGCAACCCCGGGCCCCGTGACACAGGCCTCCCCCCGCCGCCCAAACAACAGCACACGCCCGCCATCGACCAACCCGCCGGACACCCCTCACTACCCGCCACACTCCACAACCTGCACACACCCACCAAGGGGAGCCCCACGCCCCACGGCACGCCCGACCCGCCCAGTGTCCCGCACAAGCCCCCTGCGCACACCCCAGAAAACCCAGACCCACCCCCCCGGCCCCCGAGTGCAGCCCACGCGAACTGTTCCCCCCCGCGGACGCCAACCCACACAACCTCAAATATTGCATGACCAAGTCCCAACCAAGCCCAGAAGGAGAAGACCGCAGCCCCGCGCCTCCCTCCCCCACCGCTGCCCATCAGATCGGCCCGCCGGGTGGCAAGGTCACGGCCGGGCCCCCGCAGCCACCCACCCCCCACCTACAGCCTGAGGACATGCCCTCCATCTTTGCCGACGTGGCGGCAGCAGAAGCCGCCGCCCACAAACCCGCGACCGCCCGCATCACAGCGCAACCTGCGTCCCCCAAAACCATCACTTCCTCCTCATCCTCAGCCTCATCGACGTCCTCCACCTCATCCTCAGACCCCCCCCTTCCCGCCGACCTCATCCACAAGGCCACGGCAAAAGCCAAAGCTGCGGCCGCATGCCAGGCTATAGAGGACCCCCCGACCCCCACACAGGTGACCCAGGCACCCACATCGGGAAACCCCCCCACCTGGCACCGGCGCCCCCACATCTCCGGACCGAGGTCCTCCTCAACCTCGAACCGGACCCGAACCCAAAACCCGACCTCAAACCCAAGCCGGCGCCCAAATGAGCGCGTCACCAGCAACAGCACCACCACCAACACCACCCCATGCAGCCCACAACACCACAAAGGCAACGACGCCAACCCAAGCGACACCGCCCTAACCCAAACCCCAACCCAAGCCAGGACCCCCCACCCACCAAAACCCACGCCCCCCTCCCACCAGCGGCCGCCGCCACCACAGAGGCGGCCACCCAACGGGACCCCGTCCAAACCCTCGTCAACATCCCCATCTCCAAGCGCCCCATCATCCATCCCCCACAAACCACCACCGCCGCCGGCCAGACCGACCCAGAAACGTGGGACCCCTCGACCGGGATCACCGTTAAGCCCGGCCCCCCGACCCGCCCCCGCCGCCCACCAAACAGTAAGGCCCCAGGGACTGTGCACAATGCCCGACCCCCCACCCTCACCAGGGGGACCGGCATATCCAAAAGGCGTCCTAGGGCCATATCTGCAGCACCATCCCAACGACTACCAGCGCCACCACCACCAGCGGCCCCACCACCACCCCCACCAACACCAGCCCCACCACTACCACTGCCGACCACCCTACCGCACCGGGCCACAACCCCCCGTGCATGAGCAGCACCAGCGTATGGGATGGCAGCCACCGGGCGCTTCACCCCCATACCCAACCTACCACCAGGGGACACCCCCTCGGTACAAAGCACCGTATCACCTTTGATTTTAGCGGGCAAAAAGTGGCCAAAACTATGAATGTCCCGCCGACAGGTTCCATTGATTTAGCTCTCAGAGTTTTATCAACCTCTTTGTCAGCTGTACCAATTTTCTGTGTGTTTGTTCTTCTCCTGCACTGTTATTGTAGGTAGTAGGCTGTGAAACCTTTGGAATGTGCAACGGTTGGTTCAACCTTTCCGGTTGCTTTTGTGCATATTTGAATCATCTTTCCGACATCCACTGTGCGTCTCAGATGTTTCTGCCAAACAATACTAGATAGTGCGTTTCTGCATGCTTCCAGGCAGTTTTCACAGTGAAAAAGTATGCCAGGGATCGTCGAACCAAACCTCGCTCCAGTCGGCGCGACGATTGGTTCGACGTTTAGTTTCCGGTTGCTTTTGTTCATATTATTGGACTGTGTACAACATCCACTCTGTGTCTCAGACCTTTCTTCCAAAGAATAATAGAACTTTATTTTCTGCATGCGTCGAGCCCGTTTGCAGAGTGAAAAAATGTGGAACCAATCGTCGAATCAAACGTCGCACCAATCGGCGCGACGATTGGTTCGACGTCTAGTTTCTGGTTCCTTTGGTTCAGATTGTAAGACTGTGTTACACATACCTCACAGATCTCTCATACATGTGGCACAGACACACAAGGCAACCATTAGTTGTTCACATAACAATTTGCAGAGAATTTCTGGATGTGCAACAAAATCTGAAACTGAAATCAAATAGAGGCACCATTCTTAACCTTCCTCTTAGTCTGAAGAACTGCTCTTCTTCCTCTTTGCCGGTGGCAACATTGCAGCCGAATTGTCCTCAAGACAGCGCACACGTGCTTCCAGTGCGTCCAACCGAGCAGACAGTTCACCATTCTCCTTTTCCTTCTCCTTCTCATCATTCTCCGTCTCAACTTTCACACAACCGGGTGGATGTATCAAAACCAGATACAGACGCTGCTTGCGGTGCGGACGGACCTTGAATACCATTGTTGTTGCGAGGTGCCATGCTTTGTGCGTGTGCAGCACTGTTCGCGTCGCCGAGGACACTGAAGGATACAGCAGCAAAACGTTGAAGCAAATGGCTGGACGATCGTCGAACCAATCGTTGAACCAAACGTCTTGACGATTCAACACACCTTTGGGACATACTTCCAGCATCTTGCACGAACCAACTACGACCACGGTGGTATACTCCAGCACCGCGTCTTCAATCACCACTTCAAACGTCTCCTCGGTGGTGCCTGGACCGACCCGCAGAGCAGTGCACTTGCTCTGAGACCTCACCGGATATTCCCCATCGAATTTTGCAATTGCATCAGTCAAGGTCTGTGGGATGCAGGAGAGCTCTGACACTGCACCTGAGACATCTGTCCATTTGAACATCGGCTGACGATGTAACACACATGCGAAGGTGTTGAAGATTTCGCTGCTGTCCAAGGTCACTTGTGTAGGCGAAAGGTCGGGGTCCTCGTCTTCCTCGTCTTCTTCTTCCTGTTCCTCCTCTTCCTGTTCTTCATCTCCTGCTTCTTCCTTGGCGTCTTCAAGCTCTGATTCTTGCTCAGCTCAAACGTCGACCTTGACCTTTTCTGATGATGACGAAGAAGAGGATATACTGTTGTCTGTACTGTCGTCAGAGAACATCCTTTGGCACAGGTAAGCAAAAAAAGCAGAAACAGGCGCAAATCAATCAGTAGACCAATTGGTGCGACGTTTGATTGGTTTTTCTGACAGAACAACTGTAACGTTACAAGGAACCAGGATTATCAAATGGAATGTTAATTCAGGCGGAATGGAACGTTTCGGGCACAGGTGTTGACATTGCGGCTGCAAATGGAAATGTCCTGTTGATTTGGTGCGACGATTTCGTCGATCGACGATCTGGCGACCAATTGTGCGGTATTTCAGTTATGGCCGAACTACTCCCCGTAAAACCATAGGTGTCCCCCCGGCCACCACGTCCACGCCGAAGGGCCTCCCGGGCCCAACCCCACCAGGGACAGTCACTCGACCCGTACCACCAGCCGCTGCCGCCGCCGCACCCCTACGTGGCGGATCAATGGAGGGCGGGGGACTTTCCTGCCGCCCCTCAGTACCAGGCGGCGCCGCGCGAGGCCCCCAAGGACCCGCCAACACTTCCTGACTGGCCCGACTCGAGCGACGAGGCCCGGTCCCGCAAACGGCGGCGCTCCCGCTCCCCTCCGCACGGCACACCCACCCCCGGCGCTCACGCTCCCCACACCGCCACCACGCCTCAACCACCCACTTGCGCCGCTCCCGTTCCCCAAGGCGCCACCACGACCAACCGGGGCCCCGCTCCAGCCGCTCTCGCTCCCCCAGGCGCCGCCAAGCACACCACCGCCGTCCCATGTCCTCCAGCCCCCCCCCACATGGGCCCGACCGGGCTTCCCGTTCCCCCCGTCGCCCGTACCCGTCCTCCACCCCCAGCCCCGGCCACCGCCGCTCCCGCTCCCCCAGGCGCCACCAGGCCCGCCACCGGCGGATGTCCACATCCTCCTCCCCCCACTCCAGGACCTCGAGCTCGAACTCTCCCCCCCCCAGGCCCCCGCCCACCTCGCCTGGTGGTCTGCCTCCGCCTTGCAGGAGCTCTGCTGCTTGGTGAAGTGGGCCGGGGGAGCGGGAAGGCGAGAAGGGGTGCACATGGTGCACACCTTCGAGGACATCCGCACCCGCACCCACGCCAACTTCAACGAGGCCGCCCCGGAGGCCATCATGCCTCAGGCGGCATGGGAGGCCCACCTCCGGGACGCGGTCCAGGGCCTCCGCCCCCCCTACACCCCCCAAAACCCTCCGCCAATGGCTCCAGGCCACCCACCCCCAGGCCTGGACCATCGGCGCTCCCGCACACCGGGAAGGCAAAGGGCACGGGCAAGAGGAGGGCAAGGGACAGAGAGGGACACTCCGGCAAGGGGGCACGGAAGGGCCCAAAGTGACAGGCAGGCGGCCATAGGGACAGGGCACCGGGAGGAACACAATGTGGGAGCAGGAAACCACCCAAGGGCCAGGAAGGGGAAGGAACAGGGACCGAGGCGCAGAGAAAGAGGACTCCACGGCGGGCACCAGGACCCACACGCAAGAAGGGCATACCACGACGCAGGGACCAGCGCCGCCCCACCCCCATCACACGCCGCCGAAGCACAAATCTGACGCCGTACGGATCACACCGGCACACGCCCACCAGCCGCCGGAAACCACACAGGGGATGGAGGGCACACCTACACGGGGAGAACGGGCTACACCCACAGAGGAAGCTGCTGGGAACACTGCTGCGCAGCCCACCACCACGCCCTCACCGCCAGGCGACGACCCTGGCCGCCACAAGGGCCACCTCACAAGCACCGGAAGAGGAGGAAGGCACGGCCACAGCACCCAGGGCTACGGACAAGGGCCCCTAGAGGACACGGGGCCACGGCACAGGCCCCCACGGAGGGCAACCCCACAGACACCTACCCGACCCACCAGCCCGAGCGGCACACCCAGACCCCCACAGCACGGACCCAGCGAGCCAGCCAAACCTGACCGCACCCCCCAACCACAAACCAGCCACACTCCGACCCGCACTCCGCACCAGGACACGGGCCAGACTAACCTCCACCGACCCACCACGGCACAACACGAGGCAGCACGGCACACCGCACCGCAGCGCACCACAGTGCAACGCAACACGACAAGTCACCCCAAAGCACAACACGCCACAGCACAACGCGACGTGACGCGGCACAGAGCGGCACACCACGGCGCGGCACGGCGCAACACGGCGCGGCCCAGCAGCGCGCACCGCAACACAGCGCGGACCAACACGACGCAGCACGGCAAAACACGGCACGAAGCAGCACGGTGCACCACAGCACACCACAACACCAAAGCAAGGGACGCTAACCGAGGGTCTAACCAAATCAAGCCACCGCACACCCCGGAAGGAGGAACACCAGCCCGCCACCCACCGGCAAGGGGCCACCGCACGCCCGGCAACAACGGTGGCGGTCGACCCACACAAGCCGCCGCCAGAAAATTAAAACCGGCACCGCGGAGGCGAAAGGACACGGCTAACCCAGAGCACACGAAGCCGCCTGGCGCAACCGCCCAGCCGGCAGAGCCAGAATCTAACCCGGCAGGAAGGGGCGCCGAGCCCAACGTGTACATAACCCAGCCGACCCATGCGGCCGGGGCACGGCTTGGCAAAACGCAACCACCAACAGCAAACCGGAAAAGCCACACTGAATGCCGACCAGTGTGTGCGCCAGCCCAGGGAAGGCAGAGGGAGGAACAGGCAGACCCCCCCCCGAAAAAAAAAGGGGGGGGGGCAGGAGAACGGCCCACAGCAACCAAACCGCCCACCAACACCACAAGAGTCGGCCAAACCCCCCAGCCAAACCGCACGGAAGACAGGACCCCCCAAAGGGGCAGCAAGGGACCTCCCAGCCAAAACCGGCAACACCAAGCCAGGGGCAGCGGCCCGGCAGGAGAAGGGAAACCCAAAACACGCGGACACGCACCACGCTCGGACAGAAAAAAAAAACAACGCAGCCCGGAAGGAAAGCGATGGGGGGACAGAGACCATGAGATCCAAGACCGGGACAACCAGCGACCAACACCCCAAAGCCCCCACCCCAAAAAAATCAAAGGGGAGAGGGGGGGGCAAACCCCACCAACGGCAACACCCGCACACTTCCGCGCCACAGGCGGCCCCCCAGGAAGGGCGGGGGCAAGCAGGGCACACGCACGACCGCACACACACCCCTACAACCCAACCGAGAGGGGCGGGGTACAGCCGAAACCCGAGCCCAGAACACACGCCCACACAGCACACCTCAGCCAGGAAAGGGGGCCTACAAGCAAAGCGCGCACACAAACACACACATGCCCCAACACCCCAGCTAGGAGTGGCGGGGCGCGGCAGCAACCGGGGCCCAACCACACACCCCCGCACCGCAACCCCAACCAGGAGGTGCAGGAGAACACACAGGACGGGCAGACAAGCACACACACCCCCCAACACCTCCCCAAGGAGAGGCGGGGCGCAGCCAAGACCCGGACCCCAGCACGCACGCCCACACCGCACACCAGAACCGGGAACGGCTTGGAGCAGGCGGAGCGCGCACACAGCCATGCACGTCCCAAAACCCTAACCAAGACAGGTGGGGTGCAGGCCGAAACCCAAGCCCAACCGCAAACACCGCAAACCCCAGCGGGGAAAAGAGGGGCCAAACCACAAACTGTACCCAAACACACCAACCCAAGACCTCAGCCAAAGCTGGCGGGGTTACCGAAACCCAAACCCAAGCACAACCCGGACCCAAGCACAAACACCACACAACAGTAGGAAACCCAGTGTCGGTAGCCCGGGCACTGAGGCAGCCCGTGCCATGCAGGTGACGCGGCCAAACGAGATCCGGAGAGCGGGGGTAAGGCTGCATCCTATGGCCTGCGCTGCTTTGGGACCCGAGGCGGAGCATGCGACACCCAAGCGCCTTGGAACCCCGGTACCAAAAACATGCATGCATGCCTTGGGAACAGGATACGCCAGGAAGTCCGGTGAACCTCTAGGGTTCTGCCCAAGGAGCAGACATTTGCACGGGGGCACACCCTCCCGGCGAGACAAGCACGTCACGCTGGCGGCGATCAGCCCTCCCGGTGTTGCCCGGGGCCGCTTTGTTGCGGGGCAACAGTCAGGTCTAGCGGGATGTAAGTTGCCTCCCCTCTTCAAGTGCGGAGCCTCTTCCTGTCCGTCACAGCGGTGACGCCAGCAGGAACCATGGGGCGCCTCTCCACGACCGCGTGCACCTACCTACCTGCCTCTGCCATCCAGGCCATGTTTGACCGCTTGGACACAAACAATTTGTTTGCTGCGCCATTTGCGTGGCGCTGGTAATATGCAGACGGCGAACACCGATTGATGCGAAATATCTCTGCAATAGTGGACTCAACTCATGTGTTCATCGCCAAGCTGCAAGATCGGGTTCTGCGGCGGCTTCTTTGGTTCAATAAGGGAGAAAAGAAAGGTCATGCCATTATTTTTAAGGTTTTATTCAATCCGGGCCGTGAAGTCATCGCTTGTTCGTGCTGGTATCCTCCTAAAGTATGGGACACCTCAGGAGTGGGAATTGTCGCGTTTAAAGGTGGGGGCCATCCACCTTTGCATCAAAATGCCTATTTTTGTCTATTTTAGGCCTACGACGCAGACATTACGAGAGATATGGATGCTGCTCTTCCGTGGGTGAGGGATGGGCCTCGCCCCGATATGCGCCTTGGTGACCTTCATTGTCCGACATGTCCCAACAAAGTCACTGGGCTGCCGAGGCCATGACCGGTGCCCGGTGTGCGCAAAGCCGGACGAGGTAGACACGGAGGTCGAGTTGGTGAGGGTAGAGGTCAAGCTCAGCGTGGTGGTGGCCGGGGCAATGGTCGAAGACAGCCGGGGCAACATGCACAACGAGTGGTAGCGGAAGTTTATGTTTGCCGGTTCAATCCAATGGTGTCCAAGGTATTTAGGCTAGTACGCAAAAGCCCAAAGCCAAATGAATGTACTTTTGATTCGTGTAGTACATTGCTCTTTGATCATTGCACCTCAGGAGCGCATTGACGCGTTCATGTGGGGGGCCTGGCCACGGGACGCTGCAGTGGACACACACAGGTGAGCAGGCAGGCAAAGCACTACGCTCACAAGGGCATCATTACGCTCGTGTCATGTGACAAAACGTTTCAGGATCCTTGCCACTCTGAAACAAGGGAACAAAAGTATGTACAGCAACAAATCAGGATATGTACACATGGGGTTAAGACTGGACTGGGGTAAGGGCATCACAGGACAATAGACACTCAGTCCCAACTCGTATCCCAATCCCAGGTCCGACCCTCTCAGTGGCTGGTGAGGGCGGGCGCTCAAACACAACCCATGCCCTGCTCAGTCCGGACCCTTAAACCCTGCCAATGGGGGAGGTGTTCCGCCGAGTCACAGGGGAGTTCCTAGGAACCAAGCGGCTCCTAGGCCAACCGACAGTGCCTCCCTATGCTCCCTAACGGCAGGTCCCAACTCGCCTCTGAGCCAGAGATATGGCCCCGCCGATATCCCCCAGGAGTTGGTGGCTGAAAATGGGCTGTTTCAGCCGTAACTGATATTAGCTCAAAAATCTCCAAAATTGCCCCCTCGTCCGGACACGCCAGAGGTAGGGACGAGGCAACTGACCCTATGCCCTTCGAATAGAAACTCTTTGAAACCTTAACCCAACCTGGTTCCCTCTGAGGCCCCAGCATCAGGGCACCGGGGGTTCTTCAAGTGGGGTCATGATGCCAAAATGGGCCAAAATTGGCACCATTCTCACGCGTGGCTCGCCCGGCCAGGGCAAGGCCAATGGCTCACAGGATAGGAGGCAGGACCTAGGGCTCATATCTGAGTGTACAACTTGGAATCAGATCCGGGCTTTCTGTGGGCATAGAGAGATGGGGCCGCCAATTGACCACACGGAGGGGTGAAATTGGGGTCCCAAAATGGGGTCATTTTGGCTACTCAAAATGAGCCAAAATTCAGGGGTGCCCCCAATAGTATATCTCCACGCCGGCTTGGAGATCAGATCCGCCATCCCATACGCAATCCACCAGGAGCTCAACTGAGGCTCCCATGCCCTTGGCTCTCTAAGATCTTCATGCCACTTGGCCCGGTGACAATCCCAATTGGGTCCACAAATGCCAAAATGGCAAAATTGCCCACACTCACTTTGGGCTAGCACCTTAACGAAGGTTGCTCCGCTTCGCCCACGTGGTGTGTGAACCATGGGGACCAATATGCATAACACCCATGTCATATATGGTCCATTGGTCCATGCGTCCGGCGTGCACGGGTGGGCTGAACATAGTGCACGGCGGGCAGAAAATGTGGAAAATTGCTCAAAATGGCCGAAAATGCGCACACTCATGGTTGGGGCAAATGAGGCACATGCCCGGCTTGGACCGGAGTGTGCCATAGGATTGGTATCAAGTCATATGTGTCCAACATATCTTTTGGGCGTCGCTCAACTCCTCCGGTATTGGGAATGGCAGGGTCGCCAAGTGAGCCCATGATTTGCGATAGTCCCAAATTGCCAACATGGCAGCCACGATATGCCAAGCCCAAGAGGAGTTATTCGCCGGGTTCAAGATATGTTGGGCACCAAAGTATGTACCCTCATAACATACTTGAGTCATGATGTCAATTGAGCGCAACGTTGAGATACACGGTCGCCACTTGACATCATGACGGGCAAAAAACAACAACATTGGCGAAAGAACACCCAAAAGGGCCTTGAAAGGCGCACAAATATATTATAATATCTTCGGCTTGGATTGAGTAATCGACCAATCCTTCTAAACACAATGACTTGACACCAATGACCCCCGATTCCACATATTTGCTCCACTTGGGGCGCTTTGAAAGGTCACGAGCACTACTTCCCAAGTGGGCACATGAAAGTATGGAAAATTGCAAAACACACACCTTGCTCCCAACGCATCGCTTTGGGATCGCCACACCAGCTTTCCTCCACGAAGGTTAGGCTTGCAATTGATCGTGGGGAGTATAAGGAAGGGCCTCGTGCAATATGAGGTCCATTGGTGGGTGTATCGCTCTTAGCCAAACCCGCCAAATGGGCACGCAATACAACACATGGCACATACCACATATTGCCTAAAAAGGTAGCTCCCCCCACGATATGTCATGCCCCTCCAAGGGCATAACTTTGTGTCAATCGCTCAGAGGAACTCAAGGAAAGTTCCTATGCAACACCAACACTCGCGCGCTACACTCGAAAGTTATCTTAACGCACGCAATATCATGGCCAAAGAGTTATAACGCAAACTCTACCCTCTTGACCATGATGCATTACGCTAGCGCGCACGTGTGGAGACGCAAGGCATATAAAGCTTCCTAAATTACGTCGGGAGTATTGTGAATACATCCCACGTTTCCCTATTGTCATTCCTCGGAAGCGGCACGAGATATGACCCTCACAAGTGGCCTCACAAATAAACTTTGTTTTGCCCATATCTCTAAGACAAATGGAGGGTAAGACAAAAGGAAATTTGATTCGTGCATAGGGAAGCACGTAGGTCCACTGGAAAGAAGTCAAATCAAGTGCGGGGATGTCGAAGTCGGAAATCCGATTTCGACATCCTGAAAAATTCGGATTAAGGTTGCGAGTGTAAAATGTGAAAATTGCGGATGCATCAATGCAATTCCTGAAGACTTTAGAGTCTTCGTCACGTTTTGCGCTAAAATATCTGTAGATAACAGTTAAACTGGCGGTTACGCTAAAGTCGCGAACTAACCGCCAACTGTCAAAACAGTGAATATCAGAACGGAAGCGTAAAAATTGACGGAAACAATATGAAAATAAAACCCTGTTGATTCCTGATATTTTGATATATAAATCTCCGCTGGCGGCGCATCGGTTGCCGATGCGGGGCTTTACCGCACGGAACACGCTCCCGCCGGGCTTGCACCGGGAGTCAACGGGCGTCTTCCCTACCGTACATGGGGTTAGTGGACCGGAGACCGGTTGTATGCCCTACCCTAGCCATGGGGTTCTGGGTACCGCTTCACCCCCCTCCTTAGAGCAAACCCTGGGGGGGGCTCGATAACACCCACGCATGGCAGCGGGTACCCAGGACCATTTCCTGCAGGGGGGGGGTGTCACATCCTCACTTCAGGCTGATTCGCAGGTTAGGCTGCCCAAACCCCACAGTAAGACAGGTACGGTGCTGTATGTGTGAGTAACTGCAAGTATAGTATCAAGTATCAAGTCCCGGGTCCTGGCGGCGATTGTTCGGCATCCAAAGGACCCGTTAACCCATACCAGGCGCACCGGGTGCCGGCTGCGACGGTCACTACCACAATGGCAGTGGCATACACGGCCAACATAGGCGTCACACGACGACCGAGGTGGTCCCACAGGTCGAAAGCGACCACAAAGATCCATCAGGCTAACCCAAGCTTCGCAAGGCCCGCCGGCTGAAGGAGAGTCCCCACGGGTCCTTCCTCGGGGGCACCATGTCCATATGCACGACGCGAGTCCAGAGTGGTACAGCCGAACGAGCTCCTCGTTAAGGGATCGGGCATCAAGGCCGTCCTTTCCCTCGCCCTATTACCACGAAGGCCATACATGAGGGAGTCCTCATGCAGTGTGGGCGGAGGCGTCGACTCCTCAAACCACCAGTTTCCCAGGCAAACCTTCCCCACCCGACTGCAAGTGCGTCTGCAAGTCGGCAGGCTCACACTGGGACTGACAGTGGCAGACCGCTGGGAGTGTAGTCAGGCAACTGGGCTTCCCGCCTGGCGCCATCAGGATCTCCACATCACAGCAAATAGGGCACACGGTATCACGGGCACTCAAACAGAAGAATCTGTACTTAGGTACTGGTCCAGGCTGGACTTTATGTAAGAGCATGTACACGGCGACTCAGGGCGGCTTCGTAGTCGATTCGCATCCCCTCGGGGGGGAAAAACAGTCCATACTTCAGTGATGGGCTGACATACAGATGCACATATCCTGGGGAACAGAAAGACAAGCAATAAGCGGGGTAATAGGCGTGTAAACACACTCTGGACAGAGCGCCAAACCACGCCCCGGTTAGGATAAGGCATATGCAGGAGGGTGGACAGGAAAACGCCTGAGTTCAGGCCATATATAGTCTGCAGACACACGTCGACTGGTCTGGATTCCGCAAGTGCCATGGAACCAGACCACACACCAAAAAATCGCAATGCCGATGACAGCGGCATCCGTTGCGCAACGTCGTATGTGCTTCAAGGCCCTAAGAGCTCAGAAAATATGAAGGTCAGGCGCCCTACCTGGTTTCCCAAGGATTCCGCAGGTGGGGGAGTGACAAATAAGAGTCGAAGAGAGGGGCCATCCTCCTCTGGATTCAGCAGGGGGGGGTATATGGCCACTCTGATGGCAGGTCACCGGAAGATGTAGGAGAGCAAGCAAGTGAGGGACGATCCGTCGACCACACAAGCGCTCAAGATGCATCAGGGGAGAGCTCAGGGCGCTGATCAGGCACCCCTGGCTGCAATCGCCCGGGTGAGTGCCGCCAAGTCCGAGACATGGATCTTGGTCCTGTGCTTGCGGATGTACTCCATGAAGGGAGTATTGACCCGCGGCACGAACGAGGAGACGGGTTCCCAGGTGTCGTGGGACGGCCCATAGCCTCGCCAACGAACCTTGAACTCCAGGCCTCCGGGTGCCGAGGCTTCGGACGCTGAGCAAGGATCTTCTCGACCGTATAGTCGTCCTGCTCAGCATAGTCGTCGTCCGAATCAGCCTCATGTGCGGCATAGTTCAGGGACACATGTTGGCCACGGAGGTCGGGTTCCCGCACACGGAGTTGACTCTCGTGGCGCTCCCGGAACTGTCCGTGACCAACCTTGATGCGGTAGGTGTCCTCACCAATCCTGCGGACCACCTCTCCGGGTGTGAACCAGGTTTTGGTGCGGGTGGTGCCCATAGGGCGGGGTCTGATCACCCACACCGGGTCTCCCACCCTGAACTTCTGCGCTGTTGAGCTCGGGGCGGACTTCTGACGCTCAGCATGCTCCTTCTCGAGCTGCTGGCGGATGTCCGGCGCCGTTTGCTCTTGCCGCGCGAAGAATTCCTTGGCGTCCATAGCCATGCCATCACCAGACAAGGGAAGTCTCCGACCCAGGGGGTCCCTGCCGAACAGAATCTGGTGAGGGGACAAACCACCCGGGGTGGGGGTGTCATGATGGGCCTTCAGAGCGGGCCACATCTCCTCAAACCAGTTCCGACGTGGATGGGTGATGTGAATCTTGCGCAGCTTCTCGAACAGCTGCCGTCCAGCCACTTCAGCTCGGCCGTTAGACCGGCTGAGATAGGCGACGCTCTTGGTATGATGTATTCCCATAAGGGAACACATAGCCTTGAACCAGCCACCAGTAAACTGGGGCCCTCGGTCACTGCAAATGGTGCGGGGGATGTCAAAGACGGTCAGCCAATGACAAATCATCATGACTGCCACTTCCTTGGCAAGCAACCCCTCTTTGCGTGCCGGAACGGCTACCACGTAGCCACTGTGGCGATCCACACAAAGAACCACACAGTCAAAGGTCTCCTTGCAAATGTGCACTTCGGGCATGGAGGAGACGTCCATGGCCACGCTCTCCATGGGCTGGTCAGGAACCGGGGTCCATTGGGCTTCCCCCTGGACGTTCCGGTTATTGGGATTGCAGGCCTGACAGACCGAGCAACCCTTCCTGACCTTCTTGATGGCGGTGTAGAGACCGATATGGTCGATCTGGAACCGGCGCTGCATGTCAAGGGCTTGCTTCTTGACCCCTGGGTGCAGCATGTGGTGGTGCCAAGCTTCACAAAGCTCGAGCACCCGGGACTCCGGTACTAGCAGCTTACCATTCCGGTAGAGCTTGCCATCTTCCTCGGTCAGCCCCTTAAGCCACTTCTGCCCGTCGTAAGGGTCGGTCACAGCCCTATACTCGGCCGCAAAGGCCTCAGACTTGGCGTAATCGTTGGTCCAGTCGTCCTGGAGGCAAGACTCCGGGGAAAGGTGCTTGTTGGACTCAGCTCCCTCAGGGGCGAGTACTCTGACCGCTCTGCCCATCCTTGTTCCGAGGGGGGCATCCACAGCCATGACGACGAAGCATTTAACACCCTCCTCCTCCATCAGGCGCTCCATCTCAATGATCTTCTTGGCTTCAGCGGTCTCAGCCTCATCGCCATGGGCAGAGATATCCGTCATGCCCTTGCTGGCGGGATAGGCCCACCTGCTGAGACAGTCCGCCACGGTGTTATCCTTTCCAGGAATATGCACAACCGTGAGATCCAACTTGGCCAAGGTCTCATGCCATCTTGCCCGTCGGGAGGCGGGACCTGAGGGGGTGTCCACGTGCTCCTTGTGCCACGACTGCAGACCCTGATGGTCGGTGCAGACGGTGACGGGATGGAGGGCTATGTACCCAGCCCATTTCCTGAGAGCCATGACGATGGCATACGCCTCCTTTTCACAGGGCGTCCACGTCAGTCTCTGGCCTTCCGCCAGCACTCGGCTCCAGAAGGCCACGGGCACGTGCCTCCCATCGTCAAGCACTTGCTCCAACACAGCGCCAACGGCGTAGTCGGAAGGGTCGGTGCGCAGGACGAACCCTCGGTCGGGATCCACGAGGTGCAGGCCCACTGCGGATAGCAGCCCCTGCTTCATCCCCTCAAAGGCACGGTCGGACTCAGCAGTCCAGACCAGAGCCTTCTTGGACCCCTTCTTGGTCTCCTCTCGGTTGCCCTTGAGCATGGTCGTCATGGGGGCTGCATACTCGGCATACCTCTTGATATACCCCGAGTAGTAGTTGCAGAACCCCAGATACGCCCGTAGCTCAGAGACCGTCTTGGGCTTTTCCCAGTGCTCAATCGCAGCCACCTTGCCAGGTATGGGCTTTCGCTGCCCGTTCCCAACTACGTGGCCAGCGAAGACCACCTCGCTTACCGCAATGGTGGCCTTGTCACTGCTGCCCGTGAGTTTGTGCCGAACCAGAAGGTCCAGCACTCGAGTGACGTCCCTCTCGTGTGCCTCCAGGAGCTCCTCGTAGCTCATACTGGGGTCCCCGGACGCGATGATCACGTTGTCCAGGAAGGGGTCCGCACAGTCACGCACCGGCTCAAGCAGGTTCTCCAGCATCCGCTGAAAAGCCGCATTGCCGTTGGTAACGCCCATGGGCATCACCTTCCACTGGAGAGGTCCAAGTGGGCTGCTCATGGCTGTGCAGGCACGGGACACCTCGGCGAGAGGCATCTGATGATAACCATGTTTCAGGTCAATCACCGTGAAGATCCTTGGCCGGTGTTGTTTTTGCAGCATGTCCTCAATGAGGGGCAGCGTATAGCTGTTGTGCTGCGTTTGGGCGTTTAGGCCGCGGTAGTTGACCACGAGCCGCCACTCGCCGGCCACCTTCTTGGGGACGACGAAGCACGGAGAGGCCCATTCGGAGTGGCACGGCTGGAGCCAGCCTCTCTGGATGAAGTCACGGAGGATCTTCTCCATGGCATCCTTCCTCTCGCCCCTCAGGGCAAACTCCCGGTGTCGATACACACGGGGGTCCTGCTTCAGTCGTATCTTGGCCTCGCCATACGGTCCACGCACCGGCGGGGGAACCACAGGCTTTCCGCTGAAGAAGGTATCACCATACTTCTGCTTCAGCCTGGCCCTCAATGCCTGGATCTTGGGGCAATCATCGGACTCCGCCTTGGCTTTTACGGGCACCTGGACGACGGAGCTTAATTGAGGGGTAGCGACCCCGCTCGGTTTCGGCTCAGGCGGTCTTCCCAGGTGGCTCAAAGGGCCATCTCTGGTCTTGCCTCAGAATAGATCGCTGTAGGTGGGTGGGTTACCGCCAGGCGGCTCGTCCTGGCTGGACATTTGATCCAGCACCCTCTGCACGAAAGTATTCCCATCATAGGAACCGGAGACGATTGAGTCCACTTCCCACCAGGCCTGTCCTGGCCTTTGCCCTCACGCTGGTTTCCCCAGTCGTGAAAGGGCTGATCCATATACCCCTGAACCAGATCCAACTCCTCTTCCGTGAGGGGGTCTTCCGATTCTCCGATGTCAACAGGGGGAACTCCATAGCATTGCCGCCATGGCTCTGCTATGATGCGGTTCACACAGACGAAGTCCGTGGTGTCGGCCTGATCAAGGCCCCCATCCACATAGTGGAATTCCGTTGGCCATCTCTGGGGTGGCATGGGCTGTCCCTTAGCGTCCTGATAGACACTCTCTCCAGCCGGTAGGACGACCTTGTTTCAGGTCGTGTTGGTCAATGAGACCACCCAATGTCGGGTACTTTCCTCCTCGGTGCATCCCATAGGAACAACCAGCACTGCCTTGGAGCGGTCATTGCGAATCTTCGCTATCGCTCTTGGAATGTCCCAACGTGGGCAATGGATCCACATCAATCCCTGATGCGGACCCCAGTGCTTCTTCCACGCGGAGTCCTGTGCGCTCCAGTACTTCTCACAAACCCGCAGATGGGCGGAGGTTCCTGAAGAGAACGCATCCAGGGCCAGATCCGAAGCTCCCAGGTCCGCGACCACTCGGCTCGCCACTTCCGGCCTTACGCCGTACTCCTGGTTTGCTGGCCCAGTTGGCTCAGTGTCCAGCGCGGCTACTTTGAGCTGATTGCGTTCGGGGTGGATCCATTGGCATTCCACATGGTGCTCAGGTGACGAAAGCCACGAGAGCTGGTCGTCCTGGTACAGGGTCATGGACGCCTGGGCCGGGAGAACGCCGGAGTCCGTCTCCATCATGAAGTCGTACACAACGATCATGTCCCAGTCCATCCCGGCCTCGTAGAAGCGACCGTGCAGGAGGATTTCCTTGCCGAGGTCTGGGCGGCTCAGCTCACGGTGGTGCACGAACTGCAGCCCAATGGCCGCTTCCTTCGTGCCTCCCACCATGTACTGGCCGTTCGCCACCTTCAGCCTGACAGGTTTCCGACTGTCGGTCAAACACTCTGGCGGAAGTAGGCCAGCCTTGACCAAGCTGACCTGAGCGCCCGTGTCGACCAACACGTCGAAGACCTTTTCCACTTCCCCGCATAAGGCACGGACCTTAAGGTGCAACTGCCGCTCACGCCCCACTCGGCGCACGGTGTGCAAGCTCAGGATCCCCGGCCGTTCCAGAAGCTCAACAAGCGTCTGGTGCAGGTCGTGGACAATGGCCTCAGGCTGCTCATCTGCAGCATCCAGCTGCGGTCCGGGTGATCCTCCGATACTCTCGGATAGATCTTGAAGTACATCAAACACATTCTTGGTCGCGAAGGATTGACGGGTGCAAGGGTTCGTGCCGTCACTTGCCCTCACCCCGCCACCGCGACTGGGTGCTGGACTGGGCCTTCCGCCCGCGGCAATCCCTTTGTGCTTACTGACTCCTGATTGGGAGGGTGTGGCGCTTCCCACGACACCATCCTGCGACCGCCCTAGCTGGGGCCCTTGGCTGCAGGAGCTCCGCTAGGGGGCGTCGGTCGTGGAAGTAGGAGTAGTCTCCTCGGCATCAACCTCGTTGACACCCTTCTTCCTCCTATTCCTAGGCTTCTTGTCCTTGTCCTTGTTCTGGTCGTTCTGGTTGTTCTCCTTGTTCTTGTTGTCCGACCTGGGGACCCAGTTCCTCGTGATCTCCTGGATCTCCTTGGCCAACTCGGTCCCCACCGACATCAGCTTGGAGAGCTCGTCCTTGTCCACCTTGGCTTCCCGGATACCCGCGGGTGCACGCTTCTTCGACCCGTGCGCCTTCTTGTAGGCCTCCGTGTCGGCCTGGTGGGTGGAGCATGTTCGGTGGTCATGGTTGAAGCCTTTCTTCCTCCCATAACACACGAAACAGCCCTGAGGGTGAGCTCGTATGAACTCCCCAAAGGACAGCGGAGGGTCGCCAATGTGGCGAGGGTGCCTCTTCTCCTTCTTCTTCCAACCTGGCTGCAGGGGCTTCCAGCTCCCACGGTTGTTCCCCGCGCCGTTGTGAGCCACGAAGGCACAAACGGCCATCTCGGCGGGCTCATCGTCGTCGTCATCGTCGGCGAGAGTCTCATCGCCGTCGGCTCCCGCTGGGTCCATGGCAGCTTCCCCACCAGGCCCCTCGCCAACGTAGTTGACGTCACGGTCGCCGGGCCTCAATCCGCGGGTGTGGTGGAGGTTCCGGTACTCCTTGAGCACCTCCTCTCCAACCCACTCCAGAATCTCGTCGCAGCTCATCTGCGCCGGGATGGCCTGCAGACGGATGGTCTGGCCGCTCACGTCACACTCGTCAAGGCGCCACATCGCGGTCTTCTCGCGATCGCCCGAGACGGTGATGAGGAGAGCGTTCCGCAGGGAGTGCCGTTTGACATCCCGGGCCACGTTCTTCCTTGTCCAAGCCACCATGTTCGTATGATACTCTTTGGGGAGCATCATCTTGACCGTGTGGTTGGACTTGGCCCGCTTGGCTTCCTCCTTGGTGACCCTGATCCATGTATCCGGCAGCATGGAGAGCAGGCGAGCCTGCTCGTCACCCTCGTTCCAATCCTCCACGTTGCGGCGGAAGAGGGTGTATTGCCCTCGGAAGTCACGCCAGTCCCGTAGGCGGATCTCCCGTCCATCATGCTGAAGCTTGATCGACTTCCACCGCTTGGCAGCCACCTGCGGAGCATCCACCCGCTCCTGCTCGTTGAGCCACTTCTTGGCTTCCTTGAGGGTCTTGATTTTCCCCTCCTTGGTTGCCACGAAGTGTAGCTCTTGGAGCACTTCCGGCAGGCGGTACCTGAACCGTCTGAAGACATATTTCTCCGCATCTGCGGGATCCATGTCTTCAGTAACGGTCACCCCCCAATCGTCCAGCTTCTCCAAGAAGCGGTCGAGGTTGAGGGGGTTGCCATCGTACATGGGGGGCTTGACGTCCTTCAAGTCTTCCCACACGGCGGCATCCGCGGCCTTACAGACCATGAACGCCGGCCGCGAGGTCGACCGAGGTTCCCATCGGCTTCGCCCACCGACTCCCACGGCCGCCACGTCCATCTCCTCCATGGAATCCCTGTCGCCACGCCGCGGTTCCTCCATGTACGCTGAACCTAGATGTTCACGCCGTACTCCTTCCATGTATGCCTCCTCATCACGGCGCCGGCGGCTGCGTTCAGCGGCCTCCCGTCGTACACCACGTGGCGGGCTAATGTCGAACTCCTCCAGGTCTTCCTCCGCCAACATCCCGACATCCCACTCCACGTCTCTTCCGGGGACCTCATCCCTGAGTCCAACATAACGTCCGCCAGCCATTGGGATTGGCTCCAGGGCTGGTGCGGGGCGTCGGGGGCGTACCGGCGTCCACGGTGGGGCACGGCGGTTGTGGTAGTCCGCAATGAGCCACTCATCACGCCACTCCTCACTGCCAATGCCGGGCGGCACGCGCTCGTTGCGGCAGCCCGCGCTGTGGTGAGAGGGGGCGGTGAGAGAGGGGGCACTGGCGCTGGGGCGACTCCTGGGGGCTCCGCTGGGGGCGTGGGGTCTGCCTGGACCTGGTCCGGGTCCCCAGCCGTCGTCCAACGAGCCAGACTCCAGGGGTGGGTGGTCGCTGCCGACGCTCCCACGGGCTTCCAGCGCGTCCAACCTCTGCTGCAGGCCGCTGATGACCTTGTTCAGCGACCTGGTCTTGCCCTCTGGCGATGTCCAGCAGCTTCTGGGTGGCAGTGGCGACGCTGGCGCTCTTGACCATCTCGATCATGGCGATGTCCAGCTCTCCCTGTGCGCGCGCGGCGACCCTGGCGATGCGAGTCATCTCGCCCTTGCCCGTGTCTACCTCGCGCTCGAGGAAATGGACCCTCCTGCGGAGGTAGACAATCCACCGCTGGGTGGCATCCGGGTCGCCGTCCCCTGGTGGGTCGTCGGGGTCCCCAGGGGGTCCTCCAGGAGGGCCTCCGCTGGGTCCGCCCGGTCAAGGGGGCCCTCCCCTGCCCGGTGGTCCGCCTCCAGGGGGTCCACTTGGTGGGCGTCCTCCAGGGGGTCCTGATGGTCCTCCGCCAGGGGGTCCCGGTGGGTCTCCGCCAGGTCGCCTCGGTGGGTCCCAGGATGGGCGCTTCTTCGTGATGTCGAAGTCCATGTCGTCATCCTCGTCCATGTCGCCCCACCTGGGCGTCTCGGTCTCGGCAGACTCCGAGCTCCGGTAGGGAGGAGGGAGATCCTCATCCTCACCTTCCGGCTCCATGGGGACGTCTCCGCCTCCTCCGCCCGTCCGAGCCACCACTCGGCGATGTTGGCGGCCTCGTTCATCCCCGTCGCTGGCGGTGAAGAAGGGGTCCCTCCGCGGGGGTGTCCACCCGCTGGCCTCCGCGGCCTCTCGGGGGTCTTCCCCTTGCCCTTCCTCCGTCGATGGGCAGTGGGGCCACTGCTCCCACTGCTGCCCGTGTCCGCCTCATCCAGCGTCATCTTGGAGGAGGCGTCCCCTTCGAAAAGCTTTCGAAGGGTCTCCACTCGTGATCCTCCCGGGGGAGTCTCGCGGCGGATTTTGGCCTCTGCCTCCTCCATTGCGGCGGCGGTGGCTGCGGCAGCCCGCACTTCGGCTTCCTCCCGGGCACGAGCCGCCTCGGCTTCCCGGGTCTGCTGCAGCCGCGCCTTCCCTGCTTCCAACGCCGCCAACTCCGCCTCCGTCTTGGCCCTCTCCTCAGCGACCTTCCGTCGCGCGGCCTCGATGGCGTCCTTCTTGGCGGCGTCCGCCTGGGCCTTAGCCGTTGCTTCGGCGTGGGCCCTTTCCTCCGCCTCCTTCTTTGCCCTCTCTTGGGCAAGCGCCTCTTCCAGCGCCTTCACCTCGGCCTCCTTGCAGGCCATGGCCTCCTGCGTCAGGCGGGCTTCCTCGTCGGCTGCCGCCACCTCACCCTTGACCTGGGCAATCGCTGCCTCACGGGCGGCTGCGGCCGTGAGTCCGGCCGCAATGGCCGCCACGGTCGAGGCGTGGATGGCCATGCCATGCTGCCACTCCGCAGCCTCCTGCTGGGCGATGCCGACGGCTCCCTCCACGGCAGCCTTCTGCTGCGTGGCCCGTTGCTGGGCAACCCGAAGGTTGCAGGGCACCCCACAGGCGCGCTCACAGGCGCGCGCCACGTCCCTTTGGTCGGGAGCGACGCTGCTGCTGGAGCTCGCCTGGTCGGCCGGCATCCTCCCGCGGTGGGCCGACTCCACGTCGCTGCTGAGGCCTGACTTCCTCAGGAGCAGCCGACAGGGCTTGGCCTTGGTCTGCTTGGCGACTTGGAGGTAGTCGCCAAGGGTGGTGGAGCCGGGGTGGTGACCGCCATTGGCCCGTTCGGACTGGGGGCTGGGGTTCCGCCCTTGTCGCCTTGGGCGGCTTCGGCGGCCAGGGACTCCTGGTACTCCCGCCACTTCCGGTCTCGCTTCCTGTCCCCGGCAGACCGCTTCTCCTTCCCCGGAGACGCGCTGCTGCTGCTGCCTTGCAGCCTGCGCTCGCTCCCCGGTTCCGGGAAGTTCTTCTCGATCATGTCCCAAATGAAGACGTTGATCGAGGCGCCCGACGGGTACTCGTTCGGCTTCCCGTCCTCCTCAATCCCGTCCGGGCGCAGCCCTTCGCCGGGCCTGTCTGGCCGGGTCCAGGTCCTTTAACGCTTGCGGCGGAAGCGGTACACATACCCTTCCGCCCGCAGCCACTCCTCCCCTGCCCGCAGGCGGTCCTCGCC
This sequence comes from Eutreptiella sp. 'Long Island Sound 2002', assembly GCA_964036045.1. NCBI lineage: Eukaryota > Euglenozoa > Euglenophyceae > Eutreptiales > Eutreptiaceae > Eutreptiella > Eutreptiella sp. 'Long Island Sound 2002'. The sequence goes on along the minus strand of OZ038380.1, from coordinate 65,837,003 downwards.
CATGTCCTCACGGAGCTCGAAGCTCCCGGGCATGCCGCCTTCGCACTGCGGATTGCTGTGGCGGTATTGCTGCCCCCACAGCAACCCACGCAGTAGGCGCGCCGCATGGGGGTGGAGCTGCGGTCACGTCTTGCCCGCCTCGTCCCAGTTCACCATCGGTGCTCTCGATTGGGTGGTCCTGGGGTGGTTGTTGAGGTGGGTGATGCAGCACTGGACTGGGAGTGCGGCCGGTGCTGGTCGGCCGGTGGTTGTGGAAGTGGTTGCTGTAACTGGGAGTGCGGCCTTGCTGGTCGGCCGAGGGAACTCGTTGATGACGGAGTTCTGCTCCCTGCACTTCCTTCACGGACTCGGCGCTGTCGCTGGGCGGCGCTGCAAGCCGCTGCGCTGCGCTGCGGGCTGCGAGCTGCGAGCTGCTGCGCCGCTGCACTACGCTCACAAGGGCATCATTACGCTCGTGTCATGTGACAAAGCGTTTCAGGATCCTTGCCACTCTGAAACGAGGGAACAAAAGTATGTACAGCAACACATCAGGATATGTACACATGGGGTTAAGACTGGACTGGGGTAAGTGCATCACAGGACAATAGACACTCAGTCCCAACTCGTATCCCCATCCCAGGTCGGACCCTCTCAGTGGCTGGTGGGGGCGGGCGCTCAAACACAACCCATGCCCTGCTCATTCCGGACCCTGAAACCCTGCCAATGGGGGAGGTGTTCCGCCCAGCCACAGACGAGTTCCTGGGAACCAAGCAACTCCCAGGCCAACCGACAGTGGCTCCCTATGCTCCCCCAATCGCAGGTCCTAACTCCACTCTGAGCCAGAGATATGGCCCCGCCGATATCCCCCAGGAGTTGGTGGCTGAAAATGGGCTGTTTCAGCCCAAACTGATATTAGCTCAAAAATCTCCAAAATTGACCCCTCGTCCGGACCCGCCAGAGGTAGGGACGAGGCAACCGACCCTATGCCCTTCGAATAGAAACTCCGTGAAAGCCTCACCCAACCTGGTTCCCTCTGAGGTCCCGGCATCAGGGCACCACGGGTTCTTCAAGTGGGGTCATGATGCCAAAATCACCCAAAACTGGCACCATTCTCACGCGTGGCCCGCCCGGCCAGGGCGAGGCCAATTGCTCACAGGATAGGAGGCAGGACCTGGGGCTCATCCCTGAGTGTACGACTTGAAATCAGATCCGGGCTCCCTGTGGGCATAGAGATATGGGGCCGCTGATTGACCACACGGAGGGGTGAAATTGGGGTCCCAAAATGGGGTCATTTTGGCTACTGAAAATGAGCCAAAATCGGGGGTGCCCCCAATAGTATATCTCCACGCCGGCTTGGAGATCAGATCTGCCATCCCATACGCAATCCACCAGGAGTCCAACACAGACTCCCATGCCCTTGGCTCCCAAAGATCTCCATGCCACTCGGCCCGGTGACAATCCCAATTGGGTCCACAAATGCCAAAATGGCAAAACTGCCCACACTCACTTTGGGCTAACACCTTAACGAAGGTTGCTCCGCTTCGCCCACGTGGTGTGTGAACCATGGGGACTAATATGCATAACACCCATGTCATATATGGTCCATTGGTCCATGCGTCCGGCGTGCACGGGTGGGCTTAACATAGTGCACGGCGGGCAGAAAATGTGGAAAATTGCTCAAAATGGCCGAAAATGCGCACACTCATGGTTGGGGCAAATGAGGCACATGCCCGGCTTGGACCGGAGTGTGCCATAGGATTGGTATCAAGTCACATTCGATTCCACATATGTGCTCCACTTGGGGCGCTTTGAAAGGTCACGAGCGCTACTTCCCAAGTGGGCACATGAAAGTATGGAAGATTGCAAAACACACACCTTGCTCCCAACGCATCGCTTTGGGATCGCCACACCAGCTTTCCTCCACGAAGGTTAGGCTTGCAATTGATCGTGGGGAGTATAAGGAAGGGCCTCGTGCAATATGAGGTCCATTGGTGGGTGTATCGCTCTTAGCCAAACCCGCCAAATGGGCAAGCAATACAACACATGGCACATACCACATATTGCCTAAAAAGGTAGCTCCCCCCACGATATGTCATGCCCCTCCAAGGGCATAACTTTGTGTCAATCGCTCATAGGAACTCAAGGAAAGTTCCTATGCAACACCAACACTCGCGCGCTACACTCGAAAGTTATCCTAACGCACGCAATATCATGGCCAAAGAGTTATAACGCAAACTCTACCCTCTTGACCATGATCCATTACGCTAGTGCGCACGTGTGGAGACGCAAGGCATATAAAGCTTCCTAAATTACGTCGGGAGTATTGTGAATACATCCCACGTTTCCGTATTGTCATTCCTCGCAAGCGGCACGAGATATGACCCTCACAAGTGGCCTCACAAATCAACTTTGTTTTGCCCATATCTCTGAGACAAAGGGAGGGCAAGACAAAAGGAAAGTTGATTCGTGCATAGGGAAGCACGTAGGTCCACTCGAAACAGGTCAAATCAAGTGCGGGGATATCGAAGTCGAGAAACCGATTTCGACATCCTGAAAAATTCGGATTAAGGTTGCGAGTGTAGAATGTGAAAATTGCGGATGCATCAATGCAATTCCTGAAGACTTTAGAGTCTTCGTCACGGATTGCGCTAAAATATGTGTAGATAACAGCTAAACCGGCGGTTACGCTAAAGTCGCGAACTAACCGCCAACTGTCAAAACAGTGAATATCAGAACGGAAGCGTAAAAATTGACGGAAGCAATATGAAAATAAAACCCTGTTGATTCCTGATATTCTGATATATAAATCTCCGCTGGCGGCGCATCGGTTGCCGATGCGGGGCTTTACCGCACGGAACACGCTCCTGCCGGGCTCGCACCGGGAGTCAACGGGCGTCTTCCCTTCCGTACATGGGGTTAGTGGACCGGAGACCGGTTGTATGCCCTACCCTAGCCATGGGGTTCTGGGTACCGCTGTTGAGAACACATTCTCCAACATCAAGAAGTTTGGGCTTTTTCATCGAATTAAGAGCTGAGGTGGATGGTACGAATATAATGAGTTGACCTACTCATTCTTGGCGGCGTCTGTACTACATCATTGTGAGATTCAGTTTGATTTGCAAAATGGTTGGGAGCCTACAGCTGAGCGACCATGCAAATGTGCATAGTAGATCACCAAGAGTGTTAGGAATTTAGGATTGTCAAACAATGCAAATGCATGGACCATCGATCTGCGGTTTGCATCATTGCTTTGCACACCCCCGGGGAGGTTTGCTAAGGCAATATCTGACAATTCGGCATGAACAAAGAACATTTTTGTTACTATCGAACTGCCCGTTTGAGGTGTTTGTGGCTTTCCAGCAATAGGGTAACACATTGGGCGACAGGGAGGCCACACGCAGGCAACAGGGAGGCGACGGGAAGGCAACAGGCAAGCGACAGGCAAGCGACAGGCAAGCGACAGGCAAGCAACAGGAGAGCGGCAGGGTAACCACGTTGGGCGACAGGGAGGCGACAGGAAGCCGACATGGAGGCGACAGGAAGGCGACAGGCAAGCGACAGGCAAGCGACAGGCAAGCGACAGGAGAGCGACTCGTTACCACGTTGGGCCACAGGGAGGCCACAGGGAGGCGACAGGGAGGCGACAAAGAGGCGACAGGGAGGCGGCAGGAAGACGACAGGCAAGCGACAGGAGGGCTACAGGAAGGCAACAGGAAATAGCGACAGGAGAGCGACAGGAGGGAATAACAGGGGAACGAGAGGAGAGCAACAGGAAGGCGCCAGGCAAAAAGTAGCATGGCCACAGGAAAGGACAGGAAGCGACAGAAAGCGACATAATAGCGACAGGAGGGCAGCAGGAAAGGGACAGGGAAGCGACAGGGGAGCGACAGAGGAGCGACAGGAGAGGGACAGGGAAGCGACAGGGGAGCGACAGGGGAGCGACAGGAGAGGGACAGGGAAGCAACAGGGAAGCGACAGGGGAGCAACAGGGGGCTAAAAGTGCCAAAACAGCGACAGGGAGGCGACAGGGAGGTGACAGGATGGAGACAGGAGAGCGAGGTGGCCGAAATTTTTTTTTGTAGCGAAATGCGGCAGACTGTTACCAAAAGCGCAGGTTCAACCCGTTTGAGAATATCGTTGCCCCTCGATGCAAGGTTTGCAAGAAAGGCCAGTGGCTAGGCTCGGTTTCTGTGCAGCTTGCCCCACAGAAACGGACACTAGCAGGTGAGAAGGTGGTTTTGATATGGTTTTGTTTGGCTCAAAAACCCTGACGCAAAAGCTGACGTAACACCTTGCTTACCCTGACGTACTACACACCTTGAAACCTGTCCTCAGCGCTAATTCTCCGTGATCAGCTCTTGTTCAATCTGGGCCCCCCAGCCCGCCTTGCCACGTGCGCGGAGAGGGGGAGGGGCCCCCTCCGCACGAGTCGAAGGCCACCTCCAACCCCCTATAATGGGGAACCCCCTGACGTCAAAATTCCGGCTCTATCACCCCTTCACCCTTGCCCCTCAAAATGACCGCCTCGATGAAAAAACGCAGAAAACCACCTTGGTTTGCCCCGTTTATGCCCGTTTGGAAGAGTTGGCAGGGTTTGAAGGAATTTTTCAACCAGTCTCCATCAAAACTGGGCTGAATTGTGCAAAGGCTGCTACGCGCTGATTGAATCCATGTTATAGCCACGTAAAATGACTGGCTTGCATGGAAACCTTAGAAAACCAACTTTGTTTATTGAATTTGGTGGCGTTTTGCGGATTTACGGCTATTTTTATGGTTTCTGGAGCAGTTTTTGGCTATTTTTTTGACCAATTTGGGAATTACTCGGGTGGATACATTGACACAAAATGAGATCCACCCTGCCACCAAGGACATCAAATACGGCTTGCTAGGCGTGATTGATCAGGGGTGTGCCCCTCATCAACCAAGCCTAGCATGTGGCCGAAGGGCCACATGAATTTTATATATTTTTTGCGTGTATTTTTTTGTGATGCTTCCCGCATTGCATTTGTGCCGTCAACGGCATGCTTTACGGGGATGCTATTTGTTGTAGTTTTCTACACTCAAGATCACCGCCTTCGTCCCCTCGTTTTTTTCCAATCCGGTCAATCAACCACAATTCTGAGGGGGAGGGGATGCCTCTTGTTGTCTATTGCGCGCCCGGGCGACAATGGCAATGCCAAAGGAGTCGGTACAGGCACCAATTGTGTCATACATACCCATTTTCCTACTTTCAGCACGCATGCCAAGATGGGCAAGGCCCCGGGATGGGCCTAGCACACCTTCTTTTGGCACAAGGCCCAGCTGCCAGGCCTACTACTGATTTTTATGTTGATTTTAGGTTAAGTGGGTGTAAAGGAATGCGTGGTGTACCGTTTGGAAGATTCGGAGGATGACATGCACACACGGTGATCACATCAATGAAAATTCTGTCCGACTGTGTGTGAGTGATGTGTAGTAATGAGAAACATTTTAATCTTTGTTTTTCAGAAACTTATCAAAGGTGCAGAGAAACAGCAGGGGATTTTTGCAGAGGCGTAGAGGACGCAAGGAAAAACAAATTGAGCAGCGTGGACAAACGCACAACACAGCCAGACAGCACAGCACCACAAGGCCGCACAGCAACGCAGGACACAGCACAGGGCGCAGAACACCACGGGACACCGCACCAGCAGACCAGACAACAGGGCGGGCGGCCAGAGGCCAGAAAAGGACAGCGGGGCAGACACGCGCCACCAGAAAACCAAACCAGGCAGCCAGACCCTCCAACAAACAGCGGCAGCGAAACAAGGCACAAAACAGCGCCCAAACGGCAGCAGAGCAAGGCACAGGGCGACACGACGGCGGCACAGAACACGACACGAAGGAGAAGAGCACAATGCACCACAGGCGGCGCCAAGGGGCAACACAGCGCCACAGAGACCACACCTACCACATAACAAAAGAAAACGGACAGCAGGGCACCACAGCACGGCACCACACGGCAACATAGCGCCACAGAACACAGGACACAGCACAGGGGAGCGGGGCGCCACAACAAACCAAAGCACACAGCAGGGCAGCAAGCCACGCGGCCGGGCATGAGCACCCGCACCAAAGCACGCCAGTGGAAAACAACAGCGGGCAACCAGACCCAGCAGCGAACATCCAGCAACCACAGGTAACAACACACAGCACCAGCCAGCGCGAACGAAGCAACGGGGCAGCACCAGCAAGAAACGACGCGGACAGCAACACACCACACGGCATGCGGCACAACAGACCAACACAGCACCGCACCCCAGGACAGAACACAACAACGCGCCACGACAGGGGACCAGGTAACGGCAACAGGGGGCAGCAGCGGGGGCGGGGAAAGGAAGGAAAACCCCACACAACGCGGCAGACCCAACGACAAGACGACACCGCTCACAAGGACAACACACACCACAACACACCACACAACAACGCGCGACGGCAACACCCACGATAAAACACCGCACAAAAATGCACCGCACAACAAGGCACCGCACGACATCAACGCAAAAAAGGGGACGCAGCGCCCACGGGAGACAGCGAGCGCCAACCCAACAATACAGCACGACAACACACCACACGGCACCGAAGAACACCGCACAACGCCACGAACCACACAAAACAGCCCACAACAGACCGCGGCACCGCACAACAAGACACCAGACACAGCGAAACACGAGCAGCCACCGGGGGGGGGGGGGGGGTGGGGCAGAGCCCCAGCACACAGCGCAAACACCACAAGCAAGGCCGCACAACGAGGAAGAAAGAGAAACCCAGCCAGGCGGGGCAGAGGCCAAGAGCACCAAGAGCGCCCGGGACCAAGGAAAAGTGGGAACGCAAAAAAACAACAAAAAGAAAAAGGGAGAGAGCGAGAGAGAGAGGGCGCGAGGGGCGGGCAGAGACAAAGCTCCGAGGCTCAAGGCACCAAGGGGCGGAAACAACGGAGAAAACGAGACAAGGGAGGCGCGGGGAGGGGCAGGAGGGGGCAAAAAAAACACAAAAAAACAAAAAAACGGGGGGGGGTTGGTAAGGGGTAGTAGCAAACAAAGAGCGCCAAGGCCCAGGGCACCCATGGCCGGGAAGCACGAAAAGCCGGAGACAGCGGGGGCTTGAGAGGGGAGGTGCGACGAAAGGGAAAGGAACAAACCCAGGAAAAAAAAGGAAAAAAATGGGGGGGAAAGGGGGTGTGTGGGGGGGGCAGGAGCAAACGAAGAGCGCCAAGGCCCAGGGCACCCGGGGCCGGGAAGCGCAAAACGCCGGAGACAGCGGGCGTGCGACAGGGGTGGTGGGAAGAAAGGGAAAGGAAAAAACACAGGAAAAACAAGGAAAGAAAAGAGGGGGGGGGAAGGGGGGTGTTTGGGGGGGGGGGCAGGAGCAAACGAAGAGCGCCAAGGCCCAGGGCACCCAGGGCGGTGAAGCACAAAACACCGGAGACAGTGGGGGCGCAAGAGGGGAGGTGGGAAGAAAGGGAAAGGAACAAACACCGGAAAAACAAGGAAAAAAAAAGGTGGGGGGGGAGGGCGGGGTGTGGGGGGGGAGCAGGAGCAAACGAAGAGCGCCAAGGCCCACGGCACCAAGGGCCGGGAAGCACAAAACGCCGGAGACAGCGGGGGCGCGAGAAAGGAGAAGGGAAGACACGGGGAAGGAACAAACAAGGAAAAAAAAGCAAACAAACAAACAAACAAAGAAACCAAACACACAGCCGAAGCACGGGCAACCCCAGCCCGGAGAGGGCCGAACAAAGAAGATGGACAAAACGACCACAGGAAAGGTGAGGCGCACCATACCGGGGCCGGGAGGCTGGCCCGCCCGACCTGGCCAAGAAGAGCACACGCAGGCACACACGCACGGGACCCGGGTGTGGCGTCCTCCGACCCGAAGGGGAGGTGTCAGCGTCAACACGAAACAGCCCAGGTGCACCCCCGAAGTCCCCCGTCAATAGACGGACGGTACGAGAATCCGGACGCGTCAGTAACGGAGTACACACACGCCAAACCACCGCAGCGCACGCAGCCCAAGACAAAAGCCGGAGGGACCCGCCAGGGACAACCCCATCGCGGGGCCCCGAACGGGTACGACGCGGAGCGCGCCCAGCGCCCCTGCCTCGGCAGGGGCCAGCGGCAGGCACAATGAGCCCCATTCTTGGCCCGCCTCTACTTACCCAGCGCAGCCACCCAGTAAAGCAGGGGGTGACGGCCCCCGGGATGGGGGAAGGCACCACGTCAACGGGAAAGCTGCCGGAGCACCGAGTGCGATTGGACTGGACGAGGCGCAGCACACCAACGCGGAGCCACGAGGCACGCCACAGAGGCACGCCGCCGGCCGGAACCACGGGACAAGGACAGGTGCCAAGCAACAACGGCCATCGGGTGCCGGGAACCCGGGAAGCGCGCACAACACACGACAAACCGCGGCACGGGAGAAGGTGCCAAGGACAGCCGGGCCCCAAGCCCGCACACCGCGCCCGGTGCCAGTGGGTAGCGGGCCCTGGCCGCACGCCCCAAGGACGGGCTGTCGGTCGTGGGAGAGCGCCCCACCCCGGACGCCCCACACGTAAGCAGGTGGCCCCCCCCCCCCTCGGGCGCCCTCGTGCCGCCCCCACAGCGCCGAAAGCCAGCTCGCAAGAGCGCGCCCTGTGGGGTGGGTGACAGGTCCCTACGCCCACAGCCCCCGCACCCACAGCCAGTGGGTAGTGGGCCCTGGCCGCACACCCCAAGGACGAGCGGTTGGGCGTGGGAGAGCATCCAACCCCGGACGCCCCACACCCAGCTAAGGAGTACCCCCCCTGGGCGCCCTCGTGCCGCCCCCACAGCACGCAAAGCCAGCTCGCAAGAGAGAACGCTGTGGGGTGGGTGACGGGTCCCCACGCTCACACCCCCTGCACCCACAGCCAGTGAGTATTGGGCCCCGGCTGCACGCCCCAAGGACGGGCGGTCGGGCGTGCGAGCGCCCGGCCCCGGACGCCCCACACCCAGGCAAGAGGCTCCTCCCCCCGGGCACCCTCGTGCTGCCCCCACAGCGCGCAAAGCCAGCTCGCCACAGCGCGCGCTGTGGGGTTGGTGACGGGTCCCCGCGCCCACATCTCCGCACTAACAGCCAGTGGGTAGCGGGCCCCGGTTGCACGCCCAAAGGACAGGCGGTCGGGCGAGGGATAGCGCCCCAACGCGGACGCCCTACACCAGGCAAGAGACCTCCCCCACCCCAAGGGAACCCTCGTGCCGCCCCACAACGCGCAAAGCCAGCTCGCAAGAGCGCGCGCTGTGGGATTGGTGGCGAGTCCCGACACCCACACTCCCCGCACCCATGGCCAGTGGGTAGCGCGACCTGGCCGCACGCCCCAAGGACGGGCGGTCGGGGGTGGGTGAGCGCCCCACCCCAGACACCCCACACGCAGGCAAGAGGTGCCTCCCCCTGGCGCCGTCCTGCCGCCCCCACAGCGCGCAAAGCAAGCTTACAAGAGCGCGCGCTGTGACGTCGGTGACGGGTCCCCACGCCCACCAGCCCCGCACCCCCGTCCAGTGGGTAGCGGGCCCCGGCCGCACGCCCAAAGGACGGGAGTTTGGGCGTGGGAGAGCGGCCAACCCTGGACGTCCCACACGCAGGCAGGAGGCGCCCCCCCCCCCCCTGGGCGCCCTCGTGCCGCCCCACCGCGCGCAAAGCAAGCCCGTAAGAGCGCGCGCTGTGGGATTGGTGGCTGGCCCCCACGCCCACACTCCATGCACCCATAGCCAGTGGGTAGCGGGCCCCGGCTGCACGCCCCAAAGACGTGTGGTCTGGCGTGGGAGAGCGCCCAATCCCGGATGCCTCACACTCAGGCCACAGCCGCCCCTCTGGGGCGCCGTTGTGCTGCCCCCACAGCGCGCAGAGCCAGCTCGCAAGAGCGTGCGCTGTGGGGTTAATGACGGGTCCCCACGCCCACACCCCTCGCACCCACAACCAGTGGGTAGCGGGCCCCGGCCGCACATCCCAAGGACAGGCAGTCGGGCAAGGGAGAGCGCCCAACCGCGAGGGCTCCAGACCCAGGTAAAAGACGCCCCCCCCCCTGGCGCCCTCCTGCCGCCCCGCAACGCACAAAGCCAGCTTGCAAGAGCGCACGCTGGGGGATTGGTTACGGGTTGCCACGCCCACACCCCCCGCACCCAGAGCCAGTGGGTAGTGGGCCACGGCCGCACGCCCCAATGCCGGGCAGTCGGGCGTGGGAGAGCGCCCAACCGCGGACGCCCTAAACCCAGGCAAGAGACGCCCCACCCCCCCCCTCGGGCGTCCTCTTGCCGCCCCAACAGCTTGGCGGCGGGTCCCCACACCCACACCCCCGCACCCACAGCTGGTGGATAGCGGGCCCCGGCCGCACGCCTGAAGGACGGGCGGTCGGGCGTGGGAGAGCGCCCAACCCCGGGCGCCCCACACCTAGCCGAGAGGCCCCCCCCCCCGGATGCCCTCGTGTCGCCCCCAAAGGGCGCAAAGCCAGCTCACAAAAGCAGGCATGCCCGCAGGGGGGAGAGCGACCCCACTTAAGGCAAGGGGACGAAGGAACCGGGCCACCCCCCCAAGAGCTAAATAGGCGGACCACGGGACCGGGGCAGGAAACGCAGAGGGACACGAACCGCCTGGAACGGCCCTACCGGCGCCCTGCAATGGAACCGCGCGTAGTGCGCGCGCCACACCGAATGAAATGAGGGGGGAAAGGCGCGTACGCCGCGGGAGCACGGGCACACACACAGGCAACGAACAGACAGCGTGGACCCGAAGGGCAACCGGACCGAGCCCGCGGAATGCACAGACCGCATGGAATGGCGTACCGGCAGGCAAAGGGAAGGGACACCCGGGCGAGACAACCCGCAACACGCACGGCAAGTGACGCGAGGGCAGGGAGGAACCTAAGGGGAGAAGCAAAAAATGGCACCGGTTCCGACCTTTCAGACCTGCCGCGTGCGCCGCGCACACACGACCAGGGCACTGCAGCCGCCAAGGCAGTAGTAGCACACAGTGCTACGCACCAGCCCCGCGGCTAGGCAGCCTCCGCGCTAGCCCATCGGGTCCCACTGGCATCAAGCCAGTAGCACTGGCCCGGCGGCGCCGGCAGCCCGGACGACCACACATCAGGGGGGCGGCGTAGTGGGTAAGCGCCTGAAACGACGGTTGCTAAGTGATGCACTAACCGGGGAGTGGCGAAATGGCGAAGCCGGGGAGGGACAGGGCTCAAAGCCCCGTGAACCCGGGGTACTCCGCCACCAAGCAGGAGGTGTGTCATGAAGGACCCCCCACTAGGTCCCGGTGGGGAGGATATCACCTGGCCCGACCCGGTGGCCCCCCGGGGTCAAAGACTGTCAAGTACCCGAAACGTCACACCTCAAACCTCAAACCTTTTCAGGATAGCGTTTTGGTGCGATCTCCATGTTGTAAAAGGCCGAATTCATGACGATTTTGTATTTCGGCTGTGTTACCTTGGTGTCCACTTTTTGGCCCTAACCTTGGAAGTCCTTTTGAATCAAAAGGCACGCAAAAACTCAAATAAAATACTCAGTGTTCTCACCAATCATGCGATCATTGTAGATGGAACATAATCGGCATACTATAATTATAGAGCATATCTACATAAGGTTGCATAAGAGGATTAGAGAGAACACGTAGTATGTAACACGCAATGAAATCAACATTGCAATTATGATGATTGGAGAGAACACAATGTATGTAATGCAACGAAATTCTAAATATCAAATCAGAGATTCACACATGGCAAAGAACACATTGGTGGTAACATGGAATGATTTCCTAAATCCAAACTTAAAATTCAAATATGATTCCCGATCCCTCCATCTGAAACTGTCGAATGCTCGAAGATCTGGCAACCTACAGGGCGCACATGCGATCTCGATCAGTACGCACCCATCTGGGTGTCCATTTTATTACACTGCCTTTCCAAAATGGGCCCCATTGGTTTGTTTGAACGAAAAATGATGACGGAAAATAGACACTCAGAACGTGCCACTTGGACAGCCTCTGTGCTGTCTACAAAGGGGGGTGGGTAAGATGGTCAGAAACGGGCGTCATAATTGAATCCGCGATGTTCAAATTAGGCGGAGGCGTAAAATGTTTTTTCAAAATGTTTTCTTGTCACCCTTGAGCAGAAACTGGATGTCGCGCAACCATATGTGTGATGTGGTTGGCGAATGAACCCCAATGGATAGCAGCAGCATTGCACTCAGCAACCTCAAAAGAGGGGTTTTACCTACCTTGGTTGCCGACATCCGTCAAAAAGTCCAAAAAGCACTTTTTGACATCAAAAAATGTCATAATTTATCAAAATCTGTTAATTTTGGGGGCTGGTGATGGAATTTGCTGCATTCAGTGCGCAGTTGGTGAGAAACAGACCTCACCATTGAGTTGAGCACCCTCAAATTATGCAGGCAAGGGGCGTGTGACCTCATGTTTGGCGAATGATCCCAAACAGAGCAATTATAGGCTCTAATTTTGGCTGATCTTTGCCAAATGTTGCCAAAAGCTACCCTGCAGGACCCTGCTGCAGACCACAAGAGGTCATCTGGTGACAATCTGTTTATGCACAATCCACTGGGGTGTTTGTGCAACGCTCACACCTGTGTGGATTTTGCATAAACACAATCAAAGGTTGTCGGTGCATCGCGGACCCTCAAAATAGGGGGCCTTGTCACAAAATGGACCCCCCTAGGCCTAAAAATTGACAAACAAGGAATTTTTTTGCCAAAAAAATGGATTTTTGCGTGATGCCAACCAGAAGTCAGAATTCGCAGTCCCGGGGGGAGCGGGGTATCAGTGGCCAGTGGGTCCGAACTGATATCAAATATGAATCCGGCGTGTCCTAAATAGGGGGTTTACACCCTGACTGCCCAAACTGAGCGGAAAATGCATAAACCCTATTTTTGCCATCAACATTTGGTGTTCCCTATGATGAAGTGAAAATGTGTCAATCTGGACACACTGTGGACCTCAGAGCGACGTGTGATTGTCAATTGGTGGGAAAGGAGCGCCAATGTTCCACTGAGCAACCTTGGAATAGGGGGTGTGGCACCCTGTATAACCCACCGGGTCCCACAGGTGAAAAACACATGAATCGGGGTGGGGGCGGGGGGCTGTCCTGAATCTGCTAGCCAGCGGGCTGGATCCCTGATGTCGACATTCAATTGGACCAAAACTCCAAAACGGGTCAAAATTTGGATCCGCAAATTTCTAGTGACCCTGTAAGACCCTGTTGTAGTAACTAAAAACATTTCATGTCTGCTGTAGACGCCTGAAGAGCCCTGTGGGTCTCACAAGATTACCCTGTTGGGTTGTCAACATTCTGCAGCCTGATTTAGCGTTTTTTTTGAAACGGGGGTGCTGTGTCCGGAGGGTGAGCAAGACCCTCGCAAAGGTCTAGCATCCCAACACTAGAATTGTTCTAGTCCAATCCGGTCAATGAACCACAGTTCTGTGAGGGAGGGGATGCCTCTTGTTGTCTATTGCGCGCCCACGCGACAATGACAATGCCAAAAGAAGCGGTACAGGCACCACTGGTGTCATACATACCCGTTCTCCTACTTTAAGCACGCATGCCAAGATGGGCAAGGCCCCAGAATGCGCCTGGCACACTTATTTTCAGCACAAGGCCCAGCTGCGAGGCCTAGTACTGATTTTTATCTTCAATTGAGGTTAAGTGGGGGTAAGGGATTGTGTGGTGTACCGTTTGGCAGGTTCGGAGGATGACATGCACACACGGTGATCACATCAATGAAAATTCTGTCTGACTGTGTGTGAGTGACATGTGGGAACCTTTCATCTACCCTTACCAATATGCATACCATCTGGCTTGCTGGTCGGCCTTGCAGTACGCCAATTACGGTGGTGTCGGCGTTGGCTCCAACCCATGCTTCTCCTGGTACGGTTCCGTGATGATCGGCGGCGGCGTCGGCGGCCGCCCGTAGAGCTGCTCGAATCCGATGGTGCAAAAAAACCTGCTGCGGAGACGGCGCGAGATGCGTTTCTGGCGGCCGGTAGAACCGCTCGTATGGTGTCGTGGGGATGAGCTGCGGCGGGGGCGTAAAGGTGCTTGTATGCCACCGAGATGACGGGCTGCGTTGGAGGCCCTGCGAAATGCAGCGGGATCCCGTAGCGTTGCTGGAATACATGATGACGGGCTGCTGCGTCGAGACCACGAGGACCTCGAGCGTTGGTGTGTACGCAAGGGGCTAGAGCGCGGTGCCAGGAAGTGCTCCAACGTCGACAGCATTGGCGGTTGTCTGCAGTGACGTCCCTGAACCCATAGTGCTAAGAATAATCCTTGCCGCACACGAGGGCGACATGAGCGGGCCCCTACGACTCTGGTTGATCGGCGCTTGGTCTTGGTGGTGTTCGTCTTGTTGTGAGATGACATCGTTGAGCACCAGACGAAAAGATCTGGCGCCGGATTGGTGAAGGAACGATGAGGGGGGGAAGTAGGAGAGGGGAGGGGGGGATCTATGCAAAACCTTGCACGAGGGTTTAGCCGACCTCCGTAATGAAATGAATGCTGCACGCCCAATGCATGGGCCTAGACCTGCCTTGACCATGACAACCCAATGCAATGCAAAACATTGATGCAGTGACTTGTGGTGCTGCGCAAGACCCCAGCACACGGTCTAGCCACCACACTTCAGTAACTGCCAAGCCCCGTTCAGGGCAATGGCTGTTACGAAGCCCCATCAATGATCAGAAAAAAAATGTAAGCGCGAAGGGAGAGGGGGTAATGTCCTATCACAGACCCCATAAGGGTCTAGGTAGGCCTGCTCGCCCGATTACCCTATGTAGGGTCTAGGGTATATTGTGCTGGTGCGCAGCATGGTCTGATAACATCTCTGAGACCCTGAAAGGGTCTAGCGAGGCTTTGATGTCCCGAGACCCATTACCGGGTCCAGGGTAGTATAATTTGTAAGAGGGACTGGCGTTGTGACCGTATCAAGACCTTATGAAAGGTCCAGGTAGGTCAGTATGTGCCAAGACTCTTTACAGGGTCTGGGGTAGAAATGAAATGGAGAGGGGGAGAAGCATGATAACCTGTCCAAGACCCTATAAAGGGTCTAGATAGGCTCGTAACCCTCAAGACCCTCTACAGGGTCTAGAGTAAATGAATATGAAAATAGGGTAGCATGGTAACCCATCCAAAACTCCGTGAAGGGTCTTGGTAGGTTTGTGTGTCGTAGGTCCCTCTAAAGGGTCTAGGGTCAAATGAATTTGAAAAAAGGGGTGGCGTGGCAACTTTGTTTAGACGCTATGCTAGGTCTAGGTAGGTTTGGATATTTCACAACTCTCGAAACGGTCTAGGGAAGAGTGAATTTGAACAGAGAGGTGGCAGGGGAACCTTTCTAAGACCCTATGAAGGGTCTAGGTAGGTTTGTATATCCCAAGACCCTGTAAAAGGTCTAGGCTAGAATGAATAGAAAGAGGGCCGGCTATCCAAGACCGTATCTAGGTTTCAGGTAGGTACGAAATGTTCCACGACCCAATGCAGTGTCTAGTTTGGTGCAATGTATTGAAAACATTTTTCGAGGTCCAAGACCTTCTAAAGGTTCTAGGTAACCCTAAGTTGCCAATACCCGAAATTTAATGCATAATACCTTTCTTGTTTTTCTTGGAACGATTGCGCCGCTTGTTTTGTTCCTCCGTGGTCTCCTAGCAGTGCCCCTGTCGTGGCGAGTCCAGCGGCTGGATCATGCTCGGAATGTAGTCTGGACCAGGATACAGGTTGTAGGTCATCTGCACCACGTAGCAGGGTACATGCGGGGCGTCAGCTGGACAACGGAGGTTGTTGTCGATGGACTTCATCATCCTTTTAGTGGTGGGGATGTACCCGCGTACATGAAGGCTGCCGTACATGAAGTATTAACCTCCCTGCAGGGCCATGCGTTCCTTAGGTGCGTGCCTTGTCACGTATCCATTGATGGCCCCGTTTTGGACACACCATATGCCAGAGGCTCACAGTGAAGACCATTATCAATCCTTTCAGCAAAGGTGCGTACACGCACAGGGCTGTCTCATGGATACACATGATGGCATCCTCAAAGAGTTGCCGTCACGACCATCTTGGTGAATTCGGTTCTCAAAAGCATGCAACGGAGAGCTTGGTCCTTGATATGCCAAAAATCAGGCGCATGAAAATGACCTCCAACTAGTTTGGACTGGGCATGCGCCATTGTGTGTGCACCCTGATGACTGTATGATGTAGATGTAGCGGGACACTCCCTTCCAAAAGCTTTGGCAAGGGTGTGATATTTAGTTGTGAACAAGGTCTGTAGGATCAGCCCCTGCCATAGTGTGAGCTCTACCGCCTATACCCGATTTCTCCATCCTTTTCCCCGTGACTCCCACCGTCCTTGACCTCACTAATGCTTCCATGTTTCACAAAATCGCAAAATCCAGACAAACCCCGTAGGTACAACCTTGGCAATCCTTGCAATAAAATCCGAACACTTGATCAATAAATTCGTATGAACTTGACCAACGAACTCCAAAGATTTGATCACCAAATGGAGTTGAGTGTGACCTTATCAATGCATCGACATGATCATGCAGAGGGGAGAAATAATGACAGAGTTGGACAAGAGGAGAGAAAGAAACAGAAGTAGAAGTGAAGCCCCAGAGTGAGATGTGCCATTATTGAGGACGATGTTGCATCTCTACTGCAGGAATCGATTTTATACACCATGCACATTCGAACTATGTGTTCCTCGCGAACATATGGCGTTATGCTAGCATAACGTTGATACTACGCATGGAGAAACGACATCAATAAAATCCGTATAGTACACGGCAAAGCACAAAGAAATGATACACATCATCTGATTCAACATAAGTGTGGCCCCACGTGGCCCATCCTCACCGTTGCCTACAAGACGGCAAAACTGGAATTAAGAAACATGAGTTCCAAATATGAGAAATGTTTTCACTCCGGATCAAGTATGACGCCATGGCCTCCATGAACACAAAGTATGGCATGGCCACTTACATAACTGGTTCACACTCATGAGTCACCAATGATGACAGGTAAAGAGCTTGCAATGAGGATCACTAAATATGAGTCAAGAGAGCAAAGCAAAGAAATATCATCTTCATATATCAACTTCAAAACTGCTCAGAGGCTCCTACGAGTCCTGTGAAGCGGCAAATCCTTTCCAACGAACCTTGTATAGCCTTTCCTCCGGCGTGGTGGGGTCCGGCTTGTCCGTTAGGATACGCTCCGCGGTGTAGTCATCCTCCTCACCGTCATCGTTGGAGTCTGGGTCTCCTGCCGTGAACTCAAACGTCAACGCTCACCCGCTTGGATCCGGCGCCCGTGGTCGGAGCTGTGTATGGTCCAGATCAAGGATTTTGTTTTCTCCCACCTGGACGGCATACACATCTTGCCCAATCTTGCGCACGATGACCCCTGCGATATACAACGATTGTTGGTGATGCCGTGTTAGCACGTCCTTGTGATGGCGCTCCACCCAAATGGTGTCCTTGAGGTAGTACTTGTGGATCTTGCCTTCTTTGAAGTACCTTGCCCTCCTCTCATGCTCATCATGCAAAGACTTGCAAACCTTGCCCCCATGGGCATCCGCTTCGCTCATCATGGCGTCCGCATCCGGGGCAACCTCGCCATGGTTCATCCACGGGAGAGTTTCTCACACTCGATCCCGTAGGAAACAAATGCGGTGCGGAGACAATCCTGTAGCCCCGGGTAAGCTATGAAAGGCTTGTAAAACCCTTCAAAGAGAGTGAAACCAATTTCTCCCTGGCTCCTTGAAGTGCAATTGGGGGAATTTCTCGAACATTTGCCTCCCTGCGACCTCCGCGCGGCCGTTTGACCGACTGTGGTGAAGCATTTTTGGCGGGGGTGGTGTCCGTGCGTCCACAGAAAATTGAAAATCCTTCGACCCATCACCCCAACCTCTCCAAGTACTACATGAAGTCTATTCCATACTTCGATCCATTGGAGTTGCGTAAATGGTCTTGGAATCCTTGCTCACCCCACGGGGAGCGTCCGCGGACACAATCTGGCGTCTATGGACAGAGGAAAGGTATATGAAACAAATAACAATGTATACACACGTAACAAGTATATGTATCATCTCTAAACTCTAAAATAGCTTGGAAAAAAGGACGAAACGATGGTGACGGCGTCGCTGCCATCAGTAAGACTGACGGTTACGAGTCGTCGCCATCAGGATCCGAACTGAGATCCTGCCCAAACTGGACCAAACAGTGATTATTCGGCGAAAAACAGTGAAATATGGTGTTTTTTGAGTCAAAAACACTCATTTCCCGGGTTCCCCCCCAACGCGTCGTGTAGCCAACACAAAGCGTCTCTTTCCCAATTCATTTCAAACATGAGGAGGGCCACTGTTGGGCCACGCCTTGGGCGCCTGGCTGATTCCTGAGATCGCCTCAGGATTTTCTGGAAAAATCTTTTACGTGACCAATTTTGTCAAAAATTGACGCTTGCGGAACGCCGCAAAAATCGTCACGGCTCATTTCTATAATTCTGAAAACGACAAATCAATACTAAAATTGATTAAAATCTTCGTAAATGGAGAAATAGAGCTTCGATCTGGGGCTGCGACGCGCAGGCACCGAAGGTCGGCGCCAGCCCAAAATTGACGAAAAATGACGATTTCTGGGGTATTTTACAAGAATTCCACAGAAATCGCGATGTCATAGGCTGAGAATCAGCCCAGGAAAAATCCTGATGAACGGAGCGCCACTGGCTGGGCAGCGGGTATGGGTGAGGCACCCCATACCGCTTCAGCCCCCTCCTCAAAAGCCTTGCCTATATCCAAAGGAAGGCAAGGCTAAGGAGACGCTCTGACCCCTGCACTGCCCTGGTTTCGAAACTGATTCAGCAGGACAGTGAAGGGCAGTTTGCAATATTCCTTGATATATTCATACGGCGATTGCCCCCCAGGCAACCACACTGGTCCCTGGCACTACTTTTGGCCTCTGGTGACCAAACCAGGGGCCCTGCAGGTCCTTCTGACCTGACTGATGGCACTGAGGCGCACAGATTGGCCCTATTTCTGCATGGGCATGGAAACATAATAATTGAAGAAATTCAAATGAAAAAATTTTTTAGGGTCATTTACCAACCTAAGGCGACGAATTCCTCGCGCCTGCATTTAGGGTCATTTCCTACCAAAGGCGCCCCGCGCCTGTTTAGGGTTGGTTACCAACCCAAGGCGACGAATTAACGCGCCTGATTTGGTTACTGGTGGACCCGCAGCGCCTTGCGCGCAGCGTGCTGTCGTCGCTTCAAGGATCAACCATCATAGGAGTCCACACCACTTGTCAAGCTGCTGCAGGGTCCAGATTTCCTGAAGACCTCTGCTGGGATTGTCGACGTCATCGCAGGAGCTCCTGGAGCTGATCTCAGGGTTGTCGTCGTCGCTGCTGTTGCCCTTCGGGCCAGTCTTGGCCCAGACGTCCCTTCTTGCACTGTATTTCCACCGATGCAAGACCTTAGGCTGCAGTCTGTTGCGCTGCGGGAGTTGTCAAAAACCAGGCAGCAGGTGAGGACCTCGACGTTGTGGGAGCTCATCCACAGGTCCACCAGTGAACCAGGCGGATAGCGGCAAGACCATTTTGAAGCATTTTCGGCGGGGGTGATGTCCGTGCGTCCAGAGAAATTTGAAAATCCTTCAACCCATCACCCCAACCTCTCCAAGTACTACATGAAGTCTATTCCAAACTTCGATTCCATTGGAGTTGCGTAAATGGTCTTGGAATCCTTGCTCACCCCGAGGGGAGCGTCCGCGGACACAATCTGGCGTCTAGGACAAAGAGAAGGTATATGAAACAAATAACAATGTATACACACGTAACAAGTATATGTATCATCTCTAAACTCTAAAATAGCCTGGAAAAAAGGACAAAACGATGGTGGCGGCGTCGCTGTCATCAGTAAAAACTGACGGCTACGAGTCGTCGCCATCAGGATCTCCACTGAGATCCTGCCCAAACCGGACCAAACAGTGATTTTTGGGCGAAAAACAGTGAAATATGGTGATTTTTGAGTCAAAAACACTCATTTCTCGGATTTCCCCCCAACGCGTCGTGTAGCCAACACAAAGCGTCTCTTTCCCAATTCATATTATATGTGAGGAGGGCCACTGTTGGGCCACGCCTTGGGCGCCTGGCTGATTCCTGGGATCGCCTCAGGATTTTCTGGAAAAATCTTTTGCGTGACCAATTTCGTCAAAAATTGACCCTCGCAGAACGCCGCAAAAATGGTCACGGCTCATTTCTATCATTCTGAAAACGACAAATAATAATAAGATTGATTAAAATCTTTGTAAATCGAGAAATAGAGCTTCGATCTGGCGCTGCAATGCGCAGGCGACGAAGGTCGGCGCCAACCCAAAGATGACGAAAAATGACGATTTCTTGGGTATTTTACAAGAATTCCACAGAAATCGTGATGTCATAGGCTGAGAATCAGCCCAGGAAAATTCCTGATGAACAGAGCGCCACTGGCTTGGCAGCGGGTATGGGTGAGGCGGCCCATACCGCTTCAGTTGTACGCCACGGCCTTGGCATGTCAGATCCCCATGTGCTTGCACATGCCCTGAAACCAAGAGCCCACAAACCAACTCCCGAGGTCGCTGCAAACAACAGCTGGGACATCAAAGATTATCAGGCCATGCCTAATCATGGCTTTGGTGACAGTCTTGGGTTTGCGACCCACTCCATGCTTGTCCTTCTTGTCCTTGTTTTTGGACTTCTTGCCCGGAACCGCTACAATGTACCCGCTATGTCCGTCCTCAGCGGATATAATACAATCATATTTTTCCCGGTCAAGGGTGACCTCGGGCATGGCAAACACATCCATGGGAACGGCGTGCATCGGTGCCTCGGGGATCGCCATATACATCGGGTTCCCCGCTGTGGAGTTGTTCGGGCTTGTTGTGGCCCTACACATGGCACGATTGTTTCAATAACGATTTCAGATTGCGTAGTATCCCGGGGGGAACTCGAAGTTCCATGCGAGATCTCGTTGCATCTTGTCGCGGCCCGGCTGCATAAGTTGGGCGTTGTGCCAGTGGTCAATGAGCGCCTCGACCCGGTTTTCCAGCAGCAATAGCTTGTCATTGAGGAAGAGCTTGTCCACGTCCTCTGTCAGGCCTTCTGGCCACTCATCGTCTGAGGGGGCACTCACGGCGTTCCAACATTTGTTCCTATGCTCCGAGGCAGCGTAATTGTCGGACCAATCCTCCATGAGCACCAAGTCCACATACCTAATGGGTGCCAATCCCTAACCAGAGAAAGCCAGAGACAACGGGGGCGCACAACGCAGGGAAGAAAAAAGAACGGAGCACAGCGGCAGCGACGGAAACCGTGAGACACAAAAGGGGGGTGGGGGGGGGAGGGGGGCAGCAACCACCAGGCAGCAGCCAACGGCCAGGCGGGACACACAAACGAAGCAAGAGCGCACGGAGAGCGGAGCAGCGGGAGGCCCACAAAACAAACAAAACACAGCACCAAGGCCCAGGGCACCCGGGGCCGGAAACCAGAGAAAGCCAAAGACACCGGGGGCGCACACAGGAAGAGGAAAAAAAAACAAGGCACCGAGCGGCAGGGACGAAAACCGCGAGACACAAAAGGGGAGGGGGGGAGGGGAATACCTAATGGGCAGCCCAAGCAGAAAGAAGTGATGGTATGAAACCGGGAAACCACGAAACCGGAAGAAGGGAGCCACACGCTACCGGGGGGCACAAACCACCGTCACCGAACACACAAACAACAAGCCCGAGGGCACAAAAAGGGCAAGTGGTACGCCCACACGCGCAAGCAGGCACAAGCAAGGTATGGAGAGACCCGAGCCCGCCGCCGCAAACGACACAAGGAAGGAGGGGCCAAGGACGGACTAAAAGAACAAAGCGCACAACGCCGCCACGCCAACGCACTCGCCGACCAAACAAATGTCATGAAAACCACCCTCCTCCCTCGCTCTGTAGGCCAACAATAAGAGAGGAAGCCGCCAACGCCAGAAATTGGACACCGCCGACGACCAAATGAAGAACAAGAGGCCGCCACCGCCGCGGAACAAGAGTGGTATGAGGGAATACCCATGGGCAGCCCAAACAAAAAGGAATGAGGATGGTATGAATGGTATGGATGCCCACACGCGCAAGCATACACAAGCAAGGTATGGAGGTATGGCGAAGGAGCAAGAAGCAGCCGCCGCAAACGCCACGAGGAAGGAGGGACCAAGGATTGACAACGAGAGCGAAGTACACAACGCCACCCTCCTCCCTCTCTCTATAGGCCATCAACGCGGGTCAAGGAGTCAAACACAACAAACAGGTCCGTCCCTGCAAGCGCAACGCAACCGCCACCGCCGCGGACAAACACACCATGGTATGGCACGAAGGGTGAGGAGAGTGCGCACACACGTAGACACAAGTGCGAAGACAGGTATGTTATACGCCGCGCAATGGAGAGCGCAGCCGCAACGAACATGGTGCCAGCGTGGGTACAGTATGTTACATGATGACCGCGCCCAGCCGCCGAAGGCCCACATACCCCCATCCTTCCTTTGTCTCACAGGGCCGATCGAGAGAGAATGACGAGCCGGCAAGGAAAAAGACCGAGACACGCATCAGAGCGGAGGCAGGGAAAAAGTGCATACCAGGGAGAAGGGTCGAGGAAAGGGTAAAGAGCAACAAAGCCACAACAGAAACAGGGGGTAGCCAGCAGCCGAGCAAGGGACGCGCGCAGGGAAGGGGGTACAGCAGGCACACGGCGAGCACAACACCGCACCGAAGCACCGGAGAGGGGAGCACCAGAGGGACAAGAGAAAAGCGGCACCGCGCACCACGACACGCACCGCACAGACACCACACACACCGCACACACCCACACGTCCGCGCCCACAGCAAGTGGCCAGCGAGCCTCGGCAGCCCGCCCAGAGGGCGGGCAGCCGGGGGAGGGGTAGCGCCTGACCCCAGACGCCCCTCACAACGGCGGACGGCAACCCCCCCGGGGACGCCTTACCGCCTCCACCACGGCGCGCAGCGCCGGCCCGCAAGGGCGCGCGCCGTGGGGCCGGTGCAGGGTTCCCACGCCCAGTCCAACCGCACCCCGGACACACGGTCCGCGGAACCCTGGCTGCCCGCTCCAGAGGACGGGCGGCCGGGGGAAGGACAGCGCCTGACACCAGACGCCCCTCACACCGGTGGCAGGCCATACCCCCCGGGTACGGCCCCCCACCACCCCCGCGGCACCCAGCCCCCACAGGGCATGCAGGCCAAGGGGACAGTGTTGGGCCCCCACACCCACACGCCCACGCCCACAGCAGGTGGGTGGCGGACCACAACAGCCCGCTCAGTGGGCGGGCAGTCGGGGGAGGGACAGCGCCTGACCTCATACGCCCCTCACAATGGTGGAAGGCACCCCCCCGGGGATGCCCTTCCGCCACCTGCACAGCGAGCAACGCCGGCCTGCAAGGGCGCACGCTGTGGGGCCGGTGCTCGGTCCCCACGCCCGCACCGACCGCACCCGGGACGAACAGGTTGCGGAACCCTGGCTGCCCGCTCCAGAGGACGGGCGGCCGGGGGAGGGACAGCGCCTGACACCAGATGCCCCTCACAACGGTGGCAGGCCACCCCCCCCGGGGACAGCCCCCCACAACCCCCGCAGCACGCAGCCCCCACAGGGCATGCTGGCCAAGGGGACAGTGTTGTGCCCCCGCACCCTCACACCCGCGCCCACGGCACGTGGGTGGCGGACCCCAACAGCCCGCCCAGTGGGCGGGCAGTCGGGGGAGGGACAGCGCCTGACCTCAGACGCCCCTCACAATTGTGGAAGGCAGTCCCCCGGGGACGCCCTTCCGCCACCCCCACAGTGAGCAACGCCGGCCCGCAAGGGCGCACGCTGTGGGGCCAGTGCTTGGTCCCCACGCCCGCACCGACCGCACCCGGGACACACGGGTCGCGGAACGCTGGCTGCCCGCTCCAGAGGACGGGCGGCCGGGGGAGGGACAGCGCCTGACACCAGATGCCCCTCACAACGGTGGCAGGCCACCCCCCCCGGGGACGGCTCGCCACCACCGCCGCGGAACGCAGCCCCCCCAGGGCATGCACGCCAAGGGGACAGTGTTGGGCCCCCACACCCACACACCCGCACCCACAGCACGTGAATGGCGGACCCCAACAGCCCGCCCAGTGGGCGGGCAGTCGGGGGAGGGCAGCGCCTGACCTCAGACGCCCCTCACAATGGTGGAAGGCATCCCCCCCCAGGGACGCCCTTCCGCCACCTCCACAGCGAGCAACGCCCCCCTCGCAGGGTAGCACGCTGTGGAATCGGTGCTTGGTCCCCACGCCCGCACCGACCGCACCAGGGACACACGGGTCGCGGAACCCTGGCTGCCCGCTCCAGAGGACGGGCGACCGGGGGAGGGACAGCGCCTGACACCAGACGCCCCTCACAACGGTGGCAGGCCACCCCACCCGGGGACGGCTCGCCACCACCCCCGCGGCACGCAGCCCCCACAGGGCATGCACGCCAAGGGGGCAGTGTTGGGCCCCCGCACCCACACGGCCGCGCCCACAGCACGTGGGTGGCGGACCCCAACAGCCCGCCCAGTGGGCGGGCAGTCGGGGAAGGGCAGCGCCTGACCTCAGACGCCCCTCACAATGGTGCAAGGCCCCCCCCCGGGGACGCCCTTCCGCCAACTGCACAGCGAGCAAGGCCGGTCCGCAAGGGCGCACGCTGTGGGGCCGGTGCTGGGTCCCCACGCCTGCACCGACCGCACCCGGGACGAACGGGTTGCGGAACCCTGGCTGCCCGCTCCAGAGGACGGGCGGCCGGGGGAGGGACAGCGCCTGACACCAGACGCCCCTCACAACGGTGGCAGGCCACCCCCTCCGGGGACGGTCCCCCACCACCCCCGCAGCACGCAGCCCCCACAGGGCATGCAGGCCAAGGGGACAGTGTTGGGCCCCCGCACCCACACACCGGGGCCCAAAGCACGTGGGTGGCGGACCCCAACAGCCCGCCCAGTGGGCGGGCAGTCGGGGGAGGGACAGCGCCTGACCTCAGACGCCCCTCACAATGGTGGAAGGCACCCCCCCCGGGGACGCCCCTCCGCCACCCCCACAGGGAGCAACGCCGGCCCGCAAGGGCGCACGCTGTGGGGCCAGTGCTGGGTCCCCACGCCCGCACCGACCGCACCCGGGACACACGGGTCGCGGAACCCCGGCTGCCCGCTCCAGAGGACGGGCGGCCGGGGGAGGCACAGCGCCTGAGGCCAGACGCCCCTCACAACGGTGGCAGGCCACCCCCCCCGGGGATGGCCCCCCACCACCCCCGTGGCACGCAGCCCCCACAGGGCATGCAGGCCAAGGGGACAGTGTTGGGCCCCCAAACCCACACACCCGCGCCCACAGCACGTGGGTGGCGGACCCCAACAGCCCGCCCAGTGGGCGGGCAGTCGGGGGAGGGACAGCGCCTGACCTCAGACGCTTCTCACAATGGTGGAAGGCACCCCGCCCGGGGACGCTCTTCCGCCACCCCCACAGCGAGCAACGCCGGCCCGCAAGGGCGCACGCTGTGGGGCCGGTGCTGGGTCTCCACGTCCGCACCGACCGCACCCGGGACACGCGGGTCGCGGAACCCCGGCCGCCCGCTCCAGAGGACGGGCGGCCGGGGGGGGGACAGCGCCTGACACCAGACGCCCCTCACAACGGTGGCAGGCCACCCCCCCCGGGGACGGCCCCCCACGACCACCCTAGCGGCACGCGGCCCCCACAGGGTATGCAGGCCAAGGGGACAGTGTTGGGCCCCCACACCCACACACCCGCGCCCGCATCACGTGGGTTGCGGACCCCAACAGCCCGCCCAGTGGGTGGGCAGTCGGGGGAGGGACAGCGCCTGACCTCAGACGCCCCTCACAATGGTGGAAGGCACCCCCCCCGGGGACGCCCTTCTGCAACCCCCACAGCGAGCAACGATGGCCCGCAAGGGCGCACGCTGTGGGGTCGGTGCTGGGTCCCCACGCCCGCACCGACCGCACCCGGGACACACGGGTCACGGAACCCTGGCTGCCCGCCCCAGAGGACGGGTGGCCGGGGGAGGGACAGCGCCTGACACCAGGCGCCCCTCACAACGGTGGCAGGCCACCCCCCTGGTGGACAGCCTGCCACCACCCCCGCGGCACGCAGCCCCCACAGGCCATGCAGGCCAAGAGGACAATGTTGGGCCCCCACACCCACACATCCGCGCCCAGAGCACGTTGTTGGCGGACCCCAACAGCCCGCCCAGTGGGCGGGCAGTTGGGGGAGGGACAGCGCCAGACCTCAGACGCCCCTCACAATGGTGGAAGGCACCCCTCCCGGGGACGCCCTTCCGCCACCCCCACAGCGAGCAACGCCGGTCCGCAAGGGCGCACGCTGTGGGACCGGTGATGGGTCCCCAGGCCCGCACCGACCACATCCGGGACACACGGTTCGCGGAAGCCCGGCCGCCCGCTCCAGAGGACGGGTGGCCAGGAGAGGGACAGCGCCTGACACCAGACGCCCCTCACAATGGTGGAAGGGACCCCCCCGGGGACGCCCTGCCGCCTACCCCACAGGGAGCAACGCCGGCCCGCAGGGCGCACGCTCTGGGGCCGGTACTGGGTCCCCACGCCCGCACCGACCGCAACCGGGACACACGGGTCGCGGAACCCCGGCTGCCTGCTCCAGAGGACGGGCGGCCTGGGGAGGGACAGCGCCTGACACCAGACACCACTCACAATGGTGGAAGGCACCCCCCCTGGGGGCGCCCTTCTGACACCCCCACAGCGAGCAACGCCGGCCCGCAAGGGCGCACGCTGTGGGGCCGGTGCTCGGTCCCCACGCCCGCACCGACCGCACCCGGGACGAACAGGTTGCGGAACCCTGGCTGCCCGCTCCAGAGGACGGGCGGCCGGGGGAGGGACAGCGCCTGACACCAGATGCCCCTCACAACGGTGGCAGGCCACCCCCCCCGGGGACAGCCCCCCACCACCCCCGCAGCACGCAGCCCCCACAGGGCATGCTGGCCAAGGGGACAGTGTTGGGCCCCCGCACCCTCACACCCGCGCCCACGGCATGTTGTTTGCGGACCCCAACAGCCCGCCCAGTGGGCGGGCAGTCGGGGGAGGGACAGCGCCTGACCTCAGACGCCCCTCACAATGGTGGAAGCCACCCCCCCCGGGGACGCCCTTCCGCCACCCCCACAGTGAGCAAGGCCGGCCCGCAAGGGCGCACGCTGTGGGGCCAGTGCTTGGTCCCCACGCCCGCACCGACCGCACCCGGGACGAACAGGTTGCGGAACCCTGGCTGCCCGCTCCAGAGGACGGGCGGCCGGCGGAGGGACAGCGCCTGACACCAGATGCCCCTCACAACGGTGGCAGGCCAGCCCCCCCCGGGACGGCTCGCCACCACCCCCGCGGCACGCAGCCCCCTCAGGGCATGCACGCCAGGGGGACAGTGTTGGGCCCCCACACCCACACACCCGCGCCAACAGCACGTGAATGGCGGACCCGAACAGCCCGCCCAGTGGGCGGGCAGTCGGGGGAGGGCAGCGCCTGACCTCAGACGCCCCTCACAATGGTGGAAGGCATCCCCCCCCAGGGACGCCCTTCCGCCACCTCCACAGCGAGCAACGCCGCCCTGCAGGGTAGCACGCTGTGGAACCGGTGCTTGGTCCCCACGCCCGCACCGACCGCACCAGGGACACACGGGTCGCGGAACCCTGGCTGCCCGCTCCAGAGGACGGGCGACCGGGGGAGGGACAGTGCCTGACACCAGACGCCCCTCACAACGATGGCAGGCCACCCCACCCGGGGACGGCTCGCCACCACCCCCGCGGCACGCAGCCCCCACAGGGCATGCACGCCAAGGGGACAGTGTTGGGCCCCCGCACCCACACGGCCGCGCCCACAGCACGTGGGTGGCGGACCCCAACAGCCCGCCCAGTGGGCGGGCAGTTGGGGGAGGGCAGCGCCTGACCTCAGACGCCCCTCACAATGGTGCAAGGCCCCCCCCCGGGGACGCCCTTCCGCCAACTGCACAGCGAGCAACGCCAGTCCGCAAGGGCGCACGCTGTGGGGCCGGTGCTGGGTCCCCACGCCTGCACCGACCGCACCCGGGACGAACGGGTTGCGGAACCCTGGCTGCCCGCTCCAGAGGACAGGCGGCCGGGGGAGGGACAGCGCCTGACACCAGACGCCCCTCACAACGGTGGCAGGCCACCCCCCCCGGAGACGGTCCCCCACCACCCCCGCAGCACGCAGCCCCCACAGGGCATGCAGGCCAAGGGGACAGTGTTGGGCCCCCGCACCCACACACCGGGGCCCAAAGCACGTGGGTGGCGGACCCCAACAGCCCGCCCAGTGGGCGGGCAGTCGGGGGAGGGACAGCGCCTGACCTCAGACGCCCCTCACAATGGTGGAAGGCACCCCCCCCGGGGACGCCCTTCTGACACCCCCACAGCGAGCAACGCCGGCCTGCAAGGGCGCACGCTGTGGGGCCAGTGCTGGGTCCCCACGCCCGCACCGACCGCACCCGGGACACACGGGTCGCGGAACCCCGGCTGCCCGCTCCAGAGGACGGGCGGCCGGGGGAGGGACAGCGCCTGACACCAGACGCCCCTCACAACGGTGGCAGGACACCCCTCCCGGGGATGGCCCCCCACCACTTCCGCGGCACGCAGCCCCCACAGGGCATGCAGGCCAAGGGAACAGTGTTGGGCCCCGAAACCCACACACCCGCGCCCACAGCACGTGGGTGGCGGACCCCAACAGCCCGCCCAGTGGGCGGGCAGTCGGGGGAGGGACAGCGCCTGACCTCAGACGCCCCTCACAATGGTGGAAGGCACCCCCCCCGGGGACGCTCTTCCGCCACCCCCACAGCGAGCAACGCCGGCCCGCAAGGGCGCACGCTGTGGGGCCGGTGCTGGGTCTCCACGTCCGCACCGACCGCACCCGGGACACGTGGGTCGCGGAACCCCGGCCGCCCGCTCCAGAGGACGGGCGGCCGGGGGAGGGACAGCGCCTGACACCAGACGCCCCTGACAACGGCGGCAGGCCACCCCCCCCGATGACGGCCCCCCACGACCACCCCAGCGGCACGCGGCCCCCACAGGGCATGCAGGCCAAGGGGACAGTGTTGGGCCCCCACACCCACACACCCGCGCCCGCATCACGTGGGTTGCGGACCCCAACAGCCCGCCCAGTGGGTGGGCAGTCGGGGGAGGGACAGCGCCTGACCTCAGACGCCCCTCACAATGGTGGAAGGCACCCCCCCCGGGGACGCCCTTCTGCAACCCCCACAGCGAGCAACGCCGGCCCGCAAGGGCGCACGCTGTGGGGTCGGTGCTGGGTCCCCACGCCCGCACCGACCGCGGCCGGGACACACGGGTCACGGAACCCTGGCTGCCCGCCCCAGAGGACGGGTGGCCGGGGGAGGGACAGCGCCTGACACCAGGCGCCCCTCACAACGGTGGCAGGCCACCCCCCCGGTGGACAGCCTGCCACCACCCTCGCGGCACGCAGCCCCCACAGGGCATGCAGGCCAAGAGGACAATGTTGGGCCCCCACACCCACACACCCGCGCCCAGAGCACGTGGGTGGCGGACCCCAACAGCCCGCCCAGTGGGCGGGCAGTTGGGGGAGGGACAGCGCCAGACCTCAGACGCCCCTCACAATGGTGGAAGGCACCCCTCCCGGGGACGCCCTTCCGCCACCCCCACAGCGAGCAACGCCGGTCCGCAAGGGCGCACGCTGTGGGACCGGTGATGGGTCCCCAGGCCCGAACCGACCACATCCGGGACACACGGTTCGCAGAACCCCGGCCGCCCGCTCCAGAGGACGGGCGGCCAGGGGAGGGACAGCGCCTGACACCAGACGCCCCTCACAATGGTGGAAGGGACCCCCCCGGGGACGCCCTGCCGCCTACCCCACAGGGAGCAACGCCGGCCCGCAAGGGCGCACGCTCTGGGGCCGGTACTGGGTCCCCACGCCCGCACCGACCGCAACCGGGACACACGGGTCGCGGAACCCCGGCCGCCTGCTCCAGAGGACAGGCGGCCTGGGGAGGGACAGCGCCTGACACCAGACACCCCTCACAATGGTGGAAGGCACCCCCCCTGGGGGCGCCCTTCTGACACCTCCACAGCGAGCAACGCCGGCCTGCAAGGGGGGACGCTGTGGGGCCGGTGCTGGGTCCCCAAGCCTGCACCGACCGCACCCGGGGCACACGGGTTGCGGAACCCTGGCTGCCTGCCCCAGAGGACAGGCGGCCAGGGGAGGGACAGCGCCTGACACCAGGCGCCCCTCAGAACGGTGGCAGGCATCCCCCCCGGGGACGGCCCCCCAACACCCCCGCGGCACGCAGCCCCCACAGGGCATGCAGGCCAACAGGACAATGTTGGGCCCCCACACCCACACGTCG
Source organism: Eutreptiella sp. 'Long Island Sound 2002' (assembly GCA_964036045.1). Lineage (NCBI taxonomy): Eukaryota > Euglenozoa > Euglenophyceae > Eutreptiales > Eutreptiaceae > Eutreptiella > Eutreptiella sp. 'Long Island Sound 2002'. Next base: position 65,806,572 of record OZ038380.1, on the reverse strand, counting down.
GCGCCCGCAGCACGTGGGTGGCGGACCCCAACAGCCCGCCCAGGGGGCGGGCAGTCGGGGGAGGGACAGCGCCAGACCTCAGACGCCCCTCATTATGGTGGAAGGCACCCCCCGCGGGGACGCCCTTCCGCCACCCCCACAGCGAGCAACGCCGGTCCGCAGGGGCGCATGCTGTGGGGCCGGTGCTGGGTCCCCACGCCCGCACCGACCGCACCCAGGAAACACGGGTCGCAGAACCCCGGCTACCCGCTCCAGAGGACGGGCGGCCAGTGGAGGGACAGCGCCTGACACCAGACGCCCCTCACAATGCTGGAAGGCACCCCCCCCGGGGACGCCCTTCTGCCGGCCCCACAGCGAGCAACGCCGGCCCGCAAGGGCGCACGCTGTGGGGCCGATGCTGGGTCCCCACGCCCGCACCGACCGCACCCGGGACACACGGGTTGCGGAACCCTGGCTGCCCGCTCCAGAAGACGGGCGGCCGGGGGAGGGACAGCGCCTGACACCAGACGCCCCTCACAATGGTGGAAGGCACCCCCCCCGGGGACGCCCTTCCGCCACCCCCACAGCGAGCAACGCCGACCCGCAAGGGCGCACGCTGTGGGGCCCGTGCTGGGTCCCCACACCCGCACCGACGGCACCCGGGACACACGGGTCGCGGAACCCCGGCTGCCCGCTCCAGAGGACGGGCGGCCGGGGGAGGGACAGCGTCCGACAAGAGACGCCCCTCACAACGGTGGCAGGCACATCCCCCGGGGACGGCCCCCCACGACTCCAAAGGCACGCAGCCCCCACAGGGCATACAGGCCAAGGGGACGGTGTTGGGCCCCAACACCCACACACCCGCGCCCACAGCACGTGGGTGGCGGACCCCAACAGCCCGCCCAGTAGGCGGGCAGTCGGGGGAGGGCCAGCGCCTGACCTCAGACGCCCCTCACAATGGTGGAAGGCACCCCTCCCGGAAACGCCCTTCCACCACCCCCACAGCGAGCATCGCCGGCCCGCAATGGCGCACGCTGTGCCTCTCCTGGCCGCCCGTCCTCTGGAGCGGGCGGCCGGGGTTCTGCGAACCGTGTGTCCCGGATGCGGTCGGTGCAGGCCTGGGGACCCAGCACCGGTCCCACAGCCTGCGCCCTTGCGGACCGGCGTTGCTCGCTGTGGGGCCGGTGCTGGGTCCCCACACCCGCACCAACCGCACCCGGGACCCGCGGGTCGCGGAACCCTGGCTACACGCTCCAGAGAACGGGCGGCCGGGAGAGGGACAGCGCCTGAGGCCAGACGCCCCTCACAACGGTGGCAGGCCTCCCCCCCCGGGGACAGCCCCCACGACCCCCGCGGCACGCAGCCCCCATAGAGCATGCAGGTCAAGGGGACAGTGTTGGGCCCGCACACCCACACACCCGCGCCCACAGCACGTGGGTGGCGGACCCCAACAGCCCGCCCAGTGGGTGGGCAGTCGGGGGAGGGAAAGCGCCTGACCTCAGACGCCCCTCACAATGGTGGAAGGCAGTCCCCCGGGGACGCCCTTCCGCCACCCCCACAGCGAGCAACGCCGGCCCGCAAGGGCGCACGCTGTGGGCCCTTGCTGCGTCCCCACGCCTGCACCGACCGCACCCGGGACACACGGGTCGCGGAACCCCGGCTACCCGCTCCAGAGGACGGGCGGCTGGGGGAGGGACCGCGCCTGACACCAGATGCCCCTCACAATGGTGGAAGGCACCGCCCCCGGGGACGCCCTTCCCCCTGCCCCACAGCGAGCAACGCCAGCCCGCAAGGGCGCACGCTGTGGGGCCGGTGCTGGGTCCCCACGCCCGCACCGACCGCACCGGGGACACACGGGTTGCGGAACCCTGCCTGCCCGCTCCAGAGGACGGGCAGCCGGGGGAGGGACAGCGCCTGGCACCGGACGCCCCTCACAACGGTGGCAGGCCACCCCCCTGGGGACGGCCCCCCGCCACCCCCGCGGCACGCAGCCCCCACGGAGCATACGCCAGGGACCTGTCCCAGGGGGGGCGCACAGCCCCAAGCCAGGTAGGGGGGAACCGGGACTGGACCGCCCCCCCCCAAGCACGCCGAACGGAGCAAGGGACCGGGGCAGGACACGCGGAGGGGCACGGACCACGTGGAACGGCCCTACCAGCGCCCAGTGCCGGGACCGCGCGAGGTGCGCAAGCCACACCACCCAGGAGTGGGGGAGTGGACGCCGCGAGAGCGCGAGCGCACACACACGCAAAGAGCACGCGGGGACTACCAGAAGGGCAACCGGACCGAGCTCGCGGAACGCACAGACCGCGTGGAATGGCGTACCAGCGAGCGAGGATAAGGGACAGCCGGACAGGACAGCCCGCCACACGCAGTGTCGGACACTCTGGGCGGGAAGGGGGAAACGAGAGAGACACAACACCAGGTACCGGCCCGAGCCCCCCGAACCAGCCGCGAGTGGCGCGCACACACGGACGGGGCACTGCACCCGCCAAGGCAGTAGTGGCCCTCTGCGCCACGCCCCAGCCCCTACGCTAGGCAGCCTCCGCGCCAGCCCAAGGGGGTCCCACTGGCGACACACCAGTAGCACGGGCCCGGCGGCGCCGGCGCCCCGGGCGACCACGCATTAGGGGGGCGGCGCAGTGGGTAAGCGCCCGAAGCCAGGGCTGCGAATCGATGCACTGACCGGGGAGTGGCGAAACGGGGGAGCCGGGGAGGGACGGGGCTCCGAGCCCTGTGAACCCGGGGGACTCTGCCACCAGGCAGGAGGTGCATCTTGGAGGGCCCCGCACTAGGACCCGGTGGGGAGGATATCACCTGGCCCGATCAGGTGGCCCCCCGGGGCCGAAAGGCGTCTAGTACCCGCAAAATCAAACCTCGAACCTCAAACCATGCGAGATCTCGTTGCATCTTGTCGTGGCCCCGCTGCATAAGTTGGGCATTGTGCCAGTGGTCAATGAGCGCCTCGACCCGCTCTTTCAGCAGCAATAGCTTGTCATTGAGGAAGAGCTTGTCCACGTCCTCCGTCAGGCCTTCTGGCCACTCATCGTCCGAGGGGGCAATCACGGCGTTCCAACATTTGTTCCTATGCTCCGAGGCAGCGTAATTGTCGGACCAATCTCCATGAGCACCAAGTCCACATACCTAATGGGTGCCAATCCCTAACCAGAGAAGGCCAGAGACAACGGGGGCGCACAACGCAGAAAGAAAAAAGAACGGAGCACAGCGGCAGCGACGGAAACCGCGAGACACAAAGGTAGGGGGGGGGGGGGGGGCAGCAACCACCAGGCAGCAGCCAACGGCCAGACGGAACACACAAACGAGGCAAGAGCGCACGGAGAGCCGAGCAGCAGGAGGCCCACAAAACAAACAAAACACAGCGCCAAGGCCCAGGGCACCCGGGGCAGGAAACCAGAGAAAGCCAAAGACACCGGGGGCGCACACAGGAGTAGGAAAGAAAAACAAGGCACCGAGCGGCAGGGACAAAAACCGCGAGACACAAAAGGGGAGGGGGAGAGGGGGGCAGCAACCACCAAGGAGCAGCCAACGGCCAAGCGGGAGACACAAAAAAGGCGAGAGCGCACGGAGAGCCGAGAAGGGGGAGGCAAAAAAAACACAAAGCACGGCGCCAAGGCCCAGGGCACCCGGGGTCGGAAGCCAGAGAAAGCCAGAGACAACGGGGGCGCGGACAAGAGGAGAAGAGCAAAGAAAAACACAAAGGCACCGAGCGGCAGCAACAAAAACCGGGAGACACAAAAGGGGGGGGGGGAACCACCAGGCAGCAGCGAACAGCCAGGCAGGCAGCACAAAAGAGGCGAGAGCGCACGGAGAGCCGAGAAGCGCGAGGCCAAGAAAACAAACAACACACAGCGCAACGGCCCAGGGCACCCGGGGCCAGAAATCAAAGAGTGCAAGAGACAAAGGGAGCGCGCAGAAAAACAGCAACGGAGAACAGCAAAAAAAAAGAGCAAATAGGGGGGGGGGAGGGCAAACAAAGTACCAAGAAAGGGGCAACCCCAGCCCGGAGGGGGCAGAGCAAAGCAGAAAGACAAAACAGCCAAAGGATAAGGGGAGGCGCACCAGAACACACCCCGAAGGCCGGCCCGCCCGACCCGGCCAGGACGGACGAGAACACGCACACACGCACGGGACCCGGGCCTGGCGTCCTCCGACCCGCAAGGAGAGGTGTCCGTGTCCACACAAAACGGCCCCGGTGCACCGGCCGAGTCCCCTGTCGAACCACGGACAGTACGGGAAACCGGACGCGTCAGTGACCGGGCCGACACACGCCAACCACCGCAGCGCACACAGTCCAAGACCGAAGCCGGAGGGACTCCCCAGGGACAACCCCATCGCGGGGCCCCAAACGGGTATGACGCGGAGCGAGCCCAGCACCCCCGCCTCGGCGGGGGCCAGCGGCAGGCACAATGAGCCCGGTCCTCGGCCAGTCTCTGTGTGCCCCGCGCAGCCACCCAGTAAAGCCGGGGGCGCAAGCTCCCGGGTCATGTAAAAGCACCACGGCGTCGGGAAAGCCAACTGGAGCACCAAGAGCGACCGGACTGGACGGGGCGCGGCGCAGCACGCGGGGCCAGGAGGCACGCCAGAGAGGCACGCCGCCGGCCACAACCGAGGAACACGGGCAGGTGCCAAGCAGCGACGGCCGCCGGTTGCCGCGAACACCGAGAGCGCGCACAACACGCAACCAACCACGGCACGAGGACAGGTGCCAATCAACACCAGCTGCCGTCCAGACGGACGTGTGCGCGCCCAGCAGCGAACCCAGCCCCTGCCAGCTGCGGAACAGCCGCCGTCCGGATGGACGCGCGTGCGCCCGAAGAGTACCCAGCCCCTGCCAGCTAAGAGTAGGCCCGTCCGGATGAACGAGTGAGCGCCCTGCAGCGACGCCCCGCACACGCAATTCACAGCGCAACACACCGAGCGAGCACACCGGTGAGCAGGAGCCAAGTGGCCCAGGACACCGCACAGCACACCGGGCGGGCGCAGTGGTGAACAAGAGCCAAGTGGCCCAGGACACCGCACACGCACTACAACACAGCGTGCAGGCACACCCGTTAACAGAAGCCAAGTGGCCCGGGACACCGCACACGCAACACAACACACCAAGCGGGCACAGTGGTGAACAGGAGCCAAGTGGCCCAGGACACCGCACAAGCAAAACAACGCACAAAGCGTCACACTGGTGACCAGGAGCCAAGTGGCCGAGGACACGGCTTAAGCAAAAAAACGCACCAAGCAGGCACACTGGTGAACAGGAGCCAAGTGGCCCAGGACACCGCACACACAGGCAACGCACCAAGCGGACACACGGGTGAACAGGAGCCAAGTGGCCCAGGACACCGCACACAGGGGCAACGCACCGAGCGGGCACACCGGTGAACAGAAGCTAAGTGGCCCAGGACACCGCACACGCAACACAACAAACCACGCGGGCACACCGGTAAACCGGAGCCAATTGGCCCGGGACACCGCACAAGCAAAACAACACACCGAGCAGGCACAACGGTGAACGAGAGCCAAGTGACCCAGGACACTGCACACGTAACACAACAAATCACGGGGGCACACCGGTGAACAGGAGCCAAGTGGCCCAGGACACCGCACACAGGGGCAATGCACCGAGCGGGCAGACCGGTGAACAGGAGCCAAGTGGCCCAGGACACCGCACACACAACACAACAAACCACGCGGGCACACCGTGAACAGGAGCCAAGTGGCCCGGGACACCGTACAAGCAAAACAAAACACCGAGCGGGCACACTGGTGAACAGGAGCCAAGTGTCCCAGGACACCGCACACGTAACACAACAAACCACGGGGGCACACCGGTGAACAGGAGCCAAGTGGCCCGGGACACCGCACAAGCAAAACAACACACCGAGCGGGCACACCGGTGAACAGGAGCCAAGTGGCCCAGGACACAGCACACGCCATACAACAAACCACGCGGGCACACCGGTGAACAGGAGCCAAGTGGCCGGGGACACCGCACACGCAAAGCAACGCACCCAGCGGGCACACCGGTGAACAGGAGCCGAGTGGCCCAGGACACCGCACACACAGAGCAACGCATCGAGCGGGCACACCGCTGAGCAGGTGCCAAGTGGCCCAGGACACGGCACACAGGCAACACAACACGCCAAGCGGGCACACCGGTGAACAGGAGCGGAGTGACCTAGGACACCGCACAAGCAAAACAACGCACCAAGCGGGCACGACGGTGAGCAGGAGCCAAGTGGCCCAGAACACTGCACAAGCAAAACAACCTACCAAGCGGGCAGATCGGTGAACAGGAGCCAACTGGCCCAGGACAGCGCACAAGAAAAACAAGGCACCAAGCGGGCACACCGGTGAACAGGAGCCAAGTGGCCCAGGACACCACACACACAGGCAACACAACGGGCGGGCACAGCGGTGAACAGGAGCCAAGTGGCCCAGGACACCGCACAAGCAAAGCAACACACCGCGCGGGCACACCGGTGAACAGGAGCCAAGTGGTCCAGGACACCGCACACGCAACACAACGCACCAAGCGCGCACACCGGTGAACAGGAGCCAAGTGGACCAGGACACCGCACACGCAAAGCAACGCACCAAGCGCGCACACCGGTGAACAGGAGCCAAGTGGCCCAGGACACCGCACACACAGGCAACACAACGGACGGGCACACCGGTGAACAGGAGCCAAGTGGCCCAGGACACCGCACACGCAAAGCAACACACCGCGCGGGCACACCAGTGAACAGGAGCCAAGTGGTCCAGGACACCGCACAAGCAACACAACGCACCGAGCGGGCACACCGGTGAACAGGAGCCAAGTGGACCAGGACACCGCACACGCAAAGCAACGCACCAAGCGCGCACACCGGTGAACAGGAGCCAAGTGGCCCAGAACACCGCACACACGTGCACACCTAGGGCGGCCGAGGGACAGGAAAGAACCAACATCCCATGGGTCGGGCGCACTGGGGCGACACAGCCGACCCACCAAGCCAGCAGCAGGGGCGGTACCCCAAGGCCACTGGTCTGAGCCCAGCCAGGCTGGATCGGGGACCATGGCAAACGTCGGCCGGAGCCATTGAAGCAACCGTTGACAGGCGAGCCGGTACACAGTCCAGGAGGGGGTCGCCTGCCAAGCAGAGAGGCCGCGCAACTCAAGCCAAAAGAGTGAGGTGGTCGTACCGTAGACTAGCGGGAGCATTACTCCTTGTGGTGAGAGATACTCCACACGGCTGGGCAGCCCGGAGAGCTGCCGCCCAAAGGAGGGGGCATGTGGCCCTACCCATGGACAAATGTGCGGACAGACCCCCACCTGGGACACCTGGACCGGGTGGTCGTGACACTGCCTTCCCAAGCACCTGTGGGAGCGGCTTAAGATGCACCTGACCTAGGGCAGCCGGAGGGACAGGATGTCCCCTTGGTAAGACCTTCTTCCTGCATTGTCAAAAGAGAAGTCCCGAGCTCCCGAAGATACCTACCTACCTACCTACCTGAATGGGTGCCATGAGACATTCCTCCATAGTCTCTTCCATCAAGACCCGAATTCGGGCATTCGGTCGTTGGCTCAACTCAGCCTTTGATGCCATGACCACAAAGCACTTGATGTCACCTTCCTCCATGGCCTTCTTGAGCTCAATGATCTGTTTGGCCTCCTCTGTTTCCTCGGTGTCTCCATGGCTGAATATGTCCATCCAAGCCGTGCCAGCGGGTTAGGCCCAACAACTGAGGCAGTCAGCTACAGTGTTGTCCTTCCCGGGGACATGTACAACTTGAACTTTGCAAACGTCTCCTGCCCTTGGGCGCGCCTTGCCGCTGGACCTGAGGGGGTGTCCACATGCTCCTTCTGCCAGCTCTGAAGTGATTGATGATCGGTGCATACAACCACGGGTGGAAGTCTGATGTGGCCCGACCGTTTCCGGAGCGCCCACACAATGGCATAAGTCTCCTTCTCCCTCGCGCTCCACATCCTACGTTGGCCTTCCACCAGGACTTGACTCCAAAAGTCCACCGGGACATGCGTTCCATTGCACCGGACTTGCTCGAGGACTGCTCCCACGGCATAGTCTGAGGGGTCCCTGCGCAGCACAAATCCCCTGTGCGGGTCCACTAGGAAAACACCCAATTGACTCAATAGTCGCCCCTTCTACTTGTCGAACGCTTCTTCGGCTTCGGTTATCCATGCCAAATTTTTCTTGCTTCCCTTGCGACCGTCGAGCTTGCCCACCTGTAGCATCTTGTGGAGAGGCCCCGAGAGATCCGCATACATTCGTACATATCCCGAATAATAGTTGCAAAATCCCATGAAGGATTGGAGTTCACTGATAAATTTTGGGTTTTTTCCAGTGGCGTAGGGCTGCCAGTTCCCCAGGCATGTGTCGGCGTTCCCCGTGACGAACCACATGTCAAGCGAACCCGACTTCTGTCACCAAGAGTGAGGCCTTTGTGAGCTTGCACACCATGCTGTACTTGTCCAAGACCGCCAAAACTCGGCGCAAGTCTCTCTCATGCGCCTCCATGAGGTCGTCCTCTTTCATGTCCTTGGTGCCCAACCCAATAATCATATCATCCACAAACGGGTCGGCGCAATCGTGTACAGGTTCAAGGAAGTCCTGCATCATGTGTTGAAAGGCAGCATCCCCATTCCTGGCTCCCATGGGAACTACCCTCCATTGCAATGGCCCCAGCGGAGTGAACATCACTGTGCATGCCCTGGAGTCCTCATGCAGCGGCATCTGGTGGTACCTGTTCTTCAGGTCCAACAACGTGAAGATGCGCTTCTTCTGCTGCTTTTGTAGGATGCAGCCGATCAGCGGTAACGAGTACGAGTCATGCTCTGTTTGTTCGTTCAATCTCCTGTACTCCACAACCAATCGCCATTCACCCTTCTCCTTCATTGGAACGATGAAGGCCGGGCTTGCGGACTCAATGTCGGAGGGTTCAATCCAACCACGCTCAATAACTTCCATCAAGAGCTTCTTCATCGCTTCCGCTCGTTCTCCTTGGAGTTAGTATTCCTGGTGACGATAATATTTCGGGTTCAGTTTCAGCTTTAGCTTGGTCGTACCAAGTTTCCCGCGTCAGGGAGGGTTCTTGCTGGCAACTACACCAAATAGCCGCGGATAGGCTTCAATAAATTTGTCCTTGAGCTCGGCTACCTTTGGGTTCCCCTTGGCTTCTTCCGCCGCTTACCGGGGTATCGAAACTACCCACTTCACCGCGGTGTATGCCTCTTGTGGATCCACGCCCCACATCTCCTCGTCCGATATGCCCTGTTCATCAACGTGGGCCATGGTTCTCACCGATACTCTTCAAAAACCTTGGGCCACGGGCTGGAATTCGTGGACTTTGTCACCCCCTCTTGAAAAACCCCATGTCGGAGGGTCGGTTCCTATGGGACCATCACATTGGTCAGCCAAATATTCCAAAACTCTTGCCACTGACTCGTCCTTCTCGAACTTCCCGGTCACCAACTCCCGATTGTCCAACCAATGGGGTGACTTGCCCTCGGCTCGCTCCTTCTGAGCAGCCACTAGGTCAAGCATATCGATCCGCATGTAGGGGACAACCCGGTTGATCTCTGAGTGAGAGAGTCCGTCAACACTCTCCGTAGGGTCACTCTTCTCTGCAAATATGACCCTCACGGGCAATGCTTCTACCCTCCTGATGAGCGCCTCATCAGCGGTGGGTTGGCACTGTGAACCATCAACCAAGACAGCCTTCGTATTCTATGCTTGTCCCGGGGCGGGCATCGGTATATCCTTGGTGTCGATGAACAACTGTTCCTCCAGCCCAAATTGCATCTCCTTGAGGGTGATGGAGTCCAAAGTCGGCTTAAGATCCTCCAGCAGACATGGGCTGACTCCTCTGCCCGTCATGACCAGGATACCCTTTACTCTATCCGCTATGATCTTGTTCACCGTACGTTTGGTGTCTTCTTGGGCAGCATGCCAGTACATGGGCCCCCACTCCTTCAATCCCCGATGCTTTGACCACGCAGACAGCCCCTTGTGCTAATGCCTGGTACACTTCCTTAGCTGCGGGGAATTCCAGGAGGCAAACACTTCCGTCTCGGGTTTTTCGCCTCCAAGTTGCTGAACCATGCGATTGTACACTTGTGGCGCCATGCCATATTCAATGAGATGACCCCCGCGGTCCCCATTGAACTTGTCACTGACAGTCTTGACCGCCCGCACGATTCTATCCTTCTCATCTCCGGTCCGATGAGACAATGCTGGGGCATGGTCCGTAGATAGCCAAGTAAGACACTCCTTGTCCTCTTCAACGAACATTGCGCGGTGAGGAAAAGCTCCAATGTTGTTGCGCACAATAAACTGATACCCCATAAGAATATCCGAATCGGAAATATCCGCGGCATAAAATTCCGGGAAAGTACGATCTGCGTCGACAAATCAGGTTGGTTCAGGCCATCATGTTCCCAAACATCCCTGCCAATAGTGGCTTATTGGGTACCCCCACCCATAATCTCACAAGTGGCGACCTTCAAGCGTACCGATCTTGGGCTGGGAATCAGCAATTCCTCTGAAAAGAGCGCCTTCCGAACGAAGCTCACTTGGGCACCCGTATCCACCAATACATCCGCAATCACTTCTTCCTTTCCACATCTTACTCGCACTTTCAAGTCCAACTGCTGTTCGTGTCCATGTGGAGTATGGACAACTCTCACGACATGCAACTGTGGTACGCTTGGATGCATCAATACTTCGAGCGTATGATCCCGGATGGCGTAGGTCCTGGGCTGGTCATACCCATCAACGGGGCTTTCGAAGGTCTCTCCATCATTCACTTGTGTGCTGCCCAAATCCATACGTACTTCCCTTGGAAGGGCGTTGCATGGGCTGGGAGTTGCAAAGCTCAGCGTACTTGGTTCTTTCCGAGCCCTCTTGGGTACCAATGGGTACCTTCCTTCTTTTGATTTAGCTGATATGTGGCGGGGAGACCTCCGGCGTCCCATCCCCCTGCAGGCCTCTCTCGGTCCGGTCTACCACAGCACCATCCTGCTGCGAATCACCTGTTCCTCGACCTCCCATTCGTTCTTGCACATTTTTCAAGTCCTCTGTGGCCTTCCTTAGCAACTCGGCAACCTCCAAAATATGTGGAATCCGCCAATCGCCACCGTGGCTCCATTCCAGATGCTGACCTCCACCAGCTTGTCTCTTTTTGCATTGGTTACGCGCTACTCCTGGAGCCCCTGCTCAGGGCACAGGGGCACCGCCCGCGCCCGCCGGGAGGGGCGGAGCAAGGCCTCATCCAGGCCTACATCGACGACCTGCTAGTAGTGGCCCACACGCTGCAGCACTTCGTCGAGGGCGTGGTGGCGGTGGCCGCGTACCTGGGGATGATGGGCATGGAGCTCAACCCCCGCAAGTGCGCCATGGCCACCACGGAGGGGGTCCGGGGCCTGCAGCTGCGCCTCTGTCGCCACCTGGAAAACCCATGGCACTGGGTACCAGCGGCGGACTCCGTCCCCTACCTGGGACTCCAGCTGCAGCCGGACGGGGAGTTCTCCCTGCAGCGCAAGCACCGGCTACGCCTGACGGCGGTGCACCACTGGTGCCTCAACACCCTCGCGCCACCGAAAGTGGTGCAGGACGTCATCCTGCCGATCCTCGGGGGGGTGACACAGTACGTCGCCCCCTTCATCGCCGACGACTCCGACACTGCGCGCCACCTGGACCACATCACGGTCCAGGTCGCGAAGGACAGGGCGCGGTACGCCTTCGACACCTCGCGGGACAGCCTGCAGGGTGACCGGACCCTGGGGCTCACAGGGGTGCCAACGCGGTGCCAGCAGGCAGCGGTAGCCCTCGTGGGTACACTCGTCCACCACCGCTCAACCTCCGTGCGCGCCGAGGTCAACAGGATGTTCTGGGAAATAGCCGGCGCGCACGGCATATGTTCCGAGGTGCACTGCCCCGTCCCGGAGTTCGCAACTCTAGCGGGGGGTGACTGGGTCCACCGCATATTCCGGGCCCTGGCCGCCCTGGGAGTGGGGCTGTACAACCCCATCGCAAGCTCAAGGGCGGCCCACGTCCAACTACAGTCCCCGCCGGGCAACATCGTCACGCTGCGCACCGCCAAGCTGCGACACCGCGGAACGTGCCGCCTGACAGTGCCGCACACAACGCCGTGGCATCGGCACCACGGGCCACGCCACCCCTTTCCCGACAACGACGACCCGTGGCCGACGGCTGTGCGGGAATGCCTCAACCAATGCGCCGATGGACACCTCCACTTTTGCCGCCGCAAGCAGTGAAGCCGGTTCGGACCCCCGTGGCCATCTTGGGGTCACTTGGGGTGTGTATCTATGTGCCGGCAAGCCGCCATTGGCTGATATCATACTCTCCCATCCACTTGACCTAACCCGATGTGATAGTGTGATAGGTTTGGCCATTCCGGCTATGAGGGGCCATATTCAGTACCGAGGCGCCGCCAGCTGAGATTTATATATCAGAATATCAGGAATCAACAGGGTTTTATTATCATAATGTTTCCGTAATTTTTCAGCCTTTTGTTCTGATGGTCAATGTATCGGCGACTGTCAGTTGGCTCGCGATTTTGCGTTAACCGATTGGTTAACTGTTATTTCCAGATATTTTGGCGGAAATCCCGATGAAGGGTCAGATTTCATCAGTAGAGGGTTCGTTGCTTCCGCAATTTTCTAAATATGCAGTCGAAATTTTATTCTGAATTTTTCGTGATGTCGAAATCGGATTTTCAAATTCGACATCGCCGCACTTGATTTGGTCTCCTTCGAGTGGTCATACTCTTTTCCCTATGCCCGAATCAGGTTTCCCTTATACTTGCCACCCATTTGACTTGGAGATATAAGGGAAACAAAAGTGAGTCGTGGGACCGCTTTGAAGGGCCATATCTACGCGCGAGTGTGAGGAAAGAGAATAAGGGAGGTTGCGTTGCAAGCGCCTTAGTCTCAACTTAATTTAGAAAGCATCAAACGCCCTTGGTGTGTACACATGCCCGGTGTAGCAAGGAATAATGGTCAAGAGGGTAGAAAGTGATATATAACTATTGGACCGTGCAACCGAATATTTTATTGCGACTTTCGAGTGTACCGCATGAGTGTTGGGGTTGCATAGATACTTTTCTTGGGTTCCCACGTATTTTTAACGTGAAGTTATGTCCATGGAGGGGCATGGCATACCATGGTGGGAGCCACTATTTGAGGGTATGTGTTATATGCATGGTATGTGCTTCGATATGCTCACGCCCATGTTATATATCTTCGTGTGGCCGAAGAGATGGGGAGCCACACGTGACAAGGGTTTTGCCCATGTCTCAATTGTGGAATTCAAAGCGCTAGACTAAGTCTACCGCATATGTATTGCTCATGGTATGTTTGGCAAAGAGATCCATGAGTGCACTCCCATTTTCATGGGGCATGTGGATATGAGTGGCGAAGGTATCTCCATGCGCCCGATTGGGGATCCAAGTGGGGGAACTGTTCGCAAATGGTTCCAATCATTTGTGTATTGAACCATGAGCGGATATCATGGGTGAGCATAGAGATATACTATCATGACAACTTTGTATTTGGTCATATTTTCATGTTTTTGACCTCAATGTTTGCTCATTTTTGCGTTTTGTGTACTTACCTGGTCGGCAAACAGCAAGGCGCCCATGGTGAGTCGAACCATGGTATGTTGTTCATATGTTGGCATATGCTTTGGAGTTGAACACCACCATATGCCGGATCGCGTACTCCATTTGGCTTGGCGCACGAAGGATTACAAGATTTGGTCTCAAGATCATGGGCTCACTTGGGCAGTGCTTGGCGCCCATATCCGAAGGGGTTTCGAGGGTAAAGTGGGGATGTACATGGGCATTGACCTTTGGTCTCCATCCTCCATGAATACTAGACTTCGATTCCATGCATGCTTCGAGCCTCCGGATAAGTGATAACTTCAGTTTTGAGCATATATTTGATATATGGCCAATATGGTGTGAATTGGCAGGTTTTTGGCATGTTATGAGTTCAAACTGATGGGGCATATCTCTAAGCCCATTCGACTCCAAGTCCAATCAAGGTTATGTCAGGGTAGGGCATGGTACTGAGTGCCACTCTAGGCCATGACACGCCGCCTCCCCTATTGGGCTAGGATTGTGAGGCTTGGGAATGAACACATTTTTGGAGTTTGTGTAGTGACTTGTGACACATGGCATTCAGCCATCTTATTTGACCTGGCTCAGGGCAATATGTTGGTGAGTCAAGGGAAGGTCTTGAGTCCAGGGAATGAGGAGTTTATGGCTGTGAATGTGTATGTATACCTCTTTCCCCAACTTTGCTTCATTTGTGTTCATATGCCAATTTCAGGGCTTTCTTCCTTGGTGCAATTCTTGTACATGCCCGCCATCGTGAGACCATCGATGTGCTGAACGGAAGCCCGCAGTGTGAATTGGGTTATTGCTGTATTTGTGGGATCTGGTTGCTGTTCAGGGTTGAAGGAGGATTTTACTTTCTATATTTTTGGATTTGGAACCCTGGATTTTGATAAATGCAATCGTTGATCAGGAGCAAGTCAGCAGGGGTTACAGGCGGAAGGGGCACAGCGGGGGCCGGTCCTGGTGGGGACCTTCTTTATAGTAGCAGAGGCTTACCTGCTGCCCCTACCTACCGCCGACCCGGGGACTTGGGCCCTTATGAGCCCTGCCCAAGTACGCCCCGGGTGCGTATTGTGGACTCGGTGGAGACCACGCCGGCGATTGGAGCCATAGAAGAACCGAGACGTTCAAGAGCATGGCGAACTCCGGAAGTTGAAGCCCGAAGAGAAGTACGACATTCGGGAAGAGGAGGACGTGACATTGAGGACCTGGTCTCCATGTGTGAGTGTCGCTGCCGAAAGGCATGCAACCTCCGCCCCGCCGCGGAGGACTCTGAGGAGGCCTGCCATTCAGGCAGCAGTGGAGGACGGGCCCGGCGCTACCGGAAGCGCGGGTCACCCAAGTCCGCGGCAAGGGACGCCGGGGCTATGGATACGGACCCTAGCCCGGTCAGGCTGTGGGAATCCGAGGGGCACTCCGAGGGCTATCGGACAGCCTATGAGCAACCCTCGGAGTCGGAGGAGACGCCCGCGCCGATCGCCAGGGCGCATACGGCCCCCGAGCCCGCCCTGAAGCACGACGCCGAGGGCTTGGAGAGGCCAGCCAGGGCCCGGACGGCACCTGTGCCCCGGCACATGGGACCAGAGACGGACGCCATAGGCGATACGCCCAGTGGCGACGAGTCTGAGGTGCCGGGAACCGCGGGATGCGCCGGATCAGGCAGAAAATAGGCTGAGTGCCACTGCGAGCACGTGTCCTTCCTCATGGGTAAGTACCCAAAGATGGGGATGGGCGTCATCGTGCATCGCCTAGACCGCCTGGACAACGCGAAGGACGGCCAAGAGGAGGACGTCGCGGGGATCCTGGATGACCAGTCGGCCGCGGAGAGAGACATGGCGGAGCTGCAAGCGGAACGGGACCGGTACTGGCAGAATCTGGAGCCGGCCCTGGAGAAGCAGCAGCGAGTGGTGGACAGCCTCCTCCACCTGGTGGAGGCCATGTCGGGACGCCTGAAAAGGCTAGAGGAGCTACAGCCCCTCGCCTCGGGTCAGGAGCTCCCGGCAAAGCCGGCCGCGGCAGAGCTGGTGGAGCGGGTTAAGACCCTCAGGAGCGCCATGGATAAACCGATGGGCGGCCCTGCAGAGGCACCCTACGCGCCTCCGCGTGTTGACCCGGGTGCGCTGCCTTTTGTTCCCATGTTCAGCGAATCCACAATGCTCGGGGAACAAACGGCGCCGGCTGGGTCCATGCGGGAAGGGCACGTAACCATGGACCCGAGGAGCCTGACGGTACAGATGTCCCACGCCGCCCAGAGTCTACCGCCAACTACAAGTACCCATGCAGTTTATGCGGAAGAGGAGATCCAGAGCCAGACCATGCAGGAGCGAACCATGGGAAGCGCCGACGGACATGGTCGAGGCCACCCAGGTGGAAACCTGTGGGCGAAGGACCCCAATACGGGGATATGGACGGCCGATGGAGCAAGTCCTCCCCGCATTCCAAACCCCATGGGTTCAGGCCCAACTGGACCGCACTCCATGGAGGAGAGGGATGTACGGGGAGTGTACTCACACCCCCCGGCCACAGGTGGTATCTGTCTCGGTGGAGTGGTGGCTGGGGACGTCGGAGACGCCATCAGGATTGACGACCTCAGGGGAATCAAAATCCCCTACTACGATGGCAACCCCTCCAACCTGGATGACTTCATCCTGGATTGGGAGGACTTCGCCGAGGAGGTCGTCGGCGAGATGCAGGGGGCGCCACGGGACAAGTGGGTATGTCGGACATTCCCACACCGGCTGGCGCAGGACCTGAGGGAGGAGCTGCGGGATCAGATCCGAGAAAGGATTGATCCGTACGGAGCAGGCCTGCCTCCAGTGGTTGGAGGATGAGGAGCGGGTGGACGCTCCGAACCAGAAGCTGGAGGACCTGTGGTCGTTCCGGCTGCCGCTGGACTGCGGTGATTTGCGGGTCCGGGAGTGGAACCGGTACCTGCGAAAGTACGGAAGATGCCTCAAGCTGGTGGAGGACTGGAATGAGGCCAGCGAGATCCGCCACCTGCTGAAGGACGTCCTCCCTGGCAACTGGAAGAGGCGAGTGGAGGACGAGGAGAAGAAGCAAGCCAAGAAGCGGGTGGCGGTGAGGATCATGGCGGCGGAGGATACCCATGCGGGTATCATGGAGTTCTTCAGAGGAACCTGGGCGAGCCAAACCGGATGTTGGGACTGAAGAACGCCGTGTACGTGGAGGTCTTTGGAGACACCATGGGGCAAAGGTTGCTGCGCCTCAACAACGTGAAATGGAGGCGCGGGGAGCCGCTGAGGATGCAGGTCATCTTTGCCCGCATGAGCCTGGACGAGATCGTGAAGTACATCACGGTGGAGTTGAAGCTCAATGCGAAGGACGAGGCCCACGTGCAGGATCGACATGGTCATGGACAACGAGGCCACTGAGAAGACCGCCATCGTCGGGAGATCCAGGAGGACACGACCAACTCCGCGGAGGATGGTAGTGGAAGTGGCCAAGACCACTGGTCCCGGGAGGATCACGAGGAGGCCCATTTCTTCGCGTTTGTGCCGCACAACGTGAGAGAACATGGGCAGGATCGGTCCAGATGGAACCGGGCGGGGCCCAGGAAGAACAGAGAGCCAAGGAGGATCGGGAACCCACCGCTCTCGTTCCGGGAGTACAGGTCTCAGCACGACGGGTGCTGGGTCTGTTATGGCAAGGGAAACAACCATGCACACGACCACCGTCAGTGCAAGGTGTATGAGGCGGACAAGAAGGCCTACTTCACCGCCCACCCCGAGAAGAAGCCCAAGGAGCAGCGGATTTCGGATTGGAAGGCGAAGGGCGGAGACGGGGGAAAAGGCCAAGGCAAAGGCCAAGGAGAAGGCAGAGGAAGAGGCTATGGTGGTGGACCTGGCCAAGACCGACGAGTGAGGTCGATCGAGGAAGTTGCTGAGGACATGTTGAGGACGTTGGAGGAACTCAAAGCCCAGCAACGTGGTGGACAAAGTCCTGGCGGATCGCAGCCTGAAGGGGCTGCGGGAAGTCAAGTCTAGAGGAGCCCCCACAGGAGTGGGACCTCGGAGGTCTCTCCTCCGAAAATCAGTGGAATCCCTGAGAAAGCAAAGGCACATCGGGTGCCGAAGAAGGCTCCCGAAGAGCCAAAACCACTGAGTTTCGCCACTCCCAACGCCTGGAGCGCCCTGCCAAGGGAAGTACATGTGGGTACGGGACATGGCAAGAAGGAAGGAGCGACCACGGAGAGCCCCGTGGACGGGCAGGACCAACCCAAGATCTACACCATCCGTGACCATACCCTTGAAGTCCTGATGCACCCGGACGTGCTAGAGTTGCATGCCGTGAGAGTCGTCCATACACCTCATGGCGACGAGCGGCAGTTGCACTTGAAAGTGCGAGTACGGTGCGGACGAGAGGAGAAGGTGGTGGATGTGTTAGTGGATACGGGTGCCCAGGTGAGCCTGGTCTGGAGAGGGTTGTTCAAGGAGGAACTCCTGCAGCCCAGCCGGAGACCGGTCCGCCTGAAGGTCGCCAACGGAGAGATCATGGGTGGGGGCACCCATGAGGCCACCATCAGTATGGAATTCTGGGAGCATGAGCGCTTGAACCGCCCTGATCAGGCGAAGAGAAGCACTCTATCCGGGAACTTCTATGTGGCCGACATTACAGATTGAGATATGATCATGGGGTATGACTTCATGGTGGCAAACGCCATTGGAGCCCTTCCCCATCGTGCAACGCTGGTCCGGGAGGATGATGAATGCCTCACATGGCTGTCCACGGACTATGCATGCGGATCATCCCAATGGAATGCTGAGGAAGAGGATCGGATCGTCCAAGCGGTGCAAACTGTGGGTGCCAAGTCCAGAGGAGACCGTGGAGTTCAGCTCACGGAGTATGGAATGGCGCCGCAGGTGTACGACAGGATGATCCAAACGCTGGGAGCCGAAGCGCCCGAAACGGACGTCTTCGCTTCCCGGGATGCCCCACTTTTGCGGAAGTGTAGGAGGCATTGGCATCGAGGAGACTCAGCCTGTCATAGGCAATGGGGTTTGAAGGAGTGGGGACCCATGTATTGGCATGGCTCCCTGGACAATACCAGACGTACGGTGGAGAAGATCATCGCGGATAGGCCGAAGGGGATCCTGGTCATAACCGGCATAGGATCCACCCGATGCCCGCTGGAGGGTCTCAAGTCGTCGCTGGACTCCATCGCCCTGAACAAGATGTCATTCGGGCCAGAGGTTGAGTTGTTCATCGACGCCAAGGGTGTATCAGTGCCCTCCCCGGGTCAAACGTGGGGTACCAAGGCTTTCCTCGTGGATGGGGCGCAAGCCCAGCCCACGGGTGAGGAAGCATTCATCCGTAGGGTGGAGGCGGTGCCCATGAAGGTCATGTTTGAGCCCAAGGAGGGGACGGATCAGCCAATTGATGGCATTGACATCCTGTCCCACGCCGAGATCGACGACGTCGTCAACTACATGCGGATGGAGATGCACGACCGTGTGGCAGCCAAGAAGAGGCGGGCCATGGTCACATCTCCGCATTGGTGGGATGACAAGATGTTGGTCACCGGCAAGTACGAGAAGGACGAGTTCGTGGCGAGGGTCATGGACCACATCGCGGACCAATACGATGGTCCGGTTGGGTCGGACCCGCCGATGTGGGATTTTCCAAGAATGGGGGCCGATAGCGACAGTCACCAGCCCGATGCCGCAAATTTCCGAAGATTATCGGTGGGAAGAGCTCCCCACGACAATGAAGACGGCATATCGGATGAGGAGAAGTCGGAATCGGACCCAGAGGAGGCCTATACCGCAGTGCAGTCGGTTGTATCTATACTGAAGCAAGCGGCTGAAGAGGCCCAGGAGAACCCGAAGGTCGCCGAGCTGAAGGAGAGGCTGATCAATGCCTATCCGCGGCTATTCAGTGGCGTCGCCAACAAGAACCCTCCAGATCGTGGGAGGTTTGGTACAGCGAAGATCAAGCTGAAGCCGAACCCGAAGATCTATCGTCATCGGGAGTACCAACTTCAGGGCGATCGGGCCGAGGCCATGAAGAAGCTGTTGGCCGAGTTCATTGAGCGGGGATGGATCGAACCCTCCGACAGTGAGTGGGCCAGCCCAGCCTTCATCCCGCCCAAAAAGGAGAAGGGCGAGTGGAGGTTTGTGGTGGATTACAGAGGTTTTAACGAGCAGACGAAGCACGACTCGTACTCGCTTCCCCTGATGTAGTGGAAAGTGGTGCCTATGGGCGCCAAGAATGGCAACGCCGCTTTCCACCGCATGATGGAGGACCTACTCGGTCCTGTCCGGGACTGTGCCGATCCCTTCGTGGATGACATCATCATCGGGTCCGGCACGGGGAACATGACTGAGGACGAGCTCATCGACGCGCATGAGAAGGATCTGCGCCGACTGCTCAGCGAGTTGGACAAGCACAACATGGTGTGCAAGCCCACCAAAGCCTCACTCTTCGTGAAGGAAGTGGAGTTCGCGGGTCACGTGGTTGGTCACGGGCAACGCCGTCCCATGCCTGGGAAGCTGGCGTCCCTGCACCACTGGGATAAGCCCCAGACCATCAGCGAACTCCGATCCTTTATGGGGCTCTGCAACTACTATTCGGACTATGTCCGAATGTATGCAGAACTGTCGGGGCCACTGCACAAGATGCTGCAAGTGGGCAAGTTCGATGGCCGGAAGGGGAGCAAGAAGAAGCTTGCATGGACCCCTGAGGCTGAGGATGCGTTCAACCGCCTGAAGGAGCGACTCCTGGGGCAGTTGGGGCTGTTCCTGGTGGACCCGGACAAGGGATTCGTGCTACGGACAGACGCCTCGGACTATGCCGTGGGGGCAGTCCTCGAGCAAGTCCGGGACGATGGGACTCATGTTCCCGTGGCGTTTTGGAGCAAGATCCTGGCCGAGGGCCAACACCGAACATGGACCGCGAGGGAGAAGGAGACATACGCCATTGTTTGTGCGCTCAGGAAGTGGTCTGGCCACATCGGGTTGCAACTGGTGGTGGTTTGCACGGACCATCAGTCCTTGCAGAGCTGGCACAAGGAGCACGTCGACACCCCCTCGGGACCGGCGGCAAGGAGGGCCCGATGGCACGAGACGTTCGTGAAGTTCGACCTCAGCGTCGTATACGTCCCGGGGAAGGACAACACTGTGGCGGATTCCCTCAGTCGGTGGGCCTACCTCGCGGGCAAGGCATGGATGGACATATCCAGCCATGGAGATGCCGAGGAGACTGAGGAGGCCAAACGCATCATCGAGATGGAGAAGGCCATGGAGCAAGAGGGGGTCAAGTGTTTTGTGGTGATGGCAAACCGTACAGACCTGGCCAAGTTCTGGGGCGCCCGAGTCCAAGCTATTCGAGAGGAAACCCTCGAGCAGTGGATGGTGGCCCCTGTAGAGCTAGTCAGGTCGGTGCTCACAGAGGACTGGTCGGATGACTATGCGGCATCCGAGCACTGGAGCAAGTACTGGAATGCCGTGAGCGCCGCGTCGGACGACGAATGGCCCGAGGGCTTGACCGAGGATGGGGACAAGTTGTTCCTCAAGGACAAGCTGCTGGTGCCCGAGAACCGAGTGGAGGAGCTCATTGACCATTGGCACAACGCCCAGCTCATGCACCCTGGCCGAGACAAGATGCAGCAGGAACTGGAATGGCGTTTCAAGTTCCCTCCGGGGTACTACGCCATCCTGGATAGGTACTGCAGCGACTGTGCCGTGTGTCGGGCCACGAAGAGCCCCAACCACTCCACAGCGGGCAACCCGGTGTATACGGCTATACCGGAGGCCCCTATGCGGTCTGTGGCCATGGATGTATTCGCCATGCCTGAGGTCACCGTGGAAGGGGAGACCTACGACTGTGTCATCCTGGCGGTCGATAGGCACAGTGGGTATATCGTGGCGGTCCCTGGCAAGAAGTCCAAGAGGAAGGACAAGAAGGACAAGCATGGAGTGGGGCTGCAGGCCAAGACCGTCGCTAATGCCATGATCAGGCATTGGCTGATGATTTTTGATGTCCCAGCTGTCATCTGCAGCGATCAGGGCAGTCAATTTGTGGGGACGTGGTTCAAAACGATGTGCAAGCACATGCACATTCGACATGCCAAGACCGTGGCGTACCACAGCTGGTCGAATGGCCGGGCTGAGGGTGCCGGGCGGCAGATGTTCGAGAAGTTCCGCCAGCTGCACATCGACGAACCGGGCCGGTATTGGTATAATTCGCTGTGGAGAGTACTCCAAGCGTATCACGACCTTCCGGGACCCACTGGACTGTCGCCCCATCGTATCCTGTTCCTACAGGATCGGGTGTCACGCACTCTCCCGTGGTTGAACCATGGCAAAGTGGCCCGGGATGCAAACGCTATGATGGCTGAGGCGGACGACACGGCGGCCAAGGTGTGCAAGGCACTTCAGGACGAGCATGACAAGAGGGCCAAGTACTTCAAGCAGGGAAAGGTCCAGAAGTATGCTCTCCAAGACACCGTGTGGGTGGAGCGGCACCACAAGGATGTCCTGTCCAGGCATCGACAGGCATCTTGGTATGTGCCGGGGGTAATCGTGCGGAAGGTCGGGCAGGATGTTTATGCGGTTCGTGTGGGGGATAACAAGATCCTGGACCGGGACCATACCCAGCTTCGTCCCCGAGCACCAGACCCCAGCGGACGTCCCGTCACCTTCAACTTCACGGCCGGCGATGTGGACTCGGACAACGAGGGTGAGGACGACGACTTCATGCCGAGAAGATCCTGGCGGACAAGCCGGACCCGGGGACGCCTGGGGGTAGGCTTTATAAAGTCCGTTGGAAGGGTTTCGCCGCATCCAGGGATTCGTGGGAGCCTCCGAGCAGTTTTGTGCCGAGGTACACCACGGTCTGGATGGACCACCTGAAGAAAAAGAACATTTCTTTGGATGTCAAGGACGTGTTGGTCCACTTGGTAGCTGCTGTAGCACCATAATGGATCCCCCTTGGCATTTTGTTTGTTTCTGTGCTTGGGGAGACAAGTGAGGGCGTTCATCCGGGGATTTTTCGGCCTTGACTGGCCATATACCCCCTTCACTCGATCTCCACATATATATTTCACTGTGTTATACTTATTTAGGTCGACCGACGACGTTTTTCTATCTTTGATCCCCTTGGTCCATGTTGTAGATCAAAAGGAGACCGGATATGGCGTAGGGCACTGATTATCAGTGTCGTCACCCCTCCCTTGGGGCATGGGGGACGCCTACGACGTGTGTGGGGACTCCATGTGTCTTTGGGACATGGGGGGGGGTTGGAGCCCATTGGGGTCCTCCCGTCCTCTCTTCAATGACTTCCGAGCGGTAACAACGCTCTGAGAAGGGGGGTGAAGCCGGTTCGGACCCCTGTGGCCATCTTGGGGTCACTTGGGGTGTGTATCTATGTGCCGGCAAGCCGTCATTGGCTGATATCATACTCTCCCATCTACTTGACCTAACCCGATGTGATAGTGTGATAGGTTTGGCCATTCCGGCTATGAGCGGCCATATTCAGTACCGAGGCGCCGCCAGCTGAGATTTATATATCAGAATATCAGGAATCAACAGGGATTATTTATCATAATGTTTCCGTAATTTTTCAGCCTTTGATTCTGATGGTCAATGTATCGGCGACTGTCAGTTGGCTCGCGATTTTGCGTTAACCGATTGGTTAACTGTTATTTCCAGATATTTTGGCGGAAACCCCGATGAAGGGTCAGATTTCATCAGTAAAGGGATCGTTGCTTCCGCAATTTTCTAAATATGCACTCGAAATTTCATTCTGAATTTTTCGCGATGTCGAAATCGGATTTTCGACTTCGACATCGCCGCACTTAATTTGGTCTTCTTCGAGTGGTCATACTCTTTTCCCTATGCCCGAATCAGGTTTCCCTTATACTTGCCGTCCATTTGACTTGGAGATATAAGGGAAACAAAAGTGAGTCGTGGGACCACTTTGAAGGGCCATATCTACGCGCGAGTGTGGAGAAAGAGAATAAGGAAGGTTGGGTTGCAAGCGCCTTAGTCTCAACTTAACTTAGGAAGCATCAAACGCCTTTGGTGTGTACACATGCCCGGTGTAGCAAGAAATTATGGTCAGTAGGGTAGAAAGTGATATATAACTCTTGGACCGTGCAACCGAATATTTTATTGCGACTTTCGAGTGTACCGCATGAGTGTTGGGGTTGCATAGATACTTTTTCCTTGGGTTCCCACGTATTTTTAACGTGAAGTTATGTCCATGGAGGGGCATGGCATACCATGGTGGGAGCCACTATTTGAGGGTATGTGTTATATGCATGGTATGTGCTTCGATATGCTCACGCCCATGTTATATATCTTCGTGTGGCCGAAGAGATGGGGAGCCACACGTGACAAGGGTTTTGCCCATGTCCCAATTGTGGAATTCAAAGCGCTAGACAGAGTCTACCGCATATATATTGCTCATGGTATGTTTGGCAAAGAGATCCATGAGTGCACTCCCATTTTCATGGGGCATGTAGATATGAGTGGCGAAGGTATCTTCATGCGCCTGATTGGGCATCCAAGTGGGGGAATTGTTCGCAAATGGTTCCAATCATTTGTGTATTGAACCATGAGCGGATATCATGGGTGAGCATAGAGATAAACTATCATGACAACTTTGTATTTGGTCATATTTTCATGTTTTTGACCTCAATTTTTGCTCATTTTTGCGTTTTGTGTACTTACCTGGTCGGCAAACAGCAAAGCACCCATGGAGAGTCGAACCATGGTATGTTGTTCATATGTTGGCATATGCTTTGGAGTTGAACACCACCATATGCCGGATCGCGTACTCCATTTGGCTTGGCGCACGAAGGATTACAAGATTTGGTCTCAAGATCATGGGCTGACTTGAGCAGTCCGTGGCGCCCATATCGGAAGGGGTTTCGAGGGTAAAGTGGGGATGTACATGGGCATTGACCTTTGGTCTCCATCCTCCATGAATACTAGACTTCGATTCCATGCATGCTTCGAGCCTCCGGATAAGTGATAACTTCAATTTTGAGCATATATTTGATATATGGCCAATATGGTGTGAATTGGCAGCTTTTTGGCATGTTATGAGTTCAAACTCATGGGGCATATCTCTAAGCCCATTCGACTCCAAGTCCAACCAAGGTTATGTCAGGGTAGGGCATGGTACTGAGTGCCACTCTAGGCCATGACACGCCGCCTCCCCTATTGGGCTAGGATTGAGGGGCTTGGGAATGAACACATTTTTTGGGGTTTGTGTAGTGACTTGTGACACATGGCATTCAGCCATCTTATTTGACCTGGTTCAGGGCAATATGTTGGTGAGTCAAGGGAAGGTCTTGAGTCCAGGGAATGAGGGGATTATGGCTGTGAATGTGTATGTATACCTCTTTCCCCAACTGTGCTTCATTTGTGTTCATATGCCAATTTCAGGGCTTTCTTCCTTGGTGCAATTCTTGTACATGCCCGCCATCGTGAGACCATCGATGTGCTGAACGGAAGCCCGCAGTGTGAATTGGGTTATTGCTGTATTTGTGGGATCTGGTTGCTGTTCAGGGTTGAAGGAGGATTTTATTTTCTATATTTTTGGATTTGGAACCCTGGATTTTGATAAATGCAATCGTTGATCAGGAGCAAGTCAGCAGGGGTTACAGGCGGAAGGGGCACAGCGGGGGCCGGTCCTGGTAGGGAGCCCTCCAACCAACCCGGGTGGCGTGACGCCTTGGTCCACCTCTTCCACACAACCGGCACACGGGACCCCCGCCTGAGACTTGTCCACCCCACGAGGGCTAAGCAGGACGCCCACACCGGCCCACGGGTGACCCCGGACGGCCTGCACCTCAAAGTCGGGGGCTACCGCCGCCGGGGCGGCCTATCCCTCCCCGGGCGGGGGGCGGCGTACCACCCGCCGGCAGCCCGAATGTACATCCTCCACAACGTACTCCCGGAAAGCGAGCACCCAGAGCCTAACGCGGATGTGGCGTGGCCCGAGCCCCTGCGCCCCTGGCACCACGCGCCGACGCCGCTGTGGTTCGTGACCACGGACGACCAATGCACCCGAGCGGCGGGGCAAGCGCAGCTCCAGGCCGAGTGGGTAATGGTGCAGGTGGGGGCAGGCCAGCCCAAACCCCGTGCACTCCCCCGTGGCACCGCCCTGCTGGTAGCTACGGGGGTGCCGCACGACCCACACATGGCAGTTCACGCGCTGGAGGACCAGCCGGAGGACACGGGACACCTGGTGGTGCACCAGCGCGGAGGCCTTGCGTGGCTCAAGGAACATGTGACGGCACTTCGGTCTTGGGCAAGCACGATCGCCGGAGCGGAAATCCGGCTGCACGACCACCGGGTGATCAGCCCCGGCGACACTAGGGCGCTGAGCGTGGACCAACTGACCCCCAGCCACCCCGACGTCCGGTGGCACTCTGCCGACCTCAACGCGGGGTGGCTCAGCCCGGCCAGGTACTACTGGATCCCGGAGGCCTGGGGCCACACCTCTTCCGACGCGTCAGGGGGCGGACCCTGCAAACACGCCACCAGCGTCGCTCTCGCTGCCAACCTCACCCGCACGTGGGCGGTGGCCATCTGGCGCACGGTGCCCGATGGGGAGGGGGTGACTGACTCCCGCCCCCTACAATACGGTGCCCACCGACCATGGGTCCACACGGTGGACGCCGAAGTCATCCTCCACCTCATGCGACACGCAGATCGCGAGCGGACCACGGGGGTCCCCGCTGGCGCGGCGAAGGTGGTCAACCAGATGCCCCTACGGTGGCTCCGGGACAGCCTGTGCGCGCGAGGGCGACACGCCGGGCACCCCTTCTGGTACGTCCGAGCCACCTCGCACCACAGTGACGCCCTACTACACAAGGCGGACTGGGCGGCATCCCAGGACACTGTCCTGCAGAACACGCCCCCGGACCCTGGCCACGCCCAACTAATTGTCGCCGGCCGTGACGGCCACCTCGATCTACGGCCCCCAACCATGCGGACGCTCGGCAAGGTCGCGCAGCAGGCGCAGACGGACCATGCGCTGACGCCCCGAGGACACACACCTTTGGGCGCGGCCCACGCCACAGCCTATGTCCACGCCCGGGACCTCACCGCGACGGCCACCAACTGCCGGGCGCTGCGGGCCAGAGACGGCCACACACCGGTGCAGCGCAGGCTCCGCGTCCGTAAGGAGCGGCTCTCCGGCGTCGCCGTCCTCCCACAACCGTGCCTCCTATGCGGCGGCCCGGAGGAGACCCGGGTGCACATGCACGTGGGGTGCGCCCACTCACGGCTTCTCTGGCCCCACTACCGCCAGGCGGTAAACGAGGTGGCCCGCCACCTCCCGGCCGGGGACAAAGCCCTGTGGGTGGCCTCGTGGCGCTCCGCAGGCGCCACATGGACGGAAGTCTTCTGCTCCAGACTGGTGCCCGAGGACGCGGAGGCGCAGCTCCGCGCCATAGCCCACTACGACCCGCCAGGAGGGACCTCTGTGGACGATTTCCTCCACCACATGCTCCGCTAGGGGGACTTCGCATGGGAGTTTCGCAACGACTGGCTGGAGCAACTCCTCCGCGAGCCCCTAAGCGCGGCGGCCCGGGCGCACCAATGGCTCGCCGCGGCGGAGGGAGACCACCCCCCCCCTCCCCCGCGCCCTGACAAGGACTTCGTAGCCTCCCTCCGTGTCGTGAATGACACCCTGGAGTGCCCGCCACAAGGAGGCCCCCAACCGTACCAGGACCTGCTGGGGGGGTTCTCGAAGCACCTACAAGAAGCCCTCTTCCAACCGTGGATCATCGGGCGCGGCTCAATGACCGCGTGGGAGGCACGCATAGTGGGTGAGGAGTGGGCCCGCGAGTGGAGCGGGTGGTGCGCCGCCACGCGCGCCCCGGAGACCCCTGCGCAACGATACGCCGCCATTCCGCTCGAGGGATGGGGGCCAGACACCCGGCCGAGACCCACCGTGATCCGTGGGGCGGGACATGACCACCCGTGGGACGCGGTGACGGGCGAATGGCTGCAAGCGGCCCCGGGGCCGCAAACAGGATGGACTGGGGACGTGTCCTCACTCATCAGGACACCCGTCCCCCCCCGCATCGTCCTTCGCGCCGCCAACGTACTCGGGGCTACGGAGATACGCAAAAGGGGACACGCCGCGGCCACCGTTCGATGGCACCCCCCAGAGGACGGGGCCGCTCAGCTCGCCATGGCGCACTGCAAAGCTGGGGGGCCGGTATACGACGACGCCCTGTCCCGGCTGGGCGACACCCAGGGGCCCTTGCTCCTCATGCTCCCCACCAACATCGCAGCCGCGCTGCGCGAGGAGCTGGACGGCTGCGAAGGGCTGCGAGTGGGGTGGGAGGCAGTCGCGGACGGCACCCTACTGGCCCTCCTCCACCGGGACGCCGGAAACGGGTGCCAATGGGATGCGCTGGCGCCCCACCTCACCGGGCGCCACGTGTACATGGCAACCCCCCCCCAGGGGCACCCCCGCCCGGCGTGGGACGACCTCATCGCCGCCTTCCATGACAACGGGATTCTCCCCGACGACACGTGGCGGGAGGTCCAGCGGAAGACGCTCGGCAGGGACTACCGGCGCCGCGTCCGCGCCCGCCTGCTGGAGATCCGGGACCCCCTCCGACAGAGGTGGGACAACCTCTGGCTCCGCCATCTCGACCTTTGGTTGCCGCCCTCCCACCTCCCACACACCTGCTGGCTCTGCGGAGAATGTGACACGGTGTCCTCCACAGCGTCGACAGGCGCCAACAGGTGCGCGCGGTGCGCCCAGGTGGCTGCGTGCCCCTGGCCCGAACCTCCCGCAGGCCCGCGCAGGCGCGCAGAGGAGGAGGCCCTGCACCAGCGCATCGAGGGGGCACATGCCTTCTCACATGAACGCGCAGGCCCCGCGGGCGCTGCCCTTCTGTGGATCCACGTGCACCTGTGCGACCCCACATCCGTTGCGCACCTGTCACACGTGTTCGCGCCCTGACCCCCACCCGCCGCTGCCCTTTGCAGAGCCCGCAGTACCATGCCAAGCCGACGGTGGGATGGGCCGGGACACGCCAGGGCCCGCCGGAAAAGCGCAGGAGGCGACCGTCCGGGGCCTAGTGGCGGACGCGGTGGCGGAGGCGCACGAGGCGCACGCTGCCGCACGGCGTGACCTGACGGGCAGTGCGAGGGCTTTCCTCAAGGAGACTGCCCTCCCGGCCGTCCGCGCCTTGAACGGAGCAGGGGCCCCTACGCTGCTCCCGGCGATGCAGCGGATCGTGAACGCCATCCAGCCAGGGCTCATCGGCCCGGAGGTGGCCCTCTACGGGCACTGGAAGGAGTGGCACGAGTCCAACCGGTCGGACCGGCCCCTGTCCATGGGGGACACCCTGCGGCTGACGGGTGCGGCGTCCGCCATGTCCCTCTGCAGCAGCGCCCCAGCCCTGCTGCACGCCCTCACGACGGTCTACCCCGGGGACACGGCCCCGTACCTGAACGGGGCGCGAGCCACATACCCGGGGGGAGTGTCTGAGCTTGATGCGGCGCTCCACCTTCTACACCGACCGGACGAGGACCTGGAGGTGGGCGAAATCACGGTGTTCGTGGAAGACGCGGACGAGGCGCCCGCCCGCCCGCGGCCGACCAACCCGGTGTACGAAGGCACCAGGCCGACCCCCCCGTACGCCATCGTATGCGAGGCGTTCCCCAGGGAACCTACCTGGTGCCCCGCCCTCCCGTCGGCGACGCACGCCCCCCTGCGGCTGGGCCAACCCAGACCTGTGCCCCCCCCTCTCCAGAACCAGGGGTGCCCACCACAGGGGGCAGGTCCTCTGGCGAGAGTGCCCTGGCAACCCCCTGCTTCACCTCGTCACCGCGACCCGCGGAAACCCGGAACGGGTCCTGGGGATCACCCCCACCCACCTCTATGGGGCAGCACCCGTACCCCGCCCCCCCCTCCCGGCGCCCGCGGCGCGGGACGGGGTACACACCTTCCTGCGAACACAGAAGGTCACCGCCGTTACGGGGGTCCACCTAGTGCGGCTCCCCCTGGCACCACCTGACGACCCCCAGGGGCCCACGGCCCTGAGCCCCGCCCCAGACTGGGAGCTGTGGCGCAACGCGTGGACCGCGTGGCTCCCCCGCCTCCCCTCCCAATGCCGATGGATGGCCGCCGGCCCCAGCCCGTACGGGGCTGACGCCACAGCCGGCCCCCCACCCCCTCCCCCCTTCCCCCCCGCAGAGCACCACACGGCACTGCCCACGGCACGACACTGATGTACCGGGAGGTAGTGGGAGGGGCGCACCTGCCACCACGCATGCCTACCAGGATAACAGTGATGGTAGACTCCGATGGCTCCCCCCAGGCGGGACGACCGCCACCACCTCCGAAGCCGCTCCCCGCTCCCCCGTCTCCCCGGAGTGGACGGGGGAGACCCCCGCGGAGCGCGAGGAGGGGAGGCTGGCGGAGGCGGCGGTGCTGGTCGGGCCGCTGGCTGGGCAGGCCCGGCCGGCCTCTGCTGACACCGGGCCATCGACCCAGGAGCCTGAGCCAGCCAAGGTGACCGCCCCCGCCGCCCAAGCAGC
Organism: Eutreptiella sp. 'Long Island Sound 2002'; assembly: GCA_964036045.1. NCBI lineage: Eukaryota > Euglenozoa > Euglenophyceae > Eutreptiales > Eutreptiaceae > Eutreptiella > Eutreptiella sp. 'Long Island Sound 2002'. The sequence goes on along the minus strand of OZ038380.1, from coordinate 65,776,399 downwards.
AAGCCCTGCCGCCCCGCCCCGGGAGGGGGCCCGAGACGCGCGGGAAGCGGAGACCGCAGCCCCAGCGAGCCACGCCGCGGGCCCGACTGCGGCCCCCGGCACGCCGCCGACACGGGGGGTAGCCCCGGCGCAGTAACCGGGCGCATCGCCGAGGGCTGCCGCAGCCGCAGAGGGGAGCGGGGAGGGCGCGCGAGGGGTTGCGACCGCGGCCCCTGCGAGCCGCGCCACCGCCTCGGCCGGCCACGCCGCGGCCCCCAGCACGCCGCGGAAGCGGGGGAAGGACCCCGCACGGGCCACGGGCGCCTCGCCGGCGGCCGCCGCAGCAGCAGCAGTGGGCAGGGAGAGCACGAAGTACCGCGCCCAAGCCAACCCCACCCACACCCACACCAGCCCCCCCAAGCCGTTCCCCCCAAAGCCCTTCCCCCCGGGGCGGACGCGGCACGTCCGCCCCCCGGCGCCCCACCGCTCGCCGCTGGGCGTCACGCTGCCGCAGCTGCAAAGGCAGCGGGACGGCCAGCGCGTGATCCAGGACGGACAAGACGGGGGCGCGGAGCGGGGGACAGGAGGCAACAGGGGAAGTGCCCAGGAGCACGCGCAAGGAGCGGGCGAGGGCACGCGCGGCAGGGTGTAAGTGCGCAGCAGCGGAGGGGGACAGAGCGCGGGCAGCGGACGGTGCGACTCAGGGCAGTGGGCCGGGAAGGGGCCAGGGCCTGAGAAGGGCGCACAGGGCCGCGGGCAGGGCTCCCAGGTGCAGGGAGCGGGGCGGGGGACGGTGGGCGAGCGGGCAGGCCAGGTGCCGGAAGGGGGCCCAAGGGCAAGGGCAGGGGCGCCGCGGGCCCCAAGGGACAGGCGGGACGGGGCATGGGAGCCCGGGGGGAAGGGCGGGTCAAAGGGAGGGGGGCGGGGGGCGGGGCGCCCCCGCAGCTGGACGTGCAGCCGGTGAGGTGCATCCCCCCCGGCATCCAACAGATGCCGGCGCACCACACCCACCACCACCACCACCACCACCACCACCTCTACAACATCGACCCCGACGCCGGCGAGCTCATCCCCTCCAAACCCCCACGACTCCGGCACCAGCCAGCCCTCCCCGCGCCGAGAGTGGAGCCGGCGCGGATGGCCTCGGCGGGGGGGGGGCGGGGCGCGGCATCGGCGCCGCAAGCACAGGGGCAGCAGGGGAAGCCCGCGCGAGGGGCAGAGGGGGCCCGGCCCTTTGACCGGGACTGGGGCGGGGTCCCGGACCCTCTGGGGGATGAGGCCCTCCCCCTGGTGGGGGAGGTGTACGGGTGGTTGAGCTGGGCCAACCAGGGGACCACCAGGGGGTTGAGGAACCGGCCCTTCGATGCCGTGCTCCTAGGAAACCGAGAGGTACCTCCGGGGGGGTGGGCAGCCCCAGAGGACCACGAGAGGGTCCTCAGGTCAGTGATCCGGGCAACGTGGCCCGACAGGGGGCCGACGTGGCCGGCCTTCCTGGAAAGGAAAGCGGTACTCCGCATCACGGATGCGGACGCCAACAACTGGCTCCCCCCGGCCTTGCGCTGCGCCCTCGCCCACTGGCGCTACCGCCGGCCCAACCTGCCGCCGCCACAGCCCCAGCCCCCACACAAGCGGCGGCGCAGGTGACAGCCCAGACGGCGGACGCGAGAAAGGGGGGGGGGGAGCTTGGCCCCCTCACCCACACCCCCCCCATGGTACGGCGTGACGAAGGAGCGCGCGCCACCTCCCGCGGGAGGAAGGGCGGAGACAACGAGCGCAGGGGGGAACCTACTGCCCCGCAGCCCGCTAACCGCTGACCGCTAACCCTCATGGCCGCCCCAGGCCGGCCAGCGCTGGGCGACGACGGCGGGGGGGACCAGGAACCCCAGCGAGGGCCTGCACGAGGGTCCGACTCTAGGTAGAGGGGGGCGGGGGAAGAGTGCGACCCCCCGGCCGACGGCTGGCCCCCGGGGCCGGGACCGCCATGCCGCCCCGCCTCGGCCGTCAGGGGGCGGCGCCAGGGGACCAGAGGCCCCCCCCCACCCCCCCCCCCCCCTCCTCCCCCCCGGGCCCAAGAGCGGACGGAGGCGGACCGAAGAAACGGCGGCTCCGCACCCCCCCCAAAGAGGCCGCTGCACCCGGGGTGAGGGGGCACCACAGCCGAGGCAGGCGCCCGCACACCCTGCCCGCTGCCGGCTGACGGTGGACCGGCGGCGCCCAGGACGGCGCAAACGGAGCAGCCTCTTCAAAGGCCGGCCCGGTAAAGACGGGGGCGCGAACCAGGGCGGGGGGGTTCCCCCCCTCTCCCCCCCCCCCCCCGCCGCACTGACCCATTGGCGGCCGACCGGACCGCGCCCGACGCCCGCGGCCGCCCGTAACCTCCACGGCACAAGTATACCCCGGGGGGGCACGCCGGAGACAACAAATGGCAGGCGGACGCCCGACGGGGCGGGGGGGCGGGGGGGGCGGCCCCCAAACCCCCCCCCCCGCTCCCCCCCACCCAGCTTGGGGGCCACAGGAGCGACCCTCCGCCCCCCTGGAGCCGAGGGGACGCCCCCCCTCCCCCAGAAGGGACCGCGACGCGGGGGGGGGGGGGTGTGGCTGGACCTGCACACCGCGCGCCCCAGCGCCCCCAGCCGCTTGCTTCCGCGGGGGTCGCGGCCGACAGGCGAGCCCACACCAGCGCGCCGGAGCAACGCGCGGACCAAGCCTGGGGGCGGCGCACGGTGGCGCACCAGAACAGTATGGAGGCCGCGCCCCCCACTCAGGGAGGGCGGAGTGGGGGTTCAGGTCGGCAGGGGCCCCCAGGGAAGCGGTCCACGGGCCGCCCCTCATCCCCCCCCAGCCCGGGGCGGCCCCGTGACCCCGACCGCACGCGCACCCCGGAGGGGAGTGCCCTGACAACACGGAGGAGCCAGGATGGGGAACCGCGGGCCGCCACCCAGAGGGGGAGCAGGGAGGCCGCGACGCGACCACCCCCCCCAGCCCCCCCACCGCGGGGGCCCCGGCCTCCAGTCCCCGAGGCAGGGGGGATGGTCCCCCCTCCCCCGCCCGAGGGAGGAGCCGGAGCGCAGCCCCCCCTCCCCGCCCAGCCGCCGGCTCCCACAGGAACCGCGGGGAACAAGCGAGCCCGCGCCAACGCGCCAGGACGCCGCACAGATCGCGCCTAGTGAAGGCGGGCAACCACGAACCGGAGTGGTAGGGGGGGCCAAGCCCCCCATGGACAGAACGATGCCAGTGACACCCGCTTTGTTGACTGCCCATGGAAGGCAGAGGGACGGAACGAGGTAGAGCGACCCCCCGCCCTACAGGCCCCCCCCGGCCGCACAAACGGGGGGCACGGTGCACGGGCCGCCCCCCCCTCCCCAGCCCGCCCCCCGGCACACGAACGCCACGGACCCGCCCCGCGGCACGCAGTCCCCACAGGGCAAGGGGACAGTGTAGGGCCCCCACACCCACACACCCGTGCCCACAGCACCTGGGTAGCGGACCCCAACAGCCCGCCCAGTGGTCGGGCAGTCGGGGGAGGGGGAGCGCCTGACCCCAGACGCCCCTCGCAACAGTGGAAGGCACCCCCCCGGGGGACGCGCTTCCGCCACCCCCACAACCCCAAGCCAAGTAGGGGGGAACCGGGAACGGACCGCCCCCCCCAAAGCACGCCAGACAGAGCAAGGGACCGGGGCAGGACACGCGGAGGGGCACAGACTACGTGGAACGGCCCTACCAGCGCCCAGTGCCGGGACCGCGCGGGGTGCGCACGCCACACCACCCAGGGGGGGGGGGGAGCGGACGCCGCGAGAGCGCGAGCGCACACACACGCAAAGGGCACGCGGGGACTACCAGAAGGGCAACCGGACCGAGGTCGCGGAACGCACAGACCGCATGGAATGGCGTACCAGCGAGCGAGGGTAAGGGACACCCGGACGGGACGGCCCGCCACACACAGCGCGGGACACGCGGGGCGGGAAGGGGGAAACGAGAGAGACACAACGCCAGGTACCGGCCCGAACCCCCCGAACCGGCCGCGAGCGCCGCGCACACAGGGAGGGGGCACTGCACCCGCCAAGGCAGTAGTGGCGCATTGCGCCACGCCCCAACCCCTAGGCTAGGCAGCCTCCGCGCCAGCCCAAGGGGGTCCCACTGGCGACAAGCCAGTAGCACAGGCCTGGCGGCGCCGGTGCCCCGGGCGACCACGCATTAGGAGGGCGACGCGGTGGGTAAGCGCCTGCAGCCACGGCTGCGAAGTGATGCACTGACCGGGGAGTGGCGAAACGGGGAAGCCGGGTAGGGACGGGGCTCCAAGCCCTGTGAACTCGGGGGACTCCGCCACCAGGCAGGAGGTGCGTCTTGGTGGGCCCCCCGCTAGGACCCGTTGGGGAGGATATCACCTGGCCCGACCAGGTGGCCCCCCGGGGCCGAAAGGCGTCTAGTACCAGCAAAATTGAACCTCAAACCTCAAACCTCTTTTTGCATTGGTCAATCCGCTTATCCTTGGGGACCTTTTCGAGGTGGGCTTGGAAGTATGCCCGCTTGTCCTCCTCGTACATTTTCACATCTTGTTGTCGTGCTTATGGGATCACCCTTTCCCATGGCAGACCCAGCCTCCACCATGTTCCCGCCGATATTTGGTAAAGCTCAACAGGGGATTTCCAATTCTCTGTGGCTCCTTTCCTTGACGGGGTTGTGCTTTCCTTTACTTGCACTTGTCATGACCATACGCCTTCGTGTTGTGGGCTACAAACGCGAACAAGTTTGCATCTTCATGGTCTTCTCGAGTCATGTACTCCCCGCCCGACGATGTCTTTCCATCCTTAGACCCTGGACTTTGATTTTGATCTTCCGCGGCGGTTGGTTCATCTTGAATTTCCCGATAGTTCCGATTCTGCCGGCGATCGCGATTCTCATGGCCGTGGCGGTCCTTGATGTGAGCTTCACTTTTGGAATTAAGCTTCCATTCCACGCTCACCTATTGGACTATTGAGTCCAGGCTCATGCGGGCTGGGATCATCTGCATCCTCAGTCTTTGTGCACACCTCCATTCCACGTTGTTGAGCCGCAAGAGACGTCTTCCGGCCATGTCCCCGACCATCTCCACTTAGACCGAATGCTTCATGGAGATCATCCGGTCTGGCTTTGCTAAGTTTTTCCTGAAGGACTCCATGATACGAGGTAGGTAGGTAGGTAGGTAGGTGGCTGCTGTTGGTCGTGGAGAGGCGCCCCGTGGTTCCTGCTGGCGTCGCCGCTGTGACGGACAGGGAGAGGCTCCGTGCATTATGGAGGGAGGCGGCTTACATGCCACTAGACCGTGAAGCGGAATCGGTAACGATCCCCGCGTTTGCATTTTTGTAGCAGAGCTTAGCGTTGCGAAGGCTTCTGGCGCATAGCGTGAAGTCCACGCAAATGACGTAATTTTGCATCAGGAGAGTGACTGAAGGCAGCCGATAGCTGCCGTTACGTGTTTTTTTTTTGGCATTTTTTTTTTATATAGTTAAATTCTGTAGCATAATATATGCGATTTGCGTCGTGTATGATAACTCTGTTTGTTACGGAATCTGTTTGTCTTTGACGTTCAGGTTTGTGTCATATGGGAGGACCGTCCAAGGTTCTCAGAATTATTTGTAGGCCGACACTGGCCTGAACGCCGCATCCCTCGTCCTGAGGCAGCATGCCAGGGCATCGTGGACGCAAGCAACGCCCTCGTGGAGGGCCAAAGGTCGTGAAACACACCGGCGGCGCTTAGCATCGTGGCAAGAGCGCCCTCGTTGAGGACCTACGGCTACTGGCCTCTTGCGCTCAGCATCGTGGAAGCTGAAAACCGGAAGGTCTCAGCCTATGTTGGATTCACTGAAAGAAACCCTCGATACAGGTTAGACCTCCTGTGGATTTGGTGCGCTGCGTTTGCCATTGGGTGCCAGCAAGGCTTGGACGATCAAAGGGTTTTCTGTGTTTGCATGCAACGAGCAGCAAGATATTTTATTATCAAAATCAACCTGTGGTTCAAAAAGCTCGTAAGGTGTTCAGCTTTTCTCACGTGAAAGCAAAGCAGGACGAAGAGTGCAGCGGCAAAGTATGCAGAAATACCAAGGGATCAGCATCTTGTTTTTTTGACGTCAAAGCAAAGCAAGGCCAAGAATTGTTTTTCTCACGTCAAAGCAAAGCATTCCCAAGACAAGCTGTGATAGCAAAATGGCAGACAAAACAGTGGCGCAAGAAAGGGAAAATCAGTGCAAGGCAGAGATCAAAGAAACACGTTCAGCGCAGTGTCCCGTGAGTCTCAAGGGTCGAAGGCCTCACGCTCCGCGAGGCCCCACGGTACCGCTTCAAAATAATTCTGAAGGAGCGTCTAGCCGCCTTAGAGGCGTTCGATCATATGTTGCAAGCAGCCGCGTCTGGAGTGGACGACCAAACCGAAGATTCCCGAATCCTTAGAGGGGTACACGTTCCGTGCCAGCGTGTACACAGTATTGGTGCTCCCGACCATGGTCCACAGTTACAGCGCGCGGTGAAGAAAGGTGCACAAGGCCAGCATCTGTGCTGCACGGAGGCCATGATGCGTCGGAGAGGACAACATCGATGCAGGCCTTCGTTCAACCTTCGAGGTCTCAGCGAGAGTCGCCAAGTAACGCCAGAGAAGCCCGTCTTCGCGGCCGACGACCTGGCTAAGCTCTTAGGAGGGGCGTGAAGCGGAGTTGGTAACGCTCCCCGCGTTTGCATTTTTGTAGCAGAGCTTAGCGTCGCGAAGGCTTCTGGCGCATAGGGCAAAGTCCACGCAAATGACGCAAGCTTGCATCAGGAGAGTCACTGAAGGCAGCCGATAGCTGCCGTTACGTGTTTTTATTTGGCATTTATTGTTTATATAGTTAAATTGTGTAGCATAATATATGCGATTTGCGTCGTGTATGTTAACTCTGTTTGTTACGGAATCTGTTTGTCGTTGACGTTCAGGTTTGTGTCATATGGGAGGACCGTCCAAGGTTCTCAGAATTATTTGTAGGCTGACACTGGCCTGAACGCCGCATCCCTCGTCCTGGGGCAGCATGCCAGGGCATCGTGGACGCAAGCAACGCCCTCGTTGAGGGACAAAGGTCGTGAAATACACCAGCGGCGCTTAGCATCGTGGCAAGAGCGCCCTCGTTGAGGGCCTACGGCTACTGGCCTATGGCGCTCAGCATTGTGGAAGCTGAAAACTGGAAGGTCTCAGCCTATGATGGATTCACTAGAAGAAACCCTCGATACAGGTTAGACCTCCTGTGGCTTTGGTGCGCTGCGTTTGCCATTGCGTGCCAGCAAGGCTTGGACGATCAAAGGGTTTTCTGTGTTTGCATGCAACGAGCAGCAGGATATTTTATTATCAAAAACAACCTGTGGTTCAAAAAGCTCGTAAGGTGTTCAGCTTTTCTCACGTGAAAGCAAAGCAGGACCAAGAGTGCGGCGGCAAAGTATGCAGAAATACCAAGGGATCAGCATCTTGTTTTTCTCACGTCAAAGCAAAGCAAGGCCAAAAATTGTTTTTCTCACGTCAAAGCAAAGCAAGCCCAAGACAAGCTGTGATAGCAAAATGGCAGACAAAACAGTGGTGCAAGAAAGGGAAAATCAGTGCAAGGCAGAGATAAAAAAAACAAGTTCAGCGCAGGGTCCCGTGAGTCTCAAGGGTCGAAGGCCTCACGCTCCGCGAGGCCCGACGGTACCGCTTCACTGGTGGCCCCGAACAAAGCGGCCCCGGGCAACACCGGGAGGGCTATTGGCCGCCAGCGTGACGTAAGCGTCACGCCGGGAGGGTGTATTCCAGTGCTTGCGCACCTCACCTCCTTTGGGCGGAACCGTAGGGGTTCAATGGAATTCCTGGCGTATCCCGTTCGCAAGGCATGCTAGCGGCGCCTTCTTGGTACTTGGGTTCCGAGGTGCTTGGGTGTCGCACGCTCCGCCTCGAGTCCCAAAGCAGCGCAGGCCTTAGGATGCAGCCTTAGCCCCGGACTCCGGATCTCATTTGGCCGGGTCACCTGCATGGCACGGGCTGCCTCAGTGTCCGGGCTATGGGAACTGGGCTTCCTACTGTTGTGTGGCGCATGCGCTTGGGTTTGAGGCTTGCCGTTTTCTGGTCCTTCCTGGTTTGGATTGTTCTGGTGTGTGCTCGTGTTTGGGTCTTCGCCTTCTCTTCGCAATTCCTGGCCGGGGCTTGCGGTTTGTGCGTATGGGTACGGGTTGTGCCCTTCTCTCGCCTTTTTTGGTTTGGGGTTTGCGGTGCATGTGTTTGCGTGCGGGTTGCGGGGTTGATTGTGGGTGTGTGAGGGTACGTGGGTCGCCCTCGTCCCGCCTTTCCTGGCTGGGGCTTGCGGTTCGTGTCTGGATCCGGGTCGGGATGTAGCCTCTCCCTTCTTGGCCGGGCTTGTGCTATGTCTGTGTGTTGGCATTGGCTTCCTCCATACCCCGCCATTCCTGGCCTGGTTTTGTGGCGTGTGGTCCAGTTTGAGTTTCAGCTGAAGCCTGCCTGTTGTGGTTGGTTGGGGTCTGCCGGTTGGTGTTCACCCGGCTAGGGTGTGTAGCTATCTTGTGTTGGGTGGGGGTCCCTCGCCGTTCCTGGCGGAATGTCCTGTCGGGTGCGGTTGTTCCTCATCGATCCTGGTGGTTGTCTGTCCCTGCCTCTCTCACGGGGCTGCTGCTGTCTGTGGTGGGGGGTCCTTGGGGGGCCGCAGTGGGTGTTGTTCTCCACCTTTTTTTTTTGTGGGCTGGTGCTGGCTGCGGTACGGGCGGTGGTTCGCCCCGCGTGGTGGTGCGTCTTGTGGGTGTTGCCTCCCGCCCTTCCCTGTTGGGACCCGTCGCTGGTTGTGGCGGGGGGGCTCCTGTGGTGTGGCTTTCGGTTCTTTCGCGTTGCCGGCCACTGGTGGCTGTGGTGGGTAGTGTTGTTGACTGTTTCGGCCCTGATCCCCATCGTCGCTGCCCCCCCCCTTTTTTTGCCCAGGCTGTGCGGCCCTGCCTCCCTGCCAGCAGTCCTTGCTGTGTCCGCGGCGCTGTGGTTGGTGATTGCCCCTTCCCAGGCAGGGGGCTGGTGTCGGCCCCTCCGGGGTGTTCTTTCTTCGGGCCCAGCGGTTGTTCCGTGGCCGTTGTGGCCCGCCTTTGCTGGGGGGGCCTGTCGCCGGGCTGGGCGGGGTGGACTTTCCGTGTCTTAGCGGTGGGTCCTGTGGGTGAAGCCCGTGGTCTCGCCTGGCCGGAGGGTTGCCTGCCTTGCTCGGGTGTTTGCTTGGCTTTCTGTGGCCTGTGGCTGTCGCTCCTGCCGTCCTCCGCCCGTGTTGGCAGGTTTGTCATAGTGGGGCCTGGAGGGCTGCCCCTATGGCCTGTTCCGGCAGTTTCCTGCCTGTATGTGGGCGGGGCTTCCCCCGCACTTTTTGTTTTTGGGTTGGAGGTTTGCCTTGTACTGCCTCTGCCCTCCCTTGGCCGGTGCATGCACTGCTCGGTGAAAAGCGTGACCATCTGGACTCTTGACGGTGCTGTGGCGTGTTGCTGTGTTGTGCGCGGCCTTGGGCAGTGCCCCGGCTCTGTGAGGAGTGTGGTCTATGTACACGCATGGGCCGGCGGCCCGTCCTGTTCGTTCACGTTCTGGCTCTTCCGGCTGGGTGGTTGCGTCAGCCGGTTCTCGGCGTGCCTGGGGTCAGGGGGGGGGGGCGGGCGGTGGCTGGGATATTTCTTTCGGGGGGGGCTGCCCGGTGTTCCCCCGTGCCTGTGGTTCTTGTCGCGGTTTGGCGGGTTTAACTTTCCTTTGGCCCGTGGTGGTTTGTGCGGCCGGGGGGGCCGAAGGGGGATGTTTCTGGTTCTTCTGATCCCTTGACCGGCGCCCTAGCGCGGGAGGGGGGGTGTACCGTCGGGTGTGAGGTGGTCGCCATCTCTTGGCCCGTGTGGTTCTGAGCGTTAGGCTAACGGTTAGTGTCTGGCGGGCTACTGTGTTGTGGTGTTCGGTGCCCATGGCCATTGCTTCCTCATCATTGGGGCGAGACGTGGTTTGATCAGGTTAGGCCGACTGTGAGCTTTACGTTGGTTAGTCAGTTCCATACTCTTTAGTCTGGCGTGGGGTGGCTGCGGCGAGCGTCAGGCTGGTGGTTTTGCTGTGAGGGTCTCGGGTGGGGGCTCTGTGCGCGCTCAGGTTATTCGGTTGGTTGGTGGCGGGTGGGCGTGGCTTGGTGTGGTGGATATTGTTTTACTGGGTCGGTGTCGTGGCGGGCCTCGGTGGGACGGCTGGCCAGTCACGGCGGGCGTGTGTCCGTGGAGTTGCTCACCCTTGGGGCCTGTGCCTTGGTGTGAGGGTGTCCCGTGCCCTCTGGGGGGTCTCCTTCACTAGGAGTGCGCCGGGCCCCGCAGGGTGGGGTGGTGTGGCCCCCTCGGCTTGGCTTGTTCCCCTCTCGCGGGTGTTTGCCTTTCTCCCTGTCACCGTGTCGTCTCCCGTCCCCGGTGTTGTGGCCCTTGCCCCTTTCCTCCCCTGGTGTTAGTGTCCTTGTGTCCGTGCGCTGGCCCCTTCAGTGCAGGGTGGCCGGGGTTGTCGCCTGGCGGTTGGGCTGCGGTGGTGGTTTTTGTGGCGGACGGCATTCTGGGTGCCCCCTTTGGTGGTGTACACCTCTCACCTTGTGCAGGGGCCGGCGGTTGCTGGGCTTGACACGGTGCGGTGGTTGCGGCTCGTGTGGTGTCTGGTCTAGGTTCCTGCGGCGCGACTTGGTGGGCGTGTGCCCCTGGGGTTGTCGGCCTTTGGGGCCTGCGCCCTGGTGCGGTGATGTCCCATGGGGGCCTTGCGGTGGGTCTCGCATGGCAGGCTAGCCTGCGGTGACTCGATGCGCGAGCGTGGGGCCGTGCTGGTTCCTCCGGTGCGGCGCCTCCCCCCCCTGTGGGTGTTTGCCCTGGTGCCTGTCTTCGTACCGTCCCCTATCACCTGCGCTGTGGCACCTGCCCTTTTCCTCTCCCGTTGTTGGTGCTCCCTCGGTGGTTCCTTGCTCCTGTGATGTGTTGCACCCGGTGCCCCTGTTTTTTGTGGGTGCGTTACCCCCACCCTGCGCCTTCCCTCAGCCCTTTGTTGTCGGCCTTTCCTTTGCCCTGCTCCTTCCTGGTTCCCCTTTGTGGGGTGGTGCTGGGCTGCCGGGTGCGCTGATGGCCCGTGCTTGGGGTAGGGCGGTCCGGAGCCACCGGCGGAGGATTTCGGGGGCAGACAGGGGGTGGAGACCCTGAACCACGTCCCAGAGGAGCGTTTCCAATACGCTCTGCGGCATGGCGGCCTCGAGGGGCTGTTGTTGGGGTCCCAGGGGTAGCGGGCGAGGAGTTCCTCGAAGGTGAGGAGGCGGTGGCGCCCCTCTCGCCTGCCCGCCCCCCCTGCCCACCTCAGCCGGTGGCAGAGCTCTCGCAGGGTGGGGGTGGACCACCAGGTGACGTCGGCGGGGGAGTACAGGCAGGGCCCTGAGCTTGTGGTCTTAAAGCGGCGGTGGAGGGGTTAGGAGACACGTGTCAATGGCGTGGAGAGCGGGAAGCGCGGGGCCAGGGCTGCTGTTGGTGCGGGGAGGGGGATGCGGACATGGGGCGGCGGTGGCCTGCGTGGTCGCGTCCCGGGGCACTGGCCCGGCGGGAGCGGGGCCCTGGGGAGTTATGGTGGCGCCGCGGGCAGCGGGAGTGGTGAGAGTGGGGCCTGGGGGGGGGAGGCGTGGTCGCGTTGCGGGCAGCGAGAGAGAGGGGGCGGGAGCCTCTTTCGGGGGGGGAGGGGGAGCGGTGCCGTTCCCGGGAGCGGCCTCCTTCGCGGGGCGAGCTGGGCCACCCGGGGGGCGACGGCGGTGCCGAGGGGGCATCATGCGTCTCTGCTGGGTAGGGGCAGGAGGGGAAAAACCTCCTGGCCCCTGTGCATCGGCTGCGTAGGGGGGTTCCGCCGGGTGGGCCGGGTGCGGTGGCGGGGTCGGCAGGTGGTACGGGTCCAGTGGTGGTTGGGGGAGCCGTCCTGGGTGGGGGTGGCCTTGGGGAGGCTGGGATCCTCCGGCGTGGGCCTTGCTCCCGTGCGGATACGGTTCTTGGTAGGGGGGGGGGCGATCCTTGGTGGTAGGCTGGGTAGTGGGATTGGGTGCCTAGTGGGTGTTCTAGCCATCCCAAGGATGGCCCAAGGATGCATGACTCGCCACCCTTTACACCCAGCAACCCACACACACCCGCCACAAATGGCCCGGGGCCCCACGAGACACCCACCCCACCCAGTGACCCAAACACGCCCACCAAGCGCAGGTCCGTAAGCCTAGGGCTGTCCTGCCTGGCGCCCGCATGCAGGCCATGAGAGCTTTTTCCCCCCGCGGACGCTGACGCGCGCACCCTCGTAAATTGCAGGAGCCCAGCCCAGTCACACCCAGTCAGTGGAGACCGCAGGCCACGCCTCCGGCACACAACGCTGCTGACAAGTTCGGCCTTCTGGGCCGCCTGATCGCGACCGGGCCCTTGCAGCCACGCGCCCCCACCCACAGCCCGAGGAGATGGCCTCCATCCTCCCCACGTTGGCGGCAGCGGAGGCCGCCGCAGCCCGCAAAGCCGCCCCTGCCCACATGGGGGAACAACTCGCATCCCTCGGGACCGCCACTTCTTCCCGGTCCTCATCCTTCTCATGGTCCTCCACCTCCTCCTCGCCCCTCACTGTCGCCCTCATCCACAAGGCCAGGGCCAAAGCCAAAGGCGCAGCCGCAAAGCCGGCTGTCAGCGCCCCGCGGACTGCCACACGGGCGGTTCCAGCACCCCGGCAGCAAGCCGCGAGCCCCAACCACCTGGAAGCGGTCCCCCCAAACCTCCGGGACAACGTCCTCCCCCACCTCGAGCCGGTTGCCAAACCCAAGCCCGACCCGGTACCGCACGCGGAGCCCCAGCGCCAGCAACAGCACCATCCGCAACAATACCAGCACCACCACCACCACCACCAGCATCGCCAACACAACCAACACAAGCACAAGCACCCCGAGCTGGCACAAACGGGGCGGCATCAGCAGCAACTGAAGCGCCTCCGTCACCGAAACACCGCCCATCGTGCCCCGTTCCCCCCTACCCCCAGCACAAACCGCCACCAGGGAGGGGGCCACGCGACACAACACCGTCCGAACCCTTCTCCATTTCCCCATCTCAAAACCTCCCGCCATCCGGCTCCCACAAACCACCAGCGCTGGCCAGACCAACCCGGGGACGTGGGACCCCTCGACCACGGGCTCCGTCAAACCCAACCCCAAACTGCCCCAACTATCCACCATCACCTGCATCCCCAAGGGCTGGAAATGATGCACAACCTCTTTATCCCGCCGGAGCGCCAAGGGATCCTGGGGGCGTACCCGAAGCACCACCAGCACCACCACGCCCATCACCACCACCACCACCACCACATCGAACACCATCACCACCACCACCAGCACCACCACCACCACCACCAGCCCCACCACCACCACCACTACCCGCCATCCTACCCCACCAGCCCGCAGCCCCCGATGCAGAGACAACACCACCACCTTTTGCGGGCGTTTGTGGGTTTTCGGGTGGCCGGGTGATCTTTGTCCTGGGGTCCCGGGCTGTGCGCGCTTGTGGGCGAGTGTGGACCAGCCGCCGGGGAGTGGGAAGGGAGGGGCAGGGTGTGTGGGGCGGGGATCACCTGTCTGTGTGCGCTTTCCTGCTCTTTGGCAATGGTCTGCATGTGTGGTCCTGTGTAGGTCTGGAGGTTTGAAGGTGGAGTTTGCCGTCCACCGCAGCCGCAGCGAGGATTTCGCAGATGCGTGTGCGCACTTTGTGTACCTCTCGGTCGGTGCGGGTACGTCAGGAATTGGCTAAGGCCCACGCACCGGACGACTCTGTGGAGGGCGTGGTACCCGCAGGTGGAGGGTTGTTGTGGCATGGGGGCAGGGTCCTTCCTTGTGTCCGGGCCTGCTTCGACTTGCGTGTGGGTGGTGGAGATGGCCCAGAACCAGGGCGCGGCACCTGTGGTTGCTCAGCGCAGCTTCATCCACTGGGACAAGCAGCGCATGGCCAGCCGTAGGTGGTAGCTGGCCCTACCCGAGGTAATTTGGGCCAGGGCGCGGGCCGGAGCTGGGTCTCCTGGCTGGAGGACGCCCCCGAGAACCCTGTGTGGGGCAGTGGGTTTCCCCACCGCCCCGGGGGGTGTGCTCGCTGCTGCGAGCATGGTGTCGGTCCCCCTAAGGACCCATGGGCCATTATGTTGTGGGCTGAGGGATGCTGTAGTGTGCACTACGTAATAGTGCCTGCACTTGAGGACTGTACACCAGACCTCCGACTGGAGCCGCTTGTTGTCTGTAGGTGGGGGGGGAGGTCATCGTCAGGGGTGTGCAGGCCGGTGGCAACGAGGGCGGTGTAGCGGTTGGGTCTGGTAGCCTTCTCCCATTCTTCCGGTTGGTTCGCGTCTGACGGGTGGTCCTTTTCTGCTGGGGCCCGTCGAAGGCGCGTGGTCCCTTTGTGGGTGTAGGTGTTGGTGTCCTGTGTCAGGGGCTGGGTCAACTCAATGGAGGGGATCCAGATGCGCTGGTCGCGTTCGTGCTGGGGAGCCCTCCAGAGGACGAGGTCCACGATGGCCTCGTGGAGGCCTTTCCCTGGGATGGTGAAGTCCCAAAGGGCCTTGATGGTGAGGGCGGTCCAGCTCTCTTGCAGGCGGTACCAGCCCAGGGGGTTTCCAAGGGCCCTGCGTTGGAGGGCTGCTCGGAGCAGCTTGGGGGCGTCGCTCCGCGCCACGGGGGGTCTGGCTGGTCGGGCTGTCGAGGTTCGGCGCCTCTACATCGATGTGCGCGCGTTCCCTGGTGGGCGTGGCTGGTCTGGGCGGTGCCAGCTGGTGTCCTGGGTGTGCGGCAGGTGGTCTCGGGCTGTCACAGGTGCTTGTGGTACGGGGGTCCTGTTGTGAGTGTTCTTCCAGGGCGCGCTGGTGGTTTCTTGGAGGCCTGTAGATGGCAATTGGGGGCATGTGTGTGCTGTTGAGTAGGTTAGTGCATATCTTGGGCATGTACGGCATGGTAATGGATCAGACGCATCATGTATTCCCTGGCAGTGGTGTCGATGAGTTGCTCCCTGTGTGCCAACAGGAGCCGTTCGCGGTGCGCCATTTGGGCGCTGCCGTGCGGACCGCCCCCATTTGGGGGTGCGGCGCTGCCTTCATCAGGTTTTCTGCGGGTTAGGTTAGGCCTCGTGGCAGGGCTTGTGTCACTGCCCCTCTCATGGTAGCCTCCTTGATCAAGGGATCCCTGAACAGGTGGCCGGCGGCCAGGTGTGCGTGGCTGTGCGACGGCTAGCCCTCGTGTTGCTGTAGGATTTTCCCTGGGGACCAGCCCACTAGTGTGTCTTTGCCTGGATGGAGGGGGCACGTCTTGAAGTGCTCCCAGTCCTCCCGGCTGGCTGGGTTGCATGAACAGCGGGTCCGCTCCCTCAGGGTTGTGCATGTGCTTGCGGGCGAGCCACCGGGCGACTCTAGTGAGGAATGGCCGTTGCTCTCTGAGGAGCTGGATGCGTCGCTTTTGCAGGCGGGCTGGGAAGCATGCTGGGCGGAGCGTTCAGTGGTAGAGGGGGACTTTCAGTGTCTCTTGGAGTTCCTGGATGTGTGCTCGGCTGTCCGCGTTGCCGAGTACCCGGGCAAGGTGTTGGATGGGGTTGGGGTAGTGGTACGCCCTGTCGTGTGCCCTCTGGTACCCAGTCTGCGGTCTGATTAGCTTCTGGCTTGGGGGTTAGGTGCTGGGGGTGTGTATGGCTTCTTTCCAGGTATGGCATCTCGAGGGCCGGCAGGTGCGTGTCGCGCTGGTGCACTACCGGGATGTCCTCCTTACCGTTCCCGTACTGGTGCCTGTGGGACTCCTGCTTCACCATGTGGAGTTGGACGTAGGGGCGGAAGGCTGCGGAGGGCTTTCCAGATCATCAGCGCTTGTGTGCCGAGGCTTATTGCGGTGGCCTTGTGGCGCGGCTGTTGTGCTATGCGGAGGAGTAGGTGTGTGTTGACAGTGGTGTCCACCAGAACCAGACTCCGATGAAGCGTGGGAGGTTGGCGAGCAGGGTAGCCACACGTCTGGTAATGACGTCTGCCATGGCCCTCAGTTGCCCGTGTGATGAGGCCCCGTACGTGGTGTGGCCCGTGTGGTGGTCCATGTGCTACTGTTTCCGGTGTTGGTTAGTCGTAGGGTGGCTCCCCCCATTGATTGGTGTGAGGGCGGACTCGCCTGAGGCATTGCTGAATAAAATGAGGTGCGCTGGTGATGGCTGTGGCACATACGACTTTATGACGTCCAAAAATCCCAAAAGCCTGCAGCAAAAAAAAACACCTTTTAAGCAGTTAACATACTGTGAATTGTGTTTCGGCGATCTGTGTGTCCATACAAAATCTATACATGTGTCCATACAACATCATAGAACATGCTTTGTTGCATCGAGCACCCTCGAAATGGGGGAGGTCTTCAACTGCTTGTTTGGGGCCAGACAACTAAATTTATGACCAGAAAACTGCCATTTTTGGCCGTTTTCTGCATGAAAAATGGCACATTTTGATGCATAGGCATGCTTCACATTGTGCTTTAGTGAACTATATGCCCCTAGAAACTGCTTTATTGCATCCAGCACCCTCAAAATAGGGGGGGTGGTCTTCGACCGCTTGTCTGAGGCCAAGAAAACTCAATTTTTGACCACAAATTGGCCATTTTAGGCCGTTTTTTTCATGAAAAATGGCACATTTTGGTGCATACGCATGCTTCACATTGTGTTTCTCTGATCATATGCCCCTACAAATTGCTTTGTCGCATCCAGCACCCTCAAAATAGGGGGGGGTCTTCAACTGCTTGTCTGAGGCCAAGATAAATTAATTTTTGACCACACATTGGCCATTTTTGGCCGTTTTGTTCATGAAAACTAGCAAATTGTGGTGCAAAAGCATGTGTTAAATCGAGCTTTTGTGATCTTTGTGCCACTACAACCTGTTCTATCGCATGCTGCAATCTCAAAATAGGGGGGGGGGTCTTCAACTGCTTATCTGAAGCCGAATGACTGAATTTTTGCCCAAAAAAACCCACCGGCCGTTTTTTTCATGAAAAATGGCAAGTGTTGGTGCATACACACGCTGTAAATAGTGTTTTCGTGATTCATATGCCTCTACAAACTGCGCTTTTGCATCCAGCACCCTCAAAAGAGGGGGGGGGTCTTCAACTGCTTTTGCGAGGGCAAAAACTCAATTTTTGACCAAAAATCGGGCATTTTGGCCGCTTTTGTCATGAAATATGGCAGGTTTTGGTGCATGCTCATGCTCTAAATCGTGCTTTGTGATTTGTGTGCCTCTACAACCTGCTCTCTCACATCCAGCACCCTCAAAATAGGCAGGGGGGCTTCAACTGCTTGTCTGAGGCCAAAAAAACAATTTTTGACCAAAAAAGGATTTTGGCACCCACCGTTGATATATCTTGATGCACGAGCATATAGGGTCACATATGGTGTTTTGCAAGGCCAAGCTAACCCCAGGAAAAAGGTGGAGCAATTTGAAATCTCATGATACCTACCCTAAATCTACCTATGCTAGAATTAGCCGTCAAACATGGCAAATATGGCTGTTTTGAGGCATTTTTGGCACCCGCAGTTGATATATGTTGATGCAAGAGGATGTAGGGTCACATATGTTGGTTTGCCAAGGCCAAACTAACCTTAGCAACAAGGTTGAGCAATTTCAAATCTCATGATTCCTCCCCTAAATCTACTTATGCGAGGAGTACAAGTTAAATAGGGCAAATATGGCCGTTTTGGGCAAATTTTGGTACCCGCCACTCATACATCTTGATGCACCAGCATTTAGGGTCACATATGGTGGTTTGTTAAAGCCAAAGTACCCTTAGGGAGGAGCTTGACCAATCCAAAATCTCACGAGACCTCCCCCAAATCCACTTATGCCATTTTCTTGGTAGAAAAGGGCCAAAAAGCGCCCAGAAAAAAGGCAATATTTTAGAAATATCCCCCCAACAATTAATGGGATGACCGTCAATTGAATACAGGAGCAGAGTATGAACGCGCTTGGCGGATTGTGTTTCTTAAATCGGCTTCACTACGCACACAATTGGCACAAATCTTGCAAAATGAGCCAAAAATGCTTGCCGCGGCGGGAAAATCGCGACAGCGGCGGTTTCTGCCGCAGTGGGGCAACTGAATTTTGGGATCTGGCGACATCGTAAAATCATATGTGGGAGGCGCCATGGATTCATGGGCAGGCAGGCGTATATGGCGTGGCCCGTGGTGAGATGGGCTACTGGGGTCCTCGGCTGCAGGATAGAGGTGGCGTACACTCTTACCTCTTTGGAGATGATGTGTTTTGCGCGGGGGGACACAGCTATGAGTCCTTGTTCTTGCTGCCCTTGTGTAAGGTAGGAGTAGATGTAGTGAAGGATGTAGGCGGAGTCGGGGTTCAGGCTTCGGCACGTGAGGGCTTGCGTTAGGTGTTCGGGCGTGTAGCACCAGCGGTGGAGTGGATAGTAGGGGTGTTCCTGTTTGCCCGTTCGCCTGGTTTGTACATGCTGTAGCAGATTGCGATCCCGGTGCGGTCGAGGCGGGGCCAGCTGGGTGTTGTGGTGAATAGCCATTGGGGTTTGTTGTCCGGGTCCCATGCCACAGTGGGGTTGGTGTTGGTGCGGTGGACCGGCAGGGCCACCCATGCGTAGGCCTGCGGTGGTAGGTGTGTTGTGGGGCTGGTGTGGTGGCGTGCTTTGAGATGCAATACGGGCCACGGTGTGATGGGTGCGTTGGTGTCACAGGCCCAACATGTACGGGACATTTGCTTTGAGTCAAGGGGAACCACCGGCAGGTCTCGGGGTGTCATCTGGTGTTGTGGTATGCGCACTTTGCACTGTGGTGGATGATGGTGGTGTGCGTGGGTTTGGCCTCGTTTGGGACCAATAGTAGGGTTAGCGGCGGGACCTTGCCCGTCACCGGGGGGAGGGGTTCGTGCTTCAAGCCGATAGGTGGGTGTGTAGGGCATCGTCGCTGGGACGGGATGTGGCTGTTGCGCTTTGAAGTCCGGGTGCACCGTGTTCATGTCTTTGTTGTCCAGCAAATGGTTCCCCGTGGCTTGTGCCGTTTGTGTGAGGTATTCGTGGAAGAGCCGCTACTAACGCCATGTGAGGAGCTGTAGGAAAGGGGTGTGGTGTGCCCCGCTGTGGTGGAGGACCCTCATTTGGGGGAGGGTGGCATATACAACTGTGATTGAGGCGCCGACCAGGTTGATGGTGTGGATGGTGCCTTTCGGGAGGTGGTGGAGGTCCCCGCAGTGGACTGCCAGGCGCCTATCTTCCTGGCAGGTGTGCCTGGTGAGGATGGCGTGGTGTGGGGGTGGGCACAAAAGCTGCAGGTTGTTCCAGATGTGGTCGTTGGTGTTGGTGGGCATGCCTGTCTGGTGGAGTATGCAGCATGGGCATGTGAGGCGGGCTTGTTGCGCAGCCTGGAGTCTGATCCTGGCACTTTCCGGGACCTCCGGGGAGTGGTTGTGGGTCATGCGGTGGAGGAGGAGCGTCGTGTGTCTGGTGTAGGCTGCCTTCACCTCGTCCCCTATGGCGTCTCCATAATGGGCCCATGCTGCACGGATGGCGCGGGTGAGTATGGAGGTGGGCCAGCCCCCGTGTGCTGCCCATGCCTTGGTGACAGCGCGTGTTGACGGTTGGTTGGCGCTAGTGAGTCGTGTTAGGCGGAGTGCTTGGAAGCCTATGGAGGCGTTCAAGACCCCCTTGAGGTGGTATGTCAAGCTTTGGTGTGATACGGAGAGGGCTTTAGTGGCCGGGGGCGCACATCCTGGGAGGTGGGCGAGGTGTGCCTGCAATTTGGATGGAGGGTGGTATCGTTGGGTTGGGCGGTCTGGAT
Organism: Eutreptiella sp. 'Long Island Sound 2002'; assembly: GCA_964036045.1. NCBI lineage: Eukaryota > Euglenozoa > Euglenophyceae > Eutreptiales > Eutreptiaceae > Eutreptiella > Eutreptiella sp. 'Long Island Sound 2002'. Next base: position 65,756,578 of record OZ038380.1, on the reverse strand, counting down.
CACTCCCAAGTGGGTGGTGGCTTCCATGACATTCATGGGGGGCCCTTGTGCTCCCAGGGTGGGGGCTCTGGCAGCCCCTCTGATCATGGCTGGCAATTTGGTAGGTGGACGATGAGGTTTCCTCTAGGAGAGGTAGGAGATGGTCACGTCCAGTAAGTGGTTGGCTAGCCGGGTGACCGTGGGTCTGTTTGTCGTCTGGGGTTGGTGCGGGGTGTGTGGGACCGCGAGGTCAGTGTCGTCCGCAAAACCCACCAGGGGGGAGAGGAAAGGGTTGGGCGCGTAGCCTGGGTAGTCCTGCTCGATGGTGAGGGCCAGAGGCAGTGTCAGGAGGGGGTACAGGAAGGGCCCTTCTGCTCCTCACTGGGGGACCCCGCTGCCCAGCTCTAGGAAGGGGGTGAGGCCCGCCCGGTGCGGACTGTATACTTGCGGCTGCGGATATACCTGGGGGTGAAGTTGTAGAAGGGGAGGCCAAGGTGTTTTCGGACTGCTTCCAAGAGGAGCAGGGGTTGTTTGAGAAGGCTCCCTCGATGTCGAGGTAGGCGACGATGAGGTCCATTGAGTCCATGTCGGGCAAGGTGTCCTTTTAGGAAGATGGCCTCCTGTGGGGACCCGCCCGGGATAGCCCCCTAGAAGCTGGCCGTTATGTGGGGGTCCAGGTGGGGGCGGATGCGGCGCAGGAGGATGATCCAAACGATCTTGACCTCTGTGACTGCACACAATATGGGGCGCCAGCTGTCCGGGTAGGCCCAGTCCCCTTTTTTGTAGAGAGGGCAGACAACGTTGGCTCAGTCTGTTTGTAGGAAGGTCTGTCCCGTGACGATGTTGGACAGGCGTTGGGCGAGGAGGTGGAGGAGGTGGGCGGGGAGGTGGTAGTATGCCTTCGCAGGGAGGCCGTTGTAGCTCGGCGTTTTGTGTTTCCGGAGACTCTGGATGGCCTTCCGGACTTCGTGGATGGTGAAGGGGCGCTTCTCTAGTTGCCTCCTCTGGGCCCGGTTGGAGACCCTGGGGAGGCGTTTGATTTTGTTTTGGGTGTCGGTATCTATTGTGTCCTGGGTGAGGATGTATTGGTGGAGGAAGCTTTCTTGGGTGGCCTGGAGCACCGTGGCCGGGTCATTGATGACGGAGCCGTCTGCCTGCCGGAGCGTGATGATAGTGACAGAGATCTGCTACACTACGACACGGACGAGGAGCTGGACTCGAGGAGATTGGGCATGGGACCTCCAGGGACCATCGGGGTCTGTATTCGCCAGCAGGACAGGGGTGCGGGCAGACCCGGGGACCCTTAACAACCAACCGCCGGGGCACACGCAGGGGAATTCACTGGCACCGCCCACCCACCACCATCCGCAACCACGGATGAAGACGCCCACCACCGCGCCGTGGCGGACCCAGGCCCCGACCCCCTGGCACCACCTCGGGCCTCCCCGGGAACGGTGCTCACAGCGGAGGAAGCAGCCTGCTCGCAGGCCGCCCGCCAGCCAGAGGCGGAGACATGCGCCGTCAAGTCACCAGGGGGCACGGACGCACGGATGCAGAAGGACAGGGGACCACGTGCACAACCGACGATCCTCCAGCCGTACTGCACGAGGAACGGGCCGAGGGAGCCGCTGACGGCCCTCACCTGCCACAATCTGCGTCGGCAGAAGAATGTGCACACCCCGATGCGGCCACGAGCCCAGCACGAGTGCGGACACACGACAATCCACCGCCTGGAGCCCGGGAGACGGAGGACTTCCTGGCGTCCATCTTCAGCGCAGTCGCACCGATGGCGGACCAAGGACTGCAAACGGACGAGCAGTGCCAAGACGATGAGTCCTTCGCCGCAGTCATGGCGTCCTGCTGGGACAGGGCCCCCACCAAGGGGCCAGCGACCACATCCGCGCTGCGGCACGTGATGCACAACACCGAGCCCACCAGCCCTGCGCGGGATCCTGCCTCTGAGTTTCCTCGGGCGCATCTTCGCCGCAACTATGCCGCCTTGGGATCGGCGGCACAAACCCATGCAACCACTGCGGGGGACGCTCATGCAGGAGGACAGCCAGAAGGGATAACCAGTCAGCGCCCACGCGCAAAGGACGCGCCGGTCCATGGGGTCCGGGCACCAGTTGCGACCGGCACCGTCAGTGGACCGCTGGAGGGGGTACCCCCAAGGATGACCCGACCATGGGGACAGGAGAGCCTGGACTATGAACACTCCAAAGGGGACGCCAAGCGCCCCACCGCGGAGGCGGACTGGGCAGCGGCCCTTGACCTGGACCCTCCGGACTCCCCAGATCTCCAACGTGGAGCAACTCACCATCCAGGTCCGGACCCGGAGGATCCTCATGGACGTACACCACATCAGGAACGGCACCCGCACCTGACCCGCACCTGACGTCATATTGAACCTCTGTAAAGGACGACACTCCCCGCCCCCCACAATGCAACCCAGGCCAGTGGCGGTATGTGGCCAGCCGCCTCATGGCCCACATGGGGGCCTACACCTAAACCGATTGGATTGGCGGTGGCACAACAGAGCGCCCCTCTGCATCCAAGAGGCCCTGATTCGACACAACATGATGATCCGGACCCCACTTCCCCGAGGCCCAGCCACCCCACATAGAGGCACGGGGGTCCAGCGCCAACGGTCTCCGAGGGCCCAGGGGCCCCTGAGGCAGGTGCAACGCACCAGCCACTTGCAAAGCCCGCACAGACGACCCACCGGAATGGCAGCTCCATGCGATCAGCAACAAAGCCCACTCCCGCCGTTCGCACACCGCCTGCCGGACCAGGACGACCAAGGCGCCCCGGATGGAGCGACCGGGCAACACTCCCCTCGGACACCGCAGCCGGCGCGGGGGACCGGAGGTCGGCGAGCGCCCAACACCAGAGCCGCTCGCCGCCCTCAGCAGCGCGAGGGGTGACCTTCCATGCCGGCGACGACAACAGCTTGACCGAGCCATGCGGGAGACACCGCCGGCATACATCACCCACGGGCGAACCCCAGCGACGGACGAAAAGGCTCTGAACGGACCGCACGCCAATCTTGACCATACTCCAACCCACAGAACGTGCACGCTTGGCAGCGCTCGACACACACAGGGATACTGCAGGAGCCATGGTGTCCGGCTCCTCCACCGCTTCGTTTCACGCGAGGACGAACACCACCACGCCGGGACCACACGAACCATCGGCGGCCCTGCGCACGACGATACCGATATCAGCGCCGTCGGTGCACCCCTGGCGTAACGGAAACCCCATAGGGGCTCCACAACGGCGACCAGAACGCCTGCACGCACCACCACACACACCGGCGTACGCTGCAAGGGGGACCCAGGGCTACGAGGCAAGAACCACCGAAGTCAACGTGGCTACGGCCCCACCGACTGTGGCCAAGCAGGCCCTGCCGGGCGACCCGGACGCGGCATGCGCCGCACCTCCCATGTGGACTACGGTGCAGGCACGGAATGACCCCAGCAACGCAATGTCCACCACCGATGAGAACATGACAGAAAGCTGGGGGTCGGGGACCTCAGGGACCACCCCGCCCGCTGCCGCGCACCCCAGCCCAACCGCCCTCGCGATCTGGGCCCTACGCGGCAAACATGCACACAGAGCCTGACAACGACGCGTCAGGGGGCAATCTCTCGCCCGGCACCATTGCGGCCCGGGACAGGGGAATCATGCCCCCCCCGCCCTCCAGACCACCACACGCGGGGGACCACCTCGACCTGGTGGAACTGCGAAGGCCATACGACATCTACCACTGAGCACCCTCACCAAACGTGGTAGATGCCCTCCGAGTGCATTTCCAGGGCGTCTGCGGCGACTGGCGCTTTGCGGCGGCCCTTCCCCCACACAGCGCTACCAACATCTGTGTGCGGCAGCTCCAGGCGCTCCTCACCCTAGTATGCAGCCACCCCGTTGGGCCCCCCGCCACAGGTATTAGAGGGCGTGTTCTGTATGCCATGTGCCGGCCGCGCCAGACACGATGGCCGTTGGGAGGTCCGGGGGTTGGCCCAGGAGGAGGGGAGTGGGGCCACCTGGCAGGTCCACGTTCCTGGGGAGAATGGAGTCAGCGGCCTCCAAGTTGCAGTGGTTTTCCAGCGGTCGTGGCGTGATCCTCACCTGGTAGTAGGGGCAATGTTCCAACCCCACCATGGGAACGGTGCTGGGGGTGTCTCGCGGTGGAGGCTGCGTGTGTTCCCCCGGCCCTGCCGTTTGCACGTAGCGCTCCGTCATCGTCCGGGGTTTTTGCCCCCTCTCCCTGGCCGTCCTGCTTTCCCAGTACGTAAGGCCCCCGCGCACTGGGATGTTGAGGGCGTTGGCATTCAGTTGCGGGGTAGCGCGCGTCCGGCCTCCAGGTTTGGGTGCAGGTCGGGGCTCGGTCGGCGAGGCGATTAGCGTGTCTGCCCAGGCGAGGGGCGGGACCCATACCCACGCCTGGTCTGTCTGGTGGTAGTTGAACCACGAGATGCAAAGATCGATGAGGTCGTCCGCGGTTTGTTGTGGACGGCCAGCAACAGGCGGAGGTCATCCCACCCCATGAAGGGACGGCTGGGCGGCCCACCTCGAACAACTTATGCCGAGTCTTTCCGATCCACCAGATCCGGACATTGGCGGCGGGGCAGGTGTCACCCGCCATCCACACGGAGAAAGAAGCACGAGCAGCACAAACAGCCCTCGTGAGCGACATCTTCCCCATCTTCCGCACCGCCATCACCGAACATCCAGGTAACCCCGACGCCCTGACTTTTCGGATGCCTAACAGGCAACAGCCCAAGCCCTGGAACCCCCCGACGCGCGGATCACCGACACCGCTGTTGTACTCCACCGGCCAGGATGCGACCCCAGGGACCAACAGACATGACCGCAATCCCGCCCGCTGACAAGAGTAGGGCACCGGAGGGGCACCATTAAGACCACTCCCACACGGCCCCATCCAATATGCGCCGGCACCTCGGACATTCAGCTACGCCGCGTACCCGTGAGATGCTGGCTCTGGCCAAACCCCCATGATGTATGCCGAGCTGTCCCGAGGGGGCCAACGACGCATCCAGCGCAGCAGGCCAGTTAGCTGATCGGAGGACCTGCAGCCGAGGAACGCCAAGAAAGCTATACAGGACTGCACACACCACACCGTGCACCCTGGGCCCATGACCAAGAGCCGGAGGGTACAAGAGGACCCATGGTCCAAGGCGCAGTCCCCATCACCATGCCCTTCGGGTGGGGCACCCCTTGCGAGGCACGAGTATCAATGCCAGAAAGAGGCGCAGCCCGCCACACCGAAATGCTCCCAGGCGCGGGGACGTGAGGCCCATCGCGCGGGTACAGCCCGAACAGCGCCGCAATGGACCAGCGCATTGCGCTACAAGGTGTGCACATCCCCACAGCCCGGCTGCTAGGCCCCCCTTGCCCCGATGGGGACAGGCACAGCAGCCCCAAAAGGGGGTGACGGCAGCATGACAAAACACACACCCATATGCCTGCGGGCCCCGCCGGCGATGCTAAGAAAAGATACATCGGATGGCCGTCCGCACAAGTAACCTTCAGGAACGTTATCCACTGGGACAGAGTAAAGAGGGTCAGGTAGGCCAGGGGTATGGGGGCTGCAGGCCCCCGCAGGGCCGCGGACCAGCACAATACGGGCCCAACGTAATCTAAGGCCCTAAGGCCCGAAGAAGCCGACACGACGCAGCCAGAACTGCACGGTACACTTGCACCGGCAAGAGGGGGGCACTAAGCGACCTGGGGGAGCAACAAACCCGGGGCTCCGGGGGCAGGGAGGGGCACGCCAGGGAATGCACCACACCGCGCACGCCACATGCCCCGGGACTCCCATGGGGAGCAAGGGAGGCAGCAACCGGGGGGGCGTTGCCGCCAACGGTGTTGTATATACGCTGCAAACACGTGAGGACAGGGGACCGACGATGCCAGCAGAAATCAGGTGCAGCAAGATATGGAGTTGTGCTTGCGGGGAGTGCGCGAGGGCGAGGGCAGGCTACCCGGTACTTCCTTGGCGGGGCGGACCACGGCCGGCGGCACCCCGGTGACCTACACGGGCCACACGTACGACAGAACAGCCACCAATACATCCGGGGCCCGCCAACGCGGCTGCATGGGCAACCAGTAGCTGCGACGTGGCAGGCCCCTCGACAAGCACGCGCACCGCCTGGCGACCACCACATAACCATCCGCCAACCGCACCGCCACATCAGCCGGACCGCTCACAAGCCACACACAACCTACCTACCGGCACCACGACCCACCAAAAGAGCCACGGCGATGCCAACAGCGGCACGACAGGCCCAATTGCAAACTAGCCGACCATGCAGCGGCTGGCCCCGCCAGGCACCAACCACACTGCTATAGAACCAACACCCCGACCGCAAACAGACCACACACAAACTGGCCAATACCGAACCGGCCCGGCATGCAAGCGTCAAAACGGGAACGGCGTCCTCAGGACTGGCGACACCATGGTGCGCCACGCCAGCCACCGTCCACACTCAGGAACACAATAACACACCACACCTTACCATTATACAACCGACAAACGGACAACAACAACCTACTACAAACCCCCGGCCCCCCCGTAGAGCGCAAGCTCGACCGAGTTAGGAGGCATGAGTACGCGTCACGGCTTGCGAGTCCCGTAGCATGTGCTTCTTCAAGTTCTCTCAGACCTACTGAAACCCAACCCAGGTAGGGGTGCCTGCAGGAAAAGGCCTCTGGCCCGGCCCCTGGCCCCTGGGCCCCAGATTCCGGAGGTTGATGAGGAGATGCAATGGGAGCCACCCCGAAGTATCATCTGCGGAAAGGAGAGTGATGTGAGACCTCGTCCGAACATGGGTTACCTCTCCGGGCAGAACCCGACGGAAGGGTACTGCTCGCGGCGACCGAGCCCTTCTCTCACATGGGGGAGCCACTATGTGGGGGCACGTGAACTAGGACCGCGGGTGGGTGAGCCAAAGCCCCATGGTGAAACCCCTATTGGCGGCAACCCCAGTCCCCACATGACCTACCTACCTACCTCTTGATTGGCGGCCGCGGTGTGTTACTTTGGACCTGCTGCTCGTGGTCTCGAAAGCTGGGGTCGCAGACGATGTACGGTTAGTGACTAAACTGGTTATCAGGAATCCCACGGTCACTGTCCTGAGAGAGGGAACAGCCAGGGGAACTTTCAATATATTCTTTGACTTCTTGTTGTTGGTGCACCAACAGTTGCGGCGATGCATTCGGCTGGGCTGAAGGCGAAATTGAGAATGGGGAATAAACAAGTAGGCAATTTGGCAGCGGGGCCAAGTGTTGAAACCAGCAGCGGCTACCAAAGGGGCAAGCTTCTGGGGATGTGGGGAGAGTAAGGAAGCGAAACTGGTGGTTGGGGGTGAGGATTGTAGACATGTCAGGGAAAGTAACTGTGGTTTTCTGAGGCATGGGGTGGTTGACTGTGCCCCGGAACCACAGGGTCGTTTTTGTGGTGTGGGTGGTATTTTTTGTAATGGAATATGTTGGTGGGACGCTGTTGGATTGGTAGTAAATAAAGGCGACTTCGATTGTTGTGTGTGTAGGGATTTGAGAAGGGAGACATGGGTGAACTGTGGGTATGTTGTGAGTGTGGCAACCTAAAAAACTAGCAGAGTGAGCAGTCATGCGTTGCATGGTGTTGGGGTTAGTGGACTTGTAGCGGAAGGTGTACTTCACTCTTTCGTTGGTGTGGGAAGGTCCATCGTCGTGTGTGTAGCGCAGTATATGGTTGATGGCTTGGATGTGGGTTACGATAGAAATTTTCGTGATGTTTAGACCTAGTGTGTGTGGGGGGGAGTATTTTGTTTTATTGGGGGTGCGAAAGGATAGTTTGCCTAACTTGGAGATATGACTCCAAATTGTGGTGTCCAGTTTGTCGAGGTCCTGTTGCGGGAGTGAGTTGTAGATTAACCGGTAGGTGAGGGTAGGTATCAGTTGTATGTTGGATAGTTTTATGATTTCGTTATGTGTGAGAGGGAGGGTGGATATGTAAGCGAAAAAAGCGTGAATGGTGTTGAGTAGAAGTTGGAGCATGCTGGGGCTTTGTTGTTTGTTGAAAAAGTAGGTGCCGAGGTATTTATAAAAAACCCTGGGGTCGCCGTCATCAGTAAAAGTACTGAAATGTTGGGTAGGACTAATACGAATGGTGATGTGGGTGGCGTTGTTGAGGGCGTGGAGTTCGGAGCCTACCAAGTCTCTCTCACTACCCGACACGACCAACTTCCCTTCTTCTTTCGCTGGCACCACCACCACTCAAAATTTCATTCAATTTACCCTGGAAAACAATCTCTCTCCCCCAAACCCTCAACATCTGCACTACTGGGGATGCCACGATCTTTTAGACGCACTCGACGCCTACCCTAACGCTACGATTGCCTACACCGACGGGTCGGATGACCCCACAGTGGGCACGCCATCAGGCGCCGCCATCACCTTCAACACTACACCGCCAACAACCATCTGCAACACATCACCGATAAAAGGATCTTACCCAGCAGAAACTTATGCCATTATACTGTTTACCTACCTCCAACACGTCGACACTCTCTCTCAACCAATCATTTTTGCCATTGACAACCTGTCAGTTTGCTCCACACTCCACCAAATACAACAATTAAAAACTAAACCCTTCGCTTCTAACGCTAATTGCTTCGCTCTTTGGTACAACTATATTTGGGAATTTCTTCACAACACCCACCTGCACATAATTTTCACCTGGATCAAAGGACACGCTGATTTTGATGGCAATGAGCACTCTGACAAAATTTCTAAATGGGTATCACTCAACCTCCACCAACACCCAGAACACCACAACCCTGACACTTTTCACTTCATATACCACAATCATACACCACTGCCAGGACGCATTACACGCAAAACTGTCAAACACCTACTTCCAAACCATAAACACAACAACATACACTTACCTTCTAGCACCGACTTCTACGCCCACACATCGTGGTTTTCCAGACTACCTTTTAAATGGACAAACGGACTGTACTGTTGCACTGGTTTTCTCCCCCATTACAAACTTAACACACATCAATGCCCCAAATGCCACACTCATCACCCCCTTGACGCCATAAAAACGGTGACCGAATGCGACACAGCGAAACTTGTTCGTGACCTCTTTTTTGAGGTCTGGCAACAACCCTTCAAACAAACAGTCATCGACTGGTGGCTACATGCAACAAAAGGAGAAAGAAGAAACTACATCCGCACGCTTATTCCCAACTCACTCAGTAATGCACTAAGAGAAATTCCACCCGACACTCCCTACTTCCAACACCTACAAAACCTAAAAACAGCCTTTAAATACAGAAAAAAGCGACTCAAAACAGCACTGCAAGAGACGCAAACCTGGCTCAGACAAAACCCAATTAACGATCTGCACTTACTCCAACCAGATTCTGCAGACAACCCATGGAACAACCAATACTCCATCTACAGCACTTCGTCTCACAACCCCACCTTGTTGACCTACCCAAAAAGGACAAACACAACAGTCGCCAATAAACACCCCCACAAACACAGACACGTTCACAGCAAAAACAAAAAAACCAAATCCCAACTACTTAATTTACCGTAACTACCCACGTAGAAGCAAGTTACCCTAAAAAAGCCATCGCGAAAAGAAACTAAGCTCCGCAAGCGACTGGGGGGTTTCTGCCCCGCCTTGGTCTCCGGGTGACGATTTCCCCCCCCCCCTCCTTTTCTTTTTTCTTTTTGTCATTCTTCCCCATCCTCCTCATCTTCACCACCTGCGATCTGCACCCCCCCCCCCTAACTTCTTGACACCATTTGACAGATCGACGAGATGGGACCACGCATGTGTCCGCACATCTCTTCCAGCTCCTTTTCGTACACCTTCCAGTCAATCATCCAATTTACAGCCTTTTTCCCCATCCATTGCTGTCATGTGGTATCTCGGCATTCACTGGCGGTATGAACCTGAAGGTTTTGGATACTACCATTGCTTGTTCTGGATACCGGAACCTCGCCAGCCGTCCCCGGAAGTCCTGTGGTACCTGGACTAAATGAACGCAGCACTCCAATGCTCCGAGCCCGCTCACAAACGGCGCTTGCCCTTACGCTGCATGCCATAAAGTACCCTGAGATCCTCGTTCCCGTCCCCTTGAACGCTGAAGTTGGCCTGTGAGTCCCTTTGCCTGTGAGGTCAATTTGAAAGCGGCAAGCGCTCAATTACTACGGTAAGGCCACCACAGGCATCATTCGGTTCTCAGAGCTTTCCGAACTTTCCGAACTTTGGAGAAGTCAGTGGTTTCCACTTAACTGGAGGTTTTTTCTGATACCCCAGATGATCTATGGCCGGGGTTCCTTTTTTGTTTCTGATTTCTATATATATATATATATATATATATACATATATATAGAGTCCCTTTTATTTTCGATACGTCTTGCATCATAACACCAACCACAGGGCTAATGGCGAAGCCACAGCCCACAGTAACCAGGCTTTTGGTGTATTTCCGAGCAGGGTCACACCCCCTGAGTTACTGTACATATGGCTGCTGTCCTTCCTTGAACTTCGGCTCGCCATGAACGCTCACTTGCCCGTGGTCAGGCCGCTTTTGTGTTATGCTCGCCGGGGGGCAACCCCCATGCACCAAAAAAGGGGCAAGCTTCTGGATATCGGCATGGTACGCCTGACGCAAGCAGACGGAAAAGGCAAAGAACCGCTGTACTATCGAAGTACATGACACTTGTAGTACTGGGCCTGTAAACACGTGAATCACTCTCTATTGTCGTAAAGTATTTCAGAAGCTCTGAAAGCGATGTTCCGGCCTTGTTGCGCTGGGGATTTGGTCGTCGCTGTGGAGGCAGGGCTGGCGGCAAAGGAAACTGGCGGCTGGTGCTCAGTTTGTGGCAGCGCGCATTGTACAGCAGACCAGGCCTTGCCATGATTGCGAACTGCGGCTGCAGTTTATCTGGACAGGTCCAGGTCCCTACTTGAAAATATCGCTAAAATTGAAAAAACAAAGTACCCACTCAGAAGGCAATGTGTTGTGTTGTGCTGTGTTCTGTTGTCTTTTGTAGTGTCGTGTTGTGTGGCGTTGCGTTGCTCTGCGTGATGTTGTGTCGTGTGGCGCTGTGTGGTGTTGCATTGCGTTGTCTGGTGCTTCTTTGCGTTGCATGGCGTTGTGTTTAGTTGTGTAATGTTGTGTTGTGTCCTGGTGTGTTACGTTGCGTTGGAGTGTGTCTCGTCATGTTGCATTGTGTGTGTTGCGCTGCGCTGTTTCCGCGGACGATCCAGTCCAGGGGGTCGTGGCCGCTCCTTCTTGTTCTGCCCCAGATGATCCAGTCCGAGGCGTCTGGCCGCCACTTGTCCCTGGATGATCCAGTACAGGGGGTGGTGGCTCCTGCTGCTTGTTCTGACTTGGAACATCCAGTGTGGGGCGTCAATCTCATTTCACCGGATGTTGCTGTCGTTTTGTTCTGGCCGCTCGTTCTTGTTTCGCCCCGGATGATCCAGTCCAGGCCTCTCCATGGCCTCATCACAGCATCACTACATCACCACGGCCTTCTCTGGGTCTCAGCATCACTGGTTCACCATGGGCTCCTCCTCTTGGCCGCTGCTCCGCATCTCCTTAGCCCCGTCCAATTGTCTGCATCACTGCATCCCCAGGGCCTTGTCCTCATCATTGTTTCAGTGCATCTTCTCGGCCTCGTCCTCATCACTGCTTCTCTGCATCACCACAGCCTTGTCCTCATGGCCGCATCTCTGCCTCACTGCGGCCTCATTCACAGGACTGCTTCTCTGCTTCACCACGGCCCCGTCCTTATCATTGCTGCACTGCATCTCCTCAGCCTCGTCCTCATCACTGTATCACTGCATCTCCCTGGCGTAGTCCTTTGCGTTGCATCCAGACTCCCCTCCATCGCTGCACTACCCCGGCCTCTGCCTTCTGTCTCCTTCGCTTCTGGCTGCCACTTTCCCCCGGACGCTCCGGTCCTGGGGTGGGGGTTCCTCCTGCTTGATCCGCCCCAGACAATCCTGCCCGGGGCGTCAGCCACATTTTGCCGGATGATCCTGTCCTGAGGGTTGTGGCCGCTCCTTCTTGTTCTGCCCCAGATGATCCAGTCCGGGGCCTTCCACCTATGATTTTAGTGCTTTCTAACAGTCTCGAGCCTCCCAGGAGGTCACAACCCTTGACTTCACACAGCATGACCTTTTCGGCGTGGTGTTTGGCACAACCTCCACCTCTTTATGCCCAGGAGGTCCAGAACTGCACATGTAGTGGGCTGCAGCCTGAAGGGAGGCTAGGTTTCAAAGCAAGGGACCATTGTTTGGTGCACTGATGGAGGAAAAAAAGAGTCTGAGGCTCCCAAGTCGCTGGGAAGCATCCAGGGGCAGCAGTGACGTGTGGGTAGTTTGAAAATTTCACATCTGGATATCTGAACAACATTTTTACGAGAGAGGGACGTTCTACAGAATCAAAAAAGGTGATGTGGCTGATCGCTTCCGTTGAAATCGGGACGTAGTTCGCAAAATCCCAAATAACTGGTCATAAATTTGCGCGCGGTGCAACATTCTGCGTGGCGCGGAAAATCATATGTGTCAGGCCGCCACTTGTCCCTGGATGACCCAGTCCGGGGAACGGCGGCTCCTGCTGCTTGATCCGGCCCCGATGTTCCTGTCCAGGGCGTCCGGACTAATTTCACCGGATGTTTCTGTCGTTTTGTTTTGGACGCTCCTTCTTGTTTTGCCCCGGATGATCCAGTCCTAGACACTCCATGACCTCGTCACTGCATCGCCGCTTCACCACGGCCTCCTCCGGGTCTGAGCTTCAGAGCTTCACCTCGGCCTCGTCCTCGTGGCTGCTCCTCCGCTTCTCCTGGGTCTCGTCCTCTTGTGTGCTTCACTGCATCACCACGACCTTGTCCTCATCATTGTTTCACTGCATCACCTCAGCCTCGGCCTCATCATCGCCTCTCTGTGTCGCCACGGCCTTGTCTTCATGCCTGCTTCTCTGCTTCACTATCCTCTTCCATGCTGCACTGCATGTTCGCGGCCTCCTCCTGATGACTGTTTAACTGCATCTCCATGGCTTTGTCCTTTGCGCTGCTTCGGGCCATGACTCCATCTCTGCACCACCTCGGCCTGGGCCTCATGTCTGCTTCACTTTTGGCCGCTACTTCACTTTGGACTCTCCTGTCCGGGCGGCGGTGGGGGCTCCTCCGGCTTGATCAGCCCTGCACAACCCTGCCCACGGCGTCAAGCCACTTTTCCCCGGAGTTCCTTTCCCTGGGGGTTGTGGCCGCTCCTTCTTGTTCTGTCCAGATGATCCAGTCCGGTGTGTCATACCGCCACTTGTCCCTGGATGATCGAGTCCGGGGGGCGCCGGCTCCTGCTGTTTGATCCGCCCCAGATGATCCAGTCTGGGGCGTCAGGTCTCATTTCACCAGATGTTGCTGTCGCGGCGCTTTGCCTGCTCCTTCTTGTTTTGCCCCGGTTGATCATGTCCAGGGCACTCCATGGCCCTCTCTCCGCATCGCTGAATCCCCACGGCCTCGTCCGGTTATCCGTCTCCCTGCATCACCACGGGTTTGTCGGGCACTACGGGCGGCGGGGGTGCATCTCGGTGGGTGCCCCTTGCCGAGTTGGGTATTGCTTGGCCCCGCCTTCCGTGCCTTGGTTGTTTGCGTGCGGTGCGCGCTGTCTTGTTTTGCGGCACCCGGCGGCCATTGTTGCCTGGCAACGGGTCCTGTGCCGCAGTTGTCGCCGGCAACATGCCTATCTGGCGTGCCTCTTGGCCACGCATTTGTGCGCCGCGCTGCGTCCGGTCCGGTCGCTCTCGGTGCGCGGGTTGGTTGTCCCGTTGCCGTGGTGGCTTCGACAACCGCGGGCTTGGCTTGTGCCCCCGGATTTACTGGGCAGCTGCAGGGAGTTGGAGTGTGGCGCGTCGTGTTGCGTTGTGGTGTGTCTCATTGTGTTGTGTTGTGTTGTGTTGTGTTGTGTTGTGTTGTGTTGTGTTGTGTTGTGTTGTGTTGTGTTGTGTTGTGTTGTGTTGTGTTGTGTTGTGTTGTGTTGTGTTGTGGGTTGAGGTCTGAGGTTTGATTTTGCGGGTACTAGATGCCTTTCGGCCCCGGGGGGCCACCTTGTCGGGCCAGGTGATATCCTCCCCACTGGGTCCTAGTGGGGGGCCCTCCAAGACGCACCTCCTGCCTGGTGGCGGAGTCCTCGGGTTCACCGGGCTTGGAGCCCGTCCCTCCCCAGCTTCCCCGTTTCGCCACTCTGCCGTCAGTGCATCGATTCGCAGCCGTGGCTGCGGGTGCTTACCCACCGCGTCGCCCCCCTAAGGCGTGGTCGCCCGGGGCGCCAGCGCTGCCGGGCCCGTGCTACTGGCTTGTCGCCAGTGGGACCCCCTTGGGCTGGCGCGGTGGCTGCCCAGCCTAGGGTTTGGGGACAGGCGCAGCGCGCCACTACTACTTTGGCGGGTGCAGTGCCCCGTCCGTGTGTGTGCGGCGCTCGCAGCCGGTTCTGGGGGCTCGGGCCGGTACCTGGTGTTGTGTCTCTCCCGTTTCCTTCTTCCCGCCCCGCGTGTCCCGCGCTGTGTGTGGCGGGCCGTCCTGTCCGGGTGTCCCTTACCCTTGCTCGCTGGTACGCCATTCCACGCAGTCTGTGTGTTCCGCGAGCTTGGTCCGGTTGCACTTCTGGTAGTCCCCGCGTGCCCTTTGCGTGTGCGTGCGCTCGTGGTCCTGTGCAGTCCGCTCCCCCCCCTCCTGGGTGGTGTGGCGTGCGCACCTCGCGCGGTCCCGGTGCTGGGCGCTGGTAGGGCCGTTCCACGCGGTCCGTGCCCCTCCGGGTGTCCTGCCCCGGTCCCCTGCTCTGTCTGGCGTGCTTGGGGGGGGGGCGGCCCGGTCCCGGTTCCCCCCTATCTGGCTTGGGGTTGTGCGCCCCCCGTGGGGCGGGTCCGGGGCGTTCTTGTGCCGGGGGGCAGGGTGAGTTGGGGGGGTGCGGGGCGGCCCATGCGCCGCGCCCCCCGTTTGTGCGGCCGGGGGGGCCAGTAGGGCGGGGGGTCGCTCTGCCTCGTTCCGTCCCTCTGCCTTCCCTGGGCAGGCAACAAAGCGGGTGTTGGTCATGGGGGGCGTGGCCCCCATACCGCTCCGGTTCGTGCTTGCCCGCCTTCTCTGGGCGCGGTCCGTGTGGCGTCCTGGCGCGTTGGCGCGGGTTCGCTTGTTCCCCGCGGTTCCTGTGGGAGTCGGCGGCTGGGGCGGGGGGGCGGGCCGTGCTCCGGCTCCCGTCTCCGGCGTTGCGGTCCTGTTGGGGGGAGGGGGGACCATCCCCTCTGCCTCGGTGGGGTGGGGGCCGGCGGCCCCGCGGCTTGCGGGCCGGGGGGGGCCGGGGGGGGGGGTTTGCGCCGCGGCCTCCCTGCTCCCCCTCTGGGGGGCGGCCCGCGATTCCCTACCCTGGCCCCCCTCTCGTCGTCGGCGCATTCCCCCCCGGCGTGCGCGTTCCGTCAGGGTCGCGGGGCCGCCCCGTGCACCGGTTGCGGCGTGCCTCTCGGGGGGGGGGGGGGATGAGGGGCGGCCCGTCGACAGCTTCCCCGGGGGCCCCTTCCGACCTGAACCCTCCCTCTGCCCTCCCCGATTGGGCAATGGTCATGGGGGGGTCATGGGGGGCGCGGCCCCCATACTGTTCTGGTGCGCTGCCGCGTGCCGACCCCGGGCTTGGTCCGCGCGCCGCCCCAGCGCGCTGGTGCGGGCTCGCCCATCGGCCGCGACCCCCGCGAGAGCAGGCGGGTGGGGGCGCTGGGGTGCGCGGTGTGCAGGTCCGGCTGCGTCCCCACCCCCCGCGTCGCGGTCCCTTCTGGGGGAGGGGTGGCGTCTCCTCGGCTCCAGGGGGGCCGAGGGTCGGCGCTCCTGCGACCCTTAAGCCAGGGGGGGAGGGGGGGGGGGGGGGTGGGGGGGCCGCTTCGCCGCCCCCCGCCCCGTCGGGTGTCGGCCTGCCATCCGTTGTCAACGGCGTGCCCCCCCGGGGTATACTTGTGCCGTGGGGGTTGCCGGGCAGCCATGGGCACCGGGCGCGGCCCGGTTGGCCGCCAATGGATCATTGCGGCTGGGGGGGGGGAGGGAGGGGGGGAGTGATCCCCTCGCCCTGGTTCGCGCCCCCGCCTTCCCCAGGCCGGCCTCTGAAAGAGCCGCTCCGTGTGCGCTGTCCTAAGCGCCGCCAGTCCGCCGTCGGCGGGCAGCGGGTGGGGCGGGAGCGTGCGGGCGGTTCACGGGGGGCGCTTGCGGCGGCCGCGTTGCTCCCCCACGCAGGGTGCAGCGGCCTCTCCGGGGGGGGTGCGGGGGCGCTGTCTCTTCGGCCTGCCTCCATCAACTCTTGGGCCTGAGGGGGAGGGGGGGGGGGAGAGAGGGGGGGGCTCTCTGGTCCCCTGGCGCCGCCTCCTGACGACCGCGGGGGGGCGGCTTGGCGGTTCCGGCCCCGGGGGCCAGCCGTCGGCTGGGGGGTCGCACTCTTCCCCCGCCCTCCTCTACCCTGCGAGAGCTGGACCCTCGTGCAGGCCCTCGCTGGGGTCCCCTGCCCCCCCCGCTGTCGCCGCGCGGCGCTGGCCGGCCGGGGGGCGGCCGTGAGGGTCAGCGGGCAGCGGTTAGTGGGCTGCGGGGCAGTGGGTTCCCCCCCGCGCTCGTTGTCTCCGCCCTGCCTCCCACGGGAGGTGGCGCGCGCTCCTCCGTCACGCCGTATCATGGGGGGGGCGTGGGTCGGGGGGCCTGGCTCCGCCGGGGGGGGCGTCCCACGGCACTGTCCCCCCCCAACTCTCTCGCGTCCGCCGTCTGGGCCGTCACCTGCGCCGCCACTTGTGCGGGGGCTGGGGCTGTGGGGGTGGCGGGTTTCGCCGGCGGTAGCGCCACCGGGTGAGGGCGTTGCGCAAGGCCCAGGGGAGCCAGTTGTTGGCGTCCGCATCTGTTCTGCGGAGCACCGCCCCCCCTCTCAGGAAGGCCGGCCACGTCAGCTCCCTGTCGGGCCACGCCGCCCGGATCACTGACCTGAGGACCCTCTCGTGGTCCTCTGGGGCTGCCCACCCCCCCGGGGGTACCTCCCGTTTTCCTCCGTCGCTCCGGAGGATCACGGCATCGAAAGGCCGGTTCCTCATCCCCCTGGTGGTCCCCGAGCAGGCCCAGCTCGACCACCCGTACACCTCCACCACCAGGGGGAGGGTTTGAGGTTTGAGGTTTGATTTTGCGGGTACTAGACGCCTTTCGGCCCCGGGGGACCACCTGGTCGGGCCAGGTGATATCCTCCCCAGCGAGTCCTAGTGAGGGGCCCTCCAAGACGCACCCCCTGCCTGGTGGCGGAGTCCCCCGGGTTTACCGGGCTCGGAGCCCCGTCCCTCCCTGGCTTCCCCTTTTCGCCACTCCCCGGTCAGTGCGTCAAATCGCAGCTGTGGCTGCGGGCGCTTACCCAACGCGTTGCCCCCCTAATGCGTGGTCGCTCGGGATGCCGGCGCTGCCGGGCCCGTGCTACTGGCTTGTCGCCAGTGGGACCCCGGTGGGCTGGCGCGGAGGCTGCCTAGCCCTGGGGCTGGTGCGTGGCGCTATGCGCCACTACTGCCTTGGCAGGTGCAGTGCCCTGGTCGTGTGTGTGCGGCGCTCGCGGCGGGTGCAGGGGGGGTTGGGGCCGGTGCCTGGTGTTGTGTTTTCCCTGTTTCCCCCTGCCCGCCCCGCGTTTCCTGCGCTGTGTGTGGCGGGCTTTCCCGTCTGGGTGTCCCTTATCCTCGCTTGCTGGTACGCCATTCCATGCGGTCTGTGCTTTCCGCGGGCTCGGTCCGGTTGCCCTTCTGGTTGTCCCCGCGTGTCCTTTGTGTGTGTGTGCGCTCGCGCTCTCGCGGCGTCCGCCTTCCCCCCCCCCCTCCCCGGGCTGGTGTGGCGCGCGTACCTCGCGCGGTCCTGGTGCTGGGCGCTCGTAGGGTCGTTTCACTCGGTTCGTGCCCCTCCGCGTGTCCAGCCTCGGTCCTGTGCTCCGTTTGGCTTGCTTGGGGGGGGGCGGCCCGGTCTTTTCCAAAATTTTTTTGAAAGTTTTTTCCAAAGATTTTTTCAAAAATCTTCAAATTTCTTTTGACCTTTTGCACTTGCCCTCGTGTTTAAAACTGCGAAGCATCACAGGCACCTCAAGCAGGATGAACACAGACTCTGTTTTTGTTGAAATCTGTTCTCAAGTCATTGGTATGGTACCATGGTTTTGGCCTGAGTTCAGGCCCTCGTCAGCCTGCCAACTGTACAAATGAAGACACAGTTTTTTCCCTACCTGGCTTGGGGCTGCCCGCTCCCCGTGGGCTGGGTGCGGGAGTGCGGACCCGTCACCAACCCCACCGCGCGCGCTCTTGCAAGCTGGCCTTGCGCGCTGGCTTGGCGCGCTGTAGGGGCGGCACAGGGGCGCCCGGGGGGGGCGTCTCTTGCCCGGGTGCGGGGCGCCCGGGGTCGGGCGCTCCCCCACCCCCGACCACTCGTCCTTTCAGGCGTGTCGCCGGGGCCCACTACCCACTGGCTGTGGGTGCGGGGAATGTGGGCGCGGGGACCCGTCACCAACCCCACAGCGCGCGGTCTTGCAAGCTGGCTTTGCGATCTGTGAGGGTGGCATGAAGGTGCCCGGGGGGGGCGCCTCTTGCCTGGGTTTGGGGCGTCCGGGGTCGGGCGCCCTCCAACCCCCGACCACTCGTTCTTTCGGGCGCCGGGCGGGGGCCCGCTACCCTGTGGCTGTGGGTGCGGGGGGTGCGGGCGTGGGGACCTGTCAACAACCCCACAGCGCGCGCTCTTGCGAGCTGGCTTTGCACGCTGTAGGGGCGGCGTGAGGATGGCCGAGGGGGGCGCCTCCTGCCTGGGTGTGGGGCGTCCAGGTTTGGGCGCTCTCCCACCCCCGACCTCCCGTCCTTTCGGGCGTGCGGCCGGGGCCCACTACCCACTGGCTGTGGGTGCGGGGGGTGCGGGCACGGGGACCTGTCAACAACCCCACAGGGCGCGCTCTTGCGAGCTGGCTTTGCGCGCTGTGGGGGCGGCATGAGGGTGCCTGGGGGGGGGCGCCTCCTGCCTGGGTGTGGGGCGTCCGGGGTCGGGCGCTCCCCCAACCCCGACCTCCCGTCCGTTCGGGCGTGCGGCCGGGGCCCACTACCCACTGGCTGTCAGTGCGGGGGGTGCGGGCGTGGAGTCCCGTCACCAACCCCACAGCGCGCACTCTTGCGAGCTGGCTTTGCGCGCCGTGGGCGCGGCACGAGGGCGCCCGGGGGGGCGCCTCTTGCCTGGGTGTGGGGCGTCCGGGGACGGGCGCTCTCCCAAGCCCGACCCCTTGTCCGTTCGGACGTGCGGCCAGGGCGCACTACCCACTGGCTGTGGTTGCGGGGGGTGCGGGCGTGTGGACCCGTCACCAACCCCACAGCGCGCGCTATTGCGAGCCGGCTTTGCGCGCTGTGGGGGTGGCATGAGGGTGCCCGGGGGGGGCGCCTCTTGCCTGCGTGTGTAGCGTCCGGGGTCGGGCACTCTCCCACCCCCTACCTCTTGTCCGTTCGGGCGTGCGGCTGCAGCCCACTACCCACTGGCTGTGGGTGCGGGGGGTGCGGGCCTGGGGACCCGTCACCAACCCCACAGCGCGCGCTCTTGCGAGCTGGCTTTGCACGCTGTGGGGGCGGCATGAGGGTGCCCGGGGGGGCGCCTCCTGCCTGGGTGTGGGGCGTTCCGGGGTTGGGCGCTCTCCGGCCCCTGACGACTCGTCCTTTCAGGCGTGCGGCCGGGGCCCACTACCCACTGGCTGTGGGTGCGGGGGGTGCGGGCGTGGGGACCCGTCACCAGCCCCAGAGCGCGCGCTCTTGCGAGCTGGCTTTGCGCGCTGTGGGGGCGGCATGAGGGTGCCCGGGGGGGCGCCTCTTGCCTGGGTGTGGGGCGTCCGGTGTTGGGCGCTCTCTGACCCCCGACCTCTCGTCCGTTCCGGCGTGCGGCTGGGGCCCACTACCCACTGGCTGTGGGTGCGGGGGATGCGGGCGTGGGGACCCGTCACCAACCCCACAGCGCGCACTCTTGCGAGCTGGCTTTGCGCGCTGTGGGGGCGGCACGAGGGCGCCCGGGGGGGGGCGCCTCTTGCCTGGGTGTGGGGCGTCTGGGGAGGGGCGCTCTCCCAGCCCCGACCTCTCGTCCGTTCAGGCGTGCGGCCGGGGCCCACTACCCACTGGCTGTGGCTGCGGGGGGTGCGGGCATTCGGACCAGACACCAACCCCACAGCGCAGGCTCTTGCGAGCTGGCTTTGCGCGCTGTGGGGGCGGCATGAGGGTGCCCGGGGGGGCGCCTGTTGCCTGGATGTGGGGCATCCGGGGACGGGCGCTCTCCCACCCCCGATCTCCTGTCCGTTCGGGCGTGCGGCCGGGGCCCACTACCCACTGGCTGTGGGTGCGGGGGGTGCGGGCGTGGGGACCCGTCACCAACCCCACAGCGCGCGCTCTTGCGACCTGGCTTTGAACGCTTTGGGGGCGGCATGAGGGTGCCCGGGGGGGGCGCCTCGTGCCTGGGTGTGGGGCGTCCGGGGTCGCACCCTCTCCCATCCCCGACCACTCGTCCTTTCGGGTGTGCGGCTGGGGCCCACTACCCACTGACTGTGGGTGCGGGGGATGCGGGCGTGGGGACCCGTCACGAACCCCACAGCGCGCACTCTTGCGAGCTCGCTTTGCGCGCTGTGGGGGCGGCACGAGGGCGCCCGGGGGGGGCGCCCCTTGCCTGGGTGTGGGGCGTCTGGGGACGGGCGCTCTCCCAGCCCCGACCTCTCGTCCGTTCAGGCGTGCGGCCGCGGCCCACTACCCACTGGCTGTGGCTGCGGGGCTGCGGTCATTCAGACCAGTCACCAACCCCACAGCGCGCGCTCTTGCGAGCTGGCTTTGCGCGCTGTGGGGGCGGCATTAGGGTGCTCGGGGGGGGCGCCTCCTGCCTGGGTGTGGGGCGTTCCGGGGTCGGGCGCTCTCCGGCCCCCGACCACTCGTCCTTTCGGGCGTGCGGCCGGGGCCCACTACCCACTGGCTGTGAGTGCGGGGGGTGCGGGCGTGGGGACCCGTCACCAACCCCACAGCGCGCGCTCTTGCGAGCTGGCTTTGCGCGCTGTGGGGGCGGCATGAGGGCGCCCGGGGGGGGCGCCCCTTGCCTGGGTGTGGGGCGTCTGGGAACGGGCGCTCTCCCAGCCCCGACCTCTCGTCCGTTCAGGCGTGCGGCCGCGGCCCACTACCCACTGGCTGTTGCTGCGGGGCTGCGGTCATTCGGACCAGTCATCAACCCCACAGCGCGCGCTCTTGCGAGCTGGCTTTGCGCGCTGTGGAAGCGGCATTAGGGTGCCTGGGAGGGGCGCCTCTTGCCTTGGTGTGGGGCGTCCGGGGACGGGCACTCTCCCACCCCCGACCTCCCGTATGTTCGGGCGTGCGGCCGGGGCCCACTACCCACTGGCTGTGGGTGCGGGGGGTGCGGGCGTGGGGACTCGTCACCAACCCCACAGCGCGCAATCTTGCAAGCTGGCTTTGCGCGCTGTGGGGGTGGCATGAGGGTGCCCGGGGGGGCGCCTCCTGCCTGGGTGTGGGGCGTCCGGGGTCGGGCGCTCTCCGGCCCCTGACCACACGTCCTTTCAGGCGTGCGGCCGGGGCCCACTACCCACTGGCTGTGAGTGCGGGGGGTGCGGGCGTGGGGACCCGTCACCAACCCCACAGCGCGCGCTTATGCGACCTCACTTTGCACGCTGTGGGGGCGGCATGAGAGTGCCCGGGGGGGGCGCCTCTTGCCTGGGTGTGGGGCGTCCGGGGACGGGCGCTCTCCCACCCCCGACCTCTCGTCCGTTCGGGCGCGCGGCTGGGGCCCACTACCCACTGGCTGTGGGTGCGGGGGATGCGGGCGTGGGGACCCGTCACCAACCCCACAGCGCGCACCCTTGCGAGCTGGCTTTGCCCGCTGTGGGGGCGGCATGAGGGTGCCCGGGGGGGGCGCCTCGTGCCTGGGTGTGGGGCGTCTGGGGTCGCGCCCTCTCCCACCCCCGACCACTCGTCCTTTCGGGTGTGCGGCCGGGGCCCACTACCCACTGGTTGTGGGTGCGGGGGGTGTGGGCGTGGGGACCCGTCACCAACCCCACAGTGCGCGCTCTTGCGGGCCAGCTTTGCGCGCTGTGGGGGCGGCACGAGGGCGCCCGAGGGGGGCGCCTCTTGCCTCGGTGTGGGGTGTCTGCGGACGGGCGCTCTCCCAGCCCCGACCTCTCGTCCGTTCGGGCGTGCCGCCGGGGCCCACTACCCACTGACTGTGGCTGCGGGGGCCGCGGGCATATGGACCCGTCACCAACCCCACAGCGCGCGCTCTTGCGCGCTGTGGGGGCGGCATGAGGGTGCTCGGGGGGGGTGCCTCCTGCTTGGGTTCAGGGCATCCGGGGTCGGGCGCTCTCCCACCCCCGACCTCTCGTCCGTTCGAGCCTGCGGCCGGGGCCCACTACCCACTGGCTGCCGGTCCGGGGGGTGCGGGTGTGGGGACCCGTCACCACCTCCACAGCGCGCGCTCTTGCGAGCTGGCTTTGCGCGCCGTGGGCGCTGCACGAGGGCACTTGGGGGGGGGCGCTCCTTGCCTGGGTGTGGGGCGTCCGGGGACGGGCGCTCTCCCAGCCCCGACCTCTTGTTCGTTCGGGCGTGCGGCCGGGGCCCACTACTCACTGGCTGTGGGTGCGGGGGGTGCGGGCATGGGGACCTGTCACCAACCCCACAGCGCGCGCTCTTGCAGGCTGGCTTTGCGCGCTGTGGGGGCGGCATGAGGGTGCCCGGGGGGGGCGCCTCTTGCCTGCGTGTGGGGCGTCCAGGGGACGGGCGCTCTCCCACCCCCGACGTCTCGTCCGTTCGGGCGTGCGGCTGGGGCCCACTACCCACTGGCTGTGGGTGCGGGGGATGCGGGCTTGGGGACCCGTCACCAACCCCACAGCGCGCACTCTTGCGAGCTGGCTTTGCGCGCTGTGGGGGCGGCATGAGGGTGCACGGGGGGGGCGCCTCGTGCCTGGGTGTGGGGCGTCCGGGGTCGCGCCCTCTCCCACCCCCAACCACTCGTCCTCTCGGGTGTGCGGCCGGGGCCCACTATCCACTGGTTGTGGGTGCGGGGGGCGCGGGCGTGGGGACCCGTCACCAATGCCACAGCGCGCGCTTATGCGAGCCAGCTGTGCGCGCTGTCGGGGCGGCACGAGGGCGCCCGGGGGGGGCGCCTCTTGCCTGGGTGTGGGGCGTCTGCGGACGGGCGCTCCCCCACCACCGACCTCTGGTCCGTTCAGGCGTGCGGCCGGGGCCCACTACCCACTGGCTGTGGCTGCGGGGGCTGCGGGCATTGAGACCCGTCACCAACTCTACAGTGCGCGCTCTTGCGAGCTGGCTTTGCGCGCTGTTGGGGCGGCATGCGGGTGCCCGGGGGGGGCGCCTCTTGCCTGGGTCTTGGGCGTCCAGGGACGGGCACTCTCCCACCCCCGACCTCTCTTCCGTTCGGGCGTGCGGCCGGGGCCCACTACCCACTGGCTGTGGGTGCGGGGGGTGCGGGCATGAGGACCCGTCACGAACCCCACAGCGTGCGCTCTTGCGAGCTGGCTTTGCGCGCTGTGGGGGCGGCATGAGGGTTCCAGGGGGGGGCGCCTCTTGCCTGGGTGTGGGGCGTCCAGAGGCGGGCGCTCTCCCACACCCAACCTCTCGTCCGTTCAGTGTGCGGCCTGGCCCCACTACCCACTGGCTGTGGGTGCGGGGGGTGCGGGCGTCGGGACCCGTCACCAACCCCACAGCGCGCGCCCTTGCGTGCTGCGGGGGCGGCATGAGGGTGCCCGGGGGGGGCGCCTCTTGCCTGGCTGTGGGGCGTCCGGTGTCGGGCGCTCTTCCAGCCCCGACGTCTCGTCCTTTCGGGCGTGCGGCCGGGGCCCACTACCAACTGGCTGTGGGTGCGGGGGGTGCGGGCGCGAGGACCCGTCACCAACCCCACAGCGCGCGCTCTTGCGAGCTGGCTTTGCGCGCTGTGGGGGCGGCACGAGGGCGCCCGGGGGGGGCGCCTCTTGCCTGGGTGAGGGGCGTCCGGGGACGGGCGCTCTCCCATCCCCGACCACTTCGCCTTTCGGGCGTGCGGCCGGGGCCCGCTTCCCACTGGCTGTGGGTGCGGTGTCTGGGCGTGGGGGCCCGGCTGTCCTTGGCACCTTGTCCCGTGCCGCGGTTCGTTGTGTGTTGTGCGCGCTTCCCGGGTTCGCGGCACCCGATGGCCGTTGTGGCTTGGCACCTGTCCCCGTGGCATGGTTGTGGCCGGCGGCGTGCCTCTCTGGCGTGCCTCGTGGCCCCGCGTTGGTGCGCCGCTCCTCGTCCGGTCCGGCTGCTCTCGGTGCTCCGGTTGGCTTTCCTGTCGCCGTGGTGCCTTCCCCCACCCCGAGGGCTGTGGCCCCCGGCTTTACTGGGTGACTGCGCGGGGCACGTGGAGGCCGGCCGAGAACTGGGCTCATTGTGCCTGCCGCTGGCCCCTGCCGAGGCAAGGGCGCTGGGCGCGCTCCGCGTCGTACCCGTTCGGGGTCCCGCGATGGGGTTGTCCCTGGCGGGTCCCTCCGGCTTTGGTCTTGGGCTGCGTGCGCTGCGGTGGCTTGGCGTGTGTGGACCCGGTCACTGACGCGTCCGGTTTCCCGTACCATCCGTCTTGTGACGGGGGACTCGGCTGGGGCTGTTTTGTGTGGACGCCGACACCACCCCTTTTAGGTCGGAGGACGCCACGCCCGGGTCCCCCGGGTGTGTGCGTGTGCGTGCCCTGCTTGGCCGGGTCGGGCGGGCCGGCCTCCCAGGCACGTTCTGGTGCGCCTCACCTTTCATTTGGCTGTTCCTGGTGCGCTCTTTGCTTGTTGGGCCGCCTTCGGGCTGGGGTTGCCCCGTTTGTGGTTGTTGTTGGGTTTTTCTTTGGTTTTTTCTTTTCTTTTCCCCTTCCCCCCCCTCGTTGCGCCCCTGTTGTGTCCGGCTTTGCGTGTTTTCCTGCCCCGGGCGCCTTGGGCCTTGGCGTCTTGTTGCCCCCCTTCCCCCCCTTTTTTTTGCCCCCCCCCCCCTGTTGTCTCTGCCGTTTCTTGCTTTCCGGTTGCCTTCGGCCTCTGCGCCCCCCCCCTTTTTTGTTTTTTCTTTTCCTTTGTTTCTTGTTTTTTCTTTTTCTGTTTTTTTTTCTCTTCTTTTTTTGCCGGTTGTGCGGTGCGGGGCGGGTTTGTGTGGCTTGGGCCGTCGGGTGTGCCCGCGTGTGTCTTGGTGGTGCTGTCCCTGTCGTTGCTCTGTGTGCGCTGGCTGGTGTTGTGTGCTGTTCGCTGTTGGGCCTGGCTTTCCTCTGCTGTCTCCTGGTGGGTCTTGGTGTCGTGCTTCGGTGGTGCTGTCCTTGTCTTGCCGCGTGGCTCGCAGCCCCGTGGTTCGGCGTGGTGTGTCTTGGTGTTCCGCTGCACTGTGTTGTGTTCTGTTGCGCTGTGCTGTCGTGTGGTGGTGTGCTGTCGTGCTCTGCTGTTTGCTTGCATCGTTGCCTGTGCCTGTTGTTTGTTTCTTGCCGCTGCGCGTCTTCTGTGTGTGCTCTGGGGTGTCGTGCTGTGTGTTCCCTGTCCCCTCTGCCCTGTGCGGTGCTGTGCTGCGCTGTGCTGGTGCCCTTTCGTTGTGCTGTGCGCGTCGTCAGTGCTGTTTCTGGTGGCTGGTGTTGTTGGTTCCTGGTGTCGCTGCCTTTTGTTGGTGGTCTGCTGGTGGCTCTGGTTGCCCGGCGTTGTCGTTTGGTTGTGGGTGTTGGCTCTGGTGCCGATGTCTGGTCTGGCCGTCGCTCGGCGTCTTCCCTGTGGTGTCCTGCTCCCCTGTGCTGTGTCCTGTGGCGCTGTGCTGCCGTGTGGTGCTGTGCCGTGGTGCCCTGTCTTCCTTTCTGTTTTCCCCCTTGCTGGTGGCGCTTATTTCCTGTTGTTCCCCGTTGGTTCTGGGCTCCGGGCCGGTTCCGTGTCGTTTCTGTTTCTGTGCTCTGCCTGTG
This sequence comes from Eutreptiella sp. 'Long Island Sound 2002', assembly GCA_964036045.1. Classification (NCBI taxonomy): domain Eukaryota; phylum Euglenozoa; class Euglenophyceae; order Eutreptiales; family Eutreptiaceae; genus Eutreptiella; species Eutreptiella sp. 'Long Island Sound 2002'. The sequence goes on along the minus strand of OZ038380.1, from coordinate 65,730,583 downwards.
CGGTGCTGTGCTGGTGTGCCTGCGTCGTTGCTCTCCGTTCGGTGCTCTCTTGCCCTCGCGGGGCTGGCTGGTGTTTTGTGTTGTTGCCTGTTGTGTTTGTGTGTTTGCTGTTGGGCCTGGCTGTCCTCTGTTGTCTCCTGGTGGGCCCTGGTGGCTCCTGGTGTCGTGTCTCGGTGGCGTGCTGTGGCGTGTCCCTGGGTGCTGTGCTGTGCTGTGTTGCTGCGCGTTGTGCCGCCTGGCGTTGCGTTGTCGTGCGCTGTGTTGTTTTGTTTTGCTCAGTTTGGTGCTGCCGCGCGCTGTGCTGTGTCCTGGGGCGCTGTCCGTCGTCTTGGAGTCCTGTGCCTTCTGGCGCCGTGTGTTGTCTTGTCCCCTCGCGCTGTGTGTGTTTTGCTGTGGTGTGTCGCTGCGTGGTGTTGTTCGCCGTTGTGCTTTGTGCCGTGTGCGCCCTGGGGTGTCGTGTTGTGCGTTTCCTGTCGTCTCCGCCCTGTGCGGTGTTGCTGTGTGGCCCGCTCTCCCTCGGTGCCCTGCTCCCCTGTGCTGTGCCCCGTGGTGCTGTGCTGCCACGTGGTGCCGTGGTGTCCTGTCCTGCCGCCTTGTTGGGTTTGTTTCTTGCGTGGGTGTGGTTGTACCTACTTGAAAAACCGCTGCAAAATTTCGTAAAACCGGGGGCGCTTGCCGGGGCCGCGGTGCTTCCCCACCCCGGGTGCAGCGGCCTCTCTGGGGGGGGGTGCAGGGCCGCTGTCTCTTCGGCCTGCCTCCGTCCGCTCTTGGGCCTGAGGGGGAGGGGGGGGGGAGAGGGGGGGGCTCTCCGGTCCCCTGGAGCCGCCCCCTGACAGCCGCGGGGGGGCGGCCTGGCGGTTCCGGCCCCGGGGGCCAGCCGTCGGCTGGGGGGTCGCACTCTTCCCCCGCCCCCCTCTACCTTGCGAGAGCCGGACCCTCGTGCAGGCCCTCGCTGGGGTCCCCTGCCCTCCCCGCCGTCGCCGCGCGGCGCTGGCCGGCCGGGGGCGGCCGTGAGGGTCAGCGGTCAGAGGTTCGTGGGCTGCGGGGCAGTGGGTTCCCCCCCGCGTTCGTTGTCTCCGCCCTCCCTCCCACGGGAGGTGGCGCGCGCTCCTCTGTCACGCCGTATCGTGGGGGGGGCGTTGGTCGGGGAGCCCGGCTCCGCCAGGGGGGGGCGTCCCACGGCACTGCCCCCCCCCCACTCTCTCGCGTCCGCCGTCTGGGCCGTCAGCTGCGCCGCGGCTTGTGCGGGGGCTCGGGCGGTGGCGGTGGCGGGTTTCGCCCGCGGTAGCGCCAGTGGGTGAGGGCGTTGCGCAAGGCCCGGGGGAGCCAGTTGTTGGCATCCGCATCCGTGATACGGAGCACCGCCCCCCCTTCCAGGAATGCCGGCCACGTCGGCTCCCTGTCGGGCCACGCCGCCCGGATCACTGACCTGACGACCCTGTCGTGGTCCTCTGGGGCTGCCCACCCCCCCGGGGGTCCCTCCCGGTTTCCTCTGTCCCTCCGAAGGAGCACGGCGTCGGGAGGCCGGTTCCTCATCCCCCTGGTGGTCCCCGAGCAGGCCCAAATCAACCACCCGTACAGCTCCACCACCAGGGGGAGGGCCTCATTCCCCAGAGGGTCCGGGACCGTGCCCCAGTCCCGGTCCCAGGGCCGGGCCCCCCCTGCCCCTCGCGCCGGCTCCCCCTGCGGCCCCTGTGCCTGCGGCGCCGGCGCCGCGCCCCGCCCCCCCCCCCGCCGAGGCCATCCTCGCTGGCTCCGCCCTCGGCGCGGGGGGGGGGCGGCTGGTGCTGGGGTCGTGGGGGTTGGGGGGGGATGAGTTCTCCGGCGTCGGGGTCGATGTTGTAGAGGTGGGCGTGGTGGTGGTGGTGGTGGTGGGTGTGGTGCGCTGTCATTTGTTGGATGCCGGGGGGGATGCACCTCACCGGCTGCACGTCCAGCTGCAGGGGCGCCCCGCCCCCCGCCCCCCTCCCCTCGCTCCGCCCTCCCCCCTGAGCTCCCATGCCCCGTCCTGCCTGTCCCTGGGGGCCCACGGCGCCCTTGCCCTTGCCCTTGGGTCCCCTTCCTGCTCCCACGCCTCTGTCCCCCTGCCCGTGCCGTGGGTCCCGCCCCCTGTCTCCCACGCCCTGGCCTGCACTGCCGGCGCCCGTGCCCGTCCCGTGCCCGTGCCCATGCCCTTTGCTGCGCCCGCGCTCGCCCACCGTCCCTCGATCCGCTCCATGCACCTGGGCGCCCTGCCCGCGCCCCTGCGCGCCCTTCCCGTGCCCTGGCCCCTTCCCGGCTCCCTGCCCTGTGTCGCGCCGTCCGCTGCCCGCGCTCTGTCCCCCTCCGCTGCTGCTGGCCTCAGTGCCCCCCCCGTGTTTGCGCCCTTGCTCCTTGCCGCGTGTGCCCTGGCCCGCTCCCTGCGCGTGCCCCTGGGTACTTCCCCTGTCGCCTCCTGTCCCCCGCTCCGCGCTCCTGTGGCTGGCACGTAGCCCTGCCTGCGCGCTGTCCCCCCCTCCCTGGACCACGCGCCAGGCGTCCTGCTGCCTCTGCAGCTGCGGCAGCGTGACGCCCGGCGGCGAACCCCCGACGGCCTTGTCTTCATGCCTGCTTCTCTCCTTCATCATCCTCTTCCATGCTGCAGTGCATGTTCGCGGCCTCTTCCTGATGACTGTTTAACTGCATCTCCATTGCGTTGTCCTTTGCGCTGCTTCGGGCCATGACTCCATCTCTGCACCTCCTCGGCCTGTGCCTCATGTCTGCTTCACTTCTGGCCGCTACTTCCCTTTGGACTCTCCTGTCCGGGGGGCGGTCGGGGCTCCTCCAGCTTGATCAGCCCTGCACAACCCTGCCCACGGCGTCAGGCCACTTTTCCCCGGAGTTCCTTTCCCTGGGGGTTGTGGCCGCTCCTTCTTCTTCTGCCCCAGATTTTCCAGTCCGGTGCGTCAGGCCGCTACTTGTCCCTGGATGATCGAGTCCGGGGGGCGCCGGCTCCTGCTGCTTGATCCGCCCCGGATGACCCAGTCTGGGGCGTCAGGTCTCATTTCACCAGATGTTGCTGTCCCGGCGCTTTGCCTGCTCCTTCTTGTTTTGCCACGGTTGATCATGTCCAGGGCACACCATGGCCGTGTTTCCGCATCGCTGAATCCCCACGGCCTCGTCCGGGTATCCGCCTCCCTGCATCACCACGGGTTTGTCGGGCACTACGGGCGGCAAGGGTGCATCTTGGTGGGTGCCCCTTGCCGAGTTGGGTATTGCTTGGCCCCGCCTTCCGTGCCTTGGTTGTTTTCATGCGGTGTGCGCTGTCCCGTTTTGCGGCACCCGGCGGCCATTGTTGCCTGGCAACGGGTCCTGTGCTGCGTTTGTGGCCGACAACATGCCTATCTGGCGTGCCTCTTGGCCACGCATTCGTGCGCCGCGCTGCGTCCGGTCCGGTCGCTCTCGGTGCGCCGGTTGGCTGTCCAGTTGCCGTGGTGGCTTCCACAAACGCGGGCTTGGCTTGTGCCCCCGTATTTACTGGGCGGCTGCACGGAGTTAGAGTGTGATGCGTCGTGTTGCGTTGTGGTGTGTCTTATTGTGTTGTGTTGTGTTGTGTTGTGTTGTTTTGTGTTGTGTTGTGTTGTGTTGTGTTGTGTTGTGTTGTGTTGTGTTGTGTTGTGTTGTGTTGTGTTGTGCTGTGATGTGTTGTGTTGTGTTGTGTTGTGTTTTGTTGTGTTGCATTGTGTTGTGTTGTATTGCGTTGTGTTGGGTTGCGTGGTGTTGCGTTGCATTGTTTTGTGTTGTGTTGTGTTGCGCTGCTCTGTGTCGTGTTCTGTTTCAATGTGTTGTGGCGCGTTGTGTTGTGCTGCGTTGCATTGCGTTGTGTGGCGTTATGGTGTGGTGTGTGCTGCCGTGAGGGGTTGTGTTATTTTGCTTTGTGTTGTCGTGTGTTCTGTGGCGCTTTGTTGTGTTGCGTTGTGTTGTGTCGCGTTGTGTTGTTTTGCGGTTTTCTTGCCGTGTGGTGTTGTTGGGATGTTGTTGTGGTGCGTTGATGGTCACCAATACAATTGTCCCCATGTCGTCCCTGTGTCCTTTGCCATTTTCATCCCTCGCGGTGTTGACCATCGTTTCGCAGTCCTTAGCACAAGCAAGGCGTGACATAGTGCGCGATAGCATGAATGCCAAGGAGACCGCTTTTAGCAGCTTTTTTAACGCAGTGTTACCCCTTGCTTTCATGCCCTTCTCCGTTGGTTTTGGAAGCGCCCAAGAGTAAGTGCTGCTTTAGGTGTTTCGGTGTTCTTGTTCCTGTCTTACGCGGTGTGCATCACGCACCACACAGTCCGGTACATTTCCTGCCTTCGCCTCGTGTTCCCGTCCTTTTGCGGACTCATCACGGTTCTCGGGGGTTCGATGGCGCGCTGATGTTTTGGCGGCTTCATACCTCGCCGCGTGGGAACGTACTGGAATCAACGCCGTTTTGGTGACCTTCTTCGCCTTCCGCATGTTTTGAGCTACTGCACGGGCTTCTATCCTTGTTTTCGCGCACGGACATGGCATTTTGTACTGCCTTGGTTCCTCGTTGGTCTTGTTCCGGGCTGTATGTGTGGATTTTCTGCTGACCTTGCCAACCAACAGTGGCGCAATGTTTCATGGGAGACTTTGAGGGGGGATGGAACGAATTTTGCCTATTTTAACTTTGGTGCGTCTTTTTCTTCATTTTCCTTTCTTCCTTCCATGCTGTGCAGCGACACGTGCAACCGGCGCGGTGTGCGATGAAGCGGAATGAATATGTGCAGCATGATGATCATTCATACTTCATACTGCATGAGCGTAAAGTACGCCATAAAGGAACATTTTACATGCCAAAGAGCATTCTTCGACAGGCGATGACCACAATACACAGATATGCACATCTGGAGAGAAAAAAGACAATGCATATGTTAAAGAAAAGTTATGGCCATGGCCAACAAGCCCGTTTTGGATTGTGACATCAAACACCCTACATACTGGAAATTGCAAACCACTCGTTCGGTGGTTCAAGTGGCCGTTGATCCAGTTTTACCACGCTTTGGAGTAAAAAGTGGCAGGTGGGCCAGTTGAACCACCTGTTGAACCAGTTGAACCACAGGCCAGCGCTGGCGGCGGCACGCGCGCCCCCGCGCACGGCAGCGATAGCTAATTAAAATTGATGTTACTAGTAGATATACAGCAGTGCGACATTTGTTATTACTGTTTTGAACCGGAATGTCTAGTACCAATGATGTTGCAAATTTTCTGGTGGCCAAATATGGTAGATGAACCCAACCCCGTGCCGAGGACGCACTAGTGGACCTATTCACGAGCAGTCAACATGGAATGGCGCTGTGCGACCGCATTACGGCACAGGTAAGCTCATCACGGCGCGTGGCCAAATGATGTCGCGCTGGCCAAGCTAAAGTATTTACTGGGCAAGAAGCCGTGAGGCTTATTCTTGCCCTCAACATTCCAAAAAGACGGTGGCGGGACTCTTGCGATTGTTGAACCATAGTTCAATCGCCTTCACCTGAGCGGTTGAACAAATTGTGTAGAACCATGCGAACTGTCCGAGCTACGGTCTTTTCTATCGTTCCATATTGCCCTAGTTCTGAAAGTTGGTGTCATATGATGGTCATGGATGGTGCTTACATGCAATGCACGGCTTGAAACCACATTTTTCAAACTTGAATGTCGAACGTGTGAATGTTGAAAACCGCGCGGTTGTACCAGTTGCGCCTATCTCAACCGCTTTGGCTATGCACATAGGTACTGAAGGCTCATTGAGTGGTTAAACGCCAAAGAAGGTCTTGCACGTCGCCTCATACATCTGACTTGGCATCATTGCTTTCCATCTAACGAGGTGATGGAGAAGGCATGGCAACAATTGGCGTCTAAGTAATAATCAACGCCAACTAAGGCGCACAGCACCATTGCCCTACGCTCGGATTGGGATAATTTTTTCCTCTACATTTCTACCCAAGTGGCGTGCTCAATGAAATGATTTTTCCCGAACCCATATACGTTCTTTTTCTTCGGGGTGATGGCTTTCCATGTGGTTCACGCTCGTGGGTACAAATCACAATCACGTTTGCGAACCACATGGCAAAAGCGCGCACACCTGGGTACACCTGGACTCTGGATCTTGCCCTTTGCAAAGAGAGTGATGATGATGTACTAGGTGCGCTACTTCACGGCACGTTGAGCAAGATCCAGAAAATCATCGTTACGGGTTATATTGTATTGCGCACGTACTACGTTTGTGCGCGTGTTAAAATAGGAGGTGACTCCCCATGGGTACGCCATTTATTTGGTTTGAGCACCTATTTTTGTATGGGTAGTGTGTACTCGTTTTCCACATGGTGCCGTGAGCTTCAAAAATGGTGTGACACGGACGTTCCACGTACCACAAAGGCCGAAAAAAAATGCCACAGTTGTACACTCGTGGTTAAACTGCCTTGGATGCCCGCGGTTGCACCAAGGAGCCACCTTTGCACATCGATGACCGTCATCATTTTCTTGTGATGTGCGTGTTGCATTTGCTTATTGGGGTGGGGAAATATATTACGAAGTTCCTTCGTGTGCATGCAACACGCCTAACCCCGCACCAAGGGGACCAGGCACAAGAGCTGCTCAGTAAGGCTAAAACAAACATAGCATTGAAGGGCAGGAGCCAACCGGATGGTGAGGAGGTGTGGCGGTTGCTTGCAAATTGGAGTGTGATCGCCAAAGTAATGATACTTCGATCACAAGCGCGCGCCCTTCTTGGGCAAATGTCCGTCCTACTAACCCATATGTACCGCGGGGAATTCCACTCTGGAGTGTTGAAATGCGCTGGTGTTGCCAAATGTTTTCAACGTATAATATGCCCCACCGTAAGGTCCCAATATTCACTTTGGCTTCGCAAAGATGCCAAAAGGGTGTTCACTAGTATACGCCCATGGGCTGCCGCAATGATTTGCGGTGATATTGTTGAGACCATCAATTACATCCATAAGGATGGCTTCCTCGGGCAGAGTGCCCGTGCAGGTGGTGGCAAGGATGTAGGGGGGAACCACGAACGCCTCCTCAACCACGCTCATGATCGAGCGTTCCTTTAAAAAGAACTCCCGCGTTGGGACGGACGGCCAAAAACAGGAATGGTGCGATCCATCTCCAACAATTAGCGGATGGCGTACAATTGGAGTCAGAGGTGTGAACAAATGCTACAATGTTTCATCTTCCTCGTGTCACGTGACTCCTTTGCCTTGAATTTCTGCTGTGCAACGGTTAGGTGGTCCGACACACCTTTCATCATGGAATTCAACGGTAGGTTCAACCACTGAAACACATGGAAACCACGAGGTTGCCCCGGTTGCCTAGTGTGTTGCACCTGGTTGAACCACTTCTATGCTCCGCCTTGTTTCCCTTTAGTGATGCCGGCTGCACCCACGTGCGGATTCGAGGAACAATTTGTTCAATTCCAACAATCTGAACGCTTCCTCGCTCAACAAGAGTCTGGAGAAGCCCCACAGTCTCAACCTCGTAGTGTGGCAGGGGATAGTGGATAACCTTCGCTAAGTCAAGGCCACCCCTCTCCGGCGCCACAATTGCCGCCTCCCGGCGCGCGCAACGTCCCGCAAGATGCACCGGTGGAGCAAGCATGGGTGTTGGATTTCCCGGTCCGTGAGGAGGTTCTAAAGTACCAACGTGCCGACCCGGACGCTAGCCTTGCACCACCCACGCCACAATGGGCCTGGCTCAAGGATATCACGCAAGCCTACCTCCACAAGCGCGCACGCCGAATGTGGATGGACAAGAATCGTGAGGTTCGAGGTTGGAGGTTTGAGCTTTGGGGTACTAGACGCCTTTGGGTTCCGGGGGGCCACCTGGTCGGGCCAGTTGATATTTTCCCCACCGGGACCTAGTGGGGGGGCCTTCATGACACACCTCCTGCCTGGTGGCGGAGTCCCCGGGGCTCACGGGGCTCGGAGCCCTGTCCCCCCCCTGGCTTCCCCTGTTCGCCACTCCCCGGTCAGTGCGTGACTTAGCAACCGTAGCTGCAGGCGCTTACCCACTGCGTCGCTGCCCTAATGCGAATTTGCCCGGGTTTCCGGCTGCGCCGGGCCCGTGCTACTGGCTTATCACCAGTGGGACCCCCATGGGCTGGCGCAGAGGCTGCCTAGCCGCGGGGCTGGTGCGTGGCTTGGTGTGCCACTACTGCCTTGGCGGATGCAGTGCCCTGTTCGTGTGTGCGCGGCGCTCGCGGCAGGTCTGGGGGGTTGGGGCCCGTGCCCGTTCTTGTGTCTTTCCCGTTCCCCCTCTCCCACCCCGCGTTCCCCGCGCTGCGTGTGGCGGGCCGTCCTGTCCGGCTGTCCCTTACCCTCGCCCGCCGGTACGCCATTCCATGCGGTCTGTGCGTTCCGCGGGCTCGGATCGGTTGCCCTTCTGGTACTCCCCGCGTGCCCTATGCGTGTGTGTGCTCTCGCGCTCTCGCGGCGTCCGCGCCCTTCCTCCCTCCCCGGGTCGGTGTGGCGCGCGCACTTCGCGTGATTCTGGTGCAGGGCGCCGGTAGGGCCGTTCCACGCGGTCCGTGTCCCTCTGCGCTTCCTGCCTCATTCCCGTGCGCCGTTTGGCTTGCTTGCGGGGGAGGGGGGCGGCCCGGTCCATTTCCCCCCGTGCCTGGCTTTGGGCCGTGTGCCCCCTTGTGGGCAGTCCTGTGCGCACGGGGCGGTCCAGCATTGGGGGGTGCGGGGGGGGGCGGACTGTATGCCGCCCTCCCTGGGGACGTGGCTGGGGGGGCGGCACACAGGCCGCCCCCCCCTGTTTCCCTCTTGCCTGGCTTGCGGTTGTGTGCCCCTTTGTGAGCGGGTCCCGGCGTCCTCGGGGTTTCGGCGCCGGGGGGGGGGGGGGGGCGGCCTGTGTGCTGTGCTCCCCGGAGGCGTTGCGGGGGGGGCCCGAGGGGCGGGGGGTCTCTCTACCTTGGTCCGTCCCTCTGCCTTCCCTGGGCGGGCACCAAACGGGGTGTCATCGGCGTCGCTCAGTTCATTAAGGGCGTGGCCCCCATACTGCTCCGGTTCGTGTCCGCGTGCCGACCCCGGGTGTGCTCTGTCGGGCGCCATTGTGCGCTGGTGCGGGTCCGCCTGCCTGTCGTGGTCACTCTGCAAGCAGGCGGGTGACGGCGTGGGGGCGTGTGGGGTACGGGCCCAGCGGCGTTCCCCCCCCCAGGTGCGGCGGCTCTCTTTGCGGGGCTCCCCTGGCGTTTCGGGGGGTAGGGGGTCTGCGCCCCCTTGGCCCGCCTCCAGTATCCCGTGGGCCGGAGGGGGAGGAGTGGGGGGGAGAGTGGGGGGGGGCTGTCGCGCCGTGTTTCCTCGCCACCCCCCTCCGGTTCCCCGGCCTGGACCCTGGGCGGCTGCGGGGGGCTGGCCTGTAGCCCCCGGCTCCTGCCCCCCCCAGTGGCCGGCGGCGTTGCGCCGCGCGTCCCACCCTGCCGCGTGCTCGGTCGGGGGTGTTTGGTAGCCCCGGGCGCCAGGCGCGGTCTGGCTGGCCGCTGGGGGGTCGGGCTGGTCGGAGGGGTGGCGGTCGGTGCGCCGCCCCCCTTCGCGGGCTTGGCCGGGGGGCCCTGCGGGGCGGGGGGCGGGGGGTCGCTCTGCCTCGGTCTGTCCCTCTGCCTCCCACGGGCGGGCATCAAAACAGGCCGCTCTGTCGTTGCCCTGTCCTTGGAGGGCGTGGCCCCCATACTGCACCGGCTGGCGTCCGCGTGCTGCCGCCGGGATGCGGTCCGTGGGGTACTCCTTCGCAACGGCGCAGGGCTGCTGGCCTGCCGCGGTTCTTGTGGGATTGGGCGGGCGGCGGACTGGGGGTGCGCGGCGTACGGGCCCAGTAACATCCCTCCCCGGGTGCCGTGGCCCTCTCGTAGGGGGGGGGTCTCTCCTGGCCCGGCACGGGGGTAGTGGGGCTGCGGTTGCACTTGCTGGCCACCGGCCGTCCTTGGGCTGGGGGCGGGAGAGGGGGGAGGGGGGGAGGGGGGGGGGGGGGGGCTCCCCGCTGTCCCCCTCCGGTCCCACGCTGCTGCTCTCCGGTGGCCGCGGGGAGGGGGCCTGACAGTCACGGCCCCGGGGGGTCAGCCGTTGTCGGGGGGGGGGGCACTCCCCTCCTGCCCCCCTTCCTCCCACTGGGCCTTAGGCTGTCGTTCGGGCCCTCCCCCACGGGCCCCCCCGCTCCTCTCGTCGCCCTCGCAACGCCGCGTGGCACTGGCGGGGGGGGGGGGGGCGGGGGGTTGGTGGGCGCTGCGGCTGGCGGTCCGGGTCAGCGGTTAGTGGTTAGCGATCTGCGGGTCAATGGGGTTCCTGCGATGCGCGCGTCCGCGTGCTTGTGGCTTCCGCCCTCTCTCCTACCGGGGGCGGCGCGTGTCCTTGCGCTGTGCGAACGGCGGGGGGGTTGGGGTGGCGCTCTGGGTCGGGGTGCCCAGGCCGGCTGGGGGGTTGTTCCGCGCCGCTGGTCCTCTCCCACCCCACCGTGCCTGCCGCCTGGGGCCCACAGCCCGGCTTGCTGGGCGTCGGACCATAGCCGCCAGGCGCGGCAGTCACCTGCGCCACCGCTTGTGTGGGGGCTGGGCTGCGTTGGCGGTGGGTTACTCGGGCGGTAGCACCAGTGGCTGAGGGCTGTGCGCAGGGCCCAGGGGAGCAAGTTGTTGGCCTTCGCGTCAGTGACGCGGAGCACCGCCCCCCCCTCAAAGACAGCCCGCAATGTGGGCCCCCGGTCGGGCCACCCCGCCCAAATCACGACCCTGAGGACCCCTTCGTGGTCCTATCGGGCCACCCAGCCCCCCGGGGGCACTTTTCGGTTCCCCCCGTCCCTCCCGAGGAGCACGCAATCGAGGGGCCAATTCCTCAACCCCCTGGTGGTTCCCGAGGTGGCCCAGCTCAGCCACCCATACACCGCCATCACCAGTGGGAGGGGCTTGCCCTGCAGGGGGTCGGGGATCGCATCCCAGTCCCGGGCCCAATCGCCCCGGGCCCCCTCTGCCCCCCGCGCCAGTTCCGCCCGCGGCTCTGTGCCTGTGGCGCCGGCGCTGCGCCAGACCCCCGCACCGCTGGGGCAGCAGCCATCCGCGCCAGCTCCGCCCTCCGCTCTCGTGCCGCAGGGGCGGGGCCGCGCGGAGCGACGCTGTGCGGGTCGGGCGCCGGCTGGTAGGGGGGTCGGGGGTTGGGGGGGGGATCAGGTCCTTCATGTCAGGGTCGATGTGGTAGAGGCGGGCGTGGTGGTGGTGGTGGTGGTGGTGGTGGTGGTGGCGATGGTGGTGCTGGGCGTGGTGCGCCGGCATCTGCTGGATACCAGGGGGGATGCAACGCATGGGCTGGACGTCCCTTGCCCTGCGCCCTGCCCGTCCCCCCCTGCCCCCACGCCCCGCCCTGCCTGTCCCCGGGTGCCTATGTCCCGCTTCCCCCCCTTTCCCCTGGGTCCCCTCCTGACCCCTAGCCCCTGGCTCGGGCGCACTCCCTCCCCTTTGGTCTCTGGCCCATGCCGCGGGTCCCCATCTCTGTCAGCTGCGCCCTTGCCCGTCCTGCTGACGCCTGTGTCCTTCCCGTGTCCTTGCCCGTGTCCTTGGCTGTGTCACCGCCGGCTGACCACGCCCTGGCCCGCCCCGTGCGCCCCGCTGCCGCTGGCCTTGGAGCCCTGCTTGTGCCCTTGCGTCAGTCCCCGGGCGCTGCTGCTCGCGCCCGTGTCCTTCCCGTGCCCTTGCCCTTTCCCTGCGTTGTGCCCTGCGTCACGCCGTCTGCTGCTCACGCTCTGGCCTGCCCCGTGTGCCTATCCTCCCCCGCTGCCGCTGCCCTTGGTGCCTTGCCCGTGCCCTTGCCTTTTCTCCTTGTCGTGTGCGTCCTGGCCTGTCCCCTGCGTCCGTCCCTGGGCGCTCCTCCTGTCGCCTCCCGTTCCTCGCTCCGCACTCGTGTGGCCGGTACCCTGCCCCTGTCGTGCGCTGTCCCCCCCCTCCTGGATCACGCGCCGGGCGTCCCGCTGCCGCGGCAGTCGCGGCAGCGTGACGCCCGGTGGCGTACGCGTGGGCGCCGGGCGGCGGACGGGCCGCGACGTCCCCTTGGGAAAGGCGGCCTCGGGCAGGTACTTTTCCGGGGGGCTGGTGTGGGTGTGGCTCGGCTTGGTGTGGGCGCGGTACTTGGCGCCCTCCCTGCCCTCTACTGTGGCTGCGGCTGCAGCCCGGTTGCCTAGCGTGTTGCACCCGGTTGAACCACTTCTACGCTCCGCCTTGTTTCCCTTTAGTTATGCCGGGTGCACCCAGGCGCGGATTGGAGGAACAATTTGTTCAATGCCAACAATTTCAACGTTTCCTCGCTCAACAAGAGGCTGGACAAGCCCCACAATCTCAACCTCGTAGTGTGGAAGGGGATAGTGGATCACCTTCGCCAAATCAAAGCCACCCTTCTCCAGCACCAGAATTGCCGCCTTCCGGCGCGCCCAAACGTCGCGCAAGATGCACCGGTGGGGCAAGCATGGGCGTTGGATTTCCCGGTCCATGAGGAGGTTATAAAGTACCAAAATGCCCACCCGGATGCTAGCCTTGCACCACCCACGCCAGGATGGGCTTGGCTCAAGCATATCACGCCAGCCTACCTCCACAAGCGCGCACTCTGAATGTGGATGGACAAGAATCGTGAGCAAAACATTGCCCGTGAGACGTTGTGACCATGGACAACAAGGTGCCTCTCAGAGACCAACTGGCTTTTTTCGAAGGTGTTGTGCATTTGGAAGAAAGCAGAGGGTGGGGCGATGATGTTGAAGAAAGAAGGACGTTATTCTTTGTACAAGATTTAGGAGTGATTGAATCTTGGCGCTGTGGAGGAATCGTCACTGACATTGGGATCCACCGGTGGACGCAGTGGTGGGTACGTCTGTAGCACAGGATGCAAATTCTGGTTGAAACCACTTGATGAACTACCACTCAATTGGTGGGATGAACGGCCCTCCGCTGAGTACTGCTCAACGCCAGCTTTGCTATTGACCTATGGCGGGACCATCTCTGCTAGCTGGAAACCCCCAAGCACGCAAGGAAAGAAGAAGGAGGCAGGGCCGGCACATTTGTTGGCTGCGGGTTCCGCAAGCGTGGGGCACACCACGGCGCAAATAGTGCCAAAGGACGTGCCGCAAGCATTTGTTGCGCTACTGGTACGCTTCGTGTAGTTGAACGGGCAATTGTGATGGTTCAACAGGTTCAACCGGCCCGTTGTACCGGCTTCTACTGCGGTCGAACCGGTTTCCCCGCATTGCTCTCTCCTCCGTGCATGACCACAACTTGCAATCGTGCTATTAGTTGTTTGTAGTTAGCAGCGGCGGATGTGCCGAATGATACGCTGGTGGTTCACAAAAGGGGGCCAGGCATCATGGTGCAAGGCCGTTGGCCACCACAACCGCTTGACGAGTGGTATGGCACAACCCGCCACAACGGAGACATCGTCAATGGATTGTGTGACTGTTGGAAGCACATGCTCTACCAAGCCCTCAAGGAGATGGACAATGGGGGTGTGGCGGGGAACCCAATGCCGTTCGGAAAACTAACCCAAGGACTGGGTGGTGGCGGGGGTGTGGCACAACAATGAGTCAGCGCGCGCGCGCCAATGGTCGTGGAGCAGTCACCCCAATCCGGGGGTACCCTTAAAATGGTCGACTTCAACAACGCCGAGAGTTCCTTGGGCCGCCAAAGCGAGTTGTTGGAGGAGTTCTTGGAGAGCTTGAACAAGGTCAAGGAGGAAGAAGGCACCTGTGGCGAGGCGCGCGTGCAAGGTCCTCGGGTAGAAGCTCCTGCGCACCACGACCAGCCATCCGCCAAGCTTCGGCAAAGTAACCGCAACGGGCGAAGCAATTTGTGGAGGCCGTTCAAGTGCAAAGGCAAGAGGCAAAGCCCAAAGCAAAGCAAGCTCCGAAACCAAAGTTCAAGCCAAGTGGTGGCCAGAGCAAGAAGCGGAAGAAGGTCCCAAGCCCGGATGATAGTGGTGACGAGTCAAGCCCAATCCTGACCGACGGGAGTGAGGATGGTGAGGATTTGCCACACCGATGCAAACCACTGCCAACGGAGAAGTCAAAGGTGACACGAAAGAGCCAGGAACCATTAAAGAAAGCCAAGAAAGGAGATGGTGCACCGAAGGAGACGCGATCCGTGAGCGCCGCGGACAAGGTCGCCGAACAACCGCTGGAGGAAGACGCACCCGCATCGCAAGTCGAAGGACCCACACCTCAAGACGAAGACGTCTCGGAAAAGGTGTGTGGTTCAACCGGCTCCTGTGATGGTTCAACCGGTTCAACCGCCCCGTTCTCCTGGTTTCTACTACGGTTGAAGGGGTTTCCTCACATTGCTCTGTGTCACCAATAGGAGCAAGCGCGACGTCAACGACCTGTGGTCTGGCGTGACGCCCATCAGGAGCGTGAGGAGACCCGGCAGAAATACAATCTCCCGCCCAAGGTCGCCACTCGGTGGATGCTTGTTGAGGAGGGTGGCACAACCCAAGTATACGTGGGAGCGGTTGGCAAGCTGTGCAAAACCAGTCCAAGGCCGGGCGCCGGTGAGGAGTTGGTCCACGTACCGCTGGGACAAGGTGCACTTGATGGAGGGTTGCAAGTGAAGGCGGTGACATGGCCCCTCATTGCAATCCTGAAGAAGACCTCCTTCACCTCGGAAGAGGAGGCCACATCGGCACTCGAAGAGTTACGCTTGGCCCAGGTGAAGGGCAAGCGGGAGATGCAGGTGGGGGAGAAAGATGTCCCAAAGGAGAGTGGGGCGCATATGGAGGAGCATCCCGAGGAGAATGTGGTTGTGGAGGATGCAGCAATGATAGGAGACACAGCATGCTTGAAAAAGGAGAGCACGGATGAGATTGTGGAGGAGGGTGCGGAAGAGGCACCAAGTGTGAAGGTTGAAGAGAACATGAAGGTTGACTCCATGGAAGAAGCAAAGCCGGACAAAAAAACAAAGGAGGGTGTCGGGATGCAATGGGAAAGTGGGGAAAACACTACAAGTGGAGACAATACAACGAGTGGGGACAATGCAAGGAGTGGCAAGAAGACAACAAGTGGGGACGGTGACGCCCAGCCAATGCCAAGTGGGGACGTTGTAAGCTCATCAAGTGCCGCCGTGTTGGTGCCCACGCAAGTGACCCCACACTTGTGGGATCCCAAATCACTCGCCGGCGCGATAGGTAAACTAAAGGGATGGTCAACAAAGGAGAAGCATGGGACACGTGATCGCCAACAACGTTTTGGGCCGGTGCGTGGGTATGCCACATTCCGCACCACCGTCACCCTTTGCGCCGCCATGGAGCGCAATGCCGGTTTTGTAACGTCTCTCAATACATATCTAAGGGGAATATTCTTCGGCATCTCATGGACCGCTTTTGCAATCGTGCATTGGGACGGCCACAGCCCCATGACGTTGCACGTTCACCTTGGGGATGACTCCGCACTTAGTGCAGAGTTCTGTGTCGGGGACCTTGAGGGGGGGGAATCTTGGATGGGGGGGCTAATCCATGCTCATGGACCGACACGAGAAGGGAGTGTGTTGTATGGAAGAGGTTGTGTAGTGGGTCACATTGTGGATCCGCAGTATGGTGTCATATTCAATGCGTGGAGCCCTCATTGTCCACTTCCGTGGCGCAGAAAGCGGTATGCCATTGTGATGATGCCAGCCGTCCTGCAACGCCGTATGCATGAGTTGAACGTTCCGTTGTGAACACATTTTCTTCATTAGTGCGCATTTTCTCTTGTTTTTCGCCCTTTGTGCGCGCTACGCTCCACGCCGCGCGCCAGGCGCTTCCACCGCAATTCAACCGGCTTAACCAGGTCATTTTCGGCGGTTGAACCTGGTTGAATCGATGGCAGCGCGCCAACAAAATCATACATTCTGGCCCAAACAAACATGCTCGTGCCAAGGCTTTCGATCAGCAATGACTTAACGTTCAACAATAGTGTGTGTCCCGGTTGAACCGCTTGACGAGGGGGTTGAGTAGGGTTCAACTAGGTGTGGTGTGCAAATCCCGGTACGCAGGGCAAGAAGTAGAGACAGCTGTCAAAGCCTACCAAGTTTGCCACACAATCAAACGACAATCTTGCTTACCTCTTTGTCACACAACATTTTGATCAATGGGGATTCCCAAAAGAAATCTTTAGCGATCATGATAAATTGATCGAAAGTCAGTGGTTTCAACACTATTGCCAGTTGTGTGGAGTAAAGGAACACACGGTACCAGTGTACAAGCCCACGGCTAATGGACCAGCTGAAAACCCGGTACGGTTGGTCCTTGATAGTGTTAGGAAAGCGTTAGAACAACAATGCTGAAGGGACTCGGTGCCGCTACTGCCCCTTGCCCTGTGGGCCTTGAATGATATACCCGGTCCAGTGTCACGGTACTTCTCACACAGAATTGTGTATGGCAGGGAGCCAATTGGTTACGGCGACGTGCCATGGACAATGCCAAAAGACGGTAGGGCCGATGCTGCGACATTTTTTTTATACCTGCTTAAGGACCTTAAGATGGTGAGGGATAGGCTGGCTGAAATTCACCGCAAAGAAGCAGGAAGAAATTCATGAAACATCACCGTAGACAAATGTTTCAAGAAGGGGAGAACGTCTAGGTACGTGTCAATCCAACACGGGCCGACCGTCAATCCAGGAAGTTGGATACCGTATGGAAAGGGCCCCATGAGGTCCAACAAAGGGTCGGTTGAGGACGCTACCGGGTTATTACGGAAAAGAGAGTTGAGCTGGTTTTCAACAGAGTAGATGTGAAACCGTACATAGGTGCATTGGACTGGGATTTGCCGCCTCTGCACTACTACAAAAATGTATCATACCTCGGTCGACCTACCTGAATGGGTAGTTGAAGAAATTTAAAAGCATCCCACAAGAGAAACGAAGAAGGAATGGTCTTGGCTAGTTAGATATCAGGGGTATGATAACCCACAATGGCAACCAGCCACTGCATTCATGCACTGGATCACGCACTCATGGGTGGCATACAACGACAAGCATGACCTAGATAATGCTGCAAATGATATCCGGCCCGACATCGGGAACATGCGGGCAATGCATTTGTATCCAATACATACTACGGTCACATCTATAGCACACTATCTGACAGGTGCAATGGAAGCCGGTTGGGATCCCGCTTCACTGCACTTTTCTATATTTCTGCGATTTCAGCAACTTTCGGTATAAATTCCGGAGAATTCCGAATTTATACTATTTATAAACCACAGGATGGAGGATTTAACATTTCTGGCTCGGACCAGGCCTGCTGTGTGTGCGCGCGCCCTTCTCGTGTTCCTGGTGGCGTGCGTGTGCTCTCTGTTCCTCAACGCCGGCGGATTGTCTGAAAACTCTTCCCTACGGGTGCTAATAGTGTTGGATTCTATCCTGTCTCAGAAATGGATGCGAATTGGAAGCTAGGGCAACTCCAGTGGATGATATCGGCCTCGCCAGCCAAAAAAGGCGTCGTTCAGTGCAAAAAAACTCCAGTGGATGATAGAAGGTGCGGAATTATGATCTCGCTAATCCCTGGTGTGGTGCCCTCGCCCACACGGGCGGTCCCCCTTGAGGCGATTGCTACACGTTAATGGGCGCATTTGCTTCCGCTTCTGCCACGCCTACGTGTATGGGGGATCACAAGTCCCTTGAAGCTGGAGGAGCCGTAGTGGAAGAGGAGTTGAAGTGGAAGTGGATGAGGTAGGCGCACCGGGCGGGAGGAAATAACTCGGTCTTTGCTGCGCCATAAATGTCTTCTGCTTTTCTTCTTTGTCCTTTGATTGCCTTGCGTGTGAGTCATCGTAAATTAATCTTTGGCGATGCTGTGTGTGGAATACGTTGTGTGCACGTGTCGTTGGTGAACAGTAATGCTGAATACTTGCACCTATGCCCTGGTTGATAAGCTCTTGTATGCCGTCTTACTCCGTTGACCTTGGGTGAATTCATATCACTGGTCCAACACGGTTGGTGATCCACTATCCCTCCTTTTTCCACATGAAGTATGTCATTGTATGAGGATAGCTCATTTGATTTGGTAATTGCGAGTGGCGATAATCCTCAATCAATGTCGGAGATTCTCACCTCAAGTGCATGCATGCTCTCATGCGTCATCGTTAGATGAACTTCTCTCTCCAATGCATGCTGCCATGGGTCATGGCTAGGCTACGCTCCCGGGATTGGGTTCTGGTGAGGGTATCTCTCTTCGGCCATTATTTGGTTAGGTTCTCCCCTGGGCATGGATGGGTGAGGGCTTTTCTCTCGGGGCATGGACTGGGGCAGGACCATGTCTCTCAAGGTCTCGATTTCGGCGGGACCATCTCTCCTTGGGATAGCACAATCTCACCATGGATGCACTCTCATTGGACCCGGGATATCTCCCCATGTGTACTCACTCTGCACTCTGCAGGCCGGGTCTACGTCTTTTCTGGTGACCCGGGGCATCTTCTTACCCAAGAACTCTTGCCGAGTCTCTCTCCAAGTGGCATGCACTAAATTGGTTGGGTGTCACAGGAATATGCAGGTAAGCAATATTGATTTCAGATGTCCATGTGTGGATTGTTTTCATTGCATTTGACAATTAGTGTTTGCCAATGCCTTCGCTTCCCAAGCAATTAGGCACCAGGTGATGGGACTGAGTGGCATGTCCAAGCATGTGGGGGCATGAGGTATATGTTGTCTGTTGGCTTTGCACTTTATTCATGCCTCTGAATTGCGACACTCCAACCGCAGGAGGCCAGGAATTGGTATGTAGCATACACTAAACAGGTGAGCTTTTGTGGACCGGCCCTTCTTGATGGCTTGTTCGCGAGCACCAAGTAAACCCGCCATGTTTATTCACTTGCTGGCCATTGTGTATGTTACTGCTGAGTGACAGGCACCCGGCGTTCAATGTGAAGAACCGAGGCCTTGCCAGCATGATGATATATGCAATGTGTCACAAATGCCAGGTGTCAGAAACTGCCGTGAGGCCACTCTCTTGACGCATTTTTGGTTTTCCTCGTTACAAGCTCTTTACATGTGTTCATTGATCACTCATGAGTGTGGACAAGCTGTGTAAGTAGCCATGCCGTACTTTGTGGTCATGGAGGTCATGGTATCGTACTTGATCCATGGTGAGAACATTTGTCATATTTGGAACTCATGTTTCTCAATTCCAGTTTTGCTGAATTGTAGGCAAGGGTGAGGATGGGCCATGTTGGGCCACACGTATGTTGAATCCGATGCCGTGTATCATTTCTTTGTGCTTTGCCCTGTACTATACGGACTTTATTGATGTCGTTTCGCAATGCGTGATATCAAGGTTATGCTAGCATGACGCCATATGTTCGCGAGGAACACATAGTTCGATTTTGCATGGTGTAGAAAATCGATTCCTGATGTAGGGATGCAACATTGTCTTCGATAATGGCATGTCATATTCCAGGGCTTCACCTCTTCTTCTGTTTCTTCCTCCCCTCTTGCTGAACTTTGTCATTATTTGCCCCTGCTCCATAATCATGTCCATGTTCACATGAGGACACACTCAACTCAGTGTGGTGATCGAATCTTTGGACCTCGTTGGTCAGGTTCATACAAACTGATTGATCAAGTGTTCTGATATTGTTGCAAGGGTTGCCAAGGGTGTACCTACGGGATTTTGTTGGATTTTGGGATTATATAAAACATGGAAGCATTGGTGAGGTCAAGGACGATGGGAGTCACGGGAAAGACAGTGGGGAGATCGGGTATAGGCGGTAGACCTTGCACTATGGCAGGGGCTCATGCTACAGACCTTCTTTACGGTAGCAGAGGTTTACCTGCTGCCTACCGCCACCCGCGGAGCTTGGGCCCTCATAAGCCCTGCCCGAGTAGACCCCGGGTCACCATCGACGATACCATCCGGGAATCCTCGGTGGAGGTTGGAGAAGCAAGAAGGCGTTTGGACAGAAGAATGAGTACCAACATGGAGGACATCGTCACATTTTGTGAAGGATCATGTCGAAAACAATGTCATGTCCGAGTACCCGCGAAAAAATCAGACGAGGTCACGAGTTGCAGCAGCAGCTCAACCACTAGGCGCTACTGCAAACACGGTTTTCCAAAACCGTCATGGGGGGATGCAGTAACCTCAATTGAAATCATGCTGAGCCCCGTCTGCCGGATGTTCAGTGCTGCGTCGGATTCCGAGTGATATCATACTTGCTACCCTTTGGACAGTACCGACATAGAGCCAAATTTCTCCGTGGGCCGGTGGCATACCGCCCCTAATCCTGAACTTGCTCATGACGCAGAAGCCCTTCATCATTGCGAAGGGCAGCCAGAACAGGTGTCCCGAGACATACGGAGTTCGAGGCGACAGGAGCGGCACTTAAGGGCGAGGCAGGAGATTATGAAGACCGGATGATGAACGGTGACGGGATAGGCGGCACCATCATGGGTGGAGGAGAAGAGCGTGGATCTCCAGAAAAGCCGCCAGGAGACAGCAGAGATCGTGAAGGAGATAATCGCCATCCTTACAAGGACACCAAGGAAGCGCGTGCAGAAAGGATGGGAGTGAAGATCACTGCCATTGCCATCACGGACTCGGAAGCTATCCCCGGGTGCACAAAGATGCCCTTGTCCGGAGGATCAACAAGTTGGAAGACACCACCTCTGGAATTCTTGAGGTCCAGGCCATCTCGACAACGAGTCGGAGACAATCCAATTGCATCCAGAGGACTACAAGGCCAGGTTGGAGAGCATGCTGGTACAGCAGGAAGGGGCGGTGGACAACATGATCAAGTATTTGGAGACAGTCAACAACAGGATGAGGGACTTGGAGAAGCGTGCACCAAATCCAAAGCCTGTCACGGTACCTGGACCTGACCTGCCACCGAAGCCTGCTCCGGAGTCGTTGCTGAGACGGTTGACGACCTTGAGGACGGCAGCAGAAGGAGTGGCGCCCATGGAGGGTCCCATGGAGTTGGCCCCCTATGGTCCACCACGGGTTGACCCCTCATTATTGGGGCACATCCTATTATTTTCCGCCAGTGTCACATTGGGGGAGAAGACGCCCGTAAAAGGCTCAAGGATTGGTACACCCAAGCCCGATACCCGTGAGGAGACCGTTTAGATCCACATGATTAGTCCTCCAGCCGCAGCGACGTTTGATGCCGGAGCTGCTTATGCGATACTTGTGGATGAAGAAGCCCTGAGGTCAGCGGCTCGCCAAGATGGTACAAGTGAAAGAAGCGTGTGGAAAACGAAGAAAAGAAGGGGGCAAAGAAGCGCATGGCAGTATGTATTATGTCGCCGGAAGATCAGCATCCTCGTATCATGGACCGGCACCAGGCCTCAACCAGGAGCAACGACATAGCCAGCACCAACACCAACCCCGGCCAGGGGCAGCAGACTACCACACCGACAAGCACAGCCAACCTACAGCTCAGCGCCACACCCACAGGCACTGCCACCGGAGCCCCAGCCGATAAAGAAGAATGACCAACCCAAACCAGCCCGGCAACACCACCACCAGGTGCCACACCAGAAAGAGAAGCCACACCACACCACACGGGGCACACCAAGACAGGCACACCAAAAGAAACGGGAAACCCCACCCCACACCGCGCAAAGCCAGACCGAGCCAACCGCAACCCCCCCACGCAGGCACACAAACCAGGAGAGGCCAGGCCCCTCGAACCCCGCCCACCACGCCAACAACAGACGGCGAACCTCCACCGCCACACACCAAACTCACAACAACCGGCCTTACAGCCTCAGGGCGGAGACACCCACTGCACACCAGCCGGAAGACCACCACCACGCAGCGACCCACCACCACGCTCCACCAGGTATCGCCACGCCAACAGGAGGCCACGCAGCGCCAACCAGCCACCGGAAACGCAGCACCCAGACCAGCCATCCACCGACTCCGGCCAGGACACCAGAACACACCCCACAAGCCACCACCATCCCACAGACGCCGACCACTTACACACCCACCCAACAAAACGGACACCACACCCAAGCCACAGAAAACAGGGAACTGCACCCAAACCCCCCTGCCAGGATTGGCGGGGAACCGCCCAACACCGCCACCAAGGCAACAAGGCCGTCAGCCAGGAACGGCGTGAACCGACACCACCAACCGACTCCACACCAGGAGAAGCGGCAACCCACACCAGGGGACACAGCCGCCAGCTCCACACAAAAACAGCAGGCCAGCCCCACGGAACTAGTGCAGGCGGCAAGTAGCCACCCATACCAGCCCCGAGCCAAGAACATCATCAACCCACACACACGGCCGTCGGACCCCAGGGAACCACACCCACACACAGCCGCCGAGCCTGGAAGGACAACCCTGAGCCAAAGCCAACAACGCAACAGTAACATCCAAACCACTGCGGCCACCACAGACCCCAAAACAAACACGTCCAGCCACACCACCACCGACATCCCAGAGAGGAGAAACACCGCCAAACTCCACCCGGCAACCACGACAGGCCGGAACGAGACATCCCCACCAGGCCACACACCAACACCAAGGCAACGGCAACCTTCCTCGCAAGACAGGCCCCGCCACGGGAGGCCAGGCCCCCGCGAAGCAAACCGCACCCACCACACCAGCAAAAAGGGGTGCAACCACCACCGCCACACACCAACCACTCGCCGGACTTGCAGTCCCACAACAGTGACAACCACCACACAATACGTAGAAGACCGCCCAGCAACACCCAGCTACCAACCAGCCACACAGCGCCACACACCACCAAACGCCACAACAAGGCACTGGAGCCAACCTACGGACGACACGACCCACCAGCCCACCAACCACCAACAGACCATACAGCGCCACCCCCCCAAGCACTACAACAGGCTATCACCGCCACAAGAGGGGCGGGCCACAGGACACCCCGCACCCGGGAGAGGCCCACCGGGGAAAAAGTGCCGGCATGCCGAAACACACCACACAGCCCGCGTTTCAACGCCCCGGCCCCCGGAAATACATGACAGCATCACCCACACCCAGCACGTCCAGCAGACCACAACGCGTCACGTAAGTCACACACGACAATAGTGAAACCAAGCACCATCCACACCACCACCAGCACGCCACAACGAGGAGGAACACGACCTCACGCCCCAGCACCTCCCCTCTACATCACCAGCATCACCCACACCCCCCCACCGCCGACACCCGGCAACAGCAGTGCACGCGACCGACACCGCGCCCACGGCACTCTCCCGACCGTCAGGCCGCACACCAACGCAGGGGGCAGACAAAAACATGCCGGAAGCCCACAAATCACACCCACGGCACCCATGCCGCCACCGCACATACTGCGGCCGCCCACCGGCCACCGGGACCCACACCACCGACAACCACGAAACAACAACACGCCACCACGCACCAACAAGCGCCACTACACCACACCACAGCCCAGCCACAAGCGCCATGACGCAACAGCGGAACAACACACAAGACAACCGACCGCCGGGCGCAAAACGCAATCCACCACCCAGACCAGCAACCCACCGCAGCCCGGCAGGCCACAACACAGCCACCGCCGGGAAGCGAACCACCAAAGGACAGCCCCACAACACACCACCACCGACCTACGAATATCCGCCAGCCCGCCGCGTCCCTAGTGCCAGCCAAGCACCTGCCAAGCAACCAAGGTCAAGTCACGCACACCCGATCCAGCACCTGAGTCTCACAACCTGAAACCCGCGCCGACAACAAACACCGAGCCAGGGCAGCCACTGTCGGGGCCAAACAGCACAACACACGCCAACCACAACACCACGGCGCCAGGGCTCACGGGACACAGCAGAGGGGGCAGGCCACCACCCACATGTACCGCCCACCCTACCGTACACCGCCCGGGAAAACAGGAACAACACCATCTCCCCACTTGCCCCAAAAGGATGTGCCCTGGAGGCCATTGCCCGTAGGACGACGACTACGACGTCTATCCAGCCACCCGACACCTACTGGCGTCCCTGACTCCGCGCTGAAACGCCGATCAACAGCCCTCGGACGCGCAGGAGACCGATCATCACATGCAGCCCCACCCCATGTCCCCAGAGGACAACCAGGACCACCGCCATGAGCAACAGCACAGGGGACCCGACCGCCATGCCACGCCCCCAGCGCTCCTGCCACCCAGAGACATCTACGCCACGCTACCCAGCACCCTAGCCCAACCCATTGACGCCGATCAGTACTACCAACAGGTTCTCCAAGAACTCCCAGCGACCCACGTAACCCTCCGGGGCTGGAGGTAAGAGAAAGGGGGCAACAATGCGCGGAGCCCCGAGAACGACCTCCTAAGGGAGGACATTTACAGCAGCGTGGACGCCTTCCTGGAAGCAGCAGCCTCAACCTACCCCCGGTGCTGGGTCCCCACGTCCGCACCGACCGCACATGGGACGCACGGGTCGCGGAACCCCGGCTGCCCTCTCCAGAGGACGGGCGGCCGGGGGAGGGACAGCGCCTGACACCAGACGCCCCTCACAACGGTGGCAGGCCACCCCCCCCGGGGACCGCCCCCCACCACCCCCGCGGCATGCAGCCCCCACAGGGCATGCAGGCCAAGGGGACAGTGTTGGGCCCCCACACCCACACACCCGCGCCCACAGCACGTGGGTGGCGGACCCCAACGGCCCGGCCAGTGGGCGGGCATTCGGGGGAGGGACAACACCTGACCTCAGACGCCCCTCACAATGGTGGAAGGCACCCCCCCCGGGGAGGCCCTTCCGCCACCCCCACAGCGAGCAACGCCGGCCCGCAAGGGCACGCGCTGTGGGGCTGGTGCTGGGTCCCCACGCCCGCAGCGACCGCACCTGGGACACACAGGGCGCGGAACCCTGGCTGCCCGCTCCAGAGGACGGGCGGCCGGGGAAGGGACAGCGCCTGACACCAGACGCCCCTCACCACGATGGCAGGCCACCCCCCCTAGGGACAGCCCCCCAATCATCCCCGCGGCACGCAGCCCCCACAGGGCATGCAGGCCAAGGGGACAGTGTTGAGCCCCCACACCCACACATCCCCGCCCACACCACGTGGGTGGCGGACCCCAACAGCCCCCCCAGTGGGCGGGCAGTCGGGGGAGGGACAGCGCCTGACATCAGAGGCCCCTTACAATGGTGGAAGGCGGCCCCCCCGGGGACGCCCTTCCGCCAACCCCACAGCGAGCAACGCCAGCCCGCAAGGGCGCACGCTGTGGGGCCGGTGCTGGGTCCCCACGCCCGCACCGACCGCACCCGGGACACTCGGGTCGCGGTACCCTGGCCCCCGGCTCCAGAGGACGGGCGGCCGGGACAGGGACAGCGCCTGACACCAGACGCCCCTCACAACGGTGGCAGGCCTACCCCCCCGGGGACGGCCCCCCACCACCCCCGCGGCACGCAGCCCCCACAGGGCATGCAGGCCAAGGGGACAGTGTTTGGCCCCCACACCCACACACCTGCGCCCACAGCACGTGGGTGGCGGACCTCAACAGCCCGCCCAGTGGGCGGGCAGGCGGGGGAGAGACAGCACCTGACCTCAGACGCCCCTCACAATGGTGGAAGGCACCCCTCCCCGAGTACGCCCTTCCGCCACCCTCAAAGCGAGCAACGCCGGCCCGCAAGGGCGCACGCTGTGGGGCAAGTGCTGGATCCCCACGCCCACACCGACCGCACCCGGGACACAAGGGTCGCGGAACCCTGGCTGCCCGCTTCAGAGGACGGCGGCCGGGGGAGGAACAGCGCCTGACACCAGACGCTCCTCACAACGGTGGCAGGCCAACTCCCCCTGGGACGTTTCCCACCAGCCCCGCGGCACGCAGCCCCCACAGTGCATGCAGGCCAGGGGGACAGTGTTGGGCACCCACAGCCACACAACGCCGCCCACAGCACGTGGGTGGCGGACCCCAACAGCCCGCCCAGTGGGCGGGGAGTCGGCAGAGGGACAGCGCCTGACCTCAGACGCCCCTCACAATGGTGGAAGGCACCCCCCCCCGGGGACGCCTTACCGCCACCCCCACAGCGAGCAACGCCGGCCCGCTAGGGGGCACGCTGTGGGGCCGGTGCTGGGTCCCCAAGCCCGCACCGACCACACCTGGGACACACGGGTCGCGGAACCCCGGCTACCCGTTCCAGAGGACGGGCGGCTGGGGGAGGGACAGCGCCTGACACCAGACGCCCCTCACAATGGTGGAAGGCACCCCCCCCGGGAACGCCCTTCCGCCACCCCCACAGCGAGCAACGCCGGCCCGCAAGGGCGCACGCTGTGGGGCTGGTGCTGGGTCCCCACGCCCGCAGCGACCGCACCTGGGACACACGGGTCGTGGAACCCTGGCTGCCCGCTCCAGAGGACAGGCGGCCGGGGGGGGGACAGCGCCTGACACCAGACGCCCCTCACAACGGTGGCAGGCCACCCCCCCCGGGAATGGCCCCCCCCCACCCCCGCGGCACGCAGCCCCCACAGGGCATGCAGGCCGAGGGGACAGTGTTGGCCCCCCACACCCACACACCGGCGCCCACAGCACGTGGGTGGCGGACCCCAACAGCCCGCCCAGTGGGCGGGCAGTCGGGGGAGGGACAGCGCTTGACCTCAGACACCCCTCACAATGGTGGAAGGCACCCCCCCTGGGGACGCCCTTCCGCCACCCCCACTGCGAGCAACGCCGGCCCACAAGGGCGCACGCTGTGGGGCCGGTGCTGGGTCCCCACGCCCGCACCAACCGCACCCGGGACACACGGGTCGCGGAACCCCGGCTACCCGCTCCAGAGGACGGGCGGCCGGGGGAGGGACAGCACCTGACACCAGACGACCCTCACAATGGTGGAAGGCACCCCTGCCGGGGACGCCCTTCCGCCACCCCCACAGCGAGCAACGCCGGCCCGCAATGGCGCATGCTGTGGGGCTGGTGCTGGGTCCCCACGCCCGCAGCGACCGCACCTGGGACACACGGGTCGCGGAACCCTGGCTGTGCCCTCCAGAGGACGGGCGGCCGGGGGAGGGACAGCGCCTGACACCAGACGCCCCTCACAACGGCGGCAGGCCAGCCCCCCCAGGGACGGCCCCCCACGGCCTCCGCGGCACGCAGCCCCCACAGGGCATGCAGGCCAAGAGGACAGTGTTGAGCCCCCACACCCACACACCCGCGCCGTCAGCACGTCGGTGGCAGACCCCAACAGCCCGCCCAGTGGGTGGGCAGTCGGGGGAGGGACAGCGCCTGACCTCAGATGCCCCTCACAACGGTGGAAAGCACCCCCATCGGGGACGCCCTTCTGCCACCCCCACAGCGAGCAACGCCGGCCCGCAAGGGCGCACGCTGTACGGCCGGTGCTGGGTCTCCACGCCCGCACCGACCGCACCCGGGAAACTCGGATCGCGGTACCCTGGCTGCCCGCTCCAGAGGACGGGCGGCCGGGGGAGGGACAGCGCCTGACACCAGACGCCCCTCACAACGGTGGCAGGGCAGCCCCCCCAGGGACGGCCCCCCACGACCCCCGCGGTACGCAGCCCCCACAGGGCATGCAGGCGAAGGGGACAGTGTTGAGCCCCCACACCCACACACCCGCGCCCACAGCACGTGGGTGGCGGACCCCAACAGCCCGCCCAGTGGGCGGGCAGTCGGGGGACCGACAGCGCCTGACCTCAGAGGCCCCTCACAACGGTGGAAGGCACCCCCCCCGGGGACGCCTTTCCGCCACCCCCACAGCGAGCAACGCCGGCCCGCAAGGGCGCACGCTGTGGGGCCGGTGCTGGGTCTCCACGCCCACACCGACCGCACCAGGGAAACTCGGGTCGCGGTACCCTGGCTGCCCGCTCCAGAGGACGGGCGGCCGAGGGAGGGACAGCGCCTGACACCAGACGCCCCTCACAACGGTGGCAGGGCAGCCCCCCCAGGGACGGCCCCCCACGACCCCCGCGGTACGCAGCCCCCACAGGGCATGCAGGCCAAGGGGACAGTGTTGAGCCCCCACACCCACACACCCGCGCCCACAGCACGTGGGTGGCGGACCCCAACAGCCCGCCCAGTGGGCGGGCAGTCAGGGGAGGCACAGCGCCTGACCTCAGACGCCCCTCACAATGGTGGAAGGCACCCCCCCTGGGGACGCCTTTCCGCCACCCCCATTGCGAGCAACGCCGGCCCACAAGGGCACACGCTGTGGGGCCGGTGCTGGGTCCCCACGCCCGCACCGACCGCACCCGGGACACACGGGTTGCGGGACCCCAGCCCCCCGCTCGAGAGGACAGGCGTCTGGGGGAGGGACAGCGCCTGACACCAGACGCCCCTCACAACGGTGGCAGGCCAGCCCCCCCGGGGACGGCCCCCCACCACCCCTGCGGCACGCAGCCCCCACAGGGCATGCAGGCTAAGGGGACAGTGTTGGGCCCCGACACCCACACATCCGCGCCCACAGCATGTGGGTGGCGGACCCCAACAGCCCGCCCAGTGGGCGGGCAGTTGGGGGAGGGACAGCGCCTGACCTCAGATGCCCCTCACAATGGTGGAAAGCACCCCCCCCCGGGACGCCCTTCCGCCACCCCCACAGCGAGCAACGCCGGCCCGCAAGGGCGCACGCTGTGGGGCGAGTGCTGGATCCCCATGCCCGCACCGACCGCACCTCGGACACACGGGTCGCGGAGCCCTGGCTGCCCGCTTCGGAGGACGGCAGCCGAGGGAGGGACAGCGCCTGACACCAGACGCCTCTCACAACAGTGGCAGGCCCACCCCCCCCGGGGACGTTTCCAACCACCCCCGCGGCACGCAGCCCCCACAGTGCATGCAGGCCAAGGGGACAGTGTTGGGCCTTCACACCCACACATCCCCGCCCACAGCACGTGGGTGGCGGACCCCAACAGCCCGCCCAGTGGGCGGGGAGTCGGGGGAGGGACAGCGCCTGACCTCAGAGGCCCCTCACAATGGAGGAAGGCACCCCCCCCTCGGGGACGCCCTTCCGCCACCTCCACAGCGAGCAACGCCGGCCCGCAAGGGCGCACGCTGTGGGGCCGTTGCTGGGTCCCCAAGCCTGCACCGACGGCATCCGGGACACACGGGTCGCGGAACCCCGGCTACCCGTTCCAGAGGACGGGCGGCGGGGGGAGGGACAGCGCCTGACACCAGACGCCCCTCACAATGGTGGAAGGCACCCCCCCCGGGGACGCCCCTCCGCCACCCCCACAGCGAGCAACGCCGGCCCGCAAGGGCGCACGCTGTGGGGCTGGTGCTGGGTCCCCACGCCCGCAGGGACCGCACCTGGGACACACGGGTCGTGGAACCCTGGCTGCCCGCCTCAGAGGACGGGCGGCCGGGGGAGGGACAGCGCCTGACACCAGACGCCCCTCAGAACGGTGGCAGGCCACCCCCCCTGGGTAGGGTCCCCCACCACCCCCGTGGCACGCAGCCCCCACAGGGCATGCAGGCCAAGGGGACAGTGTTGGGCCCCCACACCCACACACCCGCGCCCACAGCACGTGGGTGGCGGACCCCAACAGCCCGCCTAGTGGGCGGGCAGTCGGGGGAGGGACAGCGCCTGACCTCAGACGCCTCTCACAATGGTGGAAGGCACCCCCCCTTGGGGACGCCCTTCCGCCACCTCCACTGCGAGCAACGCCGGCCCACAAGGGCGCACGCTCTGGGGCCGGTGCTGGGTCCCCACGCCCGCACCGACCGCACCCGGGACACACGGGTTGCGGGACCCCAGCCCCCGCTCGAGAGGACAGGCGTCCGGGGGAGGGACAGCGCCTGACACCAGACGCCCCTCACAACGGTGGCAGGCCAGCCCCCCCGGGGACGGCCACCCACCACCCCTGCGGCACGCAGCCCCCACAGGGCATGCAGGCTAAGGGGACAGTGTTGGGCCCCGACAGCCACACATCCGCGCCCACAGCATGTGGGTGGCGGACCCGGACAGCCCGCCCAGTGGGCGGGCAGTCGGGGGAGGGACAGCGCCTGACCTCAGATGCCCCTCACAATGGTGGAAAGCACCCCCCCCCGGGACGCCCTTCCGCCACCCCCACAGCGAGCAACGCCGGCCCGCAAGGGCGCACGCTGTGGGGCGAGTGCTGGATCCCCACGCCCGCACCGACCGCACCTGGGACACACGGGTCGCGGAACCCTGGCTGCCCGCTTCGGAGGACGGCGGCCGAGGGAGGGACAGCGCCTGACACCAGACGCCTCTCACAACAGTGGCAGGCCCACCCCCCCCGGGGACGTTTCCAACCACCCCCGCGGCACGCAGCCCCCACAGTGCATGCAGGCCAAGGGGACAGTGTTGGGCCTTCACACCCACACATCCCCGCCCACAGCACGTGGGTGGCGGACCCCAACAGCCCGCCCAGTGGGCGGGGAGTCGGGGGAGGGACAGCGCCTGACCTCAGAGGCCCCTCACAATGGAGGAAGGCACCCCCCCCTCGGGGACGCCCTTCCGCCACCTCCACAGCGAGCAACGCCGGCCCGCAAGGGCGCACGCTGTGGGGCCGTTGCTGGGTCCCCAAGCCTGCACCGACGGCATCCGGGACACACGGGTCGCGGAACCCCGGCTACCCGTTTCAGAGGACGGGCGGCGGGGGGAGGGACAGCGCCTGACACCAGACGCCCCTCACAATGGTGGAAGGCACCCCCCCCGGGGACGCCCTTCCGCCACCCCCACAGCGAGCAACGCCGGCCCGCAAGGGCGCACGCTGTGGGGCTGGTGCTGGGTCCCCACGCCCGCAGGGACCGCACCTGGGACACACGGGTCGTGGAACCCTGGCTGCGCGCCTCAGAGGACGGGCGGCCGGGGGAGGGACAGCGCCTGACACCAGACGCCCCTCAGAACGGTGGCAGGCCACCCCCCCCGGGTAGGGTCCCCCACCACCCCCGTGGCACGCAGCCCCAACAGGGCATGCAGGCCAAGGGGACAGTGTTGGGCTGCCACACCCACACACCCGCGCCCACAGCACGTGGGTGGCGGACCCCAACAGCCCGCCTAGTGGGCGGGCAGTCGGGGGAGGGACAGCGCCTGACCTCAGACGCCTCTCACAATGGTGGAAGGCACCCCCCCTTGGGGACGCCCTTCCGCCACCTCCACTGCGAGCAACGCCGGCCCACAAGGGCGCACGCTGTGGGGCCGCTGCTGGGTCCCCACGCCCGCAGCGACCGCACCCGGGACACACGGGTCGCGGAACCCTTGCTACCCGCTTCAGAGGACGGGCGGCCGGGGGAGGGACAGCGCCTGACACCAGACGCCCCTCACAATGGTGGAAGGCACCCCCCCCGGGGACGCCCTTCCGCCACCCCCACAGCGAGCCACGCCGGCCCGCAATGGCGCATGCTGTGGGGCTGGTGCTGGGTCCCCACGCCCGCAGCGACGCACCTGGGACACACGGGTCGCGGAACCCTTGCTGCCCGCTCCAGAGGACAGGCGGCCGGGGGAGGGACAGCGCCTGACACCAGACGCCCCTCACAACAGTGGCAGGGCAGCCCCCCCAGGGACGGCCCCCCCACGACCCCCACGGAGCGCAGCCCCCACAGGGCATGCAGGCCAAGGGGACAGTGTTGAGCCCCCACACCCACACACCCGCGCCCACAGCACGTGGGTGGCGGACCCCAACAGCCCGCCCAGTGGGCGGGCAGTCGGGGGAGGGACAGCGCCTGACCTCAGAGGACCCCCACAACGGTGGAAGGCACCCCCCCCGGAGAAGCCCTTCCGCCACCGCCACAGCGAGCAACGCCGGCCCGCAAGGGCGCACGCTGTGGGGCCGGTGCTGGGTCTCCACGCCCGCACTGACCGCACCCGGGAAACTCGGGTCGCGGTACCCTGGCTGCCCGCTCCAGAGGACGGGCGGCCGGGGGAGGGACAGCGCCTGAAACCAGACGCCCCTCACAACGGTGGCAGGCCACCCCCCCCGGTGACGGCCCCCCACCACCCCCGCGGCACGCAGTCCCCACAGGGCATGCAGGCCAAGGGGACAATGTTGGGCCCCCACACCCACACACCCGCGCCCACAGCACGTGGGTGGCGGACCCCAACAGCCCGCCCAGTGGGCGGGCAGTTGGGGGAGGGACAGCGCCTGACCTCAGACGCCCCTCACAATGGTGGAAGGCACCCCCCCTGGGGACGCCTTTCCGCCACCCCCATTGCGAGCAACGCCGGCGCACAAGGGCGCACGCTCTGGGGCCGGTGCTGGGTCCCCACGCCCGCACCGACCGCACCCGGGACACACGGGTTGCGGGACCCCAGCCGCCCGCTCGAGAGGACAGGCGTCCGGGGGAGGGACAGCGCCTGACACCAGACGCCCCTCACAACGGTGGCAGGCCAGCCCCCCCGGGGACGGCCCCCAACCACCCCTGCGGCACGCAGCCCCCACAGGGCATGCAGGCTAAGGGGACAGTGTTGGGCCCCGACACCCACACATCCGCGCCCACAGCATGTGGGTGGCGGACCCCAACAGCCCGCCCAGTGGGCGGGCAGTCGGGGGAGGGACAGCGCCTGACCTCAGATGCCCCTCACAATGGTGGAAAGCACCCCCCCCCCCCCGAGACGCCCTTCCGCCACCCCCACAGCGAGCAACGCCGGCCCGCAAGGGCGCAGGCTGTGGAGCCGCTGCTGGGTCCCCACGCCCGCAGGGACCGCACCCGGGACATACGGGTCGCGGAACCCTGGCCGCCCGCTCCAGAGGACGGGCGGCCGGGGGAGGGACAGCGTTTGACACCAGACGCCCCTCACAACGGTGGCAGGCCACCCCCCCGGGGACGGCCCCCCACCACCCCCGCGGCACGCAGCTCCCACAGGGCATGCAGGCCAAGGCGACAGTGTTGGGCCCCCATACCCACACACCCGCGCCCACAGCACGTGGGTGGCGGACCCCAACAGCCCACCCAGTGGGCGGGCAGTCGGGGGAGGGACAGCGCCTGATCTCAGACGCCTCTCACAATGGTGGAAGGCACCCCCCCCGGCGACGCCATTCCGCCACCTCCACAGCGAGCAACGCCGGCCCGCAAGGGCGCACGCTGTGGGGCCGGTGCTGGGTCCCCACGCCCGCACCGACCGCACCCCGGACACACGGGTCCCAGAACCCTGGCCGCCCGCCCGAGAGGACGGGCGGCCGGGGGAGGGACAGCGCCTGACACCAGACACCCCTCACAAGGGTGGAAGGCACCCCCCCCGGGGACGCCCTTCCGCCACCCCCACAGCGAGCAACGCCAGCCCGCAAGGGCGCACGCTTTGGGGCCGGTGCTGGGTCCCCACGCCCGCACCGACTGCACCCGGGACACGCGGGTCGCGGAACCCCGGCCGCCCGCTCCAGAGGACGGACGGCCAGGGGAGGGACAGCGCCTGACACCAGACGCCCCTCACAACGGTTGCAGGACACCCCCCCTGGGGACGGCCCCCCACCACCCCCACGGCACGCAGCCCCCACAGGGCATACAGGCCAAGGGGACCGTGATGGGCCCCAACACCCACACGCCCGCGCCCGCAGCACGTGGGTGGCGGACCCCAACATCCCCCCCAGTGGGCGGGCAGTCGGGGGAGGGACAGCGCCTGATCTCAGACGCCCCTCACAACGTTGGAAGGCACCCCCCCCGGGGACGCCCTTCCGCCATCCCCACTGCGAGCAACGCCGGCCCGCAAGGGCGCACGCTGTGGGGCCGGTGCTGGGTCCCCACGCCCCAACCGACCGCACCGGGGTCAATCCGGTCGCGGAACCTCGGCCGCCCGCCCCAGAGGACGGGCGGCCGGGGGAAGGACAGCGCCTGACACCAGACGCCCCTCACAACAGTGGCAGGCTAACCCCCCCGGGGAGGGCCCCCGACCGACCCCGCGGCACGCAGCACCCACAGGGCATGCAGGCCAAGGGGACAGTGTTGGGCCCCCACACCCACACACCCGCGCCCACAGCACGTGGGTGGCGGACCCCAACAGCCCGCCCAGTGGGCGCGCAGTCGGGGGAGGGGGAGCGCCTGACCTCAGACGCCCCTCACAACGGTGGAAGGCACCCCCATCGGGGACGCCCTTCCGCCACCCCCACAGCGAGCAACGCCGGCCCGCAGGGACGCACGCTGTTGAACCGGTGCTGGGTCCCCAAGCCCGCACCAACCGCACCCGGAAGACACGGGTCGCGGTACCCCGGCTGCCCGCCCCAGAGGTCGGGGCGGTTGGGGGAGGGACAGCGCCTGACACCAGACGCCCCTCACAACAGTGGCAGACCATCCTCCCCCGGGGACAGCCCCCCACCACCTCCGCGGCACGCAGCCCCCACAGGGCGTGCAGGCCAAGGGGACAGTGTTGGGCCCCCACACCCACACACCCGCGCCCACAGCACGTGGGTGGCGGACCCCAACAGCCCGCCCAGTAGGCGGGCAGTCGGAAGAGGCGGAGCGCCTGACCTCAGACGCCCCTCGCAAAGGTGGAGGGCACCCCCCCGGGGACACCCTTCCGCCACCCCGACAGCGAGCAACGCCGGCCCGCAGAGGCGCACGCTGTGGGGCCGGTGCTGGGTCCCCAGGCCCGCACCGACCGCACCCGGGACACACGGGTCGCGGGACCCCGGCCGCCCGCCCCAGAGGACGGGCGGCAGGGGGAGGGACAGCGCCTGACACCAGAGGCCTTCGCAACTGTGGCGGGCCAGCCCCCCGGGGACGGCCCCCCGCCACCCCCGCGGCACGCAGCCCCCACAGGGCATGCGGGCCAAGGGGGCAGTGATGGACCCCCACACCCACACGCCCGCGCCCACAGCATGTGGGTGAGGGCTCCCAACAGCCCGCCCAGTGGGTGGGCAGTCGGGGGAGGGGGGGCGCCCCACCTCAGACGCCCCTCACAACGGTGGAAGGCACCCCCCCCGGGGACGTACTTCCGCCACCCCCACAGCGAGCAACGCCGGCTCGCAAGGGCGCACGCTGTGGAACTGGTGCTTGGTCCCCACGCCCGCACCGACCGCACCCGGAACACACGGGTCGCGGAACCCCGGCCACCCACCCCAGAGGACAGGTTAGGCCGGGGGAGGGACAGCGCCTGACACCAGACGCCCCTCACAACAGTGGCAGGCCAACCCCCCCGGGGACGGCCCCCCGCTACCTCCGCGGCACGCAGCCCCCACAGGGCATGCGGGCCAAAGGGACCGTGATGGGCCCCCACACCCACACGCCCGCGCCAACAGCACGTGGGTAGTGGACCCCAACAGCCCGCCCAGTGGGCCGGCAGTCGGGGGAGGGGGAGCGCCTGACATCAGACGCCCCTCGCAACAGTGGAAAGCACCCCCCCGGGGATGCCCTTCCGCCACCCCCACGGCCAGCGACGCCGGCCCGCAAGGGCGCACGCTTTGGGGCCGGTGCTGGGTCCCCACGCCCGCACGGACCGCACCTGGGACACACGGGTCGCGGAACCCCGGCTACCCGCCCCAGAGGGCGGGCGGCTGGGGAAGGACAGCGTCTGACACCAGACGCCCCTCGCAACAGTGGCAGGCCACCCCCCCGGGGGCGGCCTCCCAGCACCCCCGCGGCTCGCAGCTCTCACAGGGCATGCAGGCCGAGGGGACAGCGCCGGGCCCCCACACCCGCACGCCCGCGCCCGCAGCATGTGGGTGGCAGACCCCGACGGCCCGCCGAGAGGTCGGGCGACCGGGGGAGGGACAGCGCCTGACACCAGACGCCCCTCGCAACGATGGCGGGCCACCCCCCAGGGGACGGCCCCCACCACCCCCGCGGAGCGCGGCCCCCACAGGGCATGCAAGCCGAGGGGACAGCGCCGGGCCCCCATATCCGCACACCCCCGCCCACAGCAAGAGTGGATGACGGACCCCGACAGCCCGCCCAGAGGGCGGACAGTCGGGGGAGGGGTAGCGCCTGACCGCAGGCGCCCCTCACAAGGGACACGCAGGCCGCGAAACCCCGGCTGCCCGCCCCTGAGGAACACAGGGAATACGGGCCACAGGGACAGCGCTGGACCCCGTACCCGCACACCCGTGCCCACAGCACGTGGGCAGCGGGCCCCGACAGCCCCCAGGAAGAGGGCAGCCGGAGGGAGGAGAGCGCCCGGCCTCGGACACCCCTCGCAACGGGGCCGCCACGGACCGCGGGGGGGGAGCGCCTAGTGCCCACACGCACACACGAATGCCGGCCCGCGGAACCGGCGTACGAGGTCCCCCACCCTCGCCCCGCCGCACTCACAGCACGTGCACCAGCCACGGAAAATCAGCCCCCCACCCCCTGCTCTTAGGCACAGCGACACCCGCGGCCCCACGCAAAACACGCCCCCGATCTCCGACGCTGGACGCAGCGCACGAGGTCATCAGGACGCTGGAACTCAGAGGATACCCCCCACAAGAGGACGCGGGCAGGGACTCCGACCTGGAGGAAATACCGGAGCCCTCCACGGGAAGCACGCCCGCGGAACCTGCGCCGCCAGCGGGCAGTGTGGCAACCCTCTGCCCCGCGTGGAAACGGGGCCACTGCACCGGCGAAGGCTGGTGCCCCAAGCAGCACCCCCAGCCCTGCCCCGATAACGGAGCGCTGCCTGAGGTGAGACGCGCGGCCGCACGCGCCGCCCTACACTACGGGGTGGCGCAGGGCTGGATCCTGGATGGGACCGCAGGCGGCAGCGTGAACATCCAGGAGGCCGTCGACCGAGTCATCCACGCGGGACAGGCGGCAGTAGCCTTGCACACCCGGGGCCGCCACGGCGGACCCGCAGAAGGGATCATTGTGGAGCCCCCGGGAATGGTGCTGGTCCTGGCCCCGGACATGGTCCGAGGGGTGCTCCACGCATCCCGCGTGCGGCGGGCGCGCCCACAATGGACCATCCAGGTGTACACCCCCCCACGGGCGTGGCCCTCCTCCATGTGGGCGGTGCTCGCCGTCGTGTGGCACCTTGCACCGGAGGACGCCCCCACAGGGACCGCGGAGGAAATCGCCCGGGACCTCCACACCTGGCAGGCCGGCCAGGATTACCCCTGGCGCAGGCCCCTGGGGCGGCCCCCCAGTAGCACCCGCGGCAGAGGGGCTCAGCCTCGCGGCAACCCTCCAACGGCACCCCAACAAGAGGGCACGCCACTTCCTGCAGACGGGCACGGTCCGGGCCGCCCTGCCAGACTCCGAGTGGCGATGGAACGCAGGGGAGGCGCAACCGCTGCCGGGCCCCTGGGTCCTCCCGCTGTGGTATTTGCCCATGGGCACCCTGGCCCACGCCACTCAAGCCATCAAGGGGGCTTTCCCGCAGCCGCTCCTCCCCGGCGTGGCCCTGCTCCGCAGCCTGCAGGCGGGGGCGGCCTGGGTACGGTGGAGGGAAGAGGGCGGGCGCCCGAGCCCCTATTTCCCCCTGGTCCAGGGCAAGGCGCTACTCCACGCCGAGGGCATGGGGACCGTGGAATGGGGGGCGATCGTGCGCGGCAGGGCGTGCAGGTGGATCACTGCGGCCGCCCCACAGCCCATGCGATCGCCGCCGGCGTGCCACCGCCTCATAAGGGTGGTCCCCTCCTTGGCCCCCCAAACACGCCCTTACGAGGAACATATGGAGGGCCATACTGAGCCACACCAGGGCGTGGCTAACAAACCCGGGTGCACGGTACCCGCCGGGGCCGGTGCTCGAACAGCTCATGGCCCCCACACCCGCGGTCCGCCACGCCCTGCACAGGGCGTCGGCTCTCACGGAGCAGCTCAACGACGAGCTGCTAGACCTGGCGCTGGAGCCGCTGCGGGTGCTTTACCCGCAGACCCACATCCCACCCGCAGGCACGTCCAACCGCCTGGGCCGCCTGGGTTTGCAGCGCCGCGTCCAGGCCGCACACCCAGGAGGCGTGGTGGAACAGTGGCTAACGCTCCGCAACCCGTCCGCTGCGCAAGGCCACTGGTACCTACACCAACTCCTCCTCCTACCCCGGGCGGCCCCAGAGCACCGCCAGCGAAACCCGTACCACACGCACCCGGGGCGCAGAGGCGCGCAGAGCTTCCCTCAGCCGGTCCCGCCCGCCCTCTCGCCGGGGCACGGCCTGGAGGCGCTGCAGCAGGGCCCCCTGCTCGACACCACCACCACGGTACAGCAAAGGGGAAGCAACGGCGCGGATGGTGCCGAACAAGACTTCACGAACTGCGGAGCGGTGGCCTGGACAGCGGCCTGCAGGCACCTCGCCCGAGATACCACGGGGCTCAGGCAGTACAGGCCAGCGGACCGCACGGCGCTGGCGTCCGCGGTCGCGGCCGTCACCATGGGTCCCGTGGCGGCGTG
The DNA here is from genome assembly GCA_964036045.1 of Eutreptiella sp. 'Long Island Sound 2002'. NCBI lineage: Eukaryota > Euglenozoa > Euglenophyceae > Eutreptiales > Eutreptiaceae > Eutreptiella > Eutreptiella sp. 'Long Island Sound 2002'. The sequence continues at coordinate 65,692,446 of OZ038380.1, read as the reverse complement.
GCTGGCGCAACTGCTGCTCCACATCCCCTGCCGCGACACGCAGCCCCGCCAGCGGACCGCAACGCTCGCACCGATGGCACCCCTGACAGCAGAGCAGCTATACGTCGTCGCGGCGGCGCTGCTGGCAGACGTCGGGGAGAGCTTGGTCCACAACCACGGCCCGGCGCAGATTGCGGGAAGCATACAAGGGCTGCAGCGCGATGCACCCCACCCGTGGCACGCCACACTCCGCGGGCGCACCCTCGTCTGGGATGCGGGCGGCGGCACACCCCCTTCCGGGCCTCAGCAGTGGGAGGCACTGGTGCTGCACACGGCAGGCTACCAGGCCATTCTGCACAGCCAAGCCAGAGGGTACCGGTCGCACGTCCTGGCCGGGGGCCGCTGGACTGTCTGGCACAGGACCGCCAGGCAAGGGGCATTCCCGTTTCTGCCCCACGTTGACTGCCAGCAGGGGCCCACCCAGGCCTACTATATGTCAGCGGACCCCTGGCCCCTAGCAGTCCTGCTACACACCGTCAGCGCCCCCAACAAGAGGCAGGAACCGGGATGGGTCAACCCCCCCGCACTGGTGTGGAGCCTGCACCAGGAGGAGCAACTACGGGCTGCGTGGCAGGGAGACGCCATCAGGGCCACGGACGTCCCGGACCCCCACGCGGGGCCAATCACGCACGCCTGCCCGGCAGCTACCCTGGCCGTGGCCCAACGGGGACAGTAGAACCCACAGTGGATGGTCTGCATTTTCAGCCCGGCGGACGCGCCTATCGTCGTCTGCGACCCCGAGCGCCTGCCGGGGCCCGAAGCCGTGGTCCGCGTGGCGGACTGTACCCGCATGATCGTGAAGGCGCTACGCGAGGGCGAACACCACGCCCTCCTGCTCCAGGTCCTGCTGAAAGACAACGCCCGGGCGGCGAAGCCGGGGGTGTGGCCGGCAGCGGCGCACCCCGCCGACCTAGAGCTCCACCTGGCGCTCCCGACCACGGTGTACTACTGGCTACAAGCCTTCCACGACCTGCGACGGAGGGGCAAACCCGACCGCCAAATCAGCTCCACGCACTGGCAAGCGTCGCTGCAGGCAGACGCGCAGCGCAATGCTTTCCGGAGTCTCCGGCCCGCGCCTGCGACACGAGCCCTCGATGCGGTGGCCCCGGGCCGCGCGTTGGCGCCACACACGGTTCCACTGGCCAACCTGCCCTTCGAACCAGCGACGGAGGGCGCCATCTGGAAGTCGGTGCCGCTCCTCCCGGCGCAAGGGGCCACCGAACCAACGAAATGCCCCCTGTGTGCAGACAAGTACTACACAATCGGGGCAATGCTGGAACACCTGGTGTGGCAAGCAGTGCACGCTGCAGCCCCGGTGGACGACAAGGAGGCGGCCTCTAACATCCTGCAAGGAAGAGCACGGAGGTCCCCATGGCACGCAACGTACGCCTGGTGCCCCCCGCCCCAGGCGGCGGACCACGCAGACGGCAATGAGGAGGCACCCGGAGCGGCCCCAGGGACCGGCGGTGCGGCCCAACAAGGGTCCATCCCCGCGGGGCTGGCCCCCCTGGCCCCCCTGTGGGCCCCGCTGGGAACAGGCTCTCCGCACCCCATGGCCCCAGCGCACCCGGGAGCCCTGGCTGCACCAGCGGACCCAGCGGCGATGCCGATGCGGGATGGCTGACTCCAGGAAGAACACGGCGGACGACGCCCTATGGCTCCTCTCGTGGAACCTGCGCAACGGCCTCGTACCGCCAGACCGGTCCCTCCGGGACACGCTCCGGTGGTGCCGGGGGCAGGCGGCCTGTACCGACAAGGACCACCTCGTCACCGGCATGCTACTCCAGGAGGGGGGCTTTGCCATCATGCTCCAGGAAACAGGGATCGCAACCCGGGCGCAGGAGATGCACGTGGCCGCGGCGCTCCGGGACAAGGGGTACCCCCCTTCTTCAGCAGCCCGCTGGCGAAGACGGGAGCCACTTCCACCTCAACAGGGGGGGGCCTCCTCACCGCGGTCAGCAGCAAGTACGTGGCGGAGCACGAGGTGCTCAGTTTCACGGAACTCGTCTTCGCGAAGGCCGCGGCCCTGGAGATCCGCACGGACGGGGGAGGCCTCACCCTCATCAACGTCCACGGGCCGCAAGCAGGCTGCTCCCCGTGAACAGGACAGGCGGCGTTCTGGGCCGACATACAAATGTATGCCACGGCACGCAGCCTCGGTGGGAGACACCCGGTGGTCATCGCGGTAGACCCCAACGTTTACATGGATGCCACCTCCAACCCGGCCACGGAGCACTTCCGCGCGGGCTGGGAGGCCTGCGGTTTCCGGAGGGCCACAGCAGGCGGCGAGGAGGACATGACCCCCACGCTCCACCCGTCCCGTCACAGGGTGGACACCTTCCTGGTCAACGAACCCCTCCTGCCGTCGTCCCTGCGGGAAAGCGTCTGGGCTCGCGGCATGGCACACTGAAGCCAGTTCGGACCCCCGTGGCCATCTTTGGGTCACCTGGGGTGTGTATCAATGTGCCGGCAAGCCGCCATTGGCTGATATCATACTCTCCCATCTACCTGACCTAACCTGATGTGATAGTGTGATAGGTTTGGCCATTCCGGCTATGAGCTGCCATTTTCAGTACCGAGGCGCCGCCAGCTGAGACTTATATATCAGATTATCAGGAATCGACAGGGTTTTTTTATCATAATGTTTTTGTAATTGTTCTGCCTTCTGTTCTGATGGTCAATGTATCGGCGACTGTCAGTTGGCTCGTGATTTTGCGGTAACCGATTGGTTAACTGTTATTTCCAGATACTTTGGCGGAAACCCCGATGAAGGGTCAGATTTCATCCGTAAAGGGTTCGTTGCTTCCGCAATCTTTGGGTCACTTGGGGTGTGTATCTATGTGCCGGCATGCCGCCATTGGCTGATATCATACTCTCCCATCTACCTGACCTAACCTGATGTGATAGTGTGATAGGTTTGGCCATTCCGGCTATGAGCGGCCATTTTCAGTACCGAGGCGCCGCCAGCTGAGATTTATATATCAGAATATCAGGAATCAACAGGGTTTTTTTATCATAATGTTTCCGTAATTTTTCTGCCTTCTGTTCTGATGGTCAATGTATCGGCGACTGTCAGTTGGCTCGCGATTTTGCGGTAACCGATTGGTTAACTGTTATTTCTAGATATTTTGGCGGAAACCCCGATGAAGGGTCAGATTTCATCAGTAAAGGGTTCGTTGCTTCCGCAATTTTCTAAATATGCACTCGAAATTTTAATCTGAATTTTTCGCGATGTCGAAATCGGATTTTCGACTTCAACATCGCCGCACCTGATTTGGTCTTCTTCGAGTGGTCATACTCTTTTCCCTATGCCCGAATCAGGTTTCCCTTATACTTGCCACCCACTTGACTTGGAGATATAAGGGAAACAAAAGTGAATCGTGGGACTACTTTGAAGGGCCATATCTACGCGCAAGTGTGAGAAAAGAGAATAAGAAAGGTTGCGTTGCAAGCGCCTCAGTCTCAACTTTTATTTGGTAGGGTGCAACACCTTAAGTCGACACACACCCGTTGTATCGTAAGATCATGGTCAACATGGTAGAAACATGTTTAGAACTTGTTGACCATGTGTCCGGACTTGAAATTATGACTTTCGAGTGTAGCGCATGAGTCTTGCGGTTGCATAGCATCTTTCTTTAGGTTCCGACGTCCATTTAACCCAAAGTTATGACCATGGAGGGGCATGGCATACCATGGTGGGAGCCAATTTTAAGGGCTATGTGTGATATTGGTAGTATATGTCTTGATATGCTCACGCCCATGTTATCTTCCTTCGTGTGGCCGGAGAGATGGAGAGCCACACGTGACAAGGGCTTTGCCCATGTCCGAATTGTGGAATTCAAAGCGCTAGACTAAGTCTACCGCGTATGTATTGCTCATGGTATGTTTGGCAAAGAGATCCATGAGTGCACTCCCATTTTCGTCGGGAATGTAGATATGAGTGGCGGAGGTATCTCCATGCGCCTGATTGGGGATCCAAGTGGGGAAATTGTTCGCAAATGGTTCCAATCATTTGTGTATTGAACCATGAGCGGATATCATGGGTGAGCATAGAGATATACTACCATGACAACTTTGTATTTGGACATATTTTCTTGTTTTTGACCTCAATTTTTGCTCATTTTTGCATTTTGTGTACTTACCTGGTCGGCAAACAGCACGAAGCCTATGCAGAGTCGAAGCATGGTATGTTTTTCATATGTTGGCATATGCTTTGGAGTTAAACACCACCATATGCCGGATCGCGTACTCCATTTGGCTTGGCGCACGAAGGATTACAAGAATTGGTCTCAGGATCATGGGCTGACTTGGGCAGTGCGTGGCGCCCATATCCTAAGGGGTTTCGAGGGTAAGATGGGGATGTACATGGGCATTGATATTTGGTCTCTATCCTCCATGAATACTAAACTTCGATTCCATCCATGCTTTGAGCCTTCAGATAAGTGGTAACTTAAGTTTTGAGCATATATTTGATATATGGCCAATATGGTGTGAATTGGCAGTTTTTGGCATGTTATGAGTTCAAACTCATGGGGCATATCGCCAAGCCCATTCGACCCCAAGTCCAACCAAGGTTATGTCAGGGTAAGGCATGGTCCTGAGTGTCACTCTAGGCCATGACACGCCACTTCCCATATTGGGCTAGGATTTAGAGGCTTGGGAGTGATCACATTTTTTGGGTTTATGTGGTGACTTTTGACACATGGCATTTAGCCATCTCATTTGACCGGGTTCAGGGCATCATGTTGGCGAGTCAAGGGAAGGTCTTGAGGCCAGGGAATGAGGTGTCCAAGGCTGTGAATGTGTACATTTCCATCCTTCCCCAACTTTGCTTTATTTGTGTTCATATGCCAATTTCAGGGCTTTCCTCTTTGGTGCAACTCTTGTACATGCCCGCCTTCGTGAGACGACCGGTGTGCTGAACGGAAGCCCGCAGCGTGTATTGGATTGTGGATTGGGTTATTGCTATACTTGTGGGATCTGGTTGCTGTTCAGGGTTGAAGGAGGATTGCATTTTCTATTTTTTTTGATTTGGGACCCTGGATTTTGAAGGATGCAATCGCTGATCATCCGACGTGCGCGCGTGCGATTTGTGGGCCGATCTTTCTGACGCCTGCTAATCTGACAGGACTTTTCCTTTTCCGTGCAGTTTCCGTTTTTTTATACCATTTGTTACGGTTTCGGAACCTTCCAATTATACTGAGACCTTTGATTTCCGGTTTCACGCACTTTTGAATTTGCATCATGAATCAGCAACCCTCAACGACCAATGCTAGTGGAAAGGCGCTTCGCAGTTCCCAAGAGCGTAACTCGGTTTCCACCGCCTCAAGGTTCTCACAAAGGTCGGTCTCCCCAAGAGACAATGCCACTCGCCCTCGCTCTATTTCACCGAAAAAGTCTCTTCCAGTGAGGCCAAAAAAAAAGGTGACCCCACGCGCAAGCTTGCCAAACATAATGGCGCATATGGGCGGCGCAATGCAAGCACATGCCCGCACCGAGAAGGCTCTTTCTCAATCCTCATACGTCTCATATGGAGCACGGAGTCTTGGTGCTAACCCACAAGAGGCCTCCTCTCATGGTTCCCATTTCATTGCGCCCAAACCGCTTCGTGCCAAAGGCGTCATAGCCCAAGCTCGGGCTCAAAAAAATGTCGGAAGTGAAAAAAAGATCATGCGCATGCAACAACTTCTCATCCAAGTGATGACATGAGTCGGGAAAAAAAAGACGGGGAAAAAAAAGACGGGGAAAAAAAAGGCGGGGAAAAAAAAGACGGGGAAAAAAAAGCCACAAGCGTGTTCGTTCGCCCAACACCCACAAAGGGACCTCCCGCCCTCTCTCAAGAGGACGAAGACATGGCCTATGTAGACAGGATAGACGTGTCTTTCGATTCGGAACACGACTCTCTCCTTGGCCACTCTATCGCAGACCCTCATGCATCAATAGCCGCTGCCGCCAACGATACCCCGAACTCCAAACGAGTCCGGCCCTCAAACGGGTATAAAGAATTGTATCGATGCGCCTTAGAGAGAAACCCCGACGGTTTGGGCTATGGACCACCTTCTCTCTTGCGTAGTGCCAACGAGCAAGTTGATACTCGCCATCATATTCCACCGCGCAATGCGCTAAGCCAAGCTTCGTTTACTCTAGCCTCCGATACCGGTCTGTCCGCTCCCCTTCCCATGAACCCCATAAGGTTTGCACGCACCTTTCAATCACAAGGCACCTTGCCAAATGGCTTTCCCGAGGCCAGGGACTTGACCGCCGATGTTCAGTCCGGCAAAGTGCAAATTCGTGGACAATCAAGATTTTCAAACGTAGACCAGTTTTCGGCCACGCCCCCATTGTACTTGGACACTTCTCCCCTTCCACCCACGGACTTACTCAGGGCACTCTCACCACCGCCCCAAATCCTATTGAGTGGGGATGGCCTACAATACCCCGGCTTCCTGCGGTCGTTTTCCGTCGCGGACATGCCGGGCTTTGATTGGGCCAAACTAATCGGCACAGTATCGTTCCTCATGCTTTCCGCCTTCGCCCCCTTTCAGGATGATGGTCCCTTTCTTTCACATAAGACCATCGTGAAACAATTAGTCAACGTTTTGCGCGAATCGAAAAAGCAAAACAAACAAACAATGTTTTGGCTTGCCTACCCATCCCGCACAAACGTTGCGGACTCTGAACTTGCGACCATTTTGGATCGCCGGATAGATCTTATCCCCTCCCTGCCGTACCTAAATTTGTCCGTTGTATGCCCCGTCATCCACCTCGCCAAACGCGCTGCGGTCACTCGACTGATTGAGGATCTCCCCACTCCAAACGACAACCCATTGATCATTTTTCAATTGACTTCAAAACGTCTGGCTAAGGACCACGTTCCCAAGGTGGTAGAATATTACCCCCGAGCACAAGAACCTGCCGTTTCCGTCGATGGGCACACCCGGCCGCTTTTCACACCCACCTCGACCAACTTCCAAATCCGCTTGGATGTGCCCCAAGACATTGTGCGGGACATTGATGGTACGGAGACCCGTTGGCACATCAGCGGTACACTACCCTTGATGTTGCTTATCAACGGTTTATCACCGGACGACGGTTCCACCGTCTTGCGCAACATTACAGTACCGCGCATTACCAAAAACCACTGGCCGGTGACCGTTAGTTCGGCTCCCGATGGGTACAAAGTTTTTGATTTTCATGTCCCTATGGATATCATGGCTAGGTTCTACGAGGAGGAAGAGGCCTTAGCAGATATGGGGGTTTCTTTTGCCCTACTACACTCCTCCATCAAGAGTTGTAGTATCATAGTTACCCACCAGCCACCATTCAAACCCGGTGCGCAGCGGAAGAAAAAAATGCCTGCCAATGAAATCCGCGATGCCATAGACATGAATCCTCATTTGAGGAAGAAATTCGAGTTCATCACCCTTTTGAACAAATACGATGTTTTTTGCATGGTGAAGGACGAAATACTCCTGCAACCAGCGATCCAAGAGATCGAAAACCTTGGTGATCTCCTGGTCATCTCTGCGACTACCCACCAACGCCTACGTGCTAAGGATGTGGTACGCACGGTGCAGCCCCCTCATGTCTTGGTGCGCTTTTCACCCTCCTTCAGTGTTGCCGATGTGCTGCATGCAGTGTCCGTGTTTGGGCCAGTCACCTCGCACCAGCTGTTTCAGCAAGCTGGATTGCTTTTGGTAAGTTTCCAGGCGCCGCAGTCCGCGACTGCAGCCTACGGCTCCACACTGCCAGGACCAGTTTTCCTCACATCAGGGTCCCTTGCCACCGACACAGCACTCTCACTTGAAGAAAGGTTGCAGCGTCTTGACCTCAGTAGCTTGCCCACGGCAGCACTGAATGAGTCCAATCTCGCGGCGGTACCTAATGCTCTGCCCTCCTTCTCCCTTCCGGACATTAATGTGGGCCTCCCTCCCCCATCTGGTGCACTACCTGTCTCACCCCCCCTGTCGATTTCCCCTCCAGCCGCAGAACAGGAGGAGGACGACCGTATGACTGGTCAGAGCAAGAGAACCATCGACGATGTTAGTGCCATGCCGCCAGCTGAGGACGATGCCTCCCCTCGTACTTTTCCCCCTCACTGAAACGCAAAACTCCCCTGAGGTGAACGCTGCCCTTGCTTGCTTCACCCCCACTGCCCTCCAACGTCTTCCTGTACCTCTGCAGACACTCGTACATGATGCCAGGTGGACTGCATCCTCCTATGCAGAGCTGGGGTCGATCCTCAAACAATGGTATGCAGGTTCCCAATTGTGTTTTTATTGGTGCCACCTCGCTGCAGTGGTCATCAGCGCCCACCACAATCTCCGAATGGCACAACAGGTCATCTGCTCCGTCGCAGTTTCCGCGTTGTCGGCCCTTGCTATGTGCACTATCCCTGGTGTCACACCTCGCGCATGCCACGGAAAACGCCCGCCGGTGCGTCACACAGTGCTGCCCCCACATACCCAGCCCCACCCCACTGCCCCCGACCCCACCGCTGCACTTCGTCTGCAGTTGCCACCAGATGGAGCTATAGGAAATAACCGGGAGCCAACTCACCTGCAAGGTTGTAAATTGGCTTGTCCCACGGTGACCTCCTTGGCTGTGCTAGGCATCTTGCGCGTGCTCGCCACCGTCGTTTATCTTTTGTCCCGCTTGACCACCCTCACACTGGTGTGTGCCACTATAAAACACTGCTCGCCCACAGGGCCTGCCCGGCCGGTCGACTCGACGCGCCACATCCGGGACGACTCAGTCAACCCTGGTTCAGATGCACCCACAAGTATGAGCCCACCCCCAACCACCACACACCTCACGCGCACGCTTACACACCCCACGCTCACATTTGGCGCCCTCAATGTCGGCGGTGTCGAAATCACACCGAACCGCCTATGTCATTTACTGGCCGGTTTTCACCCCCTCCCCCACACATTATCTTTGCAGGAATTCCGGCCCAGTGCCTCGTCCTCCCTGCGAGACCACGAGAGAGTGGCTATGTACTGGGGATATCACCTGCTACACAGCTCTCCCTCCAGAAAGGCCGGAGTAGCCTTGCTTGTACATACTTCCATCGCACCACACAGGCCCACTATGAAGACCATCATTGACGGGAGGCTCATCACCACCTCCCTGCAACTACACAGCGACCCGTCGATGCCCCCTGTCACTGTAGCGTCCTTTTACGGTCCCCACACGTCTAGGGAGCGGTCATCCTGTGAGAGACATCTGGATCGCCTTGCCCGCGAGTGCGCTATTATCTTAGGTGATTACAATGCTGTGACACATACCGGCCATACCACAGCCCTCCGTGCACCCCTGTGGCCGTGGCTGATTGCCAAAGAACGGGCCGGCTCGCTCTCTGACCTCTTGATCCCACACCAGACGTGCACCCCATACACCAGGGTGCGTCGCTATGCGGGCACGCGCAGCTACCTTGACCGCGCATACGGCACGAGGCTGTTCGGTGCACTCTTTCAGACCTCTGGTGCCCAGGTAGTAGACTTTTCCTCGGTCAAAGGCATACAGGACCACAACCCCATACTAATCCACACTATACCCTGGGCGCAGCCCCATATCCCTGAGGCGCGCTGCGCCCAGTGGAACCGTAGGGATGTATCGCGGTTCCGCCGTGACATATCTGCAGCCACAGCTGCATTGCCTCTCCCCACCGTTGCCAGTGATACTGCACACACATACCAACAACTGTGCTCACACATGCTCACTGCCATGCGCCGGGTTAACTCGCAGAGGCCACCTTCCCCGCCAGCCTCTGACGATGTCAGTGATTGGTCGTCTGTAGTACGCCAACTGGCCAAACAAGCCAAGCGAAGGTCCAAGACCTTCTACCGCCGCATCAAGCATACCCTCCTCACCCCCCCCGCCCAGTCTACACTCCCCACCCCCACCAGGAAAATACAACGCATATTGCAACGGAACACGCCGTGGTCTTCTCACGCTTTAGACCTCATACCCCAAAGAGCACGATTGTGCGACCCCCCCCCCCCACCTTCAGTGAACTGCGTGCCCTTGCCCGTGCGTCTAGGAAAAAATCTCCCGGACCGGACAGAGTCCCGCCGTACCTACTGCACATTCTCCCCGACCCCGTCTTCAAGTTAGTTCACAGCTGTATCTCCCTTTGTTACTCTGAAGGCTTTTTACCACAGCCCTGGCTGGTCTCAGAGACATTTTGTTTGTTTAAAGGAAAGGGCCAGTGGCAAGACCCTGATCGGTGGAGACCAATTGCCATGAGCAATTCTATCTACCGCCTTTTTATGCGCTGGGTTTACTCCAAGCTCTACCCCTTAGTATCCCCCCACCTGCACCCCAACCAATTCGGCGGCAGACAGGGCACGTCCACAGCACATGCCACACAAATTTTTCTGGATGCCATCGACTCCGTACGGGACAAGGAAGCCCTAATTGCCTTCGACGTCTATTACGCTTTTGACAGTCCACCCAAAGCTCTTATCCTAGGTGTACTCGACCGAATGGGGACCCCCTCCAAATTACTGCAAATAATCTCCCTGGTAATGGAGCAAGGGTCCACATTCTTACGAGGAGCGGAGGAGACAGTGTTTAGGACGACACATGGCGTCAAACAGGGCTGCCCCCTTTCCTGTTTTTTGTTTGTCGTTGTTTTTGAGATCCCCCTGCGAGTGTTAGACCAACACGGCATCCCTTTCTCGGCTTATGTCGACGACATATGCTCCCCCGCACCGTATGGCCAGAGCCAGCACGTTGCCGAGGTCGTACAGACCGCCCTCAGTCTGATTGCTTGCCAGGTGAACGTCGCCAAAAGCGAATCACTTCACATGCAACCCCTGCCCCCTGTCCTGCCCACCCTCCCCAAGTATCTGCACCCACCCTCCCCCGTTCAGGCTGCCAGTCCGTCGCCATGGTACACCGTCTCTGCGCCGTACCCGCCAGAGTGGAGTGTACAGGTACTGCACACCTTTGCACGTGCCCCCTACCTCATGCATTTGGGCCACCCTATCTCCCCCTGCCTCTGCCCTGATGCCTGCGTTGAGGTTGTGCTGCAAGAGCTGAAAGCCCAGTTAAATGAGCTGCACTCCCAACCCATTCAAGTGATTGACCGAGTCCTCTTAGTCAACACTATGGTGTTACCGAGGCTCCTCTATCGCACAGAGTGCATCCCACTCCGCGCCTCGCAGCTAATGTCCATCACTTCCCTGTTGGAGAAGTTTATCTTCGGCGTCATGGGTCTTCCGTCCCTCGTCGCCAAGAAAACACTCTACACGCATCGTAGTCGTGGCCTTGGCCTCGGATACTTTCCAATCCTGCACCCCACTAGGGTACTGGACTCGCTGCACCGCAATCAGCGACTACATACACTCTCCACGTCCCCCCACACCACTGTCTCCCCATACCATGCCTTCATCGCCGCTGTCTCCCTTCTCAACCCTGACCCCGACCCTCGCCAGCCACCCGTACACACTACGTGGGCAGCTCAACAACTACAGCGCGACGCCGTCGAGGTGGCCCACGTAGCCGGGCTTACAGTGTACCTTTTACCCCCGCAATGCCAGCCGCCAGCCACCTACACGGACGGCAGCAAGATGGGTCAACCCCCCTCATCTGGGGCGTCCGCTGTGCTGAAAGATGGCCGCGATGCCGTGTGCAGAGTGCCTGGTGACCCAAATTCCTATAAAGCGGAGTTAGTAGGAATGCTCCTGGGCTCCCATTTTTCGGAAGTAGGGGACACCATCCGACTGGATTGCCAGGGCGCCATTGCATCTGCGCAGAGCGCGCGCCGGCCAGTCAGGCAGGCATTTTGGGTGCAGGAAGTGCGCACTTCCATCCTGGCTAAATGCCAAGGTCTGGAGTGGGTTGAAGGGCACACTGGGGAAGTCCACAATGAAATGTCGGACAAGTATGCCAAAATTGGTACGGCCCTCCCCCTGCCCCCCCCACAGACAAGGGTGACCCCCTGGGATGTGGTCCGACACGGTGAACGCATGGCGCCCCCCCATAAAGTGTGGACCCATGGACTGTTCCCCACACACGCCCACGAAGGCTTCCACCCCTTGTCCTGGCAGCCCCTGCGTTTCCGGAGGCTGGCATGGCACAAGTGGCTCTTTGGCCTGCAGTCCCGCCTGGGGTACGCGCACTATGCCACCTTCTGGACGGACGCACCCGTCAAACACCCTTGCCCCCACTGCCACCGCTTCCACAACCAGAGCCTACACGGCACACTGGCCTTCTGCACACGGACCCACCCACTGGTTGCTGCTTGGCTCTCCTCTTGGACGGTAAGATCAGAGGTCCTGACGTGGCGCCGGTCCGCCCAGCGCAAGGACCTTCGCATCGTTGGCAGACTGGCCATCCCTCAGTCCCTGTACCGCTTCCTTAAGACCAGACTTGGGGGACTGCGCGAGGCGCGGAAGACCGTCAGGCACTTCCAGCAGCATGTGCTGGATAATGTCACCGCGGTTCTGGCCGATTCGGTCCCCACCAAGCCCCAGGCACGGCCCAATCCCTTCAACCCCGCTGATTGGTCCCAGCCCCTGAGCCTATGCTGACCCCCTCTCGCCCTCTGCATGCGTGTGTGCTCAAACCGCACGGTGTCACTACCCTGTAATGGTCCTCCTTGCCCCCCTGCCCCCCGTCCCCCCTCTCTTCACAGGCAACCACCTGAAGCTGCATTGGCTGCCCTCTCTTAAACTAAGTGGTGCTCATGCCGCCAGGGCGCTGTACTTTACTCAGTTTCCGCCGCGACTGTACATGCTTTGTCATCACAGTGATGCTCACGCTGCCTTCGTTCTGCACGCCGCCGATGGATGACACATGACAGATGTACCCCCTGGTTGCGCTTTTAATTGGACCTAGCCTGTGGCTGTGACTCCCCCGTGTCTGACGCTGGGGCCTGCCGGAGCCCTGTGGCGGTGGCGCACACCCAGCCCCCCCCCCTCCCCCCAGCCCAATAGTGTCACAGCTCCCCAGTTAAATCAGTTTTCTGCACTGTCCCCACCCGCAGCCCCATACAGTCCACGCGACATACGCCATCAGCGCTGCCCCCCCCCCCCCCCAGCATACCTTGCCCAGACAGTGCGTGTCTTTTGCACTGTCCTCTCTCCCAGGGCTTCTCCTCAGGCTGTAGCCCACATGCCTGGCACCCCCGCATGATTCTTGGTCCCCCGGGGCCCTGAGAAGGGGCGTTTGCTCGCATGTCGCCATCCATGTATTCTATTACGTAAAAATCTGCTTGTGCCCATTTTCCTCTTCCCTGTCCGCGTCCCACATGCCTGACCCTGACCCAATGGGATGGGGTCACTTCTGTATGATGGGCTCACCCTTCCTGAGTTTGGACGTGGACTCTTGGACTTTGGCCTTGTGTTTATAAAAAAAAAAAAAAAAAAAAGGATGCAATCGCTGATCAGGAGCAAGTCAGCAGGGGTGACAGGCAGAAGGGGCACAGCGGGGGCCGGTCCTGGTAGGGACCTTTTTTATGGTAGCAGAGGCGTACATGCTGCCCCTACCTACCGCCGACCCGGGGACTTGGGCCCCTATCAGCCCTGCCCAAGTACGCCCCGGGTGCGTATTGTGGACTCGGTGGAGACCACGCCGAAAGTTGAAGCCCGAAGAGAAGTACGACGTTCGGAAAGAGGGAGACTTGACATGGAGGACCTGGTCCCCATGTGTGAGCGTCGCTGCCGAAAGGCATGCAACCTCCGCTCCGCCGCGGAGGACTCTGAGGAGACCTGCCATTCAGGCAGCAGTGGAGGACGGGCCCTGCGCTACCGGAAACGCGGATCACCCAAGCCCGCGGCAGGGGGGGCCGGGGCTATGGATACGGACCCCAGCCCGGTCAGGCTGTGGGACTCGGAGGGGCACTCCGAGGGCTATCAGACAGCCTATGAGCAACCTTCGGAGTCGGAGGAGACGGCCAGACCGCCCACAAGGGCGAACTCGGCCCCAGAACCCAGCCTGGAGCATGACGCCGAGGCGTTGGAGAGGCCTGCCAGAGCCAGGACAGCGCCTGTGGCCCGGCACACGGAGCCAACGCGGGAAAGCACGGGCAACACACCCATGGCAGAGAAGTCCGAGGCGCCGGGAACCGCGGGATAGGCTGGATTAGGTGGAAAGCACGCTGAGTGCCACTGCGAGCACGTGTCCTTCCTCATGGGCAAGTACCCAAAGATGGGGACCGACGCCATCGTGCATAGCCTCGGCAGCCTGGACGACGCGAAGGACGGCCAAGAGGAGGACGTCGCTGGGATCCTGGATGACCAGTCGGCCGCGGAGAGAGACATGGCGGAGCTGCAAGCGGAACGGGACCGGTACCGGCAGAATCTGGAGCCAGCCCTGCAGAAGCAGCAGCGAGTGGTGGACAGCGTCCTCCACCTGGTGGAGGACATGTCTGGACGCCTGAAAAGGCGAGAGGAGCTACAGCCCCTCGCCTCGGGTCTGGAGCTCCCGGCAAAGCCGGCAGCGGCAGAGCTGGTGGAGCGGGTTAAGACCCTCCGGAGCGCCATGGATAAACCCATGGGCGGTCCGGCAGAGGCACCCTACTCGCCTCCGCGTGTTGACCCGGGTGCGCTGCCGTTTGGTCCCATGTTCAGCGAATCCACAATGCTCGGGTAACACACGGCACCGGCTGGGTCCATGCAGGAAGGGCACGTAATCACGGACCCGAGGAGCCTGACGGTACAGATGTCCCATGCTGCCCAAGATCTACCGATCACTACGACTGCCCATGCAGTTTATGCGGAAGAGGAGATCCAGAGCCAGACCATGCAGGGGCGAACCATGGGAAGCGCCGACTGACATGGTCGAGGTCATCCAGGCGGAAACCTGTGGGCGAAGGACCCGAATACTGGGATATGGACGGCCGATGGAGCAAGTCCTTCCCGCATTCCAAACCCCATGGGTTCAGGCCCAACTGGACCGCACTCCATGGAGGAGAGGGATGTACGGGGAGTGTACTCACAGCCCCCGGCCACAGGTGGTATCCGTCTCGGTGGAGTGGTGGCTTGGGACGTAGGAGACGCCATCAGGATTGACGACCTCAGGGGAATCTAAATCCCCTACTATGATGGCAACCCCTCCAACCTGGACGACTTCATCCTGGATTGGGAGGACTTCGCCGAGGAGGTCGTCGGCGAGATGCGGGGAGCGCGGCGGGACAAGTGGGTATGTCGGACATTCCCACACCGGCTGGCGCAGGACCTGAAGGAGGAGCTGCAGGATCAGATCCGGGAAGGATTGATCCATACGGACCAGGCCTGCCTCCAGTGGTTGGAGGATGAGGAGCGTATGGACGCTCCGAACCAGAAGCTGGAGGACTTGTGGTCCATCCCGCTGCAGCTGGACCGCGGTGAGTTGCGGGTCTGGGGGTGGAACCGGTACCTGCGGAAGTACCGACGGAGCCTCAAGCTGGTTGAGGACTGGAACGAGTCCAGCGAGATCCGTCACTTGCTGAAGGACGTCCTCCCCGGCCACTGGAAGAGGCGAGTGGAGGACGAGGAAAAGAAGGGAGCCAAGAAGCGGGTGGCGGTGAGGATCATGGCGGCGGAGGATACCCATGCGGGTATCATGGAGTTCTTCAGGAGGAACTTGGGCGAGCCCAACCGGATGTTGGGACTGAAGAACGCCGTGTACGTGGAGGTGTTTGGAGACACCATAAGGCAAAGGTTGCTGCGCCTCAACAACGTGGAGTGGAGGCCCGGAGAGCAGCTGAGGATGCAAGTCATCTTCGCCCACATGAGCCTGGACGAGATCTTGAAGTACATCACGGTGGAGTTGAAGCTCAATGCGAAGAACGAGGCCCACGTGCAGGATCGACATGGTCATGGACAACGAGGCCACCGAGAAGAGCCCCATCATCAGGGGATCCAGGAGGACATGGCCAACTCTGCGGAGAATGGCAGTGGAAGTGGCCAAGACCACTGGTCCCGGGAGGATCACGAAGAAGGCCCATTTCTTCGCGTCTGTGGCGCACAACGTGAGGAACCATGGGCAGGATCGGTCCAGATGGAGCCAGGTGGGACCCAAGAAGAGCAGAGAGCCAAGGAGGATCGGGAACCCACCGCTCTCGTTCCGGGAGTACAGGTCTCAGCACGACGGGTGCGGGGTCTGTTATGGCAAGGGATACAACCATGCACACGACCACCGTCGGTGCAAGGTGTATGAGGCGGACAAGAAGGCCTACTTCGCCGCCCATCCCGAGAAGAAGCCCAAGGAGCAGCGCATTGACGATTGGAAGGCGAAGGGCGGAGACGGGGGAAAAGGCCAAGGCAAAGGCCAAGGGAAAGGCGGAGGAAGAGGCTATGGTGGTGGACCAGGCCAAGACCGACGAGTGAGGTCGATCGAGGGGGTTGCTGAGGACATGTTGAGGACGTTGGAGGAACTCAAAGCTCAGCAACGTGGTGGACAAAGTCCTGGCGGATCGCAGCCGGAAGGGGCTGCGGGAAGTCAAGTCTAGAGGAGCCCCCACGGGAGTGGGACCTCGGAGGTCTCTCCTCCAAAAATCAGTGGAATCCCTGGGGAATCCGCGGCACATCGGGTGCCGAAAGAGGCTCCGGAAGAGCCAAAACCACTGAGTTTCGCCACTCCCAACCCCTGGAGCGCCCTGCCAAGGGAAGTACATGTGGGTACGGGACATGGCAAGAAGGAAGGAGCGACCACGGAGAACCCCGTGGACGGGCAGGACCAGCCCAAGATCTACACCATCCGTGACCATACCCTTGAAGGCCTGATGCACCCGGACGTGTTAAAGTTGCATGCCGTGAGAGTCGTCCATACACCTCATGGTGACGAGCGGCAGTTGCACTTGAAGGTGCGTGTACGGTGCGGATGAGAGGAGAAGGTGGTGGATGTGTTGGTGGATACGGGTGCCCAGGTGAGCCTGGTCTGGAGAGGGTTGTTGAAGGAGGAACTCTTGCAGCCCAGCCGGAGACCGGTCCGCCTGAAGGTTGCCTACGGAGAGATTATGGGTGGCGGCACCCATGAGGCCACCATCAGTATGGAATTCTGGGAGCATGAGCGCTTGAACCGCCCAGATTTGGCGAAGAGAAGCACTCTATCCGGGAACTTCTATGTGGCCGACATTACAGATTGGGATATGATCATGGGGTATGACTTCATGGTGGCAAAAGCCATTGGAGCCCTTCCCCATCGTGCAACGCTGGTCCGGGAGGATGATGAATGCCTCACATGGCTGTCCACGGACTATGCATGCGGATCATCCCAATGGAATGCTGAGGAGGAGGACCGGATCGTCCGAGCGGTGCAAGCTGTGGGTGCCAAGTCCAGAGGAGACCGCGGAGTTCAGCTCACGGAATATGGAAAGGCACCACAGGTGTATGACAGGACGATCCAGACGCTGGGAGCCGAAGCGCCCGAGATGGACGTCTTCGCTTCCCGGGATGCCCCACTTTTGCGGAAGTGTAGGAGGCATTGGCTTCGAGGAGACTCAGCCTGGCATAGGCATTGGGGTTTGAAGGAGTGGGGGCCCATGTATTGGCATGGCTCCCTGGACAATACCAGACCTACGGTGGAGAAGATCGTCGTGGATAGGGCGAAGGGAATCCTGGTCATAACCGGCATAGGATCCATCCCATGTCCGCTGGAGGGTATCAAATGGACGCTGGACTCCATCATCCTGAAGGAGATGTCATTCAGGCCAGAGGAGGAGTTGTTCATCGACGTCAAGGGTGTATCAATGCCCTCCCCGGGTCAAGCGTGGGGTACCAAGGCTTTCCTGGTGGATGGGGCGCACGCCCAGCCCACGGGTGATGAGACATTCATCCGTAGGGTGGAGGCGGTGCCCATGAAGGTCATGTTTGAGCCCAAGAAGGGGACGGATCAGCCAAACGTCCTGTCCCACGCCGAGATCGACAACGTCCTCAACTACATGCGGACTGGGATGCACGACCGTGTGGCAGCCAAGAAGAGGCGGACCATGGTCACATCTCCGCATTGGTGGGATGACAAGATGGTGGTCACCGGCAAGTACGAGGAGGATGAGTTCGTGGCGAGGGTCATGGATCACTTCGCGGACCAATATGATGGTCCGGTTGGGTGGGACCCGCCGACATGGGACTTTCCAAGAATGGGTGAGCGACAAGAACCAGCCCGATGCCGCAAATTTTCGAAGATTATCGGTGGGAAGCATGTCCCAGAACGATGAAGACGGCATATCCGACGAGGAGAAGTCGGATTCGGACCCGGAAGAGGCCTACACCGCAGTGCGGTCGGTTGTATCGATGCCAAAGCAAGCGGCTGAAGAGGCCCAGGAGAACCCGAAGGTCGCCAAGCTGAAGGACAGGCTGATCAATGCCTATCTGCGGCTATTCAGTGGCGTCGCCAACAAGAAGCCTCCAGATCGTGGGAGGTTTGGCACAGCAAGGATCAAGCTGAAGCCGAACCCCAAGATCTCTCGTCATCGGGAGTATCAACTTCAGGGCGATCGGGCCGAGGCCATGAAGAAGTTGTTGGCCGAGTTCATTGAGCGAGGATGAGTCGAACCCTCCGACAGTGAGTGGGCCAGCCCAGCCTTCATGGTGCCCAAGAAGGAGAAGGGCGAGTGGAGGTTGGTGGTGGATTACAGGGGTTCGAACGAGCAAACCGAGCACGACTCGTACTCGCTTCCCCTGATCGACTCCATCCTCAAAAAATAACAGAAAAAGCGGATCTTCACGGTGTTGGACCTGAAACACGGTTATCACCAGATGCCGCTACAACCGGACTCCAGGCCCTGCACAGCGATGTCGACGCCGCTGGGGCCCATGCAGTGGAAAGTGGTGCCTGTGGGCGCCAAGAATGGCAGGGCCGCTTTCGAGCGCATGATGGAGGACCTACTCGGTCCTGTCCGCGACTGTGCCGATCCCTTCGTGGATGACATCATCATCGGGTCCGGCACGGAGAACATGACTGAGGACGAGCTCATCGACGCGCATGAGAAGGATCTGCGCCGAGTGCTCAGCGAGTTGGACAAGCACAACATGGTGTGCAAGCCCACCAAAGCCTCACTCTTCGTGAAGGAAGTGGAGTTCGCGGGTCACGTGGTTGGTCATGGGCAACGCCGTCCCATGCCTAGGAAGCTGGCGTCCCTGCACCACTGGGAGACCATCAGCGAACTCCGGTCCTTCATGGGGTTCTGCAATTACTATTCGGGCTATGTCCGGACGTATGCAGAACTCTCGAGGCCACTGCACAAGATGCTGCAGGTGGGGAAGTTCGATGGCCGGAAGGGGAGCAAGAAGAAGCTTGCCTGGACCCCTGAGGCCGAAGATGCGTTCAGCCGCCTGAAGGAGCGACTCCTGGGGCAGCTGGGGCTATTCCTGGTGGACCCGGACAAGGGATTCGTGCTACGGACGGACACCTCAGACTATGCTGTAGGGGCAGTCCTCGAGCAGATCCGGGACGACGGGTCGCACGTACCCGTGGCGTTTTGGAGTCGGATCCTGGCCGAGGGCCAACGTCGAATATGGACCGCGAGGGAGAAGGAGACGTATGACATTGTCTGTGTGCTCAGGAAGTGGTCTGGCCACATCAAATTGCAACCGGTGGTGGTTTGTACAGACCATCAGTCCTTGCAGAGCTGGCACAAAGAGCACGTCGACACCCCCTCGGGACCGGCGGCCAGGAGGGCCCGATGGCATGAGACGTTCGCCAATTTCGACCTCAGCGTCGTATACGTCCCGGGGAAGGACAACACTGTGGCAGATTGCCCCAGTCGGTGGGCCTACCCCGCGGGCAAGGCTTGGATGGACATATCCAGCCATGGGGACGCCGAGGAGACCGAGGAGGCCAAGCGCATCATCGAGATGGAGAAGGCCACGGAGCAAGAGGGGGTCAAGTGCTTTGTGGTGATGGCAAACCGTACGGACCTGGCCAAGTTCCGGGGCGCCCGAGTCCAAGCTATTCGAGAGGAAACCCTTGAGCAGTGGATGGTGGCCCCTGTAGAGCTAGTCAAGTCGGTGCTCACAGAGGACTGGTCGGATGACTATGCGGCATCCGAGCACTGGAGCAAGTACTGGAATGCCGTGAGCGCCCCGTCGGACGACAAATGGCCCGAGGGCTTGACCGAGGATGGGGACAAGTTGTTCCTCAAGGACAAGCTGCTGGTGCCCGAGAACCGAGTGGAGGAGCTCATTGACCATTGGCACAACACCCAGCTCATGCACCCTGGCCGAGACAAGATGCAGCAGGACCTGGAGTGGCGTTTCAAGTTCCCTCCGGGGTACTACGCCATTCTGGATAGGTACTGCAGCGACTGTGCCGTGTGTTGGGCCACGAAGAGCCCCAACCACTCCACAGCGGGCAACCCGGTGTATACGGCTATACCGGAGGCCCCTATGCGGTCTGTGGCCATGGATGTGTTCGCCATGCCGGAGGTCACCGTGGAAGGAGAGACATATGATTCTGTCATCCTAGCGGTGGACAGGCACAGCGGGTATATCGTGGTAGTCCCGGGCAAGAAGTCCAAGAAGAAGGACAAGAAGGACAAGCATGGAGTGGGGCTGCAGGCCAAGACCGTCGCTAATGCCATGATCAGGCATTGGCTGACAATTTTGATGTCCCGGCTGTCATCTGCAGCGATCAGGGCAGTCAGTTTGTGGGAACGTGGTTCAAGACAATGTGCAAGCACATGGGCATTCGGCACACCAACACTGTGGCGTACCACAGCCGGTCGAATGGCCGGGCTGAGGTGGCCGCCCGGCAGATGTTCGAAAAGTTCCGCCAGCTGCACATCAACGAACCGGGCCGGAATTGGTATACCTTGCTGTGGAGGGTACTCCAAGCGCATCATGACCTTCCGGGACCCACTGGACTGTCGTTCCATCGCATCCTGTTCCTGCGGGATCGAGTGTCACGCACTCTCCCGTGGCTGAACCATGGCAAAGTGGCCCGGGATGCAAACGCTATGATGGCTGAGGCGGACGACACGGCGGCCAAGGTGTGCAAGGCACTTCAGGACGAGCATGACAAGAGGGCCAAGTACTTCAAGCAGGGAAAAGTCCAAAAGTATGCTCTCCAAGACACCGTGTGGGTGGTGCGGGACCACAAGGACGTCCTGTCCAGGCATCGGCAGGCGTCTTGGTATGTGCGAGGGGTTATCGTGCGGAAGGTCGGGCAGGATGTGTATGCGGTTCGTGTGGGGGATAACAAGATCCTGGACCGCGACCATACCCAGCTTCCTCCCCGAGCACCAGACCCCAGCGGACGTCCCGTCACCTTCGAGTTCACGGCCGGCGATGTGGACTCGGACAACGACGACTTCACCGCCGAAAGGATCCTGGCGGACAAGCCGGACCCGGGGACGCCTGTGGGTAGGCTTTCTAAAGTCCGTTGGAAGGGATTCGCCGCATCCAGGGACTCGTGGGAGCCTCCGAGCAGTTTTGTGCCGAGGTACACCACGGTCTGGATTGACTATCTGAAGAAAAAGAATATTTCGTTGGATGTCAAGGACGTGTTGGTCCATTTGGTGGCTGCAGTAGCACCGTAATGGATCCCACCTGGTATTTTTGTTTGTTTCTGTGCTTGGGAGATGGGTGAGGGCGTTCATCCGGGGATTTTTGGGCCTTGATTGGCCATATACCCCCTTCACTCGATCTCCACATATATATTTCATTGTGGTATACTTATTTAGGTCAACCGACGACGTATGTCTATCTTTGATCCCCTTGGTCCATGTTGTAGATCAAGAGGAGACCGGATATGGCGTAGGGCACCGATTATCAGTGTCCTCACCCCTCTCTTCGGGCGTGGGGGACGCCTACGACGTGTGTGGGGACTCCATGTGTCCTTGGGACATGGGGGGGGGGGTTTGGAGCCCATTGGGGTCCTCCCGTCCTCTCTTCAATGACTTCCGAGCGGTAAGAACACTCTGAGAAGGGGGGTGAACCCGGTTCGGACCCCCGTGGCCATCTTTGGGTCACTTGGGGTGTGTATCTATGTGCCGGCAAGCAAGCATTGGCTGATATCATACTCTCCCATCCGGCTGACCTAACCTGATGTGATAGTGTGATAGGTTTGGCCATTCCGGCTATGAGCGGCCAATTTCAGTACCGAGGCGCCGCCAGCTGAGATTTATATATCAGAATATCAGGAATCAACAGGGTTTTTTTATCATAATGTTTCCGTAATTTTTCTGCCTTCTGTTCTGATGGTCAATGTATCGGCGACTGTCAGTTGGCTCGCGATTTTGCGGTAACCGATTGGTTAACTGTTATTTCTAGATATTTTGGCGGAAACCCCGATGAAGGGTCAGATTTCATCAGTAAAGGGTTCGTTGCTTCCGCAATTTTCTAAATATGCACTCGAAATTTTAATCTGAATTTTTCGCGATGTCGAAATCGGATTTTTGACTTCGACATCGCCGCACTTGATTTGGTCTTCTTCGAGTGGTCATGCTCTTTTCCCTATGCCCGAGTCAGGTTTCCCTTATACTTGCCACCCATTTGACTTGGAGATATAGGGGAAACAAAAGGGAATCGTGGGACTACTTTGAAGGACCATATCTACGCGCGGGTGTGATGAAAGAGGATAAGAAAGGTTGCGTTACAAGCGCCTCAGTCTCAAGTTATTTTCAGTAGGGTCCAACATCTTAAGTCGTCACACAAACTCGTTGTATGATAGGGTCATGGTCAACATGGTAGAAACATGTTTAGAACTTGTTCACCATGTGTCCGGACTTGAT
Organism: Eutreptiella sp. 'Long Island Sound 2002'; assembly: GCA_964036045.1. Lineage (NCBI taxonomy): Eukaryota > Euglenozoa > Euglenophyceae > Eutreptiales > Eutreptiaceae > Eutreptiella > Eutreptiella sp. 'Long Island Sound 2002'. Next base: position 65,669,744 of record OZ038380.1, on the reverse strand, counting down.
ATTATGACTTTCGAGTGTAGCGCATGAGTCTTGCGGTTGCATAGCATCTTTCATTAGGTTCCCACGTTCATTTAACCCAAAGTTATGACCATGGAGGGGCATGGCATACCATGGTGGGAGCCAATTTTAAGGGCTATGTGTGATATTGGTAGTATATGTCTTGATATGCTCACGCCCATGTTATCTTCCTTCGTGTGGCCGAAGAGATGGGGAGTCACACGTGACAAGGGCCTTGCCCATGTCCCAATTGTGGAATTCAAAGCGCTAGACTAAGTCTACCGCGTATGTATTGCTCATGGTATGTTTGGCAAAGAGATCCATGAGTGCACTCCCATTTTCATGGGGCATGTAGATATGAGTGGCGAAGGTATCTCCATGCGCCTGATTGGGCATCCAAGTGGGGAAATTGTTTGCAAATGGTCCCAATCATTTGTGTATTGAACCATGAGCGGATATCATGGGTGAGCATAGAGATATACTACCATGACAACTTTTTATTTGGGCATATTTTCTTGTTTTTGACCTCAATTTTTGCTCATTTTTGCGTTTTCTGTATTTACGTGGTCGGCAAACAGCACGGAGCCTTTGCGGAGTCGAACCATGGTATGTTGTTCATATGTTAGCATATGCTTTGGTATTGAACACCACCATATGCCGGATCGCGTACTCCATTTGGCTTGGCGCACGAAGAATTACAAGAATTGGTCTCAAGATCATGGGCTGACTTGAGCAGTGCGTGGCGCCCATATCTGAAGGAGTTTGGAGGGTAAGGTGGGGATGTACATGGGCATTGACATTTGGTCTCCATCCTTAATGAATACTAGACTTCGATTCCATGCATGTTTTGAGCCTTCGGATAAGTGGTAACTTAAATATTGAGCATATATTTCATATTTGGCCAATATGGTGTGAATTGGCAGTTTTTGGCATGTTATGAGTTCAAACTCATGGGGCATATCTCCAAGCCCATTCGATTCCAAGTCGAACCAAGGTAATGTCAGGATAGGGCATGGTCCTGAGTGCCAACCTAGGCCATGACACGCCACCCCCCACATTGGGCTAGGATTTGGAGGCTTGGGAGTGAACACATTCTTCGGGTTTATGTAGTGACTTTTGACACATGGCATTTAGCCATCTCATTTGACCGGGTTCAGGGCATCATGTTGGCGAGTCAAGGGAAGGTCTTGAGGCCAGGGAATGAGGGGTCTATGGCTGTGATTGTGTACATTTCCATCTTTCCCCAACTTTGCTTTATTTGTGTTCATGTGCCAATTTCAGGGCTTTCCTCCTTGGTGCAACTCTTATACATGCCCGCCACCGTGAGACGACCGGTGTGCTGAACGGAAGCCCGCAGCGTGTATTGGATTGTGGATTGGGTTATTGCTATACTTGTGGGATCTTTTTGCTGTTCAGGGTTGAAGGAGGATTGCATTTTTTATTTTTTTGGATTTGGGACCCTGGATTTTGAAGGATGCAATGGCTGATCAGGAGCAAGTCAGCAGGGGTGACAGGCGGAAGGGGCACAGCGGGGGCCGGACACCTCAGGGTGAGCGGCTCGGACCACCTCCCTGTCCGCCTGGCCTTGCCGGGCCTCCTCAACGCAGCGGGGCGCGCGGCGATGCCCTCCCCCTACAGCCACACGGAGGGCTGCCTCCTCCCGTACGACGCCGAGGCCGCCCCCGTCCAACACTGCCTGTGGGCGGCGGTCACCGCCGAGCAGGATGAACCCTCCCCCGCGCCCTGGCTGGGTCCCGCAGGGCAGCAAGCCTACTGGTCCATGCCCGCAGCCGCGGTGGACAAGGTGTGGCGCATGACGCCCTAGCGCGTGTGGTGGGACGCCGGCAGCTGTCCCCGGCGGGGACGAACTCGGCAGAGGGGGACCCCCTGGAGAGCAGAAAACGGCTCCAGGTGGCGGGCCTCCGCTATGACACCCTGGCAGCGTGCGCGCCGGCGGCGTATCAGGCGGACGCGGCACGGCATGGCATCCGGTCCGAGGCGTCGCTCTGGCTCGCGGAGGAGCTGCGGGGTGCGTCGCCTGGGTTCTGCCCGACCACACAGGGCCAACTACAGGAGGAGCTGGAGAGGCAAGCAACCGCCCTCGAAGAGGACATTCGTCAACTCCGCGCACTCCTGGCGGCAGACCGCAAGCGCGCCATCAAGGACTTCTGGCGCCGCCGCGCCCCCGACATCGCCCAGCGGTGGAAAGCCGTGCGGGGAGCCATAGGGGTAGAGGCCCCGGGCCCGTCAGGCCTCTGGAACGTGCGGGTCCCCAACACCCAAACGCTCCTCACGGAGGCCCACGACGTGATGTTGGCAGTTCGCGCCTTCTGGCGGGAACTGTATGATAAACGCCCGGTCGACCTCCCAGGCTTCCAGGCAGTCCTCGGCCGCCATGTCCCCCGGGTCCCTGACGGGGCCTGGACACGGGTCCAGCATTACTCCATGCAGGACCTGCAGTCCGCCCTGGACAAGGCCGATGGCAAGGCCCCAGGTCCCAACCACGTGGAGGCGCGTTTCATCAAGGCCCTCCCGGCACCCGTCCAGTGGCTCCTGGTCCACTCCTACCGGGCCATCCTCCGCGGCGCCCCGCCACGGATGCACTGGAGTGACACGCACATCTGGCTCAGCCCCAAGGTACCGGGCTCCGCCGGACTGGACGACTACAGGCCCATAGCCCTGGGCCAGCTGGACATGAAGCTGCCCACGGGCCCCCTCACCCAGCGCATCTCAGAAGTGCTCACACGGCACGGAGTGGTCAGCGACTGGCAGCAAAGGGCCCTCACTGGCTCCAACACAGGCCCCCCACTGTTCATGGCGCAGCGGCAGCTCCAGTGGGGAATGCCCAACTACGTTTTCTCCTTCGACGCCCGCAAGGCCTTCGACACCACCCCGCACGGCGCCCTCAACCTCATCCTGCGCCACCTCTCCGTGCCGCCGGAGGTCATCAACCTCCTGCTCTTCCTCCACATGTGCGCCAGGCTGCGCATCATCACCGTACACGGGCTAACGCAGCCCGTCCACATGCTGCGCGGCGTCCGGCAGGGCAACCCCTGAGAGCCCCCTGCTGTATGCGCTCCTCCTGGAGCCCCTGCTCAGGGCGCAGGGGCACCGCCTGCGCCCGCCGGGAGGGGCCGAGCAAGGCCTCATCTAGGCCTACATCGACGAGCTGCTGGTAGTGGCCCACACGCTGCAGCATTTCATCGAGGGCGTGGAGGCGATGGCCGCGTACCTGCGGATGATGGGCATGGAGCTCCACCCCCGCAAGTGCGCCATGGCCACCACGGAGGGGGTCCCGGGCCTGCAGCTGCGCCTCCGTCCGCACCTGGAAAACCTATGGCACTGGGTACCAGCGGCGGACTCCGTCCCCTACCTGGGACTCCAGCTGCAGCCGGACGGGGAGTTCTTCCTGCAGCGCAAGCACCGGCTGCACCTGGCGGCGGTGCACCACTGGTGCCTTAACAACCTCGCGCCACCGAAAGTGGTGCAGGATGTCATCCTGGCGATCCTCGGAGGGGTGACACAGTACGTCGCCCCTTTCATCGCTGACGACTCTGACACCGCGCGCCACCTCGACCACATCACCGTCCAGGTCGCGAAGGACAGGGCGCGGTACGCCTTCGACGCCTCGCGGGACAGCCTGCAGGATGACCGGACCCTGGGGCTGACACGGGTACCATCGCAGTGCCAGCAGGCAGCGGTGGCCCTTATGGGTACACTCTTCCACCACGCTCAACCTCCGTGCGCGCCGAGGTCACCAAGATGTTCTGGGAAATAGCCGGCGTGCACGGAATATGTCCCGAGGTGCACTACCCCGTCCCGGAGGTTGCAACTCTAGCGGGAGGTGACTGGGTCCACCGCATACCCCGGGCCCTGGCCGCCGTGGGAGTGGGGCTCTACAACCCCATCGTGTTCCAGGGCGGCCCGGGTCCAACTACAGTCCCCACTGGGCAACATCGTCACGCTGCGCACCGTCATTCTGCGACACCGCGACACGTGCCGCCTGACGGTGCCGCACACGATGCCGTGGCACCGGCACCACGGGCCACGCTACCCCTTCCCCGACAACGACGACCCGTGGCTGCCGGCGGTGCGGGAATGCCTCAACCAATGCGCCGATGAACACCTCCGCTATTGCCGCCAGGAGCAGGAGCCCACCAACCACCCCGGGTGGCGCGACGCCTTGGTCCACCTCTCCCACACCATCGGCACACGGGACCCCCGCCTGAGACTCGTCCACCCCACAAGGGCTAAGCAGGACGCCCACACCAGCCCACGGGTGACCCCGGACGGCCTGCACCTCCACATCAGGGGCTACCGCCGCCGGGGCAGCCTGTCCCCCCCAACGCGGGGTGTGGCGTACCACCCGCAGGCGGCCCTCGTGTACATCCTCCAGGACGTACTCGCGGAGAGCAAGCACCGAGAGCCTAACGCGGATGTGGCGTGGCCCGAGCCCCTGCGCCCCCGGCCCAACACGTGAACGCCAGTGTGGTTGGTGACCACGGACAACCAATGGACCCGAGCGGCGGGGCAAGCGCAGCTCCGGGCCGAGTGGGTAATAGTGCAGGTGGGGGCAGGCCAGCCCAGGCCCCGTGGACTCCCTTGTGGCACCGCCCTGCTGGTAGCTACGCGGATGCCGCACGACCCACTCATGGCAGTGCACGCGCTTGAGGACCAGCCGGAGGACACGCGACACCTGGTGGTGCACCAGCACGGAGGCTCGGCGTGGCTCAAGGAACATGTGACGGCACTCCGGTCCTGGGCAAGCACGATCGCCTGATCGGAAATCCGGGTGCACGACCACCCGGCGATCAGCCCCAGCGACACCAGGGCGCTGAGCGTGGACCAACTGACCCCCAGTCACCCCGACGTCCGGTGGCACTCCGGCAACCTCAACGCGGGGTGGCTCAGCCCCACGGGGTACTACTGGATCCTTGAGGCCTGGGGCCACACCTCTTCGGACGCGTCGGGGGGCGGACCCTGCAAACACGCCACCAGCGTCGCTCTCGCCGCCGACCTCACCCGCACGTGGGCAGTGGCCATCTCGGGCACGGTGCCCGACGGGGAGGGGGTGGTCGCCTCCCTCCCCCTGCAATACGGCGCTCACCAACTGTGGGTCCACACGGTGCAGGCCGAAGTCATCCTCCACGTCCTGCGACACGCGGATCGCGAGCGGACTACAGGGGCCCCCGCGGGCGCAGCGAAGGTGGTCAGCCAGATGCCCCTACGGTGGCTCCAGGATGGCCTGTGCGCGCGAGGGCGACACGCCGGGCACCCCTTCTGGTACGTCCGAGCCACCTCGCACCACAGTGACGCCCCCTTGCACAAGGCCGACTCGGCGGCGTCCCAGGACACCGTCCTGCAGAACTCGCCCCCGGACCCTGGCCACGCCCAACTCATTGTCGCCGGTCATGACGGCCACCTTGATCTACGGCCCCCCACGATGGGGACGCTCGGCGAGGTCGCGCAGCGGGCGCAGACGGACCATGCGCTGACGCACCGAGGACACACACCTCTGGGCGCGGCCGACGCCACAGCCTATGTCCACGCCCGGGACCTCACCGCGACGGCCACCAACCGCCGGGCGCTGCGGGCCAGAGACGGCCACACGCTGGTGCAGCGCAGGCCCCGCGTCCGTAAGGAGCGGCTCTCAGGCGTCGCCGTCCTCCCACAACCATGCCTCCTATGCGGCCGCCCGGAGGAGACCCCGGTGCACATGCACGTGGGGTGCGCCCACTCACGGCTCCTCTGGCCCCACTACCGCCAGGCGGTACACCAGGCGGCCCGCCACCTCCCATCCGGGGACAAAGCCCTGTCGGTGGCCTCGTGGCGCTCCGCAGGCGCCACATGGACGGAAGTCTTCTGCTTTGGGCTGGTGCCCGAGGACGCAGAGGTGCAGCTCCGTGCCATAGCCCGCTACGACCCGCAGGGAGGGACCTCTGTGGACGATTTCCTCCACCACATGATCCGGCTGGAGGACTTTCTGAGTGTCTATTTTTTTTCGCCATGTTTGTTTGCTGAGGAGGCCCGTAGAGGCGAAACCGGTTCAAACCCAATCAATTTCTGAGAGAGACCTTGGCCGTGCCCGTTGCTTGCTTTGGTTTGGAGGTCAGCTTTGGCGTCAACCACAATCAACGAGAGTGGAAAACATTTTCTTGGGCTTTTTATTTCTATCACAGACCTTCGCAACCACCGGCTGGAGCAACTCCTCCGCGAGCCCCTTAAGCGCGGCGGCCCAGGTGCACCGATGGCTCACCGGGGCAGAGGGCGAACACCCCCCCCCCCTCCCGCGCGCCCTGACGAGGACTTTATAGCCTCCCTCCGTGTCGTGAATGGCACTCTGGAGTGCCCGCCACAAGAGGGCCCCCACCCGTACCGGGACCTGCCGGGGGGTTTCTCCAAGCACCTACAAGACGCCCTCTTCCCACCGTGGATCATCGGGCGCGGCTCCATGACCGCGTGGGAGGCACGCATAGTGGGTGAGGAGTGGGCGCGCGAGTGGGGCCGGTGGTGCGCCGCCACGCGCGCCCCGGAGACCCCTGCGCAACGATACGCCGCCATCCCGCTCGAGGGATGGGGGCCGGACACCCGGCGGAGAGCCACTGTGATCAGCGGGGCAGGGCCTGACCACCCGTGGGACGCGGCGACGGGGGAATGGCTGCAAGCAGACAGGATGGACTGGAGACGTGTCCTCACACGTCAGGACGCCCGTCCCCCCCCCGCATCGTCCGTTCTCGCCGCCAACGTACTCCGAGCTACGGAGAAACGCAAATGGGGACATGACACGGCCACCCTCCGATGGCATCCCCCGGAGGACGGGGCCGCCCAGCTCGCCGTGGCGCACTTCAAAACTGGGGTGCCGGTATACGACGACGCCCTGTCCTGGCTGGGCGACACCCAGGGGCCCTTGCTCTTCATGCTCCCCACCGACCTTGCAGCCGCGCTGCGCCAGGAGCTGGACGGCTGCGAAGGGCTGCGAGTGTGGTGGGAGGGAGTCGCGGACGGCACCCTACTGCCCCTCCTCCACCGGGACGCCGCAAACGGGTGCCAATGGGATACGCTGGCACCCCACCTCACGAGTGCCACGTGTACATGGCAACCCCCCCCCTGGGGCACCCCCGCCCGGCGTGGGACGACCTCATCGCCGCCTTCCACGACCACGGGATTCTCCCCGACGACAGGTGGCGGGAGGTCCAGCAGAAGACGCTCGGCAGGGACTACCGGCGCCGCGTCCGCGCCCGCCTGCTGGAGATCCGGGACCCCCTCCGACAGAGGTGGGACGACCTCTGGCTCCGCCATCTCGACCGTTGGTGGCCGCCCTCCCACCTCTCACACACCTGCTGACTCTGCGGGGAATGCAACACGGTGTCCTCCGCTGCGTCTACAGGCACCAACAGGTGCGCGCGGTTTGCCCAGGTTGCCGTGTGCCCCTGGCTCGAACCTCCCGCGGGCCCGCGCAGGCGCACGGAGGAGGAGGCCTAGCACCGGCGCATCGAGGGGGCACACGCCCCCTCACACGAATGCGCGGGCCCCGCGGGCGCTGCCCTTCTGTGGATCCACGTGCACCTGCGGGGCCCCACATCCGCTGCGCACCTTTCGCACGTGTTCGCGCCCTGACTCCCACCCGCCGCCACCCTTTGCAGAGCCCGCAGTACCATGCCACGCCGATGGGGGGATGGGCCGGGACACGCCAGGGCCTGCTGCCAAGCGCAGAAGGCGACCGTCCGGGGCCTGGTAGCGGAGGTGAGGTGCACGCTGCCGCACGACGTGATTCGACGGGCAGTGCGAGGGCTTTCCTCAACGAGACCGCCCTCTTGGGCGTCCGCGCCCTGAACGGAGCAGCGGCCCCTACGCTACTCCCAGCGATGCACCGGATCGTGAACGCCATCCAGCCGGGGCTCATCGGCCCGGAGGCCGCCCTCTACGGGCACTGGATGGAGTGGCGCGAGTCCAACCGGTCGGGCCGGCCCCTGTCCATGGGGGACACCCTGCGGATGACGGGAGCGGGGTCTGCCATGTCCCTCCGCAGCAGCACCCCAGCCCTGGTGCACGCCCTCAGGACGCGCTACCCCGGGGGCACAGCCCCGTACCTGAACCAGGCGCGGGCCACATACCCGGGGGGAGTGTCCAAGCTGGATGCGGCGCTCCACCTTCTACACCCACCAGACGAGGACCATGAGTTGGGCGAAATCACGGTGTTTGTGGAAGGCGCGGACGAGGCGCCCGCCCGCCCCCGGCCTACCAACACGGTGTACAACAGCACCAGGCCGACCCCCCCGTACGCCATCGTGTGTGAGGCGTTCCTCAGGGAGCCCGGCTGGTGCCCCGCCCTCTCGCCGGCGACGCACGCGCCCCGCGGCTGGGCCAACCCAGACCTGTCCCCCCCCTCTCCAGAACCAGGAGTGCCCACCACAGGGGGCAGGTCCTCTGGCAAGAGCGCCCTGGCACCCACCTGCTCCTCCTCGTCGTCCCGACCCGCGGGGACCCGGGACGGGTCCTGGGGATCACATCTATTGGGCAGCGACCGTACCCCGCCCCCCCCTCCCGGCGCCCGCGGCGCGGGACGGGGTACACACCTTCCTGCGACCACAGGAGGTCACCGCCGTTACGGGGGTCCACCTAGTGCGGCTCCCCCCGGCACCACCTGACGACCCCCGGGGGCCCAGGGCCCTGAGCCCCGCCCCAGACTGGGAGCTGTGGCGCGAGGCGTGGGCCGCGTGGCTTCCACGCCTCCCCTAACAATGCCGATGGACCGCCGCCGGCCCCCGCCCGTACAGGGCTCATGCCACAGCCGGCCCCCCACCCCCTCCCACCCTCCCCCCCGCAGAGCACTGCAGAGCACTGCCCACGGCACGACACTGATGCACCGGGAGGTAGTGGGAAGGGCGCACCTGCCACCACGAATGCCTACAAGGATAACAGTGATGTCAGACTCCGATGGGTCCCCCCAGCGGGACGACCGCCACCACCGCCCGTCCCGCTCCCGTCTCCTCGGAATGGGCGGTGGAGACCCCCGCGGAGCACGAGGACCGGAGGCTGGCGGAGGCCCCGGGCCCCGGGCGGCCTCCGCTGACACCGGACCGTCGACCCAGGGGCCTTAGCCGGCCGGGGCGACCGCCCGCGCCGCCCAAACAGCAAGCCCTGCCGCCCCACCCCAGGGAGGGGGCCCGCGACGCGCGGGGAGCGGAGACCACAGCCCCAGCGAGCCACGCCACGGCCCCTACCGCGGCCCCCGGCACGCCGCCAACACGGGGGGTAGCCCCGGCGCAGGAACCGGGCGCCTCGCCGAGGGCTGCCGCAGCCGCAGATGGGAGCGGGGAGGGTGCGCGAGGGGTTGCGACCGCGGCCCCGGCGAGGCGCGCCACCGCCTCGGCCGGCCACGCCGCGGCCCCTAGCACACCACGAAAGCGGGGGACGGACCCCGCACGGGCCACGGGCGCCTCGCCAGCGGCCGCCGCAGCAGCAGCAGTGGGGAGGGAGGGCGCGAAGTACCGCGCCCGCGCCAACCCCACACACACCCACACCAGCCCCCCCAAGCCGTTTCCCCCCAAGCCCTTCCCCCCGGGGCGGACGTGGCACGTCCGCCCCCCGGCGCCCGAGCGCTCGCTGCCGAGCGTCACGCTGCCGCAGCTGCAAAGGCAGCGGGCCGCCCGGCGTGTGATCCAGGAAGGAGAGGACGGCGCACAGGCAGAGCTGCGTACCAGGGAGCGCGGAGCGGCTGACAGGAGGTGACAGGTGAAGTGCCCAGGGGCACGCGCAGGGAGCGGGCCAGGGCACACGCGGCAAGGAGCAGGGGCGCAAACACGGATGGGGCACCGAGGCCAGCAGCAGCGAAGGGGGACAGAGCGCGGGCAGCGGCCGGCGCGACACAGGGCAGGGAGCCGTGAAGGGGCCAGGGCACCGGAAGGGCGCGCAGGGGCGCGGGCAGGGCGCCCAGGTGCATGGAGCGGCGGGAGGGACGGTGGGCGAGCAGGCAGGCCAGGGCGTGGGTGACAGGGGGCGGGACCCACGGCACGGGCAGGGGGACAGAGGCGTGGGGGACGGAAGGGGGCCCAAGGGCAAGGGCAAGGGCCCCACAAGCCCCCAGGGACAGGCGAGACGGGGCATGGGAGCCCGAAGGGGAGGGGGGGTAGAAGGGAGGGGGGCGGGGGGCGGGGCGCCCCCGGAGCCGGACGTGCAGCCGCCAGTGAGGTGCATCCCCCCCGGCATCCAACAGATGCTGGCGCACCACCCCCATCACCAACACCACCACCACCACCACCTCTACAACATCGACCCCGATGCCGGAGATCTCATCCCCCCCCAACCCCCACGACCCCAGCACCAGCCAGCCCCCCCCCGCAGCGAGAGCGGAGCCGGCGCGGATGGCCTCGGCGGGGGGGGGGGCGGGGCGCGGCACCGGCGCCGCAGGCACAGGGGCCGCAGGGGAAGCCGACGCGAGGGGCAGGGGGGGCCCGGTCCTTGGACCGGGACTGGGGCACGGTCCCGGAACCTCTGGGTGATGAGGCCCTCCCCCTGGTGGGGGAGGTGTACGGGTGGTTGAGCTGGGCCAACCAGGGGACCACCAGGGGGATGAGGAACCGGCCTTTCGATGCCGTGCTCCTCCGGAGGGACAGAGGAGGGTCCTCAGGTCAGTGATCCGGGCGGCGTGGCCCGACAGGGGGCCGAGGTGGCCGGCCTTCCTGGAAGGGGGGGCGGTGCTCCGCATCACGGACGCGGACGCCAACGACTGGCTCCCCCAGGCCTTGCGTAGCGCCCTCCCCCACTGGCGCTATCGCCGGCGCAACCCGCCACCGCCACAGCCCGAGCCCCCACACAAGGGGCGGCGCAGGTGACAGCCCAGACGGCGGACGCGAGAGAGTGAGGGGGGGAGCTGGGTCCCCCGACCCAAGCCCCCCCATGAAACGGCGTGACGGAGGAGCGCGCGCCACCTCCTGCGGGAGGGAGGGCGGAGACAACAAGCGCGGGGGGGAACCTACTGCCCCAGAGCCCGCTAACCGCTGACCGCTAACCCTCACGGCCGCCCCTCGGCCGGCCAGCGCCGCGCGGCGACGGCGGGGTGGACTAGGGACCCCACCGAGGGCCTGCATGAGGGTCCGGCTCCAGGTAGAGGGGGGCGGGGGAAGAGTGCGACCCCCCAGCCGATGGGTGGCCCCCGGGGCCGGGACCGCCAGGCCACCCCCCCTCGGCCGTCAGGGGGCGGCGCCAGGGGACCAGAGGGCCCCCCCCACTCCCCCCCCCCTCCCCCTCAGGCCCAAGAGCGGACGGAGGCAGACCGAAGAGACAGCGGCCCCGCATCCCCCCCGAAGAGGCTGCTGCGCCTGGGGTGAGGGGGCACCGCGGCCGCGGCAAGCGCCCCCATTGAACCGCCCGCACGCTCCCGCCCTGCCCGCTGCCGACCGACGGCGGACCGGCGGCGCCCAGGACGGCGCAAATGGAGCGGCCCCTTCAGGGGCCGGTCTGGGGAAGGCGGGGGCGCGAACCAGGGCGGGGTGGTTCCCCCCCCCTCCCTCCCCCCCCCCCCGACCCATTGGTGGCCGACCGGGCCGTGCCCGACGCCCGCGGCCGCTCGGCAACCCACACGGCACGAGTATACCCCGGAGGGGCGCGCTGGAGACAACAGATGGCAGGCCGACGCCCGACAGGGTGGGGGGGCGGGGGGCGGCGGAGCGGCCCCCCCACCCCCCCTCCCCCGCTCCCCCCCCCCAGCTTGAAGGCCACAGGAGCGACCCTCCGCCCCCCTGGAGCCGAGGGGACGCCCCCCCTCCCCCAGAAGGGACCACGACGCGGGGGGGGGGGGGGTGCGGCTGGCCCCAGCGCCCCCAGCCGCCTGCTCCCACGGGGGTAGCGGCCGACGGGCGAGCCCACACCAGTGCGCCGGAGCGGCGCGCGGACCAAGCCTTGGGGCGGCGCACGGCAGCGCACCAGAACAGTATGCGGGCCGCGCCCCCGATGACCCCCCCCATGACCATTGCCCACTGGGGGAGGGCAGAGCGGGGTTCAGGTCTGAGGAGGCCCCCTGGGGAGCGGTCCACGGGCCGCCCCTCATCCCTCCCCCCCCCGGGGCGGCCCCGCGACCCCAACCGAACGCGCACGCCGGGGGGGAGTGCGCCACCGACAAGAGGGGGGCGAGGGAACCGCGGGCCGCCCCCCAGAGGGGGAGCAGGGCGGCCGCGACGCGACCCCCCGCCCCCCACCGGCCCGCAAGCCGCGAGGGCGCCGGCCCCCAGCCCCCGAGGCAGGGCGGATGGTCCCCCCTCCCCCCGCCCGAGAGAGGAGCCGGAGCACGACCCACTCCCCCGCCTCAGCCGCCGGCTCCCACAGGAACCGCGGGGAACAAGCGAGCCCGCGCCAACGCGCCAGGACGCCGCACAGATCGCGCCCAGAGAAGGCGGGCGAGCACGAACCGGAGTGGTATGGGGACCACGCCCCCCATGACCAGAACGACGCCAGTGACACCCGCTTTGTTGCCTGCCCCGGGAAGGCAGAGGGACGGAACGAGGCAGAGCAACCCCCCGTCCTACTGGCCCCCCCGGCCGCACAAACGGGGGGCACGGCGCACGGGTCGCCCCCCCCCCAAAACCCGCCCCCCGGCACACCAACGCCACGTACCCGGAGCTCGCGGAACGCACAGACCGTGTGGAATGGCGTACCAGCGAGCGAGGGTAAGGGACACCCGGACCAGACGGCCCGCCACACGCAGCGCGGGACACGCGGGGCGGGAAGGGGGAAACGGGAGAGACGCAACACCACGTACCGGCCCGAGCCCCCCGAACTGGCCGCGAGCGCCGCGCACACACGGACGGGGCACTGCGGGCGCCAAGGCAGTAGTGGCGCACTGCGCCACGCCCCAACCTCTAGGCTAGGCCGCCTCCGCGCCGGCTCAAGGGGGTCCCACTGGCGACAAGCCAGTAGCACGAGCCCGGCGGCGCTGATGCCCCGGGCAACCACGCATTACGGGGGCGACGCGGTGGGTAAGCGCCTGCAGCCACGGCTGCGAATTGATGCACTGACCGGGGAGTGGCGAAACAGGGAAGCCAGGGAGGGACGGGGCTCCGAGCCCTGGGAACCCGGGGAACTCCGCCACCAGGCAGGAAGTGCCTCTTGGAGGGCCCCCCACTAGGACCTGGTGGGGAGGATATCACCTGGCCCGACCAGGTGGCCCCCCGGGGCCGAAAGGTGTCTAGTACCCGCAAATTCAAACCTCAAACCTCAAACCTCAACCTACCCCCGCCCGCACGGGGACTCCTTGCTTGCCCCCCCAAACTCGCCCACCCTCTCAGACGTCATCGCCGCTATCATCGCAGGACTGCAAGAAGCGAGGGCCCCCCAGCAAGCAGATGATGAGATGCCCCAAGCGCCCCCGCCAGCAGCCTTACAGGACCATCCCCACCAGGAGCATCTCGCACATCCCATCACCAGGATGGGACTTACCCCGCAGCACCGCACCACCCCGGCCGCAAGGGGTACCGAAACTTGCCACAGGAACGGACGGTCCACAACGGCACGCTCTGGTGGGACAAAATCGCACCAGGACTCCAAGCTATCCGCCTCCACTGGGTCACCGAATACACCGACACCTGGACACTACCAGCAGACCGCCACGACCTCCTCCTCACCTTCCAAAGGGATGCCACGACTACGCCAAAGGGGGGAGAATCCATAACAGCCACCCCTGCCCACGTCGTTGAGATGCCCGCACAAGAGTCATCAAGACCCATGACGCTACAGGCAGGCCCTGACCCATTGCAAGCCATGGTCATCACCTACCCCGCCCCCTACGACCACACACACACCTGGCAACACAGGTGGGAGGAGATCCGCAGAGACCTACTGCAAGAGCACCTAGGCCTCCTGCGCACCCACCGCACCCTCCGCCCGGTGAGAGGGATAGACAGGGCTCCGCACGGCGTACACACCCCGGGGTTATGGGTGCAAGCGACTCCCATAAACGCACAGGCAGGGGACGACATCAAGGCCACCCTATGCTTCCAGCAAACACAGACCCAAACCCCACACCGCAACACCCAACGAGGCTTGGTGGGCATACAAAGACCACGACACTCTCACCCCCCAGCCGAGAGCCCCCCCCCTAGAATTCAACACCACCTCCGTCTTTCATGCCGCGCCAGCGGCAGCCACCAAGGTGGGGGCCCCGGAGACCTGGAGCCCACAATACCCGGTCGAAACAAAAGTAGCGTTGCACGGGAAAGGCCAAGAGAAACCCCCCGCGCCAAAACCACTCCAGCCCGCACTCAAACTGGACACGGCAGGAAAAGCGCCCAGGACGAATGAACAGCCCACTACATCATCCCACACACCACCATCCGCAAGAACGACGCCGCCAAGATCATTGTCGCCCGCCACCTGCCCCACATCACCGAAGTGTACAAACTGACAGCCCACAACATCCTCATCACCCACCGCCGGCACGACGAGCGGTACACCATACAGGCAGAAGGACCTGCTGCGACCACCCTGTACACATGGGCATCACGAGAAGACCTCCCGCACCCCACCCTCCATCACGTCCTCTGCTGGCCCAACGCCTTTCACACGGCAGACCGCCCCAACAAGAAGCCCAAACACGCAGGCGTACACACCACCGCAAAAGAAATCCAACACCGACACGACGCACGGCGCAGATCCGCCACCCTCCACGAAGACCACACTATCCCGCGCATAGACACCCCCCCCACCAGGGTGTCAAATGCCACCCACAACAGCTCAATCACGGGCATCATCACAGACTGCCTGAGCCCGACGGCATCACAGACGGAGTCCGTGAGGATCAGCGAGGGACGCTCCGACACACGAGCGGTGGCGCGCCTCAACGACATCCAGCCTCATAAACTGCAGCACGCTGTCAGACCCTTGGCTGTCCACATTACCCCATACGGCATTAACGACTGGCGTCTTCAGCACCCAGACCCGCCCTGCTCCAACCCGTGCTACTCATCCTTGCGCCAACCTCTCGCGGCCCCTACCATATCAGGCAGCATGTGCGTAGGCACTGGTGAAGCGGTACCCAGAACCCCATGGCTAGGTTAGGGCATACAACCGGTCTCCAGTCCACTAACCCCATGTACGGAAGGAAGGACCGGCCTCTGGTCCACTAACCCCATGTACGGAAGGCGCCCATTGACGCCCGGTGCGAGCCCGGCGTGTTCCGTGCCGTAAAGCCCCGCATCGGCAACCGATGCACCGCCAGCGGAGATTTGTGTATCAGAATATCAGGAATCAACAGGGCTTTATTTTCATATTGTTTCCGTCAATTTTTACGCTTCCGTTCTGATACTCACTGTTTTGACTGCTGGCAGTTGGATCGCGACTTTACCGTAACCGCCAGTTTAACTGTTTATAATGGAAATTTTAACGCAATCCGTCACGAAGGCTCCAAAGCCTTCAGGAACTGCATGGACGCTTCCGCAATTTTCACATCTTACACTCGCAACCTTAATCCGAATTTTTCAGGATGTCGAAATCGGATTTTAGGACTTCGACATCCCGGCACTTGATTTGACCTCTTTCGAGTGGACCTACGTGCTTCCCTATGCACGAATCAACTCTCCTCTCATCTTGCCCTCCATTTGACTCAGAGATATGGGCAAAACAAAGTTGATTCGTGAGGCCACCTGTGAGGGTCATATCTCGTGCCGCTTGCGAGTATTGACGATAAGGAAACGTGGGATGTATTCACAATACTCCCGACGTAATTTAGGAAGCATTATATGCCTTGCGTCTCCACACGTGCGCGCTAGTGTAATGGAACATGGTCAAGAGGGTAGAGTTTGCTTTGTAACTCTTTGGCCATGATATTGCGTGCGTTAAGATAACTTTTGAGTGTAGCGCGCAAGTGTTGGTGTTGCATAGGAACTCTCCTTGAGTTCCTATGAGCGATTGACACAAAGTTATGCCCTTAGAGGGGCACGACATATCGTGGGGGGAGCTACCTTTTTGGGCAATATGTGGTATGTGCCATGTGTTGTGTTGCGTGCCCATTTGGCGGGTCCATTGCTCCAAGCCGAACCCGCCAATGGACCTCATATTGTGTAAGCCCCTTCTCCATACTCCCTACAATCAATTGCCAGCCTAACCTTCGTGGAGGGAAGCTTGTGTGGCGATCCCGAAGCGATGCGTTGGGAGCAAGGTGTGTGTTTTGCAATTTTCCATATTTTCATGTGCCCACTTGGGAAGTGGCGCTCGTAACCTTTCAAGGCGCCCCAAGTGGAGCACATATGTGGAATCGAAGGTCATTGGTGTCAAGTCATTGTGTATAGAAGGATTAGTTGATTGCACGATCCAAGCCGAAGATATTATAATATAATTGTGCACCTTTCAATGCACTTTTGTGTGTCTTTGTGGCAATTTTGCCGTTTTTGGCTCGTCATGATGTCAAGTGGCGACCATATATCTCAACGTTGCGCTCAATTGACATCATGACCCAAGTATGTCATGAGGGTACATACTTTGGTCGCCAACATATCTTGGACCCAGGCGAATAACTCCTCTTGAGCTTGGCATACCGTGGCCGCCATGTTGGCGATTTGGGACTATCCCAAATCATGGGCTCACTTGGCGACCCTGCCATTCCGAAAACTGGAGGAGTTGGGCGACCCCCAAAAGATATGTTGGACACATAGGACTTGATACCAATCCTATGGCACACTCCGGTCCAAGTCGGGCATGTGCCTCATTTGCCCCAACCATGAGTGTGCGCATTTTTGGCCCTTTTGAGCAATTTTCCACTTTTGCTGCCCGCCGTGCACTATGTTGAGCCCACCCGTGCACGCCGGACGCATGGACCAATGGACCATATATGACATGGGTGTTATGCATAATGGTCCCCATGGTTCACACACCACGTGGGCGAAGCGGAGCAACCTTCGTTAAGGCGCTAGCCCAAAGTGAGTGTGGGCAATTTTACCATTTTGGCATTTGTGGACCCAATTGGGATCGTCACCACGCCGAGTGGCATGAAGATCTTTGAGTGCCAAGGGCATGGGAGTCTCTGCCGGACTCCCGGTGGATCGCATATGGAATGGCAGATCCGATCTCCAAGCAGGCGTGGAGATATACTATTGGGAGCACCCCGAATTTTGACTCATTTCGAGCAGCGAAAATGACCCCATTTTGGGACCCCAATTTCCCCCTTCCGTGTGGTCAATTGGCGGCCCCATTTCTCTATGCCCACAGGGAGCCCGGACCTAATCTCAAGTTGTACACTCAGATATGAGTCCTAGGTCCTGCCTCCTACCCTGTGAGCCATTGGCCTTACCTTGGCCAGGCGAGCCACGCGTGGAAATGACGCCAATTTTGGTGATTTTGGCATCATGACCCCACATGACTCATCCGTGTTGCCCTGATGCCGGGACCTCAGAGGGAACCAGGTTGGGTGAGGGCTCCAGAGAGTTCGTACTCGAAGGGCATAGGGTCAGTTGCCTCGTCCCTACCTCTGGCGGGTCCAGACGAGGGGTCAATTTTGGGGATTTTTGAGTTAATATCAGTTTGGGCTGAAATGGCCCATTTTCAGCTACCTACTCCTGAGGGATAATGGCGGGGCCATCCCTCTGGCTCAGAGTGGAGTTGGGATCTGCTGTTAAGGGAGCATAGGGAGCTATGGTCAGTTGACCTTGGAGTTACTTGATTCCCAGGAACTCGCCTGTGGCTAGGCGGGACACCTCCCCCATTGGCAGGGTTTCAGGGTCCGGACTGAGCAGGGCATGGGTTGTGTTTGAGCCCCCGCCCCAACCAGCCACTGGTAGGGTCGGACCTGGGATTGGGATACAAGTTAGGATAGAGTGTCTATTGTCCTGTGATGCCCTTACCCCAGTCCAGTCTTAACCCCATGTGTACATATCCTGATGTGTTGCTGTACATACTTTCGTTCCCTCGTTTCAGAGTGGCAAGGATTCTGAAACGCTTTGTCACATGACATGAGCGCATTGATGCCCTTGTGAGCGTAGTGCTTTGCCTGCCTGCTCACTTGCGCGTGTACACCGCAGCGTCCCGTGGCCGGCCCCCCACGGGAACGCGTCAAAATCTTTCACCGCCGCGGGGTTACCCCACCCTCGCGTGCCACTCGGGGCCACCGACCCCGAGCAGCGCGGCGCAGCTCGCAGCTCGCAGCGCAGCGCAGCGGCTCGCAGCGCAGCGCAGCGGCTCGCAGCGCCACCCAGCGACAGCGCCGAGTTCGTCACGGAGCCAGCAGCGCCGTCCAGAGCATCGCCCTGACCGCGCCGCGACCAGGAAGGAAGTGGACAGACCAGACCCATCGGCCGACCAGCAAGGCCGCGTCAACCACTTCCACAACCACCGGCTGACCAGCACCAGCCGCACGCCCAGTCCAGTGCTGCAGCACCCGCCTCAAAAACCACCACCAGTTCGTTGAGTTGAACGAGTGCACACCAAGGACCAACTACGCCCCCGCTGCCATGGTGAATTGGCAAGAGGCGGGCAGGACGTGGCCGCGGCCCCACCCCCATGCAGCGCAACTGCTGCGTGGGTTGGTATGGGACCAGCACTACCGCCACAGCCACCCCCAGTGCGAAGGCGGCATGCCCAGGAGCTTCGAGCTCCGCACGGACATCGCCCCCGACCGCCTGCAGGCCGTGGAGGACTGGCTGCGGGCGGAAGGGTACGAGTACCGCCACCAGCAGGGGCGCTGGAGGACCTGGACCCGGCCGGACAGGCCCGGCGAAGGGCTGCGCCCCGACGGGATTGAGGAGGACGAGGACCCCAACGCCTACCCGTCTGGCGCCTCGATCAATGTCTCCATGTGGGACATGATCGAGAAGAAATTCCCGGAACCGGGGAGCGAGCGCAGGCTGCAGGGCAGCAGCAGCGCGTCTCCGGGGAAGGAGAAGCGGTCCGCCGGGGACAAGAAGCGGGACCGGAAGTGGCGGGAGTACCAGGAGTCCCTGGCCGCCGAAGCCGCCCAAGGCGCCAAGGGCGGAACGCCAGCCCCCAGTCCCCAACGGGCCAATGGTGGTCATCACCCCGGCTCCACCACCCTTGGCGACTACATCCGAGTCGCCAGGCAGACCAAGGCCAAGCCCCGTCCGCTGCTCCTGAGGCCCCAGCAGGCCCCAGCAGGCCCCAGCAGCGACGTGGGGTCGGCCCACCGCGGGAGGATGCCGGCCGACCAGGCCAGCTCCAGCAGCAGCGTCGCTCCCGACAGGGACGTGGCGCGCGCCTGTGAGCGCTTCTGTGGGGTGCCCTGCAACCTTCGGGTTGCCCGGCAACGGTCCAGGCAGCACAGCGCTGCCGTGGAGGAGGCTGCGGAGTGGGCGCATGGCATGGCCATCCACGCACGGACCGTGGCGGCCATTGCGGCCGGACTCACGGCCGTAGCCGCCCATGGGGCAGCGACTGCCCGGGTCAACGGTGAGTTGGCGGCAGCCGACGAGGAAGCCCGCCTGACGCAGGAGGCCATTGCCTGCAGGGAGGCTGAGGTGAGGGCGCTGGAAGAGGCGCTTGCCCAAGAGAGGGCAAAGAAGGAGGCGGAGGAAATGGCCAACGCCGAAGCGACGGCTAAGGCCCAGGCGGACGCCGCCAAGAAGGACGCCATCGAGGCCGCGCGACGGAAGATCGCTGAGGAGAAGGCCAAGATGGAGGCGGAGCTGGCGGCGTTGGAAGCGCAGAAGGCGCGGCTGCAGCAGGCCCGGGAAGCCGAGGCGGCTCGTGCTCGGGAAGAAGCCGAAGTGCGGGCTGCCGCAGCCACCGCCGCCGCAATGGAGGAGGCAGAGGCCAAACTCTGCCGCGAGACTCCCCCAGGAGGATCACGAGTGGAGACCCTTCGAAAACCTTTCGAAGGGGACGCCTCCTCCAGGATGACGCTGGACGAGGCCGACACGGGCAGCAGTGGGAGCAGTGGCCCGACCGCCCGTCGACGGAGGAAGGGCAAGGGGAAGACCCCCGAGCGGCCGCGGAGGCCAGCGGGTGGACACCCCCACGACAGTGACCCCTTCTTCACCGCCAGTGACGGGGATGAACGAGGCCGCCGACATCGCCAAGTGGTGGCTTGCAAGGGCGGAGGAGGCGGAGACGTCCCCATGGAACCGGAAGGTGAGGATGAGGATCTCCCTCCTCCCTACCGGGGCTCGGAGCCTTCCGAGACCGAGACGCCCAGGTGGGGCGACATGGACGAGGATGACGACAGGGACTTCGGCATCACGAAGAAGCGCCCATCCTCGGACCCACCGAGGCGACCTGACGGAGACCCACCGGGACCCCCTGGCGGAGGACCATCAGGACCCCCTGGAGGACGCCCAGCAAGTGGACCCCCTGGAGGCGGACCACCGGGCAGAGGAGGACCCCCTGGACCGGGCGGACCCGGCAGAGGCCCTCCTGGAGGACCCCCCGGGGACCCCGACGACCCATCAGGCAACGGCGACCCGGATACCACCTGGCGGTGGATTGTTTACCTCCGCAGGAGAGTCCAGTTGCTCGACCTGGAGGTAGACACGGGCAAGGGCGAGATGGCTCGCATCTCCAGGGTCGCCGCGCGCGCGCAGAAGGAGCTGGACATCGCCAGGGCCGAGACCAAGTCGCTGACCAACCTCGTCAGCGGCTTGCAGCAGAGGCTGGACGCGCTGGAAGCCCGTGGGAGCGTCGGCAGCGACCACCCACCCCTGGAGTCTGGCTCGTCGGACGACGGCTGGGGACCCGGACCAGGTCCAGGCAGACCCCACGCCCCCGGCGGAGCCCCCAGGAGTCGCCCCAGCGCCAGTGCCCCCTCTCTCACCGCCCCCTCTCACCACAGCGCGGGCCGCCGCAACGAGCGCGTGCCACCCGGCAGTGGCAGTGAGGATTGGCGTGATGAGTGGCTCAGCGCGGAGTACCGCAACCGCTGTCCTCCACCGCGGACACCGGTACGCCCCCGGCGCCCCGCACCAGCCCTGGAGCCAATCCCCATGGCTGGTGGACGTTATGGTGGACTCAGGGATGAGGTCCCCAGAGGAGACGTGGAGTGGGATGTCGGCGAAGGCGAGGATCTGGACCTGGACCTGGAGGAGTTCGACATCAGCCCGCCGCGTGGTGTACGACGGGAGGCCGCTGAACGCAGCCGCCAGCGCCGTGATGAGGATGCGTCCATGGACGCAGTACGGACCAGGTTAGGGTACATGGAGGAACCGCGGCGTAGCCACAGGGATTCCATGGAGGAGATGGACGTGGCGGCCGTGGGAGTCCGTGGGCGAGGCCGATGGGAACCTCGGTCGACCTCGCGGCCGGCGTTCATGGTCTCTAAGGCCGCGGACGCCGCCGTGTGGGAAGACTTGAAGGACATCAAGCCCCCCATGCACGACGGCAACCCCCTCAACCTCGACCGCTTCTTGGAGAAGCCGGACGATTGGGGGCTGACCGTCACTGAAGACATGCCTCACGCGGATGCGGAGAGATATGTCTTCAGACGGTTCAGGTACCGCCTGCCGGAAGTGCTCGGAGAGCTATACTTCCTGGCGACCAAGGAGGGGAAGATCGAGACCCTCAAGGAAGCCAAGAAGTGGCTCAACGAGCAGGAGCGGGTGGACGCTCCGCAGTTGGCTGCCAAGCGGTGGAAGTCCATCAAGCATGAGCATGATGGGCGGGAGATCCGCCTGCGGGATTGGCGGGACTTCCGAGGGAATACACCCTCCACCGCCGCAACGTGGAGGATTGGAACGAGGGTGACGAGCAGGCTCGCCTGCTCTCCATGCTGCCGGAAGCATGGATCAAGAGGGTCACCAAGGAGGAGTCCAAGCGGGCCAAGTCCAACCACACGGTCAAGATGATGCTCCCCAAAGAGTATCATACGAACGTGGTGGCTTGGACGGAGAAGAACGTGTCCCGGGATGTCAAACGGCACTCCCTGCGGAACGCTCTTCTCATCACTGTCTCGGGCGATCGCGAGAAGACCGCGATGTGGCGCCTTGACGAGTGTGAGTTGAGCGGCCAGACCATCCGTCTGCAGCCCATCCCGGCGCGGATGAGCTGCGACGAGATCCTGGAGTGGGTTGGCGAGGAAGTACTCAAGGAGTACCGAAACCTCCACCACACCCGCGGGTTGAGGCCCGGCGACCGCGACGTCAACTATGTTGGCGGAGGACCTGGCGGGGAAGCTGCCATGGACCCAGCGGGAGCCGGCGGCGATGAGACTCTCGTCGACGATGACGACGACGATGAGCCCGCCGAATTGGCCGTTTGTGCCTTTGTGGCCAAGAACCTGAGCGCGGGGAGCAAACCGGGAAACTGGAAGCCCCTGCAGCAGGGTTGGAGGAAGCAGGAGAAGAGGGACCCTCGCCGCATTGGCGACCCTCCGCTGTCCTTTGGGGAGTTCATACGAGCTCACCCTCAGGGCTGTTTCGTGTGCTATGGGAGGAAGCGAGGCTTCAACCATGACCACCGAACATGCCCCATCCACAAGACCGACACGGAGGCTTACAAGAAGGCGCACGGGTTGAAGAAGCGTGCGCCCGCGGGTATCCGGGAAGCCAAGGTGGAGGTGGACAGGGACGAGCTCTCCAAGCTGGTGTCGCAAGGGACCGAGTTGGCCAAGGAGATCCAGGAGATCAAGCGGAACTGGGTCCCCAGGTCGGACAACAAGAACAAGGCGAACAACCAGAACAACCAGAACGAGGACAAGGACAAGAAGCCTACTCGCAGCGAAAGAAGGAAGAAGGGCATCAACGAGGTTGATGCGGAGGAGAACACCCCTTCTTCCACAACCGACGCCCCCTAGCGGAGCCCCTGCAGCCAAGGGCCCCAGCTAGGGAGGTCGCAGGATGGTGACGTGGGAAGCGCCGAACCATCCCAGTCGGGAGTCGATAAGCACAAGGGGACTGCCCCGGGCGGAAGGCCCGGTCCGGCACCCAGTCGCGGAGGCGGGGTGAGGGCAAGTGAAGGCACGAACCCTTGCACCCGTCCGTCCTTCGCGACCAGGAATGTGTTTGATGTACTACAGGATCTTTCCGAGAGTATCGGAGGATCACCCGGACCGCAGCTGGATGCTGCAGATGGGCAACCTGAGCCCATTGTCCACGACCTGCACAAGTCGCTTGTGGAGCTTCTGGAACGGCCGGAGATCCTGAGTTTGCACGCCGTGCGCCGTGTCGGTCGCGAGCGGCAGTTGCATCTTAAGGTCCGTGCCCTATGCGGGGAAGTGGAAAAGGTTTTCGACGTGTTGGTCGACACGGGAGCTCAAGTCAGCTTGGTCAAGGCTGGCCTACTTCCACCAGAGTGTCTGACCGACAGTCGGAAGCCTGTCAGGCTGAAGGTGGCGAACGGCCAGTACATGGTGGGAGGCACGAAGGAAGCGGCCATCGGGCTGCAGTTCGTGAACCATCGTGAGCTGAGCCGCCCAGAGTTCGGCAAGGAAATCCTCCTGCACGGTCGCTTCTACGAGGCCGAGATGGACTGGGACATGATCGTTGGGTACGACTTCATGATGGAGACGGACTCCGGCGTTCTCCCGGCCCAGGCCTCCATGACCCTGTACCAGGACGACCAACTCTCGTGGCTTTCGTCACCTGAGCACCATGTGGAATGCCAATGGATCCACCCCGAACGCAACCAGCTCGAAGTGGCCGCGCTGGACACTGAGCCAACTGGTCCTGCAAACCAGGAGTACGGCGTAAGGCCGGAAGTGGCGAGCCGAGTTGTCGAGGACTTGGGAGCTTCGGATCTGGCCCTGGATGCGTTCTCTTCAGGAGCCTCCGCCCATCTTCGGGTGTGTGAGAAGTACTGGAGCGCACAGGACTCCGCGTGGAAGAAGCACTGGGGTCCGCATCAGGGATTGATGTGGATCCATTGCCCCCGTTGGGACATTCCAAGAGCGATAGCGAAGATTCGCAAGGACCTCTCCAAGGCAGTGCTGGTTGTTCCTATGGGATGCACCGAGGAGGAAAGTACCCGACATTGGGTAGCCTCATTGACCAACATGACCTTAAACAAGGTCGTCCTACCGGCTGGAGAGAGTGTCTATCAGGACGCTAAGGGACAGCCCATGCCACCCCAGAGATGGCCAACGGAATTCCACTATGTGGACCGGGGCCTTGATCAGGCCGACACCACGGACTTCGTGTGTGTCAACCGCATCATAGCGGAGCCTTGGAGGCAATGCTTTGCGGTTCCCCCTGTTGACATCGAGGAATCGGAATCGGAAGAGCCCCTCACTGAAGAGGAGTGGGATCTGGTTCAGGGGTATATGGATCAGCCCTTTCACGACTGGGGAAACCAGCGTGAGGGCAAGGGCCAGGACAGAGCCTGGTGGGAAGTGGACTCGATCGTCTCTGGTTCCTATGACGGGAACACCTTCGTGCAGAGGGTGCTGGACCACCTGTCCAGCCAGGACGAGCCAATCGGGGGTAACCCACCCACCTACGGCAATCTATTCCGAGGCAAGACCAGAGATGGCCCTTTGGGCCACCTGGGAAGACCGCCTGAGCCGAAAGCGAGCGGGGTCGCTACCCTTCAAGTAAGCTCCGTGGTTCAAGTGCCCGGAAAAGCCAAGGCGGAGTCCGATGACTGCCCCAAGATCCAGGCGTTGAGGGCCAGGCTGAAGCAGAAGTATGGTGATACCTTCTTCAGCGGTAAGCCTGTGTTTCCTCCACCGGTGCGTGGACCGTATGGCGAGGCCAAGATACGACTGAAGCAGGACCCCCGTGTGTACCGGCACCGGGAGTTTGCCCTGAGGGGCGAGAGGAAAGAGGCCATGGAGAAGATCCTCCGTGACTTCATCCAGAGAGGCTGGCTCGAGCCGTGCCACTTCAAATGGGCCTCTCCTTGCTTCGTCGTCCCCAAGAAGGTTGCCGGTGAGTGGCGGCTCGTGGTCGACTACCGCGGCCTGAACGCCCAAACGCAGCACGACAGCTATACGCTGCCCCCCATTGAGGACATGCTGCAAAAGCAAAACCGGCGGAGGATCTTCACGGTGATTGACCTGAAACATGGTTATCATCAGATGCCTCTCGCCGAGGAGTCCCGTGCCTGCACAGCCATGAGCACTCCACTTGGACCTCTCCAGTGGAAGGTGATGCCCATGGGCGTTACCAACGGCAATGCGGCTTTTCAGCGGATGCTGGAGAACCTGCTTGAGCCGGTGCGTGACTGTGCGGACCCCTTCGTGGACGACGTGATCATCGCGTCCGGGGACCCCAGTATGAGCTACGAGGAGCTCCTGGAGGCACATGAAAGGGACTTCACTCGAGTGCTCGACCTTCCGGTTCGGCACAAGCTCACGGGCAGCAGTGACAAGGCCACAATTGCGGTAAGCGAGGTGGTCTTCGCTGGCCATGTAGTCGGGAACGGGCAGCGAAAGCCCATACCTGGCAAGGTGGCCGCGATCGAGCAGTGGGAAAAGCCCAAGACGGTCTCTGAGCTAATGGCGTATCTGGGGTTCTGCAACTACTATTCGGGGTATATCAAAATGTATGCCGAGTATGCAGCCCCCATGACGACCATGCTCAAGGGCAACCGAGAGGAGACCAAGAAGGGGTCCAAGAAGGCTCTGGTCTGGACAGCTGAGTCCGACCGTGCCTTTGAGGGGATGAAACAGGCGCTGCTTACCGCAGTGGGTCTGCACCTCGTGCATCCCGACCGAGGGTTCGTCCTGCGCACCGACGCTTCCGACTACGCCATTGGCGCTGTGTTGGAGCAAGTGCTTGACGACGGGAGGCACGTGCCCGTGGCCTTCTGGAGCCGAGTCCTGGCGGAGGGCCAGAGACGGACGTGGACGCCCCGTGAAAAGGAGGCGTATGCCATCGTCATGGCTCTCAGGGAATGGGCTGGGTACATAGCCCTCCATCCCGTCGCCGTCTGCACCGACCATCAGAGTCTGCAGTCGTGGCACAAGGGGCACGTGGACACCCCCTCAGGTCCCGCCTCCCGACGGGCAAGATGGCACGAGACCTTGGCCAAGTTCGACCTTACGGTTGTTTATATTCCTGGAAAGGATAACACCGTGGCGGACCGTCTCAGCAGGTGGGCCTATCCCGCCAGCAAGGGCATGCAGGATATCTCTGCCCATGGCGATGAGGCTGAGACCGCTGAAGCCAAGAGGATCATCGAAATGGAGCGCCTGATGGAGGAGGAGGGTGCTAAATGCTTCGTCGTCATGGCTGCGGATGCCCTTCTCGCGTCGAGGGTGAGCAGAGCGGTCAGAGTACTCGCCCCTCAGGGAGCCGAGTCCGACAAGCACCTCTTCCCGGAGTCTTGCCTCCAGGACGACTGGACCGACGATTACGCCAAGTCTGAGGCCTTTGCGGCCGAGTATAGGGCTGTGACCGACCCTGATGACGGGCAGAAGTGGCCAAAGGGGCTGACTGAGGAAGATGGCAAGCTCTACAGGAATGGTAAGCTGCTAGTACCAGAGTCCCGGGTGCTCGAGCTGTGTGAAGCTTGGCACCACCACATGCTGCACCCAGGGGTCAAGAAGCAGGCTCTTGACATGCAGCGTCGGTTCGAGATCGACCATATCGTTCTCTACACCGCCATCAAGAAGGTCAGGAAGGGTTGTTCGGTCTGTCAGGCCTGCAATCCCGATAACCGGAACGTCAAGGGGGAACCCCAATGGACCCCGGTTCCTGACCAGCCCATGGAGAGCGTCGCCATGGACGTCTTCTCCATGCCCGAAGTGCACATTGGCAAGGAGACCTTTGACTGTGTGGTTCTCTGTGTGGACCACCACAGCGGCTACGTTGTAGCCGTTCCGGCACGCAAAGAGGGGTTGCTTGCCAGAGAAGTGGCAGTCATGATGATTCGTCATTGGCTGACCGTCTTCGACATCCCCCGCACCATTTGCAGTGACCGAGGGCCCCAGTTTACTGGTGGCTGGTTCAAGGCTATGTGTTCCCTCATGGGAATACATCATGCCAAGAGCGTCGCCTATCTCAGCCGGTCTAACGGCCGTGCTGAAGTGGCTGGACGGCAGCTGTTCGAGAAGCTGCGCAAGATCCACATCACCAATCCACGTCGGAACTCGTTTGAGGAGATGTGGCCTGCTCTGAAGGCCCATCATGACACCCCCACTCCGGGCGGTTTGTCCCCTCACCAGATTCTCTTCGGCAGGGACCCCCTGGGTAGGGGACTTCCCTTGTCTGGTGATGGCATGGCTATGGATGCCAAGGAGTTCTTCGCGCGGCAAGAGCAAACGGCGCGGGACATCCGCCAGCAGCTTGAGAAGGAGCATGCTGAGCGTCAGAAGTCCGCCCCGAGCTCGACAGCGCAGAAGTTCAGGGTGGGAGACCCGGTGTGGGTGATCAGACCCCGCCCTATGGGCACCCACCGCACCAAAACCTGGTTCACACCCGGCGAGGTGGTCCGCAGGATTGGTGAGGACACCTACCGCATCAAGGTGGGTCACGGACAGTTCCGGGAGCGCCACGAGAGTCAACTCCGTGTGCGGGAACCCGACCTCCGTGGCCAGCATGTGTCCCTGAGCTATGCTGCACATGAGGCCGATTCGGACGACGACTATGCTGAGCAGGACGACTATACAGTCGAGAAGATCCTGGCTCAGCGTCCGAAGGCCTCGGCACCCGGAGGTCTGGAGTTCAAGGTTCGTTGGCGAGGCTATGGGCCGTCCGACGACACCTGGGAACCCGTCTCCTCGTTCGTGCCGCGGGTCAATACTCCCTTCATGGAGTACATCCGCAAGCACAAGACCAAGATCCACGTTTCGGACTTGGCAGCACTCACCCAAGCGATTGCAGCCAGGGGTGCCTGATCAGCGCCCCGAGCTCTCCCCAGATGTGCTTTGAGGCGCTTGTGAGGCCGACGGATCGTCCCTCGCTTGCTTGCTCTCTCTCATCTTCCGGTGACCTGCCATCAGAGTGGCCATATACCCCCCCCTGCTGAATCCAGAGGAGGATGGCCCCTCTCTTTCATTTCTATTCGTCACTCCCCCCCTGCTGAATCCTTGGGAAACCAGGTAGGGCGACTGACCTTCATATTTCTGAGCTCTTGGGGCCTTGAAGCCCATACGACGTTGCGCAACGGATGCCGCTGTCATCGGCATTGCGAATTTTTGGTGTGTGGTCTGGTTCCATGGCACTTGCGGAATCCAGACCAGTCGACGTGTGTCAGCTGACTATATATGGCCTGAACTCTGGCGTTTTCCTGTCCACCGTCCTGCATTGCCTTATCCTGACCGTGGCGTGGTTTGGCGCTCTGTCCAGAGCGTGTTTACATGCCTATTTACCCACATTATCGCTTGTTTCTGCCCTCCAGGATATGTGCATCAGTATGTTGCTGTCTTCAGCCCATCACCGGAGTGTGGACTGTTTTTCACGAATCGAATACGAAGGCGCCTTGAGTCGCCGTGTACATGTTCATACAGCCTGGTCCAGCCTGGACCAGTACCCGAATACAGATTCTACTGTTTGCGTGCTCGTGATACCGTGTTGCCCTATTCGCTGTGTTGTGGAGATCCTGATGGCGCCAGGCGGGAAGCCCAGTTGCCTGACTACACTCCCAGCGGTCCGCCACTGTCAGTCCCAGTGTGAGCCTACCGACTCGCAGACGCAGTTGCAGTCGGATGGCGGCCTCCGGTGCTCCTGACCTCGGTCAGTCTGCCTGGGAAACTGGTGGTTTGAGGAGTCGACGCCTCCGCCCACACTGCATGAGGACTCCCTCATGTATGGCCTTCGTGGTAATAGGGCGAGGGAAAAGACGGCCTTGATGCCCGATCCCTTCAGGAGGAGACCCCTTAAGATCCCTTAAGGAGTTCGGCTGTACAACTCTGGACTCGCGTCGTATGGATATGGACATGGTGCGCCCGAGGAAGGACCCGTGGGGACTCTCCCCAGTCGGCGGGCCTTGGGAAGCTTGGGGTAGCCTGATGGATCTTTGTGGTCGCTCTCGACCTGTGGGACCACCTCGGTCGTCGTGTGTCGCCTATGTTGGCCGTGTATGCCACTGCCACTGTGGTGGTGACCGTAGCAGCCGGCACCCGGTGCGCCTGGTATGGGTTAACGGGTCCTTTGGATGCCGAACAATCGCCGCCAGGACCCGGGACTTGATACCTGATACTATACATGTGCTACGAGCTATTACAGCATCATACCTATCTTACTGTGTGATTTGACAGCCTAACCTGCGAATCAGCCTGAAGTGAGGATGTGACACCCCCCCTTCAGGATATGGTCCTGGGTACCCGCTGCCATGCTTGGGTATTATCGAGCCCCCCCCAGGGTTTGCTCTAAGGAGGGGGGTGAAGCGGTACCCAGAACCCCATGGCTAGGTTAGGGCATACAACCGGTCTCCGGTCCACTAACCCCATGTACGGAAGGAAGGACCGGCCTCCAGTCCACTAACCCCATGTACGGAAGGCGCCCATTGACGCCCGGTGCGAGCCTGGCGTGTTCCGTGCCGTAAAGCCCCGCATCGGCAACCCATGCACCGCCAGCGGAGATTTGTGTATCAGAATATCAGGAATCAACAGGGTTTTATTTTCATATTGTTTCCGTCAATTTTTACGCTTCCGTTCTGATACTCACTGTTTTGACTGCTGGCGGTTGGATCGCGACTTTACCGTAACCGCCAGTTTAACTGTTTCTAATGGAAATTTTAACGCAATCCGTCACGAAGGCTCCAAAGCCTTCAGGAACTGCATGGACGCTTCCGCAATTTTCACATCTTACACTCGCAACCTTAATCCGAATTTTTCAGGATGTCGAAATCGGATTTTCGACTTCGACATCCCCGCACTTGATTTGACCTCTTTCGAGCGGACCTACGTGCTTCCCTATGCACAAATCAACTCTCCTTTCATCTTGCCCTCCATTTGACTCAGAGATATGGGCAAAACAAAGTTCATTCGTGAGGCCACTTGTGAGGGTCATATCTCGTGCCGCTTGCGAGTATTGACGATAAAGAAACGTGGGATGTATTCACAATACTCCCGACGTAATTTAGGAAGCATTATATGCCTTGCGTCTCCACACGTGCGCGCTAGTGTAATGGATCATGGTCAAGAGGGTAGAGTTTGCGTTGTAACTCTTTGGCCATGATATTGCGTGCGTTAAGATAACTTTCGAGTGTAGCGCGCAAGTGTTGGTGTTGCATAGGTACTCTCTTTGAGTTCCTATGAGTGATTGACAGAAAGTTATGCCCTTGGAGGGGCACGACATATCGTGGGGGGAGCTACCTTTTTGGGCAATATGTGGTATGTGCCATGTGTTGTGTTGCGTGCCCATTTGGCGGGTCCATTGCTCCAAGCCGAACCCGCCAATGGACCTCATATTGTGTAAGCCCCTTCTCCATACTCCCTACGATCAATTGCAAGACTAACCTTCGTGAAAGGAAGCTTGTGTGGCGATCCCGAAGCGAGGCGTTGGGAGCAAGGTGTGTGTTTTGCAATTTTCCATATTTTCATGTGCCTACTTGGGAAGTGGCGCTCGTAACCTTTCAAGGCGCCCCAAGTGGAGCACATATGTGGAATCGGAGGTCATTGGTGTCAAGTCATTGTGTATAGAAGGATTAGTTGATTGCACGATCCAAGCCGAAGATATTATAATATAATTGTGCACCTTTCAATGCACTTTTGTGTGTCTTTGTGCCAATTTTGCCGTTTTTGGCTCGTCATGATGTCAAGTGGCGACCGTATATCTCAACGTTGCGCTCAATTGACATCATGACTTAAGTATGTTCTGAGGGTACATACTTCGGTCGCCAACATATCTTGGACCCGGCGAATAACTCCTCTTGAGCTTGGCATACCGTGGCCGCCATGTTGGCGATTTGGGACTATCCCAAATCATGGGCTCACTTGACGACCCTGCCATTCCGAAAACCGGAGGAGTTGGGCGACCCCCAAAAGATATGTTGGACACATAGGACTTGATACCAATCCTATGGCACACTCCGGTCCAAGTCGGGCATGTGCCTCATTTGCCCTAACCATGAGTGTGCGCATTTTTGGCCCTTTTGAGCAATTTTCCACTTTTGCTGCCCGCCGTGCACTATGTTGAGCCCACCCGTGCACGCCGGACGCATGGACCAATGGACCATACA
Source organism: Eutreptiella sp. 'Long Island Sound 2002' (assembly GCA_964036045.1). NCBI lineage: Eukaryota > Euglenozoa > Euglenophyceae > Eutreptiales > Eutreptiaceae > Eutreptiella > Eutreptiella sp. 'Long Island Sound 2002'. The sequence continues at coordinate 65,638,757 of OZ038380.1, read as the reverse complement.
TGACATGGGTGTTATGCATCCCTAGGACCCTGTCATAAGTAGAGCTGTGTTAAATTCAATCCAACTGAATTTATAGTTTCGATTTAGCCCAGCCAAGGAGCGACCTGAAGTGGAGTTGAAAGATTTGGTGAAATACTACGTGCCGATGCGCATGGAAGGCAGCTCTCCACCAAACTGGGAAGTGGTTTTTGGCTATGACATTTCGAAATTCAAGGGCTACAATGTGGACGAGGTCCGAGTTGCATTGAATTTAACACAGCTCTGGTTATCACAAGGTCCCAGGGTAATGGTCCCCATGGTTCACACACCACCTGGGCGAAGCGGAGCAACCTTCGTTAAGGCGCTAGCCCAAAGTGAGTGTGGGCAATTTTACCATTTTGGCATTTGTGGACCCAATTGGGATCGTCACCACGCCGAGTGGCATGGAGATCTCCGGGAGCCAAGGGCATGGGAGTCTCTGTTGGACTCCCGGTGGATCGCATATGGAATGGCAGATCCGATCTCCAAGCAGGCGTGGAGATATACTATTGGGAGCACCCCGAATTTTGGCTGATTTCGAGCAGCCAAAATGACCCCATTTTGGGACCCCAATTTCCCCCTTCCGTGTGGTCAATTGGCGGCCCCATTTCTCTATGCCTACACGGAGCCCGGACCTAATTTCAAGTTGTACACTCAGATATGAGTCCTAGGTCCTGCCTCCTACCCTGTGAGCCATTGGCCTTACCTTGGCCGGGCGAGCCACGCGTGGAGATGACGCCAATTTTGGTGATTTTGGCATCATGACCCCACATGACTCATCCGTGTTGCCCTGATGCCGAGACCTCAGAGGGAACCAGGTTGGGTGAGGGCTCCAGTGAGTTGGTACTCGAAGGGCATAGGGTCGGTTGCCTCGTCCCTACCTCTGGCGGATCCGGACGAGGGGTCGATTTTGGGGATTTTGGAGTTAATATCAGTTTGGGCTGAAACGGCCCATTTTCAGCTACCAACTCCTGAGGGATAATGGCGGGGCCATCGCTCTGGCTCGGAGTGAAGTTGGGACCTGCCGTTAGGGGAGCATAGGGAGCCACCTGCGGTTGACCGTGGAGCCACCTGGTCCCCAGGAACTCGCGTGTGGCTAGGCGGGACACCTCCCCCATTGGCAGGGTTTCAGGGTCCGGACTGAGCAGGGCATGGGTTGTGTTTGAGCCCCCGCCCCCACCAGCCACTGAGAGGGTCGGACCTGGGATTGGGATACAAGTTAGAATAGAGTGTCTATTGTCCTGTCATGCCCTTACCCCAGTCCAGTCTTAACCCCATGTGTACATATCCTGATGTGTTGCTGTACATACTTTCGTTCCCTCATTTCAGAGTGGCAAGGATTCTGAAACGCTTTGTCACATGACATGAGCGCATTGATGCCCTTGTGAGCGTAGTGCTTTGCCTGCCTGCTCACTTGCGCGTGTCCACCGCAGCGTCCCGTGGCCGGCCCCCCACGGGAACGCGTCACTGGCACAGTGCCGGGAGACCCGGGCATAAACATCCTGCCCAGCAGGTCCAGGTAACACGCAATCCCCCTGCACAGGGTAGAATCCCTCGTTCTCAGACCGCCCCCACCAGAACACCACCATGAACACATCCCAGGGGACGAGCGGTCGGAGGCAATAGACGGGGGGGAAAAGGCCCACCAACGCGCTCTGGCCCACATCCGCGTCCATGCTACAGCCCACGTACCCAACGATTGTGGCACAGAGCGCCACATCGTTCTTGAGGGACAAGCCCAGCACATCATCACCGCCGCAATCTACACCCTTGCCGCCCACAAACGCCACTGAGACCCCACTACCATCCCAGCAAGGCTGCCACCACCGCGAGGGTCCAAAGACCCAGTCACGCCCCTCCACATTGATCAACTCCTCTGGCGCACGGCCACCCCACACCTCGACCCATCCCAGAGGGAAGTAGCCGTCGCACTGTGGGACACCCTCCACGCACCGCCCCTATATCCTGCCGTCCACATCTTCAAAGCGGAGACCCAATGGTGGGTACCTCACTGGGCACACGGGGTCCTCATGGCAGCCCAGGCCTACACCCCAGAAATAGACCCTGAGGACCCCTTGCGAGGCCGATAGCGACTCCTCGGAGCGACCACTGCCGGAGGCGGAGAGGGCGCCCAATGGAGAGCCCTCTACACAGCAATAAACTGGGCCCAAGGCTCCCCAACGGTCCAGACACGGCGGGACCCACAGAGGCCTGTGTCAAACAGGCAAAAGCCATGAGGAATTACCACCTGCACCGGCCCTTCGAGGACAGCCCACCCGCACTACCATGGCCCACGGATCCCCCAGAAATAGTAAGGAATTTCGCCAACGTCACATAAAAACGCGCAAAGGCGACCATGCAAACACCGGCGGAACCCCCGCTGCGGGACCCCGGTCAGCAGGCTACCCAACCCTTCTTCGATGGCCACACTCTTCTGGTTCCACCACGTTCAGTCCCGCCGCAGCGAGCACGGAGAAAAAGGGACACACCCGCCCCTTGCCCCGAACAGGCCAGAGTATACGGCAAAGCGACAATGTCCCACCCCTCCAAACCCGCTCTAGCCTTTCCCCCCTACCCGGCAAGCGCCCCACTGAATCCCCCCGCCCACTCATACCAGGCATCCTCATCATCTTCCCTGCCACCAGAGGCACCGCCACAGCCCGAAACACACCCGGAGCTCGGACCAGGCACAAGAGTCCAACAACCCTTCCAAAACGGCCACACGGTCGACTGGATCTGGGGTAAGGGCACGATCCAATACCGCCTCAAGCGCAAAGGCCCAAACAGGAGGGTGCAAATTTGTGTGCAATGGCACTGCCAACCCCAGCTCAACCAACCCAGCGCCACGGACAAGGCAGAGGGCGACACCTTGGAGGTCAGCAGCGCTCAACTCATTCAACGCGCCAACCCCGCGCACAAGGCCCACAAGGGCACCAAGTATACCCGGGAAATCCCCCCGGAATGGAACCAGGGCCTTCCCCCACCACGCCCACCAAAGCGCCCACCGCCCGGCAAGAAGTCCCCGAGCCCCAGTCCTCCTCCCTGACGGGGCAAGGGCTTGGGACGAAGGCCCCGACAGCCCTGGCCCGCGGCCACCAAGGCCACCATCAACATCCTCGACCACAACCATCAAGCCATCACATACTTCAAAGACGCCACGGCCGCCCACCAAGAGATCCCGATGGCACAGAGGGCGAACTGGGTCCCTCACCTTCTCACTTTCCAGGAGCAAGGCCTTCAACGCGACGAGCCTCCGGAACCCACCACCATATATACCCCGGACCGGAAAGCATACAAATGCTACATGCACAAGGAGACCTCCTTGTACGCCTGGGCGGGCATGCACGTCCACCTGGTCCATCCCCTCAGCATCCCAGGTAGAGTGAGCATCTACGAAGTCGTCGGGACGGAGGGCAACTAAATGTCATCAACACCCACGTCCCCTTCGGCGACGCAACTGAACCCTTCCTCCAGGCCCTGGCCGAGGCATAGCGCCAGATCTCCATGCTGGCGCCCAGCATCATCATTGGCGACATGAATGCCGCCTGCACCCTGGCGGCCTGCGCCTGGACAGGCCACGCCCCAGGACCATGCAGTTAGCAACACCATCGACATGCTGGAGCTCGTGGACCTGACCGCTGGCCTGGAAGGCCAACCATCCCACTTCCCCCACAAAATGGAGGCCGCCCCCTCCCGCAATGACGTGTGCTATGGCGACCCCACCACCATCGGCCGGGCAGAGGCCCCGTACGGCCCGCTCCCGCTGGCTGGCACAGGCCATAGGCCCTTACCCCTCCGCCTCACCATCCTCAACCTTCCCCCCGACCCCCCGGAAGATGCAGATCAAGGCTTGCTACCCCCCCTGAGAATGCCGCCACTGCACGACAAGCAAGCCTGGTCCCAGTACCACAGGGCCATAGACCGCGCCCGGCGCAACCAACACTTAGGCGGCTCAAGTTGCATGGTCAAAATGCGCCCAAAACCACCTCTACATGGCACTGCGAAAAAATAGTCCTTTTGGGGGGGACGTAAAACGCAAGAACCAAAAATCCCGTGAAAGGCAATTAACTGGTCCATTTTCCTTTTTTTTCAACAAACCCGACTGCCCGGGAAAATGATTTATTACCAGAAAAATGAACTTCTCTTTTGGGAAAACCATGACTTTTTGTTTCCTCTACCATTTATGCTTTGCAATAAAAACACCCGTGAGCTTTCAATATTTTGGAAAACCAGTTTATGAAATTGAAGTGGCCCCAAATATTTGGTGTTTCACTCTCACTTGAGTTAGGCAAAGCCGCAACCGACCTCAAACCCTGCACTCAATGTGGACACTGGCCAATGCTCGGGATGTCTATTCCATGTGCTTCAAAGTATCGATTTCGCCCTGAAAGTGGGCCTCATCAGCAAAACATAGCTCTACAGGACAGGCAATCATCATTCATGTACAGTGTGTGCTGCACATTGTTCCATGCCACATAATCACAATAAATGCAACTCGTGGATGTTACAGCGCCAAACAAACACCAAGGTTGTTGCGACCTACTTCATTCTCAGCGCTGTGCGCGCGTGTCTCCTGAATAATTTACGAAGCGAGGCCAAAGGCTTCAAAATCGCAAATAAACGTGTTTTACCCTTCAAGAAAGGTAACCTTTTTTGTATGCAATGCAATATACGCGGCCACGACAGCTGTACCGCTGAATGATGCCATGCGCGAAGTATATGCACTCGGGGGATTCCCACCCTCCCTCCACCCCCAATGACACCCGACTCGTGGCTCTCCACTTGACTCAGCGAGCATTGCACATCATCCACATGTGCCAATACCCGTTCACGTCGTGGTATCAATACCTTTGAATGTTCATCCCATGAAAGAATCATTTGTGTGACCACGTGTTTAGGATAATCCAACAATTCCACCGCCGTAGTTAACCTTCGTAGGCAAAGGGCATAAAAGCGCTCGTGGGAACAAATACGTAGATACCTAATGCATTCGCCTCTAATCCATGAACATTTAGTGTGACGGGGCACATTCGCACGCCAAGGAATATAGGTGCATGCATGCGACGGCTTCCAATAGACACTTGTGCGTAGGGGGGCGAGTGATACCACCCATATGTCCAAAAAAGCAATTCCACAGCGACTCGCTTTATCCACAAAAGTAAAGGCGAGATGTTTGGGGTATACCTTACACAAATGCGTGTTCACATCCTGCACACTGAGACTCAAAGGGTGAACGGCGAAGCCGTCATCAATATAGCGCCATAATAGAATGTCACGGGGCAGGGGGGAGCGTCTCTCATATGCCCTAAGAACCAATTGGGCCCACGATGGAGCGCAGTTCGTTCCCATGGCAAAACCAATCAATTGCAAAAAGATGGCCACTCCCTCGTTGAGGAAGATGCAATGCGTGAACACTACATTCATGAGAAACTTTCCAAGGTACATATGCTCCTGGTAGTCCATATTCATATATGGGAACGATGTTTTCAACTCAACAAATTGTTCCCAAGGCATTTCGGCAAACAAACAATGTAGAAATACACGTTCATGGCTCGAAATGGGTAGAGCGTCGGATTCATGTTGAAGAAAGTAGGCGCGCCAAAAATCCATCGCCATGGAAACATCGCTCCAACGGAAATTCGTGTATAGACTCTCAAAATCGAAAGTGGATATGCACCATTCTCTCCCATCCGCCCCCCACCCCGGGTCAGAAGAAAATTTCCTCAACCTTTTGAGTAGGTCCAGCGTATCTAAAATGGGGGAGCAGAGGGGGTCATGGTGTCGATCTATCTTGAGCAAGATTGTGCCCATAGTGGCAAGTAGGATGGATGATGGTGTTGTTGCCCAACGAAACATGCCCACCACCGGTCGTGTTGGAAAACGCCCATTTGGTTTTAGGGCGAAACCCTCTTTATGTGTTTTTGCAAGCAAGTAGAAATTCGGGAGGCGGGGTTTATGTTGAAAGTCCAAGAAATTTTGTAGGAACTCCAACATCATCGGTGGCAAGAATGGCATAATGACTTGCTTAAGCTTATTTTGCCACTCCTCCGCCTTGTCTTCCCAAAGCGAAACCTCATTCATCTCTCCCACTCGTAAATACACATCGTGTCCATGCAATTGCCCACGCATGTGAGCCGTGGCCTCGTACACATATGCATTTCGTGACACAACCAAAGATCCACCGTCCTTATCGGACGCCATGACAATGTGTTTATTCAAAAATGACTCCAACAAATGAGCATTAAACTTCACACCTCGTGTTGTGTAAGAATTACTCAAATGATCAATGTATTGCCGAATTTGGTGCAACACAATTCCAATCGATTTATCGATGCGCCATACCTCTTGTTGTATTTTCTCTTCAACACTCGCATTCGGGGTCGTACCTTTCTTCACAAACATTCTTTTATAAGGAAAGGCATCAAACGAAGGATAGGAATCTTTTGAGGTGTTTGGAAATTTATCATGAAAAACCGTCCATGTGAGTACCCGTTTGAGGTCCTCCAATTCATGTGGTACCGATTTAGATAACCTTGACAAGAAGCGTTTCGTATCGGGAAAGGGGACAAACTTATTACCCAACATCAACAAAAGGGAAAGGTGTGGAGGCACTTCATCAATGTTGTCACCATGTAGAACCTGCGGTTGGCTTACCGCCACATCCTTTATGGTATTTTGATTTCTCTTCACTTGCCTCCATTCTTTCTTCCTCTTCTTTTTCCGTTGATCCGTGGATCTTTGGTTGTGTCACGAAATGCATATGTGTACGAGGCCACGGCTCACATGCGTGGGCAATTGCATGGACACGATGTGTATGTACGAGTGGGAGAGGTGAATGAGGTCTCGCTTTGGGAAGACAAGGCGGAGGAGTGGCAAAATCAGCTTAAGCAAGTCATTATGCCATTCTTGCCACCGATGATGTTGGAGTTCCTACAAAATTTCTTGGACTTTCAACATAAACCCCGCCTCCCGAATTTCTACTTGCTTGCAAAAACACATAAAGAGGGTTTCGCCCTAAAACCAAATGGGCGTTTTCCAACACGACCGGTGGTGGGCATGTTTCGTTGGGCAACAACACCATCATCCATCCTACTTGCCACTATGGGCACAATCTTGCTCAAGATAGATCGACACCATGACCCCCTCTGCTCCCCCATTTTAGATACGCTGGACCTACTCAAAAGGTTGAGGAAATTTTCTTCTGACCCGGGGTGGGGGGCGGATGGGAGAGAATGGTGCATATCCACTTTCGATTTTGAGAGTCTATACACGAATTTCCGTTGGAGCGATGTTTCCATGGCGATGGATTTTTGGCGCGCCTACTTTCTTCAACATGAATCCGACGCTCTACCCATTTCGAGCCATGAACGTGTATTTCTACATTGTTTGTTTGCCGAAATGCCTTGGGAACAATTTGTTGAGTTGAAAACATCGTTCCCATATATGAATATGGACTACCAGGAGCATATGTACCTTGGAAAGTTTCTCATGAATGTAGTGTTCACGCATTGCATCTTCCTCAACGAGGGAGTGGCCATCTTTTTGCAATTGATTGGTTTTGCCATGGGAACGAACTGCGCTCCATCGTGGGCCCAATTGGTTCTTAGGGCATATGAGAGACGCTCTCCCCTGCCCCGTGACATTCTATTATGGCGCTATATTGATGACGGCTTCGCCGTTCACCCTTTGAGTCTCAGTGTGCAGGATGTGAACACGCATTTGTGTAAGGTATACCCCAAACATCTCGCCTTTACTTTTGTGGATAAAGCGAGTCGCTGTGGAATTGCTTTTTTGGACATATGGGTGGTATCACTCGCCCCCCTACGCACAAGTGTCTATTGGAAGCCGTCGCATGCATGCACCTATATTCCTTGGCGTGCGAATGTGCCCCGTCACACTAAATGTTCATGGATTAGAGGCGAATGCATTAGGTATCTACGTATTTGTTCCCACGAGCGCTTTTATGCCCTTTGCCTCCGAAGGTTAACTACGGCGGTGGAATTGTTGGATTATCCTAAACACGTGGTCACACAAATGATTCTTTCATGGGATGAACGTTCAAAGGTATTGATACCACGACGTGAACGGGTATTGGCACATGTGGATGATGTGCAATGCTCGCTGAGTCAAGTGGAGAGCCACGAGTCGGGTGTCATTGGGGGTGGAGGGAGGGTGGGAATCCCCCGAGTGCATATACTTCGCGCATGGCATCATTCAGCGGTACAGCTGTCGTGGCCGCGTGTATTGCATTGCATACAAAAAAGGTTACCTTTCTTGAAGGGTAAAACACGTTTATTTGCGATTTTGAAGCCTTTGGCCTCGCTTCGTAAATTATTCAGGAGACACGCGCGCACAGCGCTGAGAATGAAGTAGGTCGCAACAACCTTGGTGTTTGTTTGGCGCTGTAACATCCACGAGTTGCATTTATTGTGTTTATGTGGCATGGAACAATGTGCAGCACACACTGTACATGAATGATGATTGCCTGTCCTGTAGAGCTATGTTTTGCTGATGAGGCCCACTTTCAGGGCGAAATCGATACTTTGAAGCACATGGAATAGACATCCCGAGCATTGGCCAGTGTCCACATTGAGTGCAGGGTTTGAGGTCGGTTGCGGCTTTGCCTAACTCAAGTGAGAGTGAAACACCAAATATTTGGGGCCACTTCAATTTCATTAAACCATGTTGCACGCAGCACCACAAGAAGCATTCTTTGGTACCACTTCTTTGCGCGAGGCCTCGCGCAAACACTAACACAACAGCGCAAGAAAATGCATCACAGAGAAGAATGTGCCGCACAAGGTGACAGCATAAAGGTTGTCGAAGAGGAATGCATAGCGCGAGCCCTCGCGCATAATATATCAGAACAATCGAAGAAATTACTTTTTCTTCGGAACAGTTTGCATCTTAGAACCCATAGCCTTAGCAACGGATGTGTTACCCTTAGGAGGTGGCTTTGCGGGCGCGCTTCTTGGTTGGGACTGACGGCCTGGCTGCTTGAATGGAGCTCGGGCCCCGGTTTCCTCGGACCTCGGCTTCGCTGCCACTTTCTTCGCTGCCTTGCCCTGCACCTATGATTTTAGCAGCTCTGTTTTCCCAAAATTCCAAGTCATGCATTTATAGAAGGGCGATATCAAACTGTACACAGTAGTACTGTTGTTTTTGTGTTTTCTCAAATTTTTAACAAAATTATGCTGTCGCTGGAGCTGGAGCCGCAGATCAACTGTCAACAACTGCCGCGTACGCGAGTTTCAGATTCCCGACCGCCGTGCGCAATAGAAAATCGCCAAAAAGTCCACTTTTTTTCGCAGTTGGAAGCAAAGTAAAGGCATGAGCGTGTCCCCGAGATCAATACCTTGCTGCTGACCTAAAAAAATCCAGATTGGCAGGCACAGATTTTGAGAAATTCACACTTTTCTAACCAAAAACCACTCTTTTTCATGGTTTTAGGCTCTATGGAGGCCATGTAGAGGGCCTTACAGGGCTGGAAGAGATGGTATAGAGGTGATATATGAACAAATTGTCATCACCATTGGTAGAAGCCTACATGACACGCGATGTTCTGCCTTTATTCTAGGCTATTCATCCCTTTCTCATGCACCATGGGGCCCAATATCCATATGGTTCATAGGTAGGGTTTTGATCACCTATCACCGTCCACACACATGTTTGGGGCTTGGGTTGGTATTGTATGCATTTGAATGATAAGAACTACATAAACTATGATACTATGTGCATAAGAATGGGATGAACGATGAACATTTGAGGTGTTTTTGGCCCTATTTTGCACCGTTTGTGGTCCATTTCCATATGGTTCATAGGTAGGCTTTTGCGTGCCTATCACCGTACACACACATGTTTGGGGCTTAGGTTGTTATTGTAAGCATTTGTATGATAGGTGCTACATATAATATGATAGTATGTGCATAAGAATGGGATGAACGATGAACATTTGAGGTGTTTTTGGCCCTATTTTGCACCGTTTGTGGTCCAAAATCCATATGGTTCATAGGTAGGGTTCTGATCACCTATCACCGTCCACACACATGTTTGGGGCTTGGGTTGGTATTGTATGCATTTGAATGATAATAACTACATAAAATATGATAGTATGTGCATAAGAATGGGATGAACGATGTAGATTTGAGGTGTTTTTGGCCCTATTTTGCACCGTTTGTGGTCCATTTCCATATGGTTCATAGGTGGGTTTTTGCGTGCCTATCACCGTACACACACATGTGTGGGGCATAGGATGGTATTGTAAGCATTTGTATGATAGGTGCTACATATAATATGATAGTATGTGCATAAGAATGGGATGAACGATGAACATTTGAGGTGTTTTTGGCCCTATTTTGCACCATTTGTGGTCCAATATCCATATGGTTCATAGGTAGGGTTTTGATCACCTATCACCGTGCACACACATGTTTGGGGCTTGGGTTGGTATTGTATGCATTTGAATGATAAGAACTACATAAACTCTGATACTACGGGCATAAGAATGGGATGAACGATGTAGATTTGAGGTGTTTTTGGCCCGTTTTTGCACCTTTTGCGCTCCATATCCATATGGTTCATAGGTAGGGTTTTGATCACCTATCACCGTCCACACACATGTTTGGGGCATAGGATGGTATTGTAAGCATTTGAATGCTGGGTAAGAAATAAAATATGATACTACGGGCACAAGCATGGGATGAACAATGTAGTTTTGAGGTGTTTTTGGCCCGTTTTTGCACCATTTGTGCTCCATATCCATATGGTTCATAGGTAGGGTTTTGATCACCTATCACCGTCCACACACATGTTTGGGGCTTGGGTTGGTATTGTATGCATTTGAATGATAAGAACTACATAAACTATGATACTATGTGCATAAGAATGTGATGAACGATGTAGATTTGAGGTGTTTTTGGCCCGTTTTTGCACCTTTTGCGCTCCATATCCATATGGTTCATAGGTAGGGTTTTGATCACCTATCACCGTCCACACACATGTTTGGGGCATAGGATGGTATTGTAAGCATTTGAATGCTGGGTAAGAAATAAAATATGATACTACGGGCACAAGCATGGGATGAACAATGTAGTTTTGAGGTGTTTTTGGCCCGTTTTTGCACCATTTGTGCTCCATATCCATATGGTTCATAGGTAGGGTTTTGATCACCTATCACCGTCCACACACATGTTTGGGGCATAAGATGGTATTATAAGTATTTGAATGCTAGGTAATAAATGAAATATGATACTATGTGCACAGGAGTGGGTTGAACAATGTAGATTTGAGGTGTTTTCGGCCCATTTTTGCACCTTTTGTGGTCCATATCCACGGTGGACAAGTATTGCAAATTTCTTGTCATACGTGACGTTGTTCCACACCACATATAATCATATACAAAGATTGTCTCACTGCCTTCATGCCATTGTTGCGTGCTTTGTGTGCCAAGAGGAGGTATTTCCTGTGTATTACGCCTTCCGAGGTAGGGTGAGCGAAGGGTGAAAAGACGGTGATCGAACATGACATTGCTCCACACCACATATTCTAATATACAAAGATTGTCTCACTGCCTTCATGCCCTTGTTGCGTGCTTTTTGTGCCAAGAGGAGGCTTGTCCTGTGTATTACGCCTTCCTAGGTAGGGTGAGCAAAGGGTGAAAAGACAGTGAACTAAGGGTGAACGAATGGTCAAAAGACAGTGAGGGAATAGTGAATTGCGAGCATGCATGGCAACCAAATGTGATTTCCCTTTGGTACAACCCACAGGGCTAAGCAATGGCTCCTATGCTGACGTAGATGAGGCAGTTTGAGAAGATTGCCTGGCTTTGTGTTTGCGCTGCCATTGCTTCATTGCCCACATCGCACTCATATCATGTTTGTGACCTAACGAGGTATGGGGGAAATTTCATCCGGTTTCAAATTGGATGGTTGCCCATGTCATGTGTCTCGTTATGGGCAGATGAAATATCACACACGCAACACACACCACACGCACTCAGTGGAATGTACCAATGTGCATTGCAACGCGCGTTGCATGGCAACCCAAAGAGCCGGCTTAGGCAATGTCCTAGAAACACTTGGTGGCAACAATCTCCCAAACAGCTGTATTTGCACTTTTGAACCCACAATGGTTGATTTCATTGCCGTCGCTGTGCTTTCGTGTGATTTGGCATTGATGAAATTTTTCCCTAGAGCTCGGTTAGGCTTGCCAAGCAACAAATTGTGACCCTACATGCCTTTTACTCAAGATAATCTTCCGGAGGGTGCAAAAAGTGCCCCTGAATAGCCATATTTGCACTTTTGAAGCCACAAATGTGGATTAGAGTGATTTCGTTGTGATTTCGTCGTGATTACCAACCTGAGTGATTTGTGGAACCCAACAAGATAACTCCATGCATGCACACACATTTGCATTTGCATATTGATGGTATGTTGGGTGAATTGTATGGGAATGCTTAAATTTGACCCAGTGGTGGAGGACAGAAGCAACCGTTAGGGAGCTTGTGGGTCCATGCTTGAAATATCATAGTTGAAATATCGCAGAGGAAATATCACAGTTGTGTCGGTCATTTTTTGCCCGCCTGTCCCATCTCTCCATTCAAGTGGTGGTTTGGCTTGCCGTTGTGGTGGTTGATAATTCTGCTGCGGTTGCAATCCATGATGCATGATGCATGATGCTCCACTTCTCTTCTCAAAGCAATGTTGTCTATCCCGCAAATTGGCGGTACTCTTCCAGTGTTGGCAAGGGAGCAACTGTGCATGTGGCTGCTGTGTTGGAGTTCCTGAGCAATGAGATGTTGGAGCTTGCGGCCAACGCATCAAGAGAAAACAAGAAGTAGCAACGTATCACGCCTCGGCTCTTGATGGTATGCACTGTGTGCCCCGTGCACATCCCATGTTGCACGCACGCACCAACTGTGCACACTGCGCGCACGCATTGTGCACACTGCATGCACGCACGCATGCACAATATCAGTGTATCACAATATTAGTGCCTTCTGTCTGCTAAGAGTTTCAGCGAAAATCTCTGGGTCTGGGTGACAGAACACCTTCGCTGTTTGTCCGTTCCCGACTCAGATTATGTCTTTTTGACACTGTGGAGCTTTTGCTCGTGCCTTTGGCATTGCGTTTTGCACTGTGCACACTGCACGCACACATTGTGCACGCTGCACGCACGCGGCAGAGGTGGGGCATGCATGCGTTGTGCGTGCCCTGTGCATGCTTTGTGCATGTTGGGGGGGCTTCGGGGCACAGGGCGGGTGTGTATCCAAGCATTCCGAAATGATGCCATGAACGACGCCAGCCAAGTGGCCCTGCACGACCTTGAAATGGAGAGAGATGGGAAAGGGTTTTAGGGATGGGTTAAGGAAGCCAAAACTTTCCTCGAGTACACGAAGTATGCACGCACGCACGGTGCACACTGCACGCACGCATTGTGCGCACTGCGCGCATCTTATTCTCTTGGCCATCGCCTCTTAACCCATTTTTTTTTGTGGGGTGGACTCGATGCAAGGCATGCTGGAACGGCGCGTTCCGGACTGCAGATGCAGCAAATTCTGCGATCGCTTTGCGATAAATAGGGTGCCACGTGGGGGCGAAGACACTCGTTCAAGTCATCCTCCAAAACCTGACCCACTGTGAGCACTCCTGCCCGAATGAGCGCTGGCGCAAAAGGAAAGTTGAAGTCTGTTCATTGCGAAAGGCGGCATTGTGACAGACACGCTGATGAGCTTTGCATCCCCTTCTGTGCATCACACAGGGCCAGTCGCCGATACATGTTGCCGTCGGTTCATATGCCGCCGTCGAGGCGTTGAGGCCGGATGACGCCTTGGTATTGAGGATGCAAGAGGCCTTGGCGGCGTTCCTCCCCCTCCTGTTCAAGGTGCCGCGTGTCCAAGATACAACATGTGCATGTACCGCATTATTTTGGGACCTGGCTACAAGGGTACTGTTTCATGGGAATCAGTAACATCAAGAATGTGCTGAAGCTGCATTTGACGCTCTCTGGATTGCAATCCTTGGATTCATGACACTGGTGCTGTTGGCAGACACAGAGAGGGAGCCCCTGCTGGAGCACGTTGAGTGGGGCACCCTCTTGTTCTTTGCAGCACTCTTTGTGCTCATGCACGGTCTCGAAAAGCTTGGGCTCATTGAGTGGATTGGAAATGTTGTGGTTACGATCATTGAAGCGGTACGTTGTTGCATTGCGCATTGGTTATCAAGGCAGTAGGAATACGTAGTGCCACCGCATGCAGGGATTCCATTTCATGCGAAAAAGTTGCATGGCCGCAACACATGACAGAATACAGTGATCAGTCTGTGGGTCTCACTGTTTTTTGAATTTTTTTTTGTGCAAGCAGGAATCCAGTTTCTGCCACCCTCGGTACCTACCCCCTGTGATGCGCGGTCGCTGGCATGGCGGTAAGTGAGTCCCTCACCGCCTCTCACAACACATTCCAACTTTTCATCCCTAGGAAAAGCGATGGCGGCAGTGGTTGCTATCATGGCAACCATTATGACAGCTTTTTTGATATTTGGGCAAATGGTTACGGCAGCGTCGATTGCAGGGTGGCGTTAACGCAACCAAATGGGGGATGGGGGCTTGATGAAAATGTTTGTAGTGTGCACGCACGCATTGTGCACGCTGCACGCCCGCATTGTGCAAACTGCACGCACGCACTGTGCACGCTGCACGCCCGCATTGTGCAAACTGGACGCACGCACTGTGCACGCTGCACGCCCGCACTGTGCACACTGCACGCACGCATTGTGCAAACTGCACGCATGCGTTGTGCACGCTGCACACACGCATTGTGCACACTGCACGCACGCATTGTGCATGCTGCACGCACGCATTGTGCACGCTGCACGCACGCATTGTACACACTGCACGCACTCATCGTCGCCCGCATTGTGCACACTGCACGCACACACTGTGAACATTTGCACTGTGCGCATGCACGCATTCCGCACACTTCACACACGCACTGTGAACATGCGCACTGTGCACACCGTACGCATGCACTGTGCACACTGCACTGTCTTTTGGCAGGACCTCTGTATTTACTGATTTTTGTTGGCCATACCTGGGAACATTCTCTATGGGGCATCCGTTCTGGCCTACTCCATGGAGGCCTCCTGGATCTGAAAACAAATCCCACTCCTATTGGGGAGCATGGAGACCGTGGTCTTTAATTTAATTCTGGTGTTTCAGATCATCTTGTTTGGCAAGCCGTCGAGCAAACCTCTGCTAGCCAGTGCATACAGTCCAATGCAGTATGAGTATTGGCCTTGGGTGCAGGAATGCTGTGCTCCTTGGAGGAGGGAGGGACCCCATGGGGCAAATGCATTACTCAGTGCAGGCACTGCTCAGTGCACAATTTGGCCCAGAATTTCATGCTCAAGTTGTTGCCCTTTCCAAATGTCCTCAAATGATCAGTCAACATGTGCGGACCATGGTGCACACAGGGATGGATGCAGGTTCTGTATTTCTCAAGGTGGTCCCCTTCTCCACAAGGAAGACGTCTTGGGCATCATTTGTTGCGTTTGAAAAAAAGATTATCCCTAGCCCCCCCCCCCATATTTCAGGCTGTACCATGGGTCCAAAATGTTGCTTTTGCCCCCTGAACAACAGGTCAGGGACCCCCCTCCCCTATTTTGAGGGTGCTGGATGCGAAAAAAGAGATTGTAGGGACACACAGATCGTGACTCACACAATTTGCAACATCCGTATGCACCAAAATCTGCCGTTTTTCCATGAAAAAACGGCCAAAAATGGCCGTTTTTCGGTCAAAAATTGAGTTTGTTGGCCTCAGACAAGCAGTTGAAGACCCCCCCCCCATTTTGAGGGTGCTGGATGTGAAAAAGCAAGTTGTAGTCACACACAGGTCACGAAAACACAATTTACAGCATCCGTATGCACCAAAATTTGCCATTTTTCATGAAAAAAACGGCCAACAATGGCCGTTTTTTGGTCTAAAGTTGGGATTTTTGGGCTCTCCCCTATTTTGAGGGCGCTGGATGCGAAAAAGCAGATTGTAGGGACACACAGATCACGCAAACACAATTTACAGCATCCGTACGCACCGAAATATGCCATTTTTCATGAAAACCGGCCAAAAATGGCGCTTTTTTTGTCAAATATTGATTTTTTGGCTTTGTACAAGCAGTTGAAGGACCCCCCCCCCCCTATTTTGAGGGTGCTGGATGCAAAAAAGCAAGTTGTGGTCACACAAAGATCACGAAAACACATTTTGTAGCATCCGTATGCACCACAATTTGCCGTTTCTCATGGAAAAAACGGCTAAAAATGGCCATTTCTTGGTCAAAAAATGATTTTTTTTGGCCTCAGACAAGCGGTTGAAGACTGCCCCCCTATTTTGAGGGTGCTGGATGCGAAAAAGCAGATTGTGGGGACACACAGATCACGCAAACACAATTTACAGCATCCGTATGCACCAAAATTTGCCGTTTTTCACGAAAAAAAAAAACGGCCAAAAATGGCCCTTTTCTGGTCACATATTGATTTTTTTTGGCTTCGTACAAGCAGTTGAAGGATCCCCCCCCCTATTTTGAGGGTGCTGGATGCAAAATAGCAAGTTGTATGCACGCACGGACTACGAAAGCACAATCTACAGCATCTGTATGCACCAAAATTTGCTATTTTTCATGGAAAAACTGCCAAAAATGGCCGTTTCTTGGTCAAAAATTGAGTATTTTGGCCTCAGACAGGCAGTTGCAGAGCCCCCCCCCCCATTTTGAGGGTGCTGGATGCAAAAAAAGCATGCTGTGTGGACACACCGATTGCCCAAACGCAATTTACAGCATTCTTATGCCCCAAAATCTGCCATTTTTCAACAAAATCGGCGAAAAAAAGCCATTTTTTTATCAAAAATTGTTTGTTTTTTCCAGCCTGAAACAAGCAGTTGAACCACCCCCCCTCCCGATTGGAGGGTGCTCGTTGCAAAAAAGCGAAATACGCCAAAGAACTACATAAAATATGATAGTATGTGCATAAGAATGGGATGAGCGATGAACATTTGAGGTGTTTTTGGCCCTATTTTGCACCGTTTGTGGTCCATTTCCATATGGTTCATAGGTAGGACTTTGCGTGCCTATCACCGTACACACACATGTTTGGGGCTTAGGTTGTTATTTTTGGGGAACAATGGGGTAGGAGGAACCCCCCTGCTATTCGGGGTATAATTAAAACAAAAGGTTACTTTTGGTCTTTTTGGGTACAAAACCTATTTTCATGTTTTTTCGTGCCTATATTATACTATACAGGTACACTGGTGTGCAGCACTGTTCTGCTGCACCACCCTAGAGCAGACAAAAATACTCCAAAGTAGGCCGAATTCCAGGGTTTTTGATGGTTTGGGAGAAAGCTCGGCCGGGAGGAACCCCCCCATCCCTATTTTGGGGCCAGAGAATCCAAAGAAAATTGGAATTTCTGTCGAAAGTCCTCTATAGGCAGGTACATTGGTGTGCAACACTGTTCTGCAGGACAAGCCCAGAGCAGGCAAAAATACCCCAAAATAAGCCAAATTTCAAGGTTTTTGAAATTTTTGGACAAAACTCGGGTAGGAGCCGCCCCCCCCTAATTTTGGGGCCGTAGAAACCAAAAAAATAGGTCATTTCTCGCGAAAAACCCCTTTTTGCTGACTTTTTGAATTTTGGGAAAAAACAGCTGCTAAAATCATAGGTGGGGAGAACTGCGCTTCCTCCTCCTCTTCTTCCTCGCTCTCCTCCTCTTCATCCCCATCGCTCTCGTCGGAATCTGCACCGGTAACTGACTTCCCTGCCTGAGGCTTGGAGGCAGTCTTCTTCTTCTTGGGGGCTGGTTCCCCACCAGTAGACTTCCGCTTTGCAGGGGCCTGTGCTTCTGCAGCTTGACCTTTCTCAACAGTCTCTTCCTCCTTCAGCGACAACGCCTCATAACCCACCTTGTCATCGCAAACCCATAGGGGAATACCACGGTTTGCCCAGTTGGCTTGCTGGTCCCAATCACCAGACGCGTGCAGTTTCTACTCTTGTGTCAATACATGGTTCAACTGAGTCTGCACCCTGTTGACCCAATCGGAGAGATTGTCGGAGGTAACACCAAGAAGGTACATGCGAGAATCCAGCTCGACGGACGCGATCTTGCACACCAGATCCGGCTGATGATCAATGAACACAAACGCAGGCTTGAAGGTCTTATCCTGCTTCAGGTGAAAGAGGTGAGTGTCGAAATACCACATAACCGTCGTTATCGGAAGGTGACCGCCAAATTTAACAGGATCCATCTCCTCTACTTGAGGAGGTCCAAACGTCAGATAATTCGGAATCTGCAATTGGGGAGAGGTTTTTGCGCGAGGCCTCGCGCAAAGAGCGGACGTAATGAGGGAATTATACCTTTCTCGACCAGCTATCCGGTGACGCAATCAGCAACCAGCGAACGTCAAACGTTGTAAGATCCCCTGCAGGCTTCGGTTGGACTGGCCAACTGGAGATGGGAATAAGCAACATGTGGCCAATGCGCAGTGAGACGCCTCTCTGTTCTCCAGGCATGGCTGTGTGCCACGCAGTGTGGCACAATAGCGCAGTTGCAACAGTGCGTTCGTATTTTAAAAGTGTGTCCCCCATGTTCAAACGGTCTAACAGACACATAACAATCTGCATTCCCTCAGAAGCAAAAACACCTGTGTTGACCGTCTCCCCCGCCCAATTGCACTGCCTAACGAGGTGTCCTAGGTACAGTAACATAGGACAGTATTGTGTTAACAGAACCTGCATGGCCTTACACACAGCGTAACGAAGGCGACTTCGCCGATTTGCAGGACGTGCCAGCTCAAGAAAACGACATTTTCGGTTAAGGCGCCGTATGTGGGGGCCCATACCCAACAGCAGTGCACCAACAGTCATCTCCATTGTGATCAGTTTGGGTAAACAGGGGACTGTGTCACCGCTGCGCAACAAACCCTTACGGAAAAAAGTGACGATCGGCCAAAATGAGCGAAACGTCCGCGTAACGCAAAATTTGTACGCGTGCCAGAAACCATATAATATAGGGTGTGAACGCAAAAAAAGCCGGACGTTCCAACCTGTTGTTTTTTCACCGTACATCATCTTACAAATGCGGTAATGGATGTTCTCATCACATAAGACAGGGACAACTGGTGGGCTGTGCTGCGCCAAGTCCCTAGTAAATCGCAGTAGGTTAAGAAGCAATAGGTTGCCGCTTACCTTTTCTTTGCTTAGACAAAGGGGTCGCCAATGTGGTTTCTTGGCAGGTACAGGGCGAATAATGTCAAGCGGTGCCCTAATGTTTCGAACCACAGGTCGCGTGCTTGCAAATCCTAGATCGTGCAGGATACGTGCAAACGTTCCCTCGGTGTTTCCCAGCATGCGTGCAACAATAGGAACACGCCGTTCCAGGTCTTCCAGGCTAGGATGACCATGCCAGTAGCGCGGTGCATCCTTGAGTAGCAACACAGCCAACGCTGTTGTGTTCAGGCTTTTGTCGTTCCTGTTCGGATTTGTGCTAAACTGTTTGTTGTACCAGTTGTCCATCCACAACACAACCCACTGTTGGTAAACTTTGTCCCATGTAGTCTGTAACCTGACTGCGGCCTTCTCCTTCAACGAAGGTGCGCTGTATCGCGCCAGACCTGACCTTGCTAAAATGCGACGATGCGCCCTACTTCCCTCTACCGCAACAACTGACTTTGGTTCTCCCTGGTATCCGACTGCGCGCTGGCGCATCAGCAAATAGAGGCGCCAGGCCTCCTCTATAAAAACACCAACCCATCTCTTCCCTTCTGCCGCAATCGCCTTTTCAACGCTGCAACGCGTCCGTTCATTTTTGCGCAGACGCAGAAAAAACACAAACAACAATCGCGCGCCCTCGTCCCCCTGTTTTAGCCCTGCCAACAGTTCTTCTGCCGCGTGGTACGGCGGTTCCTCTGAGCAGACATCGCGGAAAACTCCGGATGCTGCGGCCACTGTCTTCTCAAGGTCCACCTCTTTTCGCAGGGGCATTGATGCTGTAAAGAATAATTGCGTAACTGTTTCTGCGTAAAAATCGCTGTTTGAAAAACTTTCTTGATTTCAAACATCAACCTGTCACTCAGTTTTCGCGCGACTGATTATTCTATGATTCCCTTGTCGCATGCACCATTTTCGGTTACCTGTAACTGTCTGGTGATCCCACATTTCACTAGTTAATCCTGATTGTGGTACCCAGTTGCGGCGCGCTTCTATCGCTGTTGGGCAGTGAAGTCAGCGGTGACTACAGTATGAAAACCGGAGATGCCGGCAGGACCCGTATGGGCGCCCATGCAGCAGCGCCACATCAAGGGAACGTACATGCTGTGTAGTTGGTGGATCTGTCCAATTTTGGTTTTTATGAATGCTTGTGACCTCCATTGCGCGAGGCCTCGCGCAATGATCACCGAAACTTTAATGTTTTTCATGCGCCGTTCCATGCGCGAGGCCTCGCGCTTGAAACTGCAGTTTGTTCCGGAACATTTATACTTTTCAAGATTCTTGGGTACACCATTGTTGCAGTTTATTCGTTAAAGGATCTACCTCTATAACGCAATCCTGATAATGGTACTAAGTTACGTGTATAAATACGACAGCGTTCCATTTTTCGACAACCTGCTTAATACGTCGTGCTGTAGTACATTAATCTGACACAAAGAACGTCTTTGCGCGAGGCCTCGCGCATAGAATGGTCACCAAACAATACTTTTCTCTGTCTCGCCCATGGGACACATCATTCTTATAGAAATATCTAATCCGCCATACTTGTTTGCGACGCTTTTATAATATCCAGCAAAACAACTATTTTTCGATGCCTTTGGAAACCTGTCATTTTCCTACCTTTTCCTTCGTTTTTGACCATGCAACTTGAGCCGCCTAAGCAACAGGACCCCACCGACCTAATCACAGCCATGCGCAGGGCCGCCTTCGCCTGGGGCTTCAAGCAGCAACTACAAGCTGAGGACGACCAACCAGCCACAGCTCTTGGAGATATGCTCCATGCCTTCTGGCATGTAATGCCACACTTGCTGACCCTCCTCCACACCGTCACCCCGCAAGCCCCACACCACATACACGACTGCAGAACGCAGATAGCCCACATGAGGGCGGACCTGCAGCAGTGGCACATCCACAGACAACAGCGCATCGGCCAAGAAGACGAGTGATATCTGCGCCAGGAACTCGCCTACAAAGGCATACACCACCTTGATAACGGCATGACCGACACCGGCCACCGCACCATCACACCTATCCATTTCCGCCAAGGACATGACGGCCAGTAGTTTGGCGCGCCGCGCGTCCGGTTTTCCCCTGCTGTCGCCTTCTGCCATCTCCTGGGTTCCGGCCTCAGTGCTCTCCGTGATGTGGTCCCGTTTTGGGCTGGTTGGTGGCTTGGGCAGCGCACCTGTGTTGCCCGGAGCCTGTGCTTGTGGGTGGGCCCCCGGGCCATGTGGTACCGGTGGCGTGCTGTACGCTGTGCTTGTGACTGCCTGCGTCCTGTCTGCGGTCGGTGCGGCAGTCGGTTGGGCCGTGGCTGCTGGCGTTGTGCCCCTCGCAGAGTTTGTAACAGTGTTGGCCCTTGTGACTGTGGTGTTGGGGGATGGGGCCCGTGGCGCTGCGTGGCGTTGGGGCATCGGCGTTCCGGGCAGGTGCCGACGCCAGGGCCGAAGCTCGGCCCGTGGCTGGGCGGTTGATGGGTGTTTCCGGTGTGGTCGGTTGTGCCGGGGAGTCATGGTGTGAGCCAATCTCTGGGCCCGTCCGCGGTGGGTTCAGGGGGTGATGCCGTTTGCGGGTCGGTACCGGATCGTGTAGGGCACACCGTCTTGTGATGCTTGGGGCGGCTACTGGTTGCGGGTCTGCGGCGCTAGGGGGCTCTTCAGGCCGGAGGTTCTCTCCGTAGGTCGGAGGTGCTGGATTGCCTCGGTCCCCGCTGGTCGCGCCCTGTGGTGGTGCGGTGGTGGAGCCCAGGTGATGTTGTGGAGTCTGTGGGTAGCGACGTGCCGCTCGTTTGGCTGCACATTCCTGCCGGGGGCTCGGTGGGTCGGCCCGCGATGGTTCCAGAGCCGCCGTGGCCCCGGCTGTGCGACGCGGCCTTTGGTGGCCCCAGATAGAAGCACTGGACGGGCTGGGGTATTGAGGGTACTGGTCTCGCCAAGGGGGCGCGCCGTGGTCGGACTCCCCTGGCCGGCTGGGGTTGCTGGAGCTGGACCCGTAGTGTGGCGGGGCCGCGACGCTTTGGGCTGCCCTGGCCACAGCCGCATTTCGATAGGTGCCCAGTTGTGGTGGGGGGACGCGTGGATGATGGCCCGGTTCAACCACAGGTCGTAGCCATTAGGAAGTGGAGATCTGTCTCCATGTCAACCATGCCGCCAGGACCCTGTCGATGGTGTTGGGGCGCAGGCCTCCACTTTGTCAAAAGAGGTCTCCCCATTCATGGCCGTGGGCATTTCAGGCGAGCCCCATGGCATACTCGCTATCCCCCACCAGCCATCCGAAGGCCAATGGGAGCCCGCTGGACAGGGCAACAGTGACTGCCCTCTAGTTTTCAGCGTTCATGGGACTCAGGTCCCAGGTACTCGGCAGTTGCCCGGGGAGGGGTAGGCTGCCCCGCGGCACCGTGTCGTAGGGCTCGTGGTTCGGGGCGTGGTTGGTGGGGTTGTCGCCTGTTGGTACCTGCCAGGGCGCCTGCCGGAAAAGGGGGGCGGTCTGGCGGTGGCGTCAGGACCTCCAGCGTTTCAAGCCACTCGACATCAGCGCTGTCCCCGCCGACAATGTGGTCGTGGGGGGCCCAGATGTTCTGGGTCCCCCAGGGTGGCCAGCATCCTGACTGTGGCCAGGCTGAGGTCTTTGTCTTGGGCTTCCTTTCTTAGGGGTGGTAGGGTGCACAGGGGGTGCCGTTGCCTGCAGATGGGACACTGGTGCATCTTGACCACGCATTGGCTGCAAAACCAGTGCCGCGTCTCGGTGCCGCCACAGCCAATGTCATGGCCGATGCGCCCTGGTTCATAGCACACGGCGCACGCTTCACCCAGTCCGCCTGGGTGGGGGGCCTCGCCTGTGGGCATCCTGAGGAAAGTGTAGACAGCGAGACGGGGTCAGCGGGTGTACGGGCGCGCCTGCCATGGGCTCGTGTGTCGCAATGCGTGATGTGGTGCAATGCGTGCCTGCCGTTGGAGCCCCCAGTGGTTCGCGGGTGGCGCGTTAATCTGCCAGCTGCACCGATGGGTAGTGTATGATCAGGTTGTAGTAGGTTTGTTGGTCGTCCGGGGCGCGCTGCGCTCCCTGTGTGTATAGTTGGGTACGATGTACCAGCTGTGCGTCCGCACGCTTAATGTCTGTGAGTTGCATGTGGCTCACTGTGGCCTTTGTGTCGGGTGCATTGTCAGCGAGGACTCGGTAGAGCTCCAGTGGCACCGCCCCCCATAATACGGCTTCCTTGATCTCCGGTTTCTGCATCAGGCGGCGTACCTCGTTTGCCGGTGGAATTGCCGGGCCCCATCCGGCGTGTTGCGTGATCGTGTCCTCTGGTTTTTGTGTGGCCAGGTGTACATCGTCCTGGGCCAGTGCGGATTTCGTGAAGTGGTCCCATGTCTCCGGTGTCTGCATGTGGCATGGGCATATGGTGTATTCGGGCGGTATGTCAACACCCTTCCTGCTGTACCATCTTGCCACTCTGTCTAGTAGGGGTAGCTGCTCGAGCTGGAGCTGAGCCCGCCGTCTTTTCAGCTGTACTGGTGGTAGGGATGGGTCCAGGGCCGAGTAGTACAGTGTCGTTTGCAATTCCTGTTGGAGGCGGGTCATGAGAGTGTTGTCGGCGTGGCTGCCCCGGATGTTGGCCATAGTTCTGAGAGGCTGTAGGTAGTGGTATGCCCGCCCATGTCGTCAGGCACCCAGGGCGGCGGCTCCCCGGGGTGCGGGAGGCGGGATAGGTGTTGGAGGTTGGTGTGCATGTGGTCGTGTAGCGGGGGCTCGCCCGGGTTGGTACGTGCTCAGCGAGTTGGTTGTGTGCATGCAGGTCGATGTGTCGGTTGCCTAAGTTGTAGTGATGCGGTTCTTGCTTTATCAAGTGTAAGACAACCCGCCCTGGCAGGTTCTGCAATGCCACCCACAGGTGTAGTTCCTGCGTGCCTAGGCTGGAGTCTGTCGCCTTCTGCAGTGGTCGTCTGGGGAGGCCCCGTACGATCTGGAAGTACACAGCTGCGTCAATTACGACCCATACGTGGTGCGGCTGACCGTGTGGTGTCTTGGAGATGGTGGTAACTGCGTCCACAGTGATTGCTAGTGTCTTCAGTTCACCCTGCGAGGAGACCCCGGGCATGGTGGTCCCCGTCAGGTGGTGTTGCCTAAGCTAGCCCGTTTTATCTGGCCGTAGTGCCAGAGCCGCCCCCCCGGCTGCCACTGTGAGGCCGGTGGTGCCGAAGGCGTCCGCAAATATGACAGTGTTCGTGTCGTCTGGCCTGGGCATGCGGCACGAGGACGTTGGTTGATATGCATGGACGTGCGCTTCTCTCGCCGTGGTGGCCCAGGGCGTTGGGACGGCTGGCCTGATCCGGGGGACGGCGTAGACCCCGATCCCTTGGTAGACAATGTCCGTGGCCGCCGCATTCATCTGTACACACTCGCAATTCCTTTTGTGCCCTTGTATGAGGTAGTTGTGTATGTATTGGAGTAGGTAAGCCCGTATTTGGTGGTACTTAGTCCATTCAATGGTTTGTGTTTCTGGGGTTTCGTGGGGTGCGCAGGCGCTTCTGGCGCTGTGCTGCGGTGTTTCGCTAGTACCAGGCAGGTGAGGGCGGGGTGTTTGGTGCGGAAAGCCCCTCAGTTGACACGCCACTCTGCCGGGACATTGGGCTGCCAACTCACCGTGGTTAGTATATCCGCCAGGGCTGGCTCGAAGTGCGTGTGTAGCCAATGTTGCTCTTCCGGAGTAGCATGGGCTGTGGGTGTGTGGTGGTGGCGTGCTAACAGTTGGAGGATGGGCCATGGTGTGGCCAGCGCATGGGGTCCGCATCGCCAGCACGTGGTGGGTAACGTCAGTGGGCAGAACTGGCGTGCCGTGGTCGGGGGTGGCATTCATAAGTTGCCCTGTGCTTTGCGGAGTCTGAGGGTGACTTTGAGGCCGTTGGGTGCCAATATGAGGACCGCCGGTACTGTGGTTTCCTGAACATACGCCACTTATTCCGGCCGCCGGTGCTGGTCCTGGTTCCTTGTCGGGGGGCTTTGTGGTAGGGGTTGCTTGTGAGTGGCCCAGAACAGATTGTAGGCTTCACGGATTTCCCCATCAGAGGGTTGTGGGCGATCGGCCGTGACGGCCGCCTGTCGCAGGTGGTTCTTCCAGGAGTGATTTGTCGGGCCAGTCGGGTTGTTGCAAGAAGGGGACGTGGTAGGTGCCCGCCCGCTGGAGGGTCTGCATTTGGTTGGGCATCACTCTCACGAGGTGTAGTGTGGTACCCACTTGCTCGAGGGGGGTGGTGTCCCTTGTGGGTTCCCCGCCCACATCTGTGTGCAGGACGGCTATGGGGCCTGCCTCCTTGCATTTATGGATGGTTTGTATGACATGCCTGTCGTCCCGCAGCAGGAGGTTTAGGTGGTTCCATATGTGTGTTCCCACTGCCGTGGGGTGGCCCCTGTTGGTGGAGGATGTATTGGGGACATGTGTTGCGGCGGTGCTGGGCTTCCCGTAGTGTTAGCGTGAAGACTTCTCGTACCTCTGGTTCCCGGTTGTTCATGAGGCGATATAGGTTTGCTGCAGTGTGCGTGGTGTATGCGCTATGGAACAGGTCGTCGGTGCCGTCCCCATAGTAGGGTGCTGATGCTGCCCGGACCTCTGCAGGGAGGAACGTGGGCCGGTGGTCGTGGATGGCGCACGCACTTAGTACTGTGGTCACGGCCCTTTGCAGCATGTGTTTGGAATGTGTCAGGTGCAGGGCCTGGAATCCGATGGCTGCATTTAGCACGGCTTGTAGGCAGTACGCCAGGGTCTGGGTGGACAACGCTGCTATGCCCGTGATGACTAGGGTGCGTGTTAGTTGGCGTTCCAGGTTGGGTGGTAGGGTGCCTCCCTCCAGTGTGGCCGCCTGTTCAATCCCCAGGTGGGCTGCATCGTCCGTCGGGGACATGGGTGCGTCGCTGGGGCAGAGAAGTGGGGGTGGCGCATTTTGTACCATGGTGGCTGACTTGACGCTGTGTACCAGAGGCCGGTTGTTTTCCAGGTAGTTGGTACTATTGTGGAGTACCTTGTTGGCCCTGACGTTGTCTGGGGCGTCCGGGAGGGGTTGGCGGGCGGTGGCGGTACGAACCCCATATCATCCGCGAACGCCAGTAGTGTGGTTCGTAGGGGGTACGGTGCCACATCGGGGTAGGTGCGCCGTATGTAGAAGGTCAGTGGGAGTGTGACAAGCAAGAACAGGAATGGATCTTCCGCGCCCCCCTGCGGGACTCCACTGGTGGGGTGGGTCCATGGGGTTGTGCCTATATCAGTTTGCACCGCGTACAGGCGGGTGGCGAGGTACACCTGTAGAAATCCTTGAAAAGGAAGTCCCATGTGTTCCCAGATGGCTTGTAGAAGGCGATGTGGGGTGTTGGCAAAAGCCCCTTGGAAGTCCAGGGACGTGATGATGAGGCTGATGGGGTCCATATCCACCACTGCATCCTGCATGAGGATGGCCTCGAGTGGTGAGCGTCCCCGTATTGCTCCGCAAATCGTGGGTGGGATGGCCCGGTTTACTACTGAGGCTACCTGTTTCAGTATGAGCATCCAGATGAGATTTGTGTCCGTGGTGGCGCACACAATGGGCCTCCAGTTGTCCGGGTTTGCCCAGTCGCCTTTCTTGTACAAGGGGTGTACGAGGTTTGCCCAGTCCGGTGGCATGTCCACCCTTCCTATGGCTATCAGCCAGAGGCGCGCCGGAAGGTGCCTCTTCAGGTGAAGCGGGAGTCTACGGTAGAGCTCAGCAGACGGGCCATCCACTCCTGGTGTTTTCCGCGGTTGTAGTTTGTGCGACATCTCATTCAGTTCCCGGGTGCTGAGCGGGGTGCGTTGCACCTCGCGTCGTTGTGTCCGGTTGTATAATTGCGGCAGGTGGGACATCAGGTGCTTGGTATAGTCAGATAGCTCTCCGTCCTCTGCATTGTGTTGGCGTTTGAAGCTGTTTAACACCCCCCAATGACCACCTTGGTGTTATTGGTCACTGTGCCGTCCTGTAGGCGTACCGCCCTGATGCCCCGGCGGCCCATTTCTCCAAAGATCTTGTCCACGTGCTTCAGTGACTTATGCGGTCTGGGATTTTGGAGGCTCCTTTGTTGTTCCTGCGCTAGATCCTTTGCGCGACGTTCGTGCCACTCCCTGAGGCGCCGCCGTGTGGTTTTCAGCCGTGCCGCAATGCTCTGGGTGTGTTGTTGGGTGTGTGTGCCAGGGGAGTGGATGGCCATATGTAGATCTCGTTCATCACACCATATGGCGGTGACCATGGAGCGTAGGTCCCGGTGTTGGGTCGTAGTCTCTTGTTCGTGCTTGCCCCCCCCCTGGAGGCCACACGCCGCTGCCGCTTGTCTCATGGCGAGGGTCAGGTCCCGGTCGCTCTGGTGGCCGAGGATGCGGTCCAGTGTGCGGTAGTATGCCATCCACTTGAGTGTGTTGTGTTCCTCCGCGGGGCGGATGGGGGGCTGCGCGTCCTGGTCCATACCGTCCGAGGGGGCGGGAGGGACCTGCAGCTCCTTAAGCTGTACCTCTAGTGGGCGGTGTCCGGTGGCCTTGGATAACAGGTCGTGGTACTTCGTCCGTGTTACCTCCACGTGTGTTGGCTCCGCATAGCAAAGGTCGATGCGTGAATCTGCCGTGCCTGGCCCCTAGGGAGGTCGTGAGGTCTTACAGGCCCAGGTGCTGCAAAGCCACCCTTACGGCTGTGTCCTCCTGTGTCGGCCCCCCCCCGCGGTCGTCCATTGTGGGGGCGGCATTGAAGTCTCCTGTGATGATGGTGGGGCGTTTCATGGCCAGTTGCTGGTAGGCCTCCATGAGGTGCTCGAGGAACGTGTCTGTGGCGTCGCCAAACAGGACATGCACTTTGATGATGTTGAGTTCCCAGGTTGGGCCCACAAGTTCATATGCCGGCAGGGGGCCTTCAATGCCTAGGTCTCGGTTGACGTGGACGTGAATCTTGCGGTTGTGGGACATAGGTAAGCCTTTCACCCAAGTGGTCTGGTATTGATACCCCGTTCTGGTGAGGATGGAGGTGAGGTTTGGAGTGTCGGTGCGAGTCTTGAGCGCCTGCTCCTGCCACAACATGGCGTCAGGCCACATCCCGCGTTGACTGGGATGGGGTGGACGTCCGAGGCCTTGGCCGGGTCGTACAATACTCCTGGCTCGTTCGGGGACATCAGGGTGACGAGTGCGGCTGTGATCTTGCCGATGGGTCATTTCGCGGTGTTGGTTTCCCGGTGCGTCTGTTGGGCCGGGAGTCATTGTCCCAGGCATAGCTTGTGGGCGAGGGCGGTCACTGCTTGTTGTTCCTCCAGGAGGTCAGGCTCCTCCAGCCATGCCTCCGGTATCTCCCCCCTCCAGACTTTCCCTGGTGCCACCTGGTTCTCTAGTGTTCTGAGCTGCAGTGGGCACTCTGGGAACAGCCTGTGGTCCCACAGCTCAAAGTTCGATGTGGTTGCTTTCTCACCCAATTCCGGTAAAGGTCGCCACTCTACTTTCAGTTGTAGGTCGCCGTGTTTGCCCGGTGTGGCCATTCTGTGCTTCACCGTGCCGTGGAAGCAAACCCATTGTTTGGGCTGTCCCTTCAGCGAACGGACTTGGAGCCCTTGCACTTGCGCTCTGTCAGGGTACTGGGGGGGCATAGCCTCGCGGGTGTCGCGTGTGAAGTATGGGCAGGTCCGGGGCTTTGGTTTGGGCTCGGCTGGGGGCAGCGCTAAATACTTTTACGATAATACAGAGTTGTTCGCGTGTTTACAGGCCCAGTACTACAATTGTCATGCATTTCGATAGTGCAGGGGTTCTTTACCTTTTCTGTCTGCTTGCGTCAGGCGTACCATGCCGATATCCAGAAGCTTGCCCCTTTGGTAGCCGCTGCTGGTTTCAACACTTGGTGTCTCTGCCAATTTGCCCACCTGTTTATTCCCCTTTCCCAACTTCGCCTTCAGCCTAGCCGAATGCGTCGCCGCAACCGTTGGCACACCATCAACAAGAAGTCAGAGAATATATTGAAATTTCCCCTGGGTGTTCCCTCTCTTGGGACAGTGACCGTGGAATTCCTGTTAACGAGTTTAGTCACCAACCGTACATCGTCTGCGACCCCAGTCTTCGAGACCACGAGCAGGAGGACCAAATTAACACACCGAGGCCGTTAATCAAGAGCCGTACTGATGAGCAACCGAGCGCCATGCTCATCTCTGTTCACAGGCCGTCCAGTCTCGCAATATGCCTTGGGCATGCAAGTCAACACGCCGAATCATGCCCATCTACCATCGTGTCTCCGCTTTCTGACAAGTGCCACGGGGCCATGGACACCGCACACACATGCACACCTAGGGGGACTGAGGGCCAGGTAACAACAAACTACACCCCACGGGTCGGAGGCACCGTGGCGACCCAGCTGACCCACCGGGCCAGGCGCAAGCGCGGTACCCCAACGCCGCTGGCCCGAGTCTGGCATGGCGGCATCAGGGACCATGGCAAACGTCACCTGGAGCCATGGAAGCAATCGGTGACAGGCAGGTCGGTACACAGTCCAGGAGGGGGTTGCCTGCCAAGCAGTCGGATTCCTCAACTCAAGCCACAGGGGTAACGCGATAGTACCCTAGACCCCGGGGAGCAATAACCGCTGTTGTGAGAGATACTGCATACGACTCGGCAGCCTCCCAGAGCTGCCGCCCAAGGGAGGGGACATGTGGCCCTACCCGTGGACACATTTGACGACACCTTACCACCGGGGAAGCCTGGACTGGGTGGCCGTAACGCTGCCTTCCGGAGGACCTGCGGGAGCGGCTCAAGGTTTGAGGATTGAGGTTTGATTTTGCGGGTACTAGACGCTTTTCTGCCCCGGGGGGCCACCTGGTCAGGCCAGGTGATATCCTCCCCACCGGGTCCTAGTGGGGGGCCCTCCATGACACACCTCCTGCCTGGTGGCGGAGTCCCCCGGGTTCACGGGGCTCAGAGCCCTGTCCCTCCCCGGCATCCCCTTCTCGCCACTCCCCGGTCAGTGCATCTCTTAGCAGCCGTAGCTGCAGGCGCTTACCCACCGCGTCGCCCCCCTAATGCGTGGTTGCCCGGGGTGCCGGCGCCGCCGGGCCCGTGCTACTGGCTTGTCGCCAGCCGGACCCCCTTGGGCTGGCACGGAGGCTGCCTAGCCGTGTGGCTGGTGCTAGGCGCGGTGCACCACTACTGCCTTGGCGGGTGCAGTGCCCCGGTCCTGTGTGCGCGGCACTGGCGGCAAGTTCGGGGGGATTGGGGCCGGTGCCGCGTTTCCTGTCTTCCCCGTTTCCCCCTTCCCGCCCCGTGTTTCTCGCGCTGTGTATGGTGGGCTGTCCCGTCCGGGTGTCCCTTATCCTCGCTTGCTGGTACGCCATTCCATGCGGTCTGTGCGTTCCGTGGGCTCGGTCCGGTGGCCCTTCTGGTATTCCCCGCGTGTTCTTTGAATGTGTGTGCGCTCGCGCTCTCGCGGCGTCGGCCCCCCCCCCCTCTTTGGGTCGGTATGGCGCGCGTACCGCGCGGGGTCCCGGTGCTGGGCGCCGGTAGGGCCGATCCACGCGGTCCGTGCCCCTCCGCCTGTCCTGCCTCGGTCCCGTGCTCCGTTTGGCTTGCTCTGGGGGGGGGGGGCGGCCCGGTTTCTTTCCCCCCCTGCCTGGCTTGGGGGTGTGTGCCCCCCTGGGGCACTTCACAGCGTGCGCTCTTGCAAGCTGGCTTTGCGCGCTGTGGGGGCGGCACGAGGGCGCCCGGGCGGCGCCTCTTGCCTGGGTGTGGGGCGTCTGGGGTCGGGCGCTCTCCCACCCCCGACCGCTCGTCCTTTGGGGCGTGCTGCCAGGGCCCACTACCGACTGGCTGTGGGTGCGGGGAGTGCGGTCGTGGGGACCTGTCACCAACCCCGCAACGCGCGCTTTCCCGAGCTGGCTTTGCGCGCTGTGGGGGTGGCCCGAGGGCGCGCGGGGGGGGCGCCTCTTGCCTGGGCGTGGGGCGTCCGGGGACAGGCCTCTCCCATCCCCGACCGCTCGTCCTTTGGGGCGTGCAGCCAGGGCCCACTACCCACTGGCTTTTGGTTTGGAGGGTGTGGGCGTGGGGAACCGTCACCAACCCCACAGCGTGTGCTCTTGCCAACTGGCTTTGCGTGCTGTGGGGGAGGCAAGAGGGTTCCCGGGGGGGGGCGCCTCTTGCCTGGGTGTGGAGCATCCGGGATCGGGCGCTCTGCAGCCCCCGACCGCTCGTCCTTTGGGGCGTGCTGCCAGGACCCACTACCCACTGGATGTGGGTGCCGGGGGTGCGGGCGTGGGGACCCGTCACCAACCCCACCACGCGCGCTGTCGGGGCGGCACAAGGGCGCCCGGGGGGGGCATGTCTTGCCTGGGCGTGGGGCGTCCAGAGTCGGGCGCGCTCCCAACCCCGACCGCTCGTCCTTTGGAGCGTGCTGCCGGGGCCCACTACCCACTGGCTGTGTGTGCGGGGAGTGCGGGGGTCGGGACCCGTCACCAAACTAACAGCGCGCGCTCTTGCGAGCTGGCTTTGCGCGCTGTGGGGGCGGCACGAGGGCGGCCGGGGTTGGAGGCCTCTTGCCTGGGCGTGGGGCGTCCGGTATCGGGCGCTCTCCCACCCCCAACGGCCCGTTCTTTGGTGCATGCGGTCGGGGCCCACTACCAACTGGCTGTGGATGCGGGGGCTGCGGGCTTTGGGACCCGTAACCAAACCCACAGCGCGCGCTCTTGCGCGCTGGCTTTGCGTGCCCTGGGGGCGGCAAGAGGGCGCCCGGGGGCGGCGCCCCTTGCCTGGGCGTGGGGCGTCCAGGGTCGGGCGCTCTCCGGCCTCCGACCGCTCGTCCTTTGGGGCGTGCGACCAGGGCCAACTACCCCCTGGCTGTCGGTGCGGGGGGCGTGGGCGTGGGGACCCGTCATGAACCCCACAGCGCTCGCTCTTGCGAGCTGGCTTTGCGCGCCTTGTGGGCGGCAAGAGGGCGCCCAGGGGGGGTGCCTCTTGCTTGTCTGTGGAGCGTCCGGGGTCGGGCGCTCTCCGACCCCCCACTGCTCGTCTCTTGAGGCGTGCGGGCGGGGCCCGCTACCCACTGGCTGTGGGTGCGGTGTGCGGGCGAAGGGGCCCGGCTGTCCTTGGCTCCTTCTCGGACCCGCGATTCGTCGTGTGTTGTGCGCGCTTCCCGGGTTTGCGGCAACCGTCGGCCATTGCGGCCGGCGGCGTGCCTCTCTGGCGTGCCTCGTGGCGCCCTGTTGGGGCGCCGTGCCTTGTCTGGTCCGGTTGCTCTCGGTGCTCCAGTCGGCTTTCCCGTCATGTTGGTGCCTTCCCCCATCCCGGGGTCTGTCGCCCCCGGTTTTACGGGGTGGCTGCGCGGGGCACGTGGACGCCGGCCGAGAACCACGCTCATTGTGCTTGCCGCTGGCCCCTGCCGAGTCAAGGGCACTGGGCGCGCTCTGCGTCGTACCCGTTCGGAGCCCTGCGATGGGGTTGTCCCTGGCGGGTCCCTCCGGCTTCGGTCTTGGGCTACGTGCACTGCGGTGGTCTGGCGTGTGTGGACCCGGTCACTGACGCGTCTGGTTTCCCGTACCGTCAGTCTTTCGACGGGGGACTAGGCCGGTGCACCGGGGCTGTTTCGTGTGGACGCCGACCCCTCCTCTTTTGAGCTCGAGGACGCCACGCCTGGGTTCCGCGTGTCTGTGTGTGCGTGCTCTTTTCCGCCCGGTCGGGCAGGCCGGCCTCCCAGATGCGTTTTGATACGCCTCACCTTTTCCTGTTGCCGGTCTTGGTGCGCTTAATGTTTGCTCGGCCCCCTCTGTGCTTGCGTTGCCCTGTTTCTGGTTGTTGTTGGGTGTTGGCCTTTTTCTCTTTATGCGCCACTGCTGTCTCCGGCGTTCCGTGTTTTCCGGCCCGGGGTGCCTTGGGACTGGGCTCCTTTTGGTCCTCCGCCCTTGGCCCCCCCCCTTTTGTTTTCCCTGCGCCCCCTTGTCTGTTGCGTTCGTTGGTTCCCGGCCTTGGGTGCTGTGGGCCTTGGTGCTCTGTGGTCCCCCCGCGTGGCCCTCCTCTCTGCTTTTTTTTCCCCTTTTTTTCCTTCTCCTCCCCCTCCCCCCTCCCTTTTTTTTTTTTCCTCCCCTGCCCTGGTGTGCCGGTTGTGCGGTTCTCGGGCTGGTTTGTGTGTCCTGGGCTGTGGGGTGTGCTGGTGTGTGTTGCTCAGTTGTTGGCAGCCCCCCTGGTTGTGCCCGTTCTGTGTGTTCTGTTGCCTGTAGCGTTGCGGTGTGGTGGTGTGTTTTGTGTGGTGACTGGTGCTGTGTGGGGTGCCTGTGTTGGGCTTGGTTCTTGCTCCGCGCTGCTGCCCCCTGTTGCCGTCTCCTGGTCCTCTGTCGTTGCCTGTGGTTGTGTTCTGTCCTGGGATGCGGTGCTGCATTGCTCTGGTGTGCCACCTCTCGTGTGGTGTGCTGCTGTGGTGCCGTGTTGTTTCCTTCGCGCTGCCTGGTGCTGTGTGGCGTTGCCTGTGGTTGCTGGTTGTTCGCTGCTTGGTCTGGTTGCTTACCGTTGTTTTCCGCTGGCGTGTTTTGTCGCGGGTGCTCCTGCTTGGCTGCGTGGCTTGCTGCCCTGCTGTGTGCTGTGGTTTGTTGTGGTGCCCCGCTCCCCTTTGCTGTGTCCTGTGCTCTGTGGTGCTTTGTTGCCGCGTGGTGCCGTGCTGTGGCGCCCTGCTGTCCGTTTCTCTTTGCTGGTGGAGTTGGTTTGTGTCTCTTCCCTGTGTGTGCGGTGCCGGGTTGCGCTGCGCGTCGTGTTGCTCTGTGCCGGTGTGGTCTGCGCTGCAGTTGGTGCCTCGTGGTGTGGCGTGTCACTGTGTGTTGTGGTGTCTCCCTGGGCGTTCTGCGGTGTGGTGGTGCTGCTCTGGTGTGTCGTGGTGTGTTGCTCTGCCGTGCGTTGTCCTGTGGTGTGCTGCGCCCTGCGCTTTACCTGCAGTGCACTGCTGCCTTGCGGTGTGGTGCTGGCTGGCTGTGCTGTGCGGTTGTCTGCGCTGCTGGTGTTTGCTTCTCCTTTTGTCCTCTTTTCCTTTGCTAAAAACCCCTGCTGTTTTTCCGTACCTTTGAAAACTTTCTGAAAAACAAAAATTACAATGTTTCTCAGTAGAAAATTAAACACAACGCAACCTACGCACGCAGGCAAGCAGCAATACCAAGGGTAAAATTTCTGACTTACGTGTTTCCACGCGGCCGCGAAGATGGTGGTCTTGCTTGCAAGGGGTTGACCGCTTTTACCCAGGGCCGGTCGCCTAAGCTGACGAAAAGGAGTGAGGGGGGGCATGAGGGAGGGGAGGTGGGTGCAGGGAGAAGGAAAGAAAAGAAGGGGAAGCAGGGCGAAAGGACGCGGCGGCTTAGAAAAAATGTTTACGAGGTTTGGGCGCTGCTTGCAACGCGTTTTTCTTTGCGCCTATGGCTAGTTAGACGACGAGAGAAATAGCGTTAGGGTCCTACGAGCGTTACGGTGTTTACGGCGCTAACTCTTCACCTATTTCACGTCGAGAATTTTTTGTCACGTTTTTACGCGTTTCGCATCGCGCTTTTCGGCCTAATTGTTTCCTCTGCTAATTAGCTTTATTTTCAGCTATTCAGAAAATGTTTTCTTCGTGTTTTACCTATCTTTTCTTTTCATTCTGAGACAGAACCCCAGCGCGCGCGAATGCGTCGCCGCAACTGTTGGCACACCAACAACAAGAAGTCAGAGAATATATTGAAAGTTGCACGGGGTGTTCCCTCCTTTGGAACAGTGACCGTGGAAATCCTGATGACCAGTTTAGTCACCAACCCTACATTGTCTGAGACCCCAGTATTCGAGACCACGAGCAGGAGGACCAAATTAACACACCGAGGCCACCAATCAAGAGCCGAACTGATGAGCAAACGAGAGCCGTGCTCATCTATGTTCACAGGCCGTCCAGTCTCGCAATATGCGTTGGGCATGCAAGTCAACACGCCGAATCATGCCCACCTACCATCGTGTCTCCGCTTTCCGACAAGTGCCACGGGGCCATGAACACCGCACAAACATGCGCACCTAGGGGGACTGAGGGCAAGGTAACAACAAACCACACCCCACGGGTTGGAGGCACCGTGGCGACCCAGCTGACCCACCGGGCCAGCGACAGGGGCGGTACCGCAACGCCGCTGGCCCGAGCCTGGCCTGGTGGCATCAGGGACCATGGCAAACATCACCTGGAGCCATGGAAGCAGCCAGTGACAGGCGGGTTGGTACACAGTCCACGTGGGGGTTGCCTGGCAAGCAGTCCAATTCCTCAACTCAAGCCACAGGGGTAAGGCGATAGTACCGTAGACTCCAGGGAGCAATAACCGCTGTCGTGAGAGATACTGCATACGGCTTGGCAGCCTCCCAGAGCTGCCACCCAAAAGAGGGGACATGTGGCCCTACCCGTGGACATATCTCGGGACACCCTACCACCCGGGACACCTTGACCAGGTGGCCGCAACACTGCCTTCCGGAGGACCTGCGGGAGCGGCTCAAGGGGCACCTGAAGTACGGCAGCGGGAGGGACAGGATGTCCCCTTGGCAACACCTTCTCTCTGCTTGTGAAAGGTAACATCCTGAGCTCCCGAGGATACCTACCTATGTACCTCCGCTTTCCAACCAAAGTCAAGAGCGCAACTGCTGAATCTCACAGCACTCACGCAGCTTCATATGAGACGCAACGTTCATCGGCAAGCTCCAGCCGGCACCGCCTCACGCCTAACCAACCATCTCATGCCTCAACTGTGTGGTCCCCACCCTTCGTGCAGAGTCAAGGCTACTGGGACATCCTTGTACCCAGCCTTACCCGCCTTGAGAGAAACCCAGATGATCATTTTGTGTCAGGTGACACAAATGAAGCATACAGCTGCGCCGCCGAGACAGACGTAGAACAAAATAGAGCGTTTTCACATCCTCTTCCAGTACTTGACCATGATGGGATGGATATACAAAATGTCGCTCAAACTTGGTTCGATGAGTTCAGAAAAGAGCTGCACCATGCACTCTCAGCATGGTAGTCCCGATTCACCAAAGTTGACAGGAAGTGTTTCGTCAGATTGCAGCCACTCGGCTCAGAGTTGTGTGCATGTAACACCACTGGAAGGCTAGGCACGCTGTTAAACGCTTTTTTTGCACTGTGCATCCCTGCATTACCCCTGGGGTGCTAGGGGCTAAAAGTCAGCAGAGCAGGATTCTAACCAGCGCCTGCACTAAACGCTGTTAAAGGCTGGTCAGCGACAATCATCTTCCGTCCCATCCCCATTGAAAAAGCATTGGAAGTGGCTTCGACTGCAACGTAGATGGTGCAGCCATCCCATCCCTATGCTCACCAAATTTCTGCACGCTGAGAACCTCATCATAGCCAATTCAGCGATCCAGTACCATTTCAAGCCCCCGAAGCATTGGCCCCAGATTCAACGCACAGAGTCACCAATCGACAGCAAAACAGGCATTTCTGGTCCAGGGCGAGGACCTTCCACAGGACATCACTTATGGCCCTATAAACCCAACAGGCGCCAGTGTTCGCGATGGGATAACGTTCGTACCATGGGACACGTCGAAGGAGAGTTCCCTACCCTGCAGTACCTGTATGCCATCGCTAGAGTCCTCATCGAACTCTTCAGAAGCTACATTGAAGGCTTCGCAAGTCAATGGAAAGTACTGGCGTGTGAAACATCGTCAACATATTCAACAAGCCTGCAGCCCTCACCGAGGGCAGCGGACTACCACCCACTGCATACAAGAACGACAACCGTGCAGAAGGACGTTAATTGGTTGAATGAAGGTAGCCAACACTTTGTCGACCGCCAAGGAGGTCATTCTGACGGTAATGGAGGCGTCAGCAAAGAAGATACATATCTGCAACCAGAGGATACCCCTCGGCTTCCCTCCTGCATTGAGGGACGTCGTGATGTACCCGTCCCACATAGAGGATCGCCAGAACAAGTAGTCGAATCAAGCGGGCATTGTGCTGCTTCAAGCCTGACTATACTCGCCCACGGAGAGTGTCCAAGCAAGCACTAAGAGGAAGGCTCCCAGGAAAGAAGAGGTTCTCTCATCCTGCGTTGCTATCAAAGGGAGTGGGACCAATACCTCCAGGAACACCGCCCTTTTTCGCAAAATCCCAGAACTGTGCAAAAATTCATCCAGGGCTCCTATATCATTCAGGTCCATGACCACTGGGGCCTTACTGGGTTCCCAAGGGACTAACCCTGACGCAATATGAAGTTGTGTTCCTTGTTGCATGTTAAATGACTGAGAGCATAGTTTGTAGTTGCTTGGATACCAGCCACACAGCATTCACTTACTGTTTGTTTATCTCTCTGCACAGCAGATTGCTACCAATGTGCATTGCCAGGGCCAGCACACCCCGTGTGGAGAACAGTGTTTTTTTTTAGTATCACACCAACAGATCACTTTCTCATTTTTCACTGTGCGAGTGCCTGCGCATCTGCCCTTCAAATTTTCCAACTACCTGCCAGCATACACCAAGCCTTCAACAAATCAACCAAGTACCTGAGCCAACCAGCCCCAACGACTACATTACCACTGTCCGCCATAACACAGTACTACAGCCTGCAGTCGGTTTTTCCCACTGAAATCTCCGGTGTTTTGTTACACTGACAACCAACGGTCCTTTTTCATATGTTATGTTTTTCAACTTCACCTAAGTGATGGTTTTTTTTCGTTGCACCTAGGCGCGCTGAACCAAGCTGTTATTGTTTGTCTTCTTAAAGCACATTGAAAGGAGAGTCACGGTGCGACCAGCACATCAAGGGATGGCATGCAGAGGGGTCTGACAGCACTGTCCTTCTTCTTTTAATAAAATCTGTACATTATGTGATCATCTCAGTTTGGCTTTGGGTGAAGCCGGAAGTACACGCGCTTGGTGGACGCTGAGCCTCATTGGAGCCATATTGACCCCAAGGGAGCCATAGTGAACAATGAGAAGCAACAAACACCCCCTGTACACACCATTGTGTGCATAAGCGAACCAGAAAGGACCCGCAGAGATTTTGCCATGGTTTGGAAAACACAATACAACACAGCACAATGCAACTCAACTCAACACAACGCAATGAAACACCACACAACTCAACACAACACAGCACAGCACAACACGACACAACACAACACCACACATCACAATACAACACCACACATCACAATGCAACACAACACAACGCAGCACAACACAACATGACACAACACAAAAGAACACAACGCAAGACACGCACAACTAAATCACACCGCCACACAACGCCACTTGGCAGAACGCAAGGCAAAACAACATTACACAACACAGCACAACACCACACCACACACCACAACAGCACACAAAACATCACAATGCTCCAAAACACAACACAATGCAGCACAACACAACATAGCACACCATAACAGGACACAACACAACGCCACGCATCAGGACACAACACCACACGACACAGCGCAGGGCAACACCACACAACACAACGCAATGCAAAGCATCACACGACATCACAACACAAGACCCCATGACCAACACAACACACCAAAATGCAACTTGACACATCACAACACACTACGGCACAACAGAAGACAACACAACACAACACGGCAGGGCGCAACACAACACAATATCACGCACCACGACACACCACAACAAATTGCAGCACTTCCCAACACCACACAGTACAACACAACATAACACAACACCGAGCAACACAATGTGACGCCACCTAACACAACACGATGTGACGCAACACGGCACATCGCATCAGTATGCAACAGAGGACAATATGACATGACACCAAGACAACCCCAAGATCCAGGATGAGCACGAAAGTCGTCAGGAAACCCCGAATCCGCCCGCAGCCCCAAAACCACCATCACCACGCGAACACCACATCATACCCAGCGCACCGCAAACAACGCGGACAACAACAACCAAAACCACGACCATACTACAACAACAGGGAGGGACATACCACAGACAACAGGAGTAACCACACACCGGCACAGGAGTTACGGCACACGAAACCAAACCAACCAACCGCAGCTCCCAATAAACTTAAAACCTACTTCCCACCCGGCGACACCAACCACACCACCACGCCAACAATGACAGCGACGGCAACCGACACCACAGTAAGCCACCAACAACAGGACGGCGATGACAGCCCCTGGCCAAAACCAATGACAACGGCCACAACGTCAACAAAAGCAATAACCACACACCCGACGCATACAAACACACGGGCCAGGACCTACTATGAGGTGCGACACCAATAGCAAGGCCTGTCCGCACCGGACGCGGGAACGCCAACACTACAACCGCACCCCACACCACGACAACGCGCAACCACACCCGATGCCAACAACAACGGAGGACAAAACGTGCTGTGGCATGTCGTCTTCAAAGGACCCCCGACCGCATCCTACGTATTACAGCTGGTCCTAATGGTACAAGGCGCCGCGCATCCCGCGGGCCTCCGTACATGCACCTGCAGACGCCATCACAGCCGGCCGACCAGATGGACATACGGATCCGCATTGACTGACAGGCTCACTGTGCAGCAGCAAAACGTCGGCGCAGGTATGCCCCAGCCAATGCACAAGACACACGCGAGAGAATCACTGTGAGCAGATGCCATAGCGCGCACCGAACTCATGAATGCACATAAGGTGACCCGAAGAACATCCACACACACAACACAGACGGAGGGTACAACGGAAGATCAACGGACCACCAGGGAGTACCTTTGATTTGGGACCACATTGTCCGTGCCGGACACGCCGTGGGAGACCGAACAAAAAGCAATGGAAGCACAGGTGGCCACGCCGGTAAGCCCTTAAAACCGCAGCACCCGGAAGCCCCAACCACCAGACGCAGCGTTGACCGAGTATCCAGCACACACAACCCTAGCCCCCCCAGGCACGCAGTACAGCGCGCATTGACCATTACACAGCGCCACTCACACTGAAGACAGACGAAACGCCGACTAGCAGGGTGTACAAACAAACCACACAGACCAATGCATGGGCGATATGACAACGACGGAACTCTTCAAACATGGAATGCAGGGAGACAGCGACAACGAGAGGCGCCAGAGCGAACCCTCAGTCGATGTCAACGCACCGAATACAGTGACGGCGCCACATACTTTAGCAGATGCAACATCGCGCAGAGACACATTCCAAACCCGGAAGGTAAGGAATACAGTACCCACACACAGCATACAGCAGCCCACCACACCACCTGGCACGGAGTCCAGGAGACGAGAACAGCAGCCTGTCGCTACAACGCGACATGAACATTTGGGGGGTCTGGGTGCACTGCGCAGATGTGTGGCAGCCCAAAGCCTATGGACCACCGATCTTGGATGTTAATGAACAAAATGCACGTCAACATGGGGAAAAACAATTGTGGATTTTTCTGTAACTCCCTAAACGTACTGTAGCAGTGGAAACACAGGAATCTCCTATGTACTCCAACCCAAAAGTAGGGGACCAACCCTAGTCCTAACCCACACATGTGCAATGTCATTCACTGCCCTTTCATCTAAGGCTAATTGCCTACCCTTGGGGTGCAAACCCAATGTATACATGTTGGGTCCCTATGATGAGGATAGGATTATTCCAAACAGTGCAGAAAAAAAACTCATGTTTTCTTTTCATACTGTTGTTTCCATAAAGAACACACCACCGAAGGTAAACAATGAATTTTTCTGATTGCATCCACTTCCTGAAAACGTTTTCCACACAAAACTGCTCTTGGAGTCAGTCAGTGTGTAAGCCCTGCTACTATCTAATTCAGATCTTTGCACTCATTGTGAAAAAGGTGTTTTAATCAAAAGACGTGCCCCGAAAAACCATTCAGTACTCTCTCAAGCAACCGCACTAGGACAAAAGGACTGCAGTAAAGACTAGTGCACACTCCGGTCGCTGAGATATCCAGAATCAACGAAACAGTACAAAAAGGTGGAACAGCAAGGTGCAAAATATTTACAACCCATAGCTATATATATATATATATATATTGTGTATGTAGATATATGTTTATATGAAATATACAGTGCTGCACCCCGAAGCACTGCAAGTGAGAAAGCACGTCAACAGGCATACCTACGTTTCCGATGGCTGAGAGTAAAACATGAGAAAGTTCCGCAGAATTCGCTGAAAAGATCCAAGATTGCGACACATAGTGGTGATATATACGTGCAGGGGCCAAAATAAAATGAGGGCAAAGTGAGGCCGGGTACACACTCCTGTCTCTTCAGTCTGCATCAATGGAATTTCCAGGGTTAGGCTTTGGTCACGGTTTGGAACATTCCATACAGCTCCTGGAAGTTAGAATACCGTCGCAAAGGCCATTGCCGCCGTGACGTAAGGTCCTCAAGCCTTTCACCGAATTGTGCAAAAGCTGTCACCAAAATGGGTGAAATATGTTCAGCGACATCTGAAAGTATGCAGCATTGGCCTGACAGGACGCAATTACCTCCACCCCTGACCTCCTCGT
This sequence comes from Eutreptiella sp. 'Long Island Sound 2002', assembly GCA_964036045.1. NCBI lineage: Eukaryota > Euglenozoa > Euglenophyceae > Eutreptiales > Eutreptiaceae > Eutreptiella > Eutreptiella sp. 'Long Island Sound 2002'. The sequence goes on along the minus strand of OZ038380.1, from coordinate 65,597,005 downwards.
TGCACAGCTTCCCCTTCCAAAGTTTCACAGGCTTTCTGCGTTTCTACGTTTCCAAATAAATAACTGGTACAGGGATGGCACGGCAGGACATTGGCAGATCACATTTGGTGTGATACACAGAATACATGTGGAGTGGACGGGGGGCGGGCGTACGCAGACCAGTGGATAAGTGGATTCGGACTCTGCTGCGGGGTTGGCTTGGGGTCCATGGGGGCGGGGGTAGCGAGGCATCTGCTGGACCTGGGCAGACACCGGGGGCTGACAGGTGGGTCGGGGTGCTGATCCTAGTCCCTGGCGTTGCTCCAGCTTGGTCGGAGGGGGTGGCCTGTGGGCCCAGGGTACAGATTTTGGGCGGTGTTGGGACTAAATGCGTCGCGTCTGGGCCTGGGCGCGTTCCGCCATAAAGGTGGTGGCGGCGGTGTCGCTGATGGCGGGGAAGCGCCGTGCTGGGCGCTGCTGCTGCTGGGCTTTTGATGGCAGGGGCTGGAGGTCGTAGAGGACTTCCGCGGGGGGCTTGGTTTGCGCTGCCGGATTGGCGCCGGGCTTGGGCTTGGGCTTGGGTTTGGCAGCCTTTTTGGGCTGTGGTGTGGCAGCAGCTTTGGCTGGCAGCTTGGCGGAGGTCTTGGGTGGTGGCTGGGCTCTGGGTTGTAATGAAGGTCCCTACCAGGACCGGCCCCTGCTGTGCCCCTTTGGCCTGTAATCCCTGCTGATTTGCTCCTGATCAATGCTTGCATTTCTTAAAGTCCCGGGTCAAAAAACCTAAAATATAGAAAATAAAATCCTCCTTCAACCCTGAACAGCAACCAGATCCCTCAAATACAGCAATAGCCCAATCCACAATCCAAATTCACACTGCGGGCTTCCGTTCAGCACACCGGTCGTCCCACGGTGGCGGGCATGTACAAGAATTGCACCAAAGAGGAAAGCCCTGAAATTGGCATATGAACACAAATAATGCAAAGTTGGAGAAAGAGGTAAACATACACATTCACAGCCATGAACCCCTCATTCCCTGCACTCAAGACCTTCCCTTGACTCACCAACATATTGCCCTGAACCAGGTCAAGTGACATGGCTAAATGCCATGTGTCACAAGTCACTACCTAAACCCAGAAAGGGTGTTCACTCCCAAGCCTCTAAATCCTAGCCCAAAAGGGGAGGTGGCGTGTCATGGCATAGAGTGGCACTCAGGACCATGCCCTACCCTGACATAACCTTGGTTGGACTTGGAGTCGAATGGGCTTGGAGAACTGCCCCATGATGATGACCTCACAACATGGCCAAATCAGGCAAATCACACCATTATGCCCAAAAGTCAATTATATTGACGCGTTCCCGTGGGGGGCCGGCCACGGGACGCTGCGGTGACACGCACAAGTGAGCAGGCAGGCAAGGCACTACGCTCACAAGGGCATCAATACGCCTGTGTCATGTGACAAAGCGTTTCAGAATCCTTGCCACTCTGCAAAGAGGGAACGAAAGTATGTACAGTAACACATCAGGATATGTACACATGGGGTTAAGACTGGACTGGGGTAAGGGCATCAAGGGACAATAGACACTCAGTCCCGACTCATATCCCTATCCCAGGTCCGACCCTCTCAGTGGCTGATGGGGGCGGGGGCTCAAACACAACCCATGCCCTGCTCAGTCCGGACCCTGAAACCCTGCCAATGGGAGAGGTGTCCCGCACAGCCACAGGCGAGTTCCTGGGGACCAGGTGGCTCCACGGCCAACCGACAGTGGCTCCCTATGCTCCCTTAACGGCAGGTCCCAACTCCACTCTGAGCCAGAGATATGGCCCCGCCATTATCACCCAGGAGTTGGTAGCTGAAAATGGGCTGTTTCCGCCCAAACTGAAATTGGCTTGAAAAACTCCAAAATTGACCCCTCGTCCGGACCCGCCGGAGGTAGGGACGAGGCAACTGACCCTATGCCCTTCGAGTACGAACTCTCTGGAGCCCTCACCCAACCTGGTTCCCTCTGAGGTCCCGGCATCAGGGCAAAACGGATGAGTCAAGTGGGGTCATGATGCCAAAATCACCAAAATTGGCGTCATTCCCACGCGCGGCTCGCTCGGCCAAGGTGAGGCCAATGGCTCACAGGGTAGGAGGCAGGACCTAGGACTTATATCTGAGTGTACAACTTGGATTTAGGTCCAGGCTCCCTATGGGCTTAGAGAAATGGGGCCGCCAATTGACCACACGGAAGGGGGAAATTGGGGTCCCAAAATTGGGTCATTTTGGCTGCTTGAAATGAGCCAAAATTCGGTGTGCTCCCAATAGTATATCTCCACGCCGGCTTGGAGATCGGATACGCCATTCCATACGTGATCCACCGGGAGTCCAACAGAGACTCCCATGCCCTTGGCTCTCAAAGATCTCCATGCCACTCGGCGTGGTGACGATCCCAATTGGGTCCACAAATGCAAAAATGGCAAAATTGCCCATACTCAATTTGGCCTAGCGCCTTGACGAAGGCGGCTCCGCTTCGCCCACGTGGTGTGTGAACCATGGGGACCATTACCCATAACACCCATGTCATATATGGTCCATTGGTCCATGCGTCCGGCGTGCACGAAGGTTAGAACATGGGGCACGGCGGGCAGCAAAAGTGGAAAAATGCTCAAAATGGCCAAAATTGCGCACACTCATGGTTAGGGCAAATGAGGCACATGCCCGACTCGGACCGGAGTGTGCCATAGGATTGGTATCAAGTCATATATGTCCAACATATCTTCGGGGCGTTGCCCAACTCCTCCGGTATTGGGAATGGCAGGGTCGCCATGTGAGCCCATGAATTGGGATAGTCCCAAATCGCCAACATGGCGGCCACGGTATGCCAAGCCTAAGAGGGGTTATTCGCCGGGTCCAAGATATGTTGGCTACCGAAGTATGTACCCTCATAACATACTTGGGTCATGATGTCAATTGAGCGCAACGTTGAGATATACGTTCGCCACTTGACATCATGACGAGCCAAAAATGGCAAAATTGGCACAAAGACAAACCAAAGTGCCTTGAAAGGCACACAATTATATTATAATATCTTTGGCTTGGTTCGTGCAATCAACTAATCCTTCTACACACAATGACTTGACACCAATGACCTTCGATCCCACGTATGTGCTCCACTTGGGGCGCCTTGAAAGGTTACGAGCGCTGCTTCCCAAGTGGGCACATGAAAATATGGAAAAATGTAAAATACACACCTTGCTCCCAACGCATCGCTTCGGGATCACCACACAAGCTTCCCTTCACGAAGGTTAGGCTTGCAATTGACCGTAGGGAGTACGGAGAAGGGGCTTGCACAATATGAGGTCCATTGGCGGGCTTGTCTTGGAGCAATGGGCCCGCCAAATGGGCACGCAACACAACACATGGCACATACCAAATATTGCCCAAAAATGTAGCTCCCACCACGATATGTCATGCCCCTCCAAGGGCATAACTTTGTGTCAATCGCTCATAGGAACTCAAGGAGAGTTCCTATGCAACACCAACACTTGCGCGCTACACTCGAAAGTTATCTTAACGCACGCAATATCATGGTCATAGAGTTATAACGCAAACTCTACCCTCTTGACCATGATCCATTACACTAGCGCGCATGTGTAGAAACGCAAGGCATATGAAGCTTCCTAAATTACGTCGGGAGTATTGTGAATACATCCCACGTTTCCTTATCGTCAATACTCGCAAGCGGCACGAGATATGACCTTCACAAGTGGCCTCACGAATCAACTTTGTTTTGCCCATATCTTTAAGACAAATGGAGGGCAGGATAAAAGGGAAGTTGATTCGTGCATACGGAAGCACGTAGGTCCACTCGAAAGAGGTCAAATCAAGTGCGGGGATGTCGAAGTCGAAAATCCGATTTCGACATCCTGAAAAATTCGGATTAAGGTTGCGAGTATTAATTATGAAAATTGCGGAAGCATCCATGCAGTTCTTGGCGACTTTGGAGCCTTCGTGACGGATAATGTTAAAATTTCCATTATAAACAGTTAAACTGGCGGTTACGGTAAAGTCGCGAACCAACCGCCAGCAGTCAAAACAGTGAGTATCGGAACGGAAGCTTAAAAATTGACGGAAACAATATGAAAATAAAACCCTGTTGATTCCTGATATTCTGATACACAAATCTCCGCTGGCGGTGCATCGGTTGCCGATGCGGGGCTTCACGGCACGGAACACGCCGTACATGGGGTTAGTGGACCGGAGACCGGTTGTATGCCGTAACCTGGCCATGGGGTTCTGGGTACCGCTTCACCCCCCTCCTTAGAGCAAACCCCCGGGGGGCTCGATAACACCCACGCATGGCAGCGGGTACCCAGGACCACTTCCTGAAGGGGGGGGGGGGTGTCACATCCTTACTTCAGTAAGCCACAGTAAGATAGGTATCCCACAGTGGGATAGGTATGCTGCTGTAACAGCTCGTAGCACATGTATAGTATCAAGTATCAAGTGTCAAGTCCCGGGTCCTGGCGGCGATTGTTCGGCATCCAAAGGACCCGTTAACCCATACCAGGCGCACCGGGTGCCGGCTGCTACGGTCACCACCACAGTGGCAGTGGCATACACGGCCAACATAGGCGTCACACGACGGCCGAGGTGGCCCCACAAGTCGAGAGCGACCACAAAGATCCATCAGGCTACCCCAAGCTTCCCAAGGCCCGCCGACTGGGGAGAGTCCCCACGGGTCCTTCCTCGGGCGCACCATGTCCATATCCATACGACGCGAGTCGGGAGTGCCATAGTCGAACTCCTTACGAACCCCAAATCGTAAGGGAACTCCTCCTGAAGGGATCGGGCATCAAGGCCGTCTTTTCCCTCGCCCTACTACCACGAGACGTGGCCATACATGAGGGAGTCCTCATGCAGTGTGGGCGGAGGCGTCGACTCCTCAAACCACCAGTTTCCCAGGCAGACTGACCGAGGTCAGGAGCACCGGAGGCCGCCATCCGAATGCAAGTGCGTCTGCAAATCGGTAGGCTCACACTGGGACTGACAGTGGCGGACCGCTGGGAGTGTAGTCAGGCAACTGGGCTTCCCGCCTGGCGCCATCAGGATCTCCACACATCACAGCGAATAGGGCAACACGGTATCACGGGCACTCAAACAGTAGAATCTGTAATCAAGTACTGGTCCAGGCCGGACCAGGCTGTAAGGATATGTACACGGCGACTCAATGCGCCTCTGTATCCCGATTCGTGGTGAAAAACAGTCCATCCCTCAGCGATGGGCTGATGACACCTAACATACAGATGCACATATCCTGGAGGGCAGAAAAGCAAGCAACAATTCGGGTAAATAGGCGTGTAAACACACTCAGAGCAGAGTGCCAAACCACGCCACGGTCAGGATAAGGCAAATGCAGGAGGATGGACAGGATAACGCCTGAGTTCAGGCATATATAGTCTCGAGACACACGTCGACTGGTCTGGATTCCGCAAATGCCATGGAACCAGACCACACACTCAAAAATCGCAATGCCGATGACAGCGGCATCCGTTGCGCAACGTCGTATGGGCTTCAAGGCCCCAAGAGCTCAAAAACATGAAGGTCAGTCGCCCTACCTGGTTTCCCAAGGATTTAGCAGGGGGGGGAGTGACGAATAGAAGAAAAGAGGGGCCATCCTCCTCTGGATTCAGCAGGGGGGGGTATATGGCCACTCCGTCACCGAAAGATGGAAGAGAACAAGCAAGTAAGGGACGATTCGTCGGCCTCACAAGCGCTCATAACACATCAGGGGAGAGCTCAGGGCGCTGATCAGGCACCCCTGGCTGCAATCGCCCGGGTGAGTGCTGCCAAGTCCGACACGTGGATCTTGGTCTTGTGCTTGCGGATGTACTCCATGAAGGGAGTATTGACCCGCGGCACAAACGAGGAGACGGGTTCCCAGGTGTCGTGGGACGGCCCATAGCCTCGCCAACGAACCTTGAACTCCAGACCTCCGGGTGCCGAGGCCTTCGGACGCTGAGCCAGGATCTTCTCGACAGTATAGTCGTCCTGCTCAGCATAGTCGTCGTCCGAATCGGCCTCATGTTTGGCGTAGTCCAGGGACACATGTCGGCCACGGAGGTCGGGTTCCCGCACACGGAGTTGACTCTCGTGGCGCTCCCGGAACTGTCCGTGACCCACCTTGATGCGGTAGGTGTCCTCACCAATCCTGCGGACCACCTCGCCGGGTGTGAACCAGGTCTTGGTGCGGTGGGTGCCCATGGGGCGGGGTCTGATCACCCACGGCGGGTCTCCCACCCTGAACTTCTGCGCTGTCGAGCTCGGGGCGGACTTCTGACGCTCAGCATGCTCCTTCTCAAGCTGCTGGCGGATGTCCCGCGCCGTTTGCTCTTGCCGCGCGAAGAACTCCTTGGCATCCATAGCCATGCCATCACCAGACAAGGGAAGTCCCCTACCCAGGGGGTCCCTGCCAAACAGAATCTGGTGAGGGGACAAACCGCCCGGAGTGGGGGTGTCATGATGGGCCTTCAGAGCAGGCCACATCTCCTCGAACCAATTCCGCCGTGGATTGGTGATGTGGATCTTGCGCAGCTTCTCGAACAGCTGCCGTCCAGCCACTTCAGCACGGCCGTTAGACCGGCTGAGATAGGCGACGCTCTTGGCATGACGTATCCCCATGAGGGAACACATAGCCTTGAACCAGCCACCAGTAAACTGGGGCCCTCGGTCACTGCAAATGGTGCGGGGGATGTCAAAGACGGTCAGCCAATGACGAATCATCATGACTGCCACCTCCTTGGCAAGCAACCCCTTTTTGCGTGCCGGAACGGCTACAACGTAGCCGCTGTGGCGGTCCACACAGAGAACCACACAGTCAAAGGTCTCCTTGCCAATGTGCACTTCGGGCATGGAGAAGACGTCCATGGCCACGCTCTCCATGGGCTGGTCAGGAACCGGGGTCCATTGGGGTTCCCCCTTGACGTTCCGGTTGTCGGGATTGCAGGCCTGACAGACCGAGCAACCCTTCCTGACCTTCTTGATGGCGGTGTAGAGAACGATATGGTCGATCTCGAACCGACGCTGCATGTCAAGAGCTTGCTTCTTGACCCCTGGGTGCAGCATGTGGTGGTGCCAAGCTTCACACAGCTCGAGCACCCGGGACTCTGGGACCAGCAGCTTACCATTCCGGTAGAGCTTGCCATCTTCCTCAGTCAGCCCCTTTGGCCACTTCTGCCCGTCGTCAGGGTCGGTCACAGCCCTATATTCGGCCGCAAAGGCCTCAGACTTGGCGTAATCGTCGGTCCAGTCGTCCTGGAGGCAAGACTCTGGGAAGAGGTGCTTGTCGGACTCCACTCCCACAGGGGGTGCCGGACCGGGCCTTCCGCCCGCGGCACCCACAGGGGCGAGTACACTGACCGCTCTGCTCACCCTCGAAGCGAGGGGGGCATCTGCGGCCATGACGACGAAGCATTTGGCACCCTCCTCCTCCATCAGGCGCTCCATTTCAATGATCTTCTTGGCTTCAGCGGTCTCAGCCTCATCGCCATGGGCAGAGATATCCTGCATGCCCTTGCTGGCGGGATAGGCCCACCTACTGAGACAGTCCGCCACGGTGTTATCCTTTCCAGGAATGTAAACAACCGTAAGGTCGAACTTGGCCAAGGTCTCATGCCATCTTGCCCGTCGGGAGGCGGGACCTGAGGGGGTGTCCACGTGCTCCTTGTGCCACGACTGCAGACTCTGATGGTCGGTGCAGACGGTGACGGGATGGAGGGCTATGTACCCAGCCCATTTCCTGAGAGCCATGACGATGGCATACGCCTCCTTTTCACGGGGCGTCCACGTCCGTCTCTGGCCTTCCGCCAGGACTCGGCTCCAGAAGGCCACGGGCACGTGCCTCCCGTCGTCAAGCACTTGCTCCAACACAGCGCCAATGGCGTAGTCGGAAGCGTCGGTGCGTAGGACGAACCCTCGGTCGGGATCCACGAGGTGCAGACCCACTGCGGATAGCAGCGCCTGCCTCATCCCCTCAAAGGCACGGTCAGACTCTTCAGTCCAGACCAGAGCCTTCTTGGACCCCTTCTTGGTCTCCTCTCGGTTGCCCTTGAGCATGGTCGTCATGGGGGCTGCATACTCGGCATACATCTTGATATACCCCGAGTAGTAGTTGCAGAACCCCAAGTACGCCCGTAGCTCAGAGACCGTTTTGGGCTTTTCCCAGTGTTCAATCGCAGCCACCTTGCCAGGTATGGGCTTTCGTTGCCCGTTCCCAACTACGTGGCCAGCGAAGACCACCTCGCTTACCGCAATGGTGGCCTTGTCACTGCTGCCCGTGAGTTTGTGCCGAACCAGAAGGTCCAGCACTCGAGTGACGTCCCTCTCGTGTGCCTCCAGGAGCTCCTCGTAGCTCATGCTGGGGTCCCCGGACGCGATGATCACGTCGTCCACGAAGGGGTCCGCACAGTCGCGCACCGGCTCAAGCAGGTTCTCCAGCATCCGCTGAAAAGCCGCATTGCCGTTGGTGACGCCCATGGGCATCACCTTCCACTGGAGAGGTCCAAGTGGAGTGCTCATGGCTGTGCAGGCACGGGACTCTTCGGCGAGAGGCATCTGATGATAACCATGTTTCAGGTCAATCACCGTGAAGATCCTCCGCCGGTGTTGCTTTTGCAGCATGTCCTCAATGAGGGGCAGCGTATAGCTGTCGTGCTGCGTTTGGGCGTTCAGGCCGCGGTAGTCGACCACGAGCCGCCACTCACCGGCAACCTTCTTGGGGACGACGAAGCAGGGAGAGGCCCACTCGGAGTGGCACGGCTCAAGCCAGCCTCTCTGGATGAAGTCACGGAGGATCTTCTCCATGGCTTCTTTCCTCTCGCCCCTCAGGGCAAACTCCCGGTGGCGATACACACGGGGGTCCTGCTTCAGTCGTATCTTGGCCTCGCCATACGGTCCACGCACCGGTGGGGGAAACACAGGCTTACCGCTGAAGAAGGTATCACCATACTTCTGCTTCAGCCTGGCCCTCAACGCCTGGATCTTGGGGCAGTCATCGGACTCCGCCTTGGCTTTTCCGGGCACTTGAACCACGGAGCTTACTTGAGGGGTAGCGACCCCGCTCGCTTTCGGCTCAGGTGGTCTTCCCAGGTGGCCCAAAGGGCCATCTCTGGTCTTGCCTCGGAACAGATCGCCGTAGGTGGGTGGGTTACCGCCAGGCGGCTCGTCTTGGCTGGACATGTGATCCAGCACCCTCTGCACGAAGGTATTCCCGTCATAGGAACCAGAGACGATTGAGTCCACTTCCCACCAGGCTTTGTCCTGGCCTTTGCCCTCACGCTGGTTTCCCCAGTCGTGAAAGGGCTGATCCATATACCCCTGAACCAGATCCCACTCCTCTTCAGTGAGGGGGTCTTCGGAGTCCGATTCTTCGATGTCAACAGGGGGAACCGCAAAGCATTGCCGCCATGGCTCTGCTATGATGCGGTTGACACACACGAAGTCCGTGGTGTCGGCCTGATCAAGGCCCCCATCCACATAGTGGAATTCTGTTGGCCATCTCTGGGGCGGCATGGGCTGTCCCTTAGCGTCCTGATAGACACTCTCTCCAGCCGGTAGGACGACCTTGTTCAAGGTCATGTTGGTCAATGAGGCTACCCAATGTCGGGTACTTTCCTCCTCGGTGCATCCCATAGGAACAACCAGCACTGCCTTGGAGCGGTCCTTGCGAATCTTCGCTATCGCTCTTGGAATGTCCCAACGGGGGCAATGGATCCACATCAATCCCTGATGCGGACCCCAGTGCTTCTTCCACGCGGAGTCCTGTGCGCTCCAGTACTTCTCACATACCCGCAGATGGGCGGAGGTTCCTGAAGAGAACGCATCCAGGGCCAGATCCGACGCTCCCAGGTCCGCGACCACTCGGTTCGCCACTTCCGGCCTTACGCCGTACTCCTGGTTTGCTGGCCCAGTGGGCTCAGTGTCCAGCGCGGCCACTTCGAGCTGATTGCGTTCGGGGTGGATCCATTGGCATTCCACATGGTGCTCAGGTGACGAAAGCCACGAGAGTTGGTCGTCCTGGTACAGGGTCATGGAAGCCTGGGCCGGGAGGACGCCGGAGTCCGTCTCCATCATGAAGTCGTACCCGACGATCATGTCCCAGTCCATCTCGGCCTCGTAGAAGCTACCGTGCAGGAGGATTTCCTTGCCGAGGTCTGGGCGGCTCAGTTCACGATGGTTCACGAACTGCAGCCCAATGGCCGCTTCCTTCGTGCCTCCCACCATGTACTGGCCGTTCGCCACCTTCAGCCTGACAGGTTTCCGACTGTCGGTTAGACACTCCGGCGGAAGCAGGCCAGCCTTGACCAAGCTGACTTGAGCTCCCGTGTCGACCAATACGTCGAAAACCTTTTCCACTTCCCCGCATAAGGCACGGACCTTAAGATGCAACTGCCGCTCGCGACCGACACGGCGCACGGCGTGCAAACTCAGGATCTCCGGCCGTTCCAGAAGCTCAACAAGCGACTGGTGCAGGTCGTGGACAATGGGCTCAGGCTGCCCATCTGCAGCATCCAGCTGCGGTCCGGGTGAACCTCCGATACTCTCGGATAGATCCTGTAGTACATCAAACACGTTCTTGGTCGCGAAGGACGGACGGGTGCAAGGGTTCGTGCCTTCACTTGCCCTCACCCCGCCTCCGCGACTGGGCGCCGGACCGGGCCTTCCGCCCGCGGCAGTCCCCTTGTGCTTATCGACTCCCGACCGGGATGGATCGGCGCTTCCCACGTCACCATCCTGCGACCGCCCTAGCTGGGGCCCTTGGCTGCAGGGGCTCCGCTAGGGGGCGTCGGTTGTGGAAGAGGGGGTGTTCTCCTCGGCCTCAACGTCGTTGACGCCCTTCCTTCTTCCCCCTTTGCCTCCTCCTTTACCCTTGTTCTTGTCCTTGTCCTTGTTCTGGTCATTCTGGTTGTTCTCCTTGTTCTTGTTGTCCGATCTGGGGACCCAGTTCCTCTTGATCTCCTGGATCTCCTTGGCCAACTCGGTCCCCACCGACGACATCAGCTTGGCCAGCTCTTCCTTGTCCACCTCCATCTTGGCTTCCCGGATACCCGCGGGCGCACGCTTCTTCGACCCGTGCGCCTTCTTGTAAGCCTCCGTGTCGGCCTTGTGGACGGGGCATGTTCGGTGGTCATGGTTGAAGCCCTTCTTCCTCCCATAACACACGAAACAGCCCTGAGGGTGAGCTCGTACGAACTCCCCAAAGGACAGCGGAGGGTCGCCAATACGGCGAGGGTCCCTCTTCTCCTGCTTCTTCCAACCTGGCTGCAGGGGCTTCCAGTTTGCTGGCTTGGTCCCCGCGCTCAGGTTCTTGGCCACGAAGGCACACACGGCCATTTCGGCGGGCTCATCGTCGTCGTCATCGTCGACGAGAGTCTCATCGCCGCCGGCTCCCGCTGGGTCCATGGCATCCTCCCCGCCAGGTCCCTCGCCAACGTAGTTGACGTCGCGGTCGCCGGGCCTCAACCCGCGGGTGTGGTGGAGGTTTCGGTACTCCTTGAGTACTTCCTCGCCAACCCACTCCAGGATCTCGTCGCAGCTCATCCGCGCCGGGATGGGCTGCAGACGGATGGTCTGGCCGCTCAACTCACAATCGTCAAGGCGCCAGATCGCGGTCTTCTCGCGATCGCCCGAGACGGTGATGAGAAGAGCGTTCCGCAGGGAGTGCCGTTTGACATCCCGGGCCACGTTCTTCTTCGCCCAACTCACCACGTTCGTATGATACTCCTTGGGGAGCATCATCTTGACCGTGTGGTTGGACTTGGCCCTCTTGGATTCCTCCTTGGTGACCCTCTTGATCCATGCTTCCGGTAGCATGGAGAGCAGGCGAGCCTGCTCGTCACCCTCGTTCCAATCCTCCACGTTGCGGCGGAAGAGGGTGTATTTCCCTCGGAAGTCCCGCCACTCTCGTAGGCGGATCTCCCGTCCATCATGCTCAAGCTTGATGGACTTCCAGCGCTTGGCAGCCACCTGCGGAGCGTCCACCCGCTCCTGCTCGTTGAGCCACTTCTTGGCGTCCTTGAGGGTCTTGATTTTCCCCTCCTTGGTCGCCACGAAGTATAGCTCGCCGAGCACTTCCGGCAGGCGGTACCTGAACCGTTTGAAGACATATCTCTCCGCATCCGCGGGAGGTTGGTCTTCAGTGACGGCCAGCCCCCAGTCGTCCAGCTTCTCCAAGAAGCGGTCGAGGTTGAGGGGGTTGCCATCGTACATGGGGGGCTTGATGTCCTTCAAGTCTTCCCACACGGCGGCGTCCGCGGCCTTAGAGACCATGAACGCCGGCCGCGAGGTCGACCGAGGTTCCCATCGGCCTCGCCCACGGACTCCCACGGCCGCCACGTCCATCTCCTCCATGGAATCCCTGTGGCTACGCCGCGGTTCCTCCACGTACGCTGAACCGAAATGTTCACGCCGCACTGCATCCATGTACGCATCCTCATCACGGCGCCGGCGGCTGCGTTCAGCGGCCTCCCGTCGTACACCACGCGGCGGGCTGATGTCGAACTCCTCCAGGTCCAGGTCCAGGTCCAGGTCCTCACCTTCGCCGACATCCCAATCCACGTCTCCTCTGGGGACCTCATCCCTGAGTCCACCATAACGTCCTCCAGCCCTGGGGATTGGCGCCGGGGCTGGTGGCGGGCGTCGGGGGCGTACAGGCGTCCGCGGTGGGGCACGGCGGTTGTGGTAGTCCGCGCTGAGCCACTCATCGCGCCATTCCTCACTGCCACTGCCGGGCGGCACGCGTTCGTTGCGGCGGCCCGCGCTGTGGTGAGAGGGGGCGGAGAGAGAGGGGGCACTGGCGCTGGGGCGACTCCTGGGGGCTCCGCCGGGGGCGTGGGGTCTGCCTGGACCTGGTCCGGGTCCCCAGTCGTCGTCCGACGAGCCTGACTCCAGGGGTGGGTGGTCGCTGCTGACTCTCCCACGGGCTTCCAGCGCATCCAGCCTCTCCTGCAGGCCGCTGACGACGTTGGTCAGCGACTTGGTCTCGGCTCTGGCGATGTCCAGGTCCTTCTGCGCGCGCGCGGCGACCGTGGAGATGCGAGCCATCTCGCTCTTGCCCGTGTCTACCTCCAGCTCGAGCAACTGGACTCTCCTGCGGAGGTAGACAATCCACCACCAGGTGGCATCCGGGTCGCCGTTCCCCGGTGGGTCGTCGGGGTCCCCAGGGGGTCCTCCAGGAGGGCCTCCGCCGGGTCCGCCCGGTCCAGGGGGTCCTCCCCCGCCCGGTGGTCCGCCTCCAGGGGGTCCACCTGGTGGGCGTCCTCCAGGGGGTCCTGAAGGTCCTCCGCCAGGGGGTCCCGGTGGGTCTCCGCCCGGTCGCCTCGGTGGGTCCGAGGATGGGCGCGTGATGCCGAACTCCATGTCGTCATCTTCGTCCATGTCGCCCCACCTGGGCGTCTCGGTCACGGAGGACTCGGAGCTCCGGTAGGGAGGAGGGGGATCCTCATCCTCACCTTCCGGTACCATGGGGACGTCTCCGCCGCCTCCGCCCGTCCAAGCCACCACTTGGCGATGTCGACGGCCTCGTTCATCCCCGTCACTGGCGGTGAAGAAGGGGTCACTGTCGTGGGGGTGCCCACCCGCTGGCCTCCGCGGCCTCTCGGGGGTCTTCCCCTTGCCCTTCCTCCGTCGACGGGCGGTGGTGCTACCGCTCCCACTGCTGCCCGTGTCCGCCTCATCCAGCTTCATCCTGGAGGAGGCGTCCCCTTCGAAAAGCCTTCGAAGGGTCTCCACTCGCGATCCTCCCGGGGGAGTCTCGTGGCGGAGTTTGGCCTCTGCCTCCTCCATTGCGGCGGCGGTGGCTGCGGCAGCTCGCGCTTCGGCCTCTTCCCGAGCACGAGCCGCCTCGGCTTCCCGGGCCTGCAGCAGCTGCGCCTTCTGCGCCTCCAACGCCGCCAGCTCCGCCTCCGTCTTGGCCTTCTCCTCAGCGACCTTCCGTCGCGCGGCCTCGATGGCTTCCTTCTTGGCGGCATCCTCCTGGGCCTTAGCCGTCGCTTCGGCGTGGGCCCTTTCCTCCGCCTCCTTCTTTGCCCTCTCTTGGGCAAGCGCCTCTGCCAGCGCCTTCACCTCGGCCTCCTTGCAGGCAATGGCCTCCTGCGTCAGGCGGGCTTCCTCGTCGACTGCCGCCAACTCACCGTTGACCTGGGCAGTTGCCGCACTATGGGCGGCCACGGCCGTGAGTCCAGCCGCGATGGCCGCCACGGTCTGGGTGTGGATGGCCATGCCATGCGCCCACTGCGCAGCCTCCTCCTGGGCGATGCCGGCGGCGCCCTCCACAGCAGCGCTGTACTGCTTGGCCCGTTGCCGGGCAACCCGACGGTTGCAGGGCACCCCACAGGCGCGCTCACAGGCGCGCGCCACGTCCCTTTCGGGAGCGACGCTGCTGCTGGAGCTGGCCTGGTCGGCCGGCGTCCTCCCGCGGTGGGCCGACTCGATGTCGCTGCTGGGGCCTTCTGAGGCCTGCCGGGCCCTCAGGAGCAGCGGACGGGGTTTGGCCTGGGTCTGCTTGGCGACTTGGATGTAGTCGCCAAGGGTGGTGGAGCCGGGGTGGTGTCCACCATTGGGCCGTTGGGGACTGGGGGCTGGGGTTCCGCCCTTGGCGCCTTGGGCGGCTTCGGCAGCCAGGGACTCCTGGTACTCCCGCCACCTCCGGTCCCTCTTCTTGTCCCCGGCGGACCTCTTCTCCGTCGCCGGAGACGCGCTGCTGCTGCCCTGCAGCCTGCGCTCGTTCCCGGGTTCCGGGAACTTCTTCTCGATCACGTCCCACAGGGAGACGTTGATCGAGGCGCCCGACGGGTAGGCGTTGGGCTCCTCGTCCTCCTCAATCCCGTCGGGACGCAGCCCTTCCCCGGGCCTGTCCGGCCGGGTCCACGCCCTCCAGCGCCTCTGCTGGTGGCGGTACTCGTACCCCTCCGCCCGCAGCCAGTCCTCCACGGCCTGCAGGCGGTCGGGGGCGATGTCCGTGCGGAGCTCGAAGCTCCTGGGCATGCCCCCTTCGCACTGGGGGTTGCTGTGGCGGTAATGCTGGTCCCAAACCAACCCACGCAGCAGGCGTGCTGCATGGGGGTGGGGCCGCGGCCACGTCCTGCCCGCTTCCTGCCAATTCACCATGGCAGCGGGGGCGTAGATGGTCTTGAAGTCCTTGATGTGCACTTGTTCACCTCAACGAACTGGTTGTGGTTGTTGGGGAGGGTGCTGCAGCACTGGATTGGAAGTGCGGCTGGTGCTGGACAGCCGGTGGTTGTGGAGGTGGTTGACGCGGCCTTACTGGTCGGCCGTTGGGACTCCGGGTCGGCCGATGGGGCTGATGCAGGAGTCCTGGTCTGTGCACCTCTTCCACGGGCGCTGCGCGGTCAGGACGATGTTCTGGACGGCGCTGCGGGCTCCGTGACGAACTCGGCGCTGTCGCTGAGTGGCGCTGCGAGCTGCTGCGCTGCGCTGCGAGACGCTGCGCTGCGCTGCGAGCTGCGAGCTGCGCCGCGCTGCTGCGACGCGCTGCTCGGGGTCTGTGGCCCCGAGTGGCACGCGAGGGTTGGGTAACCCCGCGGCGGTGAAACGCTTTTGACGCGTTCCCGTGGGGGGCCGGCCACGGGACGCTGCGGTGACACGCACAAGTGAGCAGGCAGGCAAGGCACTACGCTCACAAGGGCATCAATACGCCTGTGTCATGTGACAAAGCGTTTCAGAATCCTTGCCACTCTGCAAAGAGGGAACGAAAGTATGTACAGTAACACATCAGGATATGTACACATGGGGTTAAGACTGGACTCGGGTAAGGGCATCAAGGGACAATAGACACTCAGTCCCGACTCATATCCCTATCCCAGGTCCGACCCTCTCAGTGGCTGATGGGGGCGGGGGCTCAAACACAACCCATGCCCTGCTCAGTCCGGACCCTGAAACCCTGCCAATGGGAGAGGTGTCCCGCACAGCCACAGGCGAGTTCCTGGGAACCAATGAGTTCCAAGGCCAACCGACAGTGGCTCCCTATGCTCCCTTAACGGCAGGTCCTAACTCCACTCTGAGCCAGAGATATGGCCCCGCCATTATCACCCAGGAGTTGGTAGCTGAAAATGGGCTGTTTCAGCCCAAACTGAAATTGGCTTGAAAAACTCCAAAATTGACCCCTCGTCCGGACCTGCCGGAGGTAGGGACGAGGCAACTGACCCTATGCCCTTCGAGTACGAACTCCCTGGAGCCCTCACCCAACCTGGTTCCCTCTGAGGTCCCGGCATCAGGGCAACACGGATGAGTCAAGTGGGGTCATGATGCCAAAATCACCAAAATTGGCGTCATTCCCACGCGCGGCTCGCTCGGCCAAGGTGAGGCCAATGGCTCACAGGGTAGGAGGCAGGACCTAGGACTTATATCTGAGTGTACAACTTGGATTTAGGTCCAGGCTCCCTATGGGCTTAGAGAAATGGGGCCGCCAATTGACCACACGGAAGGGGGAAATTGGGGTCCCAAAATTGGGTCATTTTGGCTGCTTGAAATGAGCCAAAATTCGGTGTGCTCCCAATAGTATATCTCCACGCCGGCTTGGAGATCGGATACGCCATTCCATACGTGATCCACCGGGAGTCCAACAGAGACTCCCATGCCCTTGGCTCTCAAAGATCTTCATGCCACTCGGCGTGGTGACGATCCCAATTGGGTCCACAAATGCAAAAATGGCAAAATTGCCCATACTCAATTTGGCCTAGCGCCTGGACCAAGGCGGCTCCGCTTCGCCCACGTGGTGTGTGGACCATGGGGACCATTACCCATAACACCCATGTCATATATGGTCCATTGGTCCATGCGTCCGGCGTGCACGAAGGTTAGAACATGGGGCACGGCGGGCAGCAAAAGTGGAAAAATGCTCAAAATGGCCAAAATTGCGCACACTCATGGTTAGGGCAAATGAGGCACATGCCCGACTCGGACCGGAGTGTGCCATAGGATTGGTATCAAGTCATATATGTCCAACATATCTTCGGGGCGTTGCCCAACTCCTCCGGTATTGGGAATGGCAGGGTCGCCATGTGAGCCCATGATTTGGGATAGTCCCAAATCGCCAACATGGCGGCCACGGTATGCCAAGCCTAAGAGGGGTTATTCGCCGGGTCCAAGATATGTTGGCTACCGAAGTATGTACCCTCATAACATACTTGGGTCATGATGTCAATTGAGCGCAACGTTGAGATATACGTTCGCCACTTGACATCATGACGAGCCAAAAATGGCAAAATTGGCACAAAGACAAACCAAAGTGCCTTGAAAGGCACACAATTATATTATAATATCTTTGGCTTGGTTCGTGCAATCAACTAATCCTTCTACACACAATGACTTGACACCAATGACCTTCGATCCCACGTATGTGCTCCACTTGGGGCGCCTTGAAAGGTTACGAGCGCTGCTTCCCAAGTGGGCACATGAAAATATGGAAAAATGTAAAATACACACCTTGCTCCCAACGCATCGCTTCGGGATCACCACACAAGCTTCCCTTCACGGAGGTTAGGCTTGCAATTGACCGTAGGGAGTACGGAGAAGGGGCTTGCACAATATGAGGTCCATTGGCGGGCTTGTCTTGGAGCAATGGGCCCGCCAAATGGGCACGCAACACAACACATGGCACATACCAAATATTGCCCAAAAATGTAGCTCCCACCACGATATGTCATGCCCCTCCAAGGGCATAACTTTGTGTCAATCGCTCATAGGAACTCAAGGAGAGTTCCTATGCAACACCAACACTTGCGCGCTACACTCGAAAGTTATCTTAACGCACGCAATATCATGGTCATAGAGTTATAACGCAAACTCTACCCTCTTGACCATGATCCATTACACTAGCGCGCATGTGTAGAAACGCAAGGCATATGAAGCTTCCTAAATTACGTCGGGAGTATTGTGAATACATCCCACGTTTCCTTATCGTCAATACTCGCAAGCGGCACGAGATATGACCTTCACAAGTGGCCTCACGAATCAACTTTGTTTTGCCCATATCTTTAAGACAAATGGAGGGCAGGATAAAAGGGAAGTTGATTCGTGCATACGGAAGCACGTAGGTCCACTCGAAAGAGGTCAAATCAAGTGCGGGGATGTCGAAGTCGAAAATCCGATTTCGACATCCTGAAAAATTCGGATTAAGGTTGCGAGTATTAATTATGAAAATTGCGGAAGCATCCATGCAGTTCTTGGCGACTTTGGAGCCTTCGTGACGGATAACGTTAAAATTTCCATTATAAACAGTTAAACTGGCGGTTACGGTAAAGTCGCGAACCAACCGCCAGCAGTCAAAACAGTGAGTATCGGAACGGAAGCTTAAAAATTGACGGAAACAATATGAAAATAAAACCCTGTTGATTCCTGATATTCTGATACACAAATCTCCGCTGGCGGTGCATCGGTTGCCGATGCGGGGCTTCACGGCACGGAACACGCCGTACATGGGGTTAGTGGACCGGAGACCGGTTGTATGCCGTAACCTGGCCATGGGGTTCTGGGTACCGCTTCAATATACTCAAAAATGCATACGGCAAATATCCAAATGCTCCATGCAGGTGTCAAACCGGAAAGTAATATACAAGGGTGATATAGACACAAGGTCCATGCCCAAGAATATTCCATCATTGGATTCGAAACCTCTCCGAGTATGTACATGGCATGCTTCACAAGTCAGCTCATGAGTTTGAAACCCAAATTTTGTGAGGCCTCGTGTGCCACGCCAAAGTGACCATGTGATCCGGCATATGGTGAGGTACAACACTGAAGCATATGCCAACATATAAGCAACATACCATAGCACATGAAATACAAAAATGAGCAAAAATTGAGGTCAAGAACATGAAAATGTGTCCAAATACAAAGTTGTCATGATAGTATATCTCTATGCTCACCCATGATATCCGCTCATGGTTCAATACACAAATGATTGGAACCATATACGAACAATTCCCCCACTTGGATCCCCAATCAGGCGCATGGAGATACCTTCGTCACCCATATCTACATGCCCCATGAAAATGGGAGTGCACTCATGGATCTCTTTGCCAAACATACCATGAGCAATACATACGCGGTAGACTTGGTCTAGCGCTTTGAATTCCACAATTGGGACATGAGCAAGAACCCTTGTCACGTGTGACTCCCCATCTCCTCGGCCACACGAAGATATATAACATGGACGTGAGCATATCAAGACATATACTACCAATATCACACATAGCCCTTAAAATACGCTCCCACCATGGTATGCCATGCCCCTCCATGGTCATAATATCAAGTCCAGACACATGGTCAACAAGTTATAAACAAGTTTTTACCATGTTGACCATGATCCTATTTTACAACGAGTGTGTATGACGACCTAAGGTGTCAGACCCTACCAAAGGTAAGTTGAGACCAAGGCGCTTGTAACACAACCTTTCCTATTCTCTTTGCTCACACTCGCGCGTAGATATGACCCTTCAAAGTGGTCCCACGATTCACTTTTGTTTCCCTTATATCTCCAAGTCAAATGGGTGGCAAGTATAAGGGAAACCTGATTCGGGCATAGGGAAAGGAGTATGACCACTCGAAGAAGACCAAATCACGTGCGGCGATGTCGAAGTCGAAAATCCGATTTCGACATCGCGAAAAATTCAGATTAAAATTTCGAGTGCTTATTTAGAAAATTGCGGAAACAACGAACCCTTTACAGATGAAATCTGACCCTTCATCGGAGGTTCCGCCAAAATATCTGGAAATAACAGTTAACCAATCGGTTACCGCAAAATCGCGAGCTTACTGACAGTCACCGATACATTGACAATCAGAACGGAAGGCTCAAAAATTACGGAAACATTATGATAAAAAAACCCTGTTGATTCCTGATATTCCGATATATAAATCTCCGCTGGCGGCGCCTCGGTACTGAATGTGGCCGCTCATAGCCGGAATGGCCAAACCTATCACACTATCACATCGGGTTAGGTCAGGTGGATTGGAGAGTATGATATCAGCCAATGGCAGCTTGCCGGCACATGGATACACACCCCAAGTGACCCCAAGATGGCCACGGGGGTCAGAACCGGCTTCAGCCCCCTTCTCAGAGCGTTGTTACCGCTCGGAAGTCATTGAAGAGAGGACGTGAGGACCCCAATGGCCTCCAACCCCCACCCCCCATGTCCCAAGGACACACAGAGGCCCCACACGCGTCATAGGCGTCCCCCATGCCCCAAGGGAGGGGTGAGGACACTGATAATCGGTGCCCTACGCCATATCCGGTCTCCTCTTGATCTACAACATGGACCAAGGGGATCAAAGATAGACAAACGTCGTCGGTCGACCTAAATAAGTATACCACAATGAAATATGTATGTGGAGATCGAGTGAAGGGGGTAGATGGCCAATCAAGGCCCAAAAATCCCCGGATGAACGCCCTCACCCGTCTCCCAATCACAGAAACAAACAAAAATGCCAAGGGGGATCCATTACGGTGCTACAGCAGCAACCAAATGGACCAGCACGTCCTTGACATCCAAGGAAATATTCTTTTTCTTCAGATAGTCCATCCAGACCGTGGTGTACCTCGGCACAAAACTGCTCGCAGGCTCCCATGAATCCCTGGATGCGGCGAATCCTTTCCAACGGACTTCATAAAGCCTTCCCACAGGCGTCCCCGGGTCCGGCTTGTCCGCCAGGATCCTCTCGGCGGTGAAGTCGTCGTCCTCACCCTCGTCGTCCGAGTCCACATCGCCGGCCGTGAACTCGAAGGTGACAGGACGTCCGCTGGGGTCTGGTGCTCGGGGACGAAGCTGGGTATGGTCGCGGTCCAGGATCTTGTTATCCCCCACACGAACCGCATACACATCCTGCCCGACCTTCCGCACGATCACCCCCGGCACATACCAGGACGCCTGCCGATGCCTGGACAGGACATTCTTGTGGTGCCGCTCCACCCACACGGTGTCTTGGAGAGCATACTTCTGGACGTTTCCCTGCTTGAAGTACTTGGCCCTCTTGTCATGCTCGTCCTGAAGTGCCTTGCACACCTTGGCCGCCGTGTCGTCCGCCTCAGCCATCATAGCGTTCGCATCCCGGGCCACTTTGCCATGGTTCAACCACGGGAGAGTGCGTGACACTCGATCCCGTAGGAACAGGATGCGATGGGGCGACAGTCCAGTGGGCTCCGGAAGGTCGTGATACGCTTGGAGTACCCTCCACAGCGAATTGTACCAATTCCAGCCCGTTTCGTCGATGTGCAGCTGGCGGAACTTCTGGAACATCTGCCGCCCGGCCACCTCAGCCCGGCCATTCGACCGGCTGTGGTATGCCACGGTCTTGGCGTGCCGAATCCCCATGTGCTTGCACATCGTCTTGAACCACGTCCCCACGAATTGACTGCCCCGATCGCTGCAGATGACAGCTTCGACATCGAAAATTGTCAGCCAATGCCTGATCATGGCATTAGCGACGGTCTTGGCCTGCAGCCCCACTCCAAGCTTGTCCTTCTTGTCCTTCTTGTTGGACTTCTTGCCCGGGACTGCCACGATATACCCGCTGTGCCTGTCCACCGCCAGGATGACACAGTCGTAAGTCTCTCCGTCCACGGTGACCTCAGGCATGGCGAACACATCCATGGCCACGGACCGCATAGGGGCCTCCGGTATAGCCGTGTACACCGGGTTGCCCGCTGTGGAGTGGTTGGGGCTCTTCGTGGCCCGACACACGGCACAGTCGCTGCAGTACCTATCCAGGATGGTGTAGTACCCCGGAGGGAACTTGAAACGCCACTCCAGGTCCTGCTGCATCTTGTCTCGGCCAGGGTGCATGAGCTGGGCGTTGTGCCAATGGTCAATGAGCTCCTCCACTCGGTTCTCGGGCACCAGCAGCTTGTCCTTGAGGAACAACTTGTCCCCATCCTCGGTCAAGCCCTCAGGCCACTCGTCGTCTGACGGGGCGCTCACGGCATTCCAGTACTTGCTCCAGTGCTCGGATGCATCGTAGTCATCCGACCAGTCCTCTGTGAGCACCGACCTGACTAGCTCCACAGGGGCCACCATCCATTGCTCGAGGGTTTCCTCTCGAATAGCTTGGACTCGGGCGTCCCGGAACTTGGCCAGGTCCGTACGGTTTGCCATCACCACAAAGCACTTGACCCCCTCTTGCTCCATGGCCTTTTCCATCTCGATGATGCGCTTGGCCTCCTCGGTTTCCTCGGCGTCCCCATGGCTGGATATGTCCATCCAAGCCTTGCCCGCGGGGTAGGCCCATCGACTGAGGCAATCTGCCACAGTGTTGTCCTTCCCCGGGACGTATACGACGCTGAGGTCGAACTTGACGAACGTCTCATGCCATCGGGCCCTCCTTGCCGCCGGTCCCGAGGGGGTGTCGACGTGCTCCTTGTGCCAGCTCTGCAAGGACTGATGGTCCGTGCAAACCACCATCGGTTGCAATCCGATGTGGCCAGACCACTTCCTGAGCGCACAAACAATGGTGTACGTCTCCTTCTCCCTCGCGGTCCAGGTGCGGCGTTGGCCCTCGGCCAGGATCCGACTCCAAAACGCCACGGGCACGTGTGACCCGTCGTCCCGGATCTGCTCGAGGACTGCCCCTACAGCATAGTCCGAGGCGTCCGTCCGTAGCACGAATCCACTGTCCGGGTCCACCAAGAATAGTCCCAGCTGCCCCAGGAGTTGCTCCTTCAGGCGGCTGAACGCATCTTCGGCCTCCGGGGTCCAGGCAAGCTTCTTCTTGCTCCCCTTCCGGCCATCGAACTTGCCCACTAGCAGCATCTTGTGCAGTTGCCCTGACAGTTCTGCATACATCCGGACATAGCCCGAATAGTAGTTGCAGAACCCCATGAAGGATCGGAGTTCGCTGATGGTCTGGGGCTTTTCCCAGTGGTGCAGGGACGCCAGCTTCCCAGGCATGGGACGGCGTTGCCCGTGACCAACCACGTGACCCGCGAACTCCACTTCCTTCACGAAGAGTGAGGCTTTGGTGGGCTTGCACACCATGTTGTGCTTGTCCAACTCGCTGAGCACTCGGCGCAGATCCTTCTCATGCGCGTCGATGAGCTCGTCCTCAGTCATGTTCTCCGTGCCGGACCCGATGATGATGTCATCCACGATGGGATCGGCACAGTCCCGGACAGGACCGAGTAGGTCCTCCATCATGCGCTGGAAAGCGGCGTTGACATTCTTGGCGCCCATGGGCACCACTTTCCACTGCATGGGCCCCAGCGGCGTCGACATCGCTGTGCAGGGCCTTGGGTCCGGGTGTAGCGGCATCTGGTGATAACCGTGTTTCAGGTCCAACACCGTGAAAATCCGCTTTTTCTGTTGTTTTTGGAGGATGGAGTCGATCAGGGGAAGCGAGTACGAGTCGTGCTCGGTCTGCTCGTTCAAACCTGTGTAATCAACCACCAACCTCCACTCGCCCTTCTCCTTCTTGGGCACGATGAAGGCTGGGCTGGCCCACTCACTGTCGGAGGGTTCGATCCATCCCCGCTCAATGAATTCGGCCAACAGCTTCTTCATGGCCTCGGCCCGATCGCCCTGAAGTTGGTACTCCCGATGACGATAGATCTTGGGGTTTGGCTTCAGCTTGATCCTCCTTGTGCCAAACCTCCCAGGATCTGGAGGGTTCTTGTTGGCGACACCACTGAATAGCCGCGGATAGGCTTTGATCAGCCTCTCCTTCAGCTCAGCGACCTTCGGGTTCTCCTGGGCCTCTTCAGCCGCTTGCTTCGGTATCGATACAACCGAACGCACTGCAGTATAGGCCTCTTCCGGGTCCGAATCCGACCTCTCTTCGTCCGATATGCCGTCGTCATCGTCGTGGGGTGCACTTCCAACCGATAATCTTCGAAAATTTGCGGCGTCGGGCTGGTTATTGTCGCTTTCGGCCCCCATTCTTGGAAAATCCCACGTCGGCGGGTCCGACCCAACCGGACCATCGTATCGGTCCGCGATGTGATCCATGACCCTCGACACGAACTCATCCTTCTCTTACTTGCCGGTGACCAACATCTTGTCATCCCACCAATGCGGAGATGTGACCATGGCCCGCCTCTTCTTGGCTGCCACACGGTCGTGCATCCCCATCCGCATGTAGTTGACGACGTCGTCGATCTCGGCATGGGACAGGACGTCAATGCCATCAATAGGCTGATCCGTCCCCTCCTTGGGCTCAAACATGACCTTCATGGGCACTGCCTCCACCCTACGGATGAATGCTTCATCACCCGTGGGCTGGGCTTGCGCCCGATCCACCAGGAAAGCCTTGGTCCCCCACGCTTGACCCAGGAAGGGCATTGATACACCCTTGGCGTCGATGAACAACTCCTTCTCTGGCCCGAATGACATCTCGTTCAGGGTGATGGAGTCCAGCGGCGACTTGAGACCTTCCAGCGGACATGGGGTGGATCCTATGCCGGTTATGACCAGGATTCCCTTCGCCCTATCCGCGACGATCTTCTCCACCGTACGTCTGGTGTTATCCAGGGAGCCATGCCAATACATGGGCCCCCACTCCTTCAAACCCCAATGTCTGTGCCAGGCTGAGTCTCCTCGAATTCAATGCCTCCTACACTTCCGCAAAAGTGGGGCATCCCGGGAAGCGAAGACGTCCATCTCGGGTGCTTCGGCCCCGAGCGTCTGGATCATCCTGGCATACACCTGCGGCGCCATTCCATACTCCGTGAGCTGAACTCCACGGTCTCCTCCGGACTTGGCACCCACAGCTTGCACCGCTTGGACGATCCGATCCTCTTCCTCAGCATTCCATTGGGATGATCCGCATGCATAGTCCGTGGACAGCCATGTGAGGCATTCATCATCCTCCCGGACCAGCGTTGCACGATGGGGAAGGGCTCCAATGGCATTTGCCACAATGAAGTCATACCCCATGATCATATCCCAATCTGTAATGTCGGCCACATAGAAATTCCCGGATAGAGTGCTTCTCTTCGCCAGATCAGGGCGGTTCAAGCGCTCATGTTCCCAGAATTCCATACTGATAGTGGCCTCATCGGTGCCCCCACCCATGATCTCTCCGTTGGCGACCTTCAGGCGTACCAGTCTCCGACTGGGCTGCAGGAGTTCCTCCTTGGACAACCCTCTCCGGACCAGGCTCACCTGGGCACCCGTATCCACCAACACATCCACCACCTTCTCCTCTCGTCCGCACCGTACTCGCACTTTCAAGTGCAACTGCCGCTCGTCGCCATGAGGTGTATGGACGACTATCACGGCATGCAACTCTAGCACGTCCGGGTGCATCAGGACTTCAAGGGTATGGTCACGGATGGTGTAGATCTTGGGTTGGTCCTGCCCGTCCACGGGGCTCTCCGTGGTCGCTCCTTCCTTCTTGCCATGTCCTGTACCCACATGTACTTCCCTTGGCAGGGCGCTGCAGGGGTTGGGAGTGGCGAAGCTCAGTGGTTTTGGCTCTTCCAGAGCCTTCTTTGGCACCTGATGTGCCTCTGATTCCTCAGGAATTCCACTGATTTTCAGTGGAGAGACCTCTGAGGTCCCAAACCCGTGGCGGCTCCTCTAGACTTGACTTCCCGCAGCCCCTTCCGGCTGCGATCCGCCAGGACTTTGTCCACGACGTTGCTGGGCTTTGAGTTCCTCCAACGTCCTCAGCAACTTCCTCGATCGACCTCACTCGTCGGTCTTGACCAGGTCCACCCCCATATCCTCTTCCTCAGCCTTTTCCTTGGCCTTTGCCTTGGCCTTTTCCCCCGTCTCCGCCCTTCGCCTTCCAATCGGAAATCCGCTGCTCCTTGGGCTTCCTCTCGGGGTGGGCGGCAAAGTAGGCCTTCTTGTCCGCCTCATACACCTTGCACTGATGGTGGTCGTGTGCATGGTTGTTTCCCTTGCCAAAACAGACCCAGCACCCGTCGTGCTGAGACCTGTACTCCCGGAGGGAGAGCGGTGGGTTCCCGATCCTCCTTGGCTCTTTGCCCTTCTTGGGTCCCACCCAGCTCCATCTGGACCGATCGTGTCCATGGTCCCTCGCGTCGTGCGCCACAAACGCGAAGAAATGGGCCTCCTCGTGATCCTCCCGGGACCAGTGGTCTTGGCCACTTCCACTACCATCCTCCGCGGAGTTGGCCGTCTCCTCCTGGATCTCCCGATGATGGCGGTCTTCTCGGTGGCCTCGTTGTCCATGACCATGTCGATCCTGCACGTGGGCCTCATTCTTCGCATTGAGCTTCAACTCCACCGTGATGTACTTCACGATCTCGTCCGGGCTCATGAAGGCGAAGATGACCTGCATCCTCAGCGGCTCCCCGCGCCTCCACTCCACGTTGTTGAGGCGCAGCAACCATTGCCCCATGGAGTCTCCAAATACCTCCACGTACACGGCGTTCTTCAGTCCCAACATCCGGTTGGGCTCGCCCAGGTTCCTCCTGAAGAACTCCATGATACCCGCATGGGTATCCTCCGCCGCCATGATCCTCACCGCCAGCCGCTTCTTGGCTCTCTTCTTCTCCTCGTCCTCCACTCTCCTCTTCCAGTTGCCAGGGAGGACGTCCTTCAGCAGGTGGCGGATCTCGCTGGCCTCATTCCAGTCCTCCACCAGCTTGAGGCACCTTCGGTACTTTCGCAGGTACCGGTTCCACTCCCGGACCCGCAACTCACCGCGGTCCAGCGGCAGCGGGATGGACCACAAGTCCTCCAGCTTCTGATTCCGAGCGTCCACCCGCTCCTCATCCTCCAACCACTGGAGGCAGGCCTGCTCCGTACGGATCAATCCTTCCCGGATCTGATCCCGCAGCTCCTCCTTCAGCTCCTGCGCCAGCCGGTGTGGGAATGTCCGACATACCCACTTGTCCCGCGGCGCTCCCCGCATCTCGCCGACGACCTCCTCGGCGAAGTCCTCCCAATCCAGGATGAAGTTGTCCAGGTTGGAGGCGTTGCCATCATTGTAGGGGATTTCGATTCCCCTGAGGTCGTCAATCCTGATGGCATCTCCGACGTCGCCAGCCACCACTCCACCGAGGCGAATACCACCTGTGGCCGAGGGGTGTGAGTACACTCCCCGTACATCCCTCTCCTCCATGGAGTGCGGTCCAGTTGGGCCTGAACCCATGGGGTTTGGAATGCGGGAAGGACTTGCTCCATCGGCCATCCATATCCCCGTATTGGGGTCCTTGGCCCACAGGTTTCCGCTCGGATGACCTCGACCATGTCCGTCGGCGCTTCCCATGGTTCGCCCCTGCATGGTCTAGCTCTGGATCTCCTCTTCCGCATAAACTGCATGGGCAGTCGTAGTGATCGGTACATCCTGGGCGGCGTGGGACATCTGTACCGTCAGGCTCCTCGGGTCCGTGGTTACGTGCCCTTCCCGCATGGACCCAGCCGGTGCCGTGTGTTCCCCGAGCATTGTGGATTTGCTGAACATGGGAACAAACGGCAGCGCACCCGGGTCAACACGCGGACGCGCGTAGGGTGCCTCTGCCGGGCCGCCCATGGGTTTATCCATGGCGCTCCGGAGGGTCTTAACCCGCTCCACCAGCTCTGCCGCAGCCGGCTTTGCCGGGAGCTCCGGACCCGAGGTGAGGGGCTGTCGCTCCTCTAGCCTTTTCAGGCGTCCCGACATGTCCTCCACTAAGTGGAGGAGGCTGTCCACCACTTGCTGCTGCTTCTGCAGGGCCAGCTCCAGATTCTCCCGGTACCGGGCCTGATCCGCTCGCAGCTCCTTCATGTCTTTCTCCGCGGCTGACTGGTCATCCAGGATCCCAGCGACGTCCTCCTCTAGACCGTCCTTCG
Organism: Eutreptiella sp. 'Long Island Sound 2002'; assembly: GCA_964036045.1. Taxonomy (NCBI): domain Eukaryota; phylum Euglenozoa; class Euglenophyceae; order Eutreptiales; family Eutreptiaceae; genus Eutreptiella; species Eutreptiella sp. 'Long Island Sound 2002'. The sequence goes on along the minus strand of OZ038380.1, from coordinate 65,569,233 downwards.
CGTTGTCCAGGCGGTCGAGACGATGCACGATGGCGTCCATCCCCATCTTTGGGTACTTGCCCATGAGGAAGGACACGTGTTCGCAGTGGCACTCAGCGTGCCTTCCACCTGGTCCTGCGCGTCCCGCGGTTCCCGGCGCCTCGGACTCCTCCGCCATGGGTTTGTCGCCCATGCTATCCCGCGGTGGCTCCGTGTGCCGGGCCACAGGCGCCGTCCTGGATCTGGCGGGCCTCTCCAACGCCTCGGCATCATGCTCCAGGCTGGGTTTTGGGGCTGTGTTCGCCCTTGTGGGCGGTCTGGCCGTCTCCTCCGACTCCGAGGGTTGCTCATAAGCTGTCCGATAGCCCTCGGAGTGCTCGGAGTGAAGCCGGTTCGGACCCCCGTGGCCACCTTGGGGTCACTTGGGGTGTGTATCTATGTGCTGGCAAGCCGCCATTGGCTGATATCATACTCTCCCATCCACCTGACCTAACCCGATGTGATAGTGTGATAGGTTTGGCCATTCCGGCTATGAGCGGCCATATTCAGTACCGAGGCGCCGCAAGCGGAGATTTATATATCGGAATATCAGGAATCAACAGGGTTTTTTTATCATAATGTTTCCGTAATTTTTCAGCCTTTCGTTCTGATGGTCAATGTATCGGCGACTGTCAGTTGGATCGTGATTTTGCGTTAACCGATTGGTTAACTGTTATTTCCAGATATTTTGGCGGAAACCCCGATGAAGGGTCAGATTTCATCAGTAAAGGGTTCGTTGCTTCCGCAGTTTTCTAAATAAGCACTCGAAATTTTAATCTGAATTTTTCGCGATGTCGAAATCGGATTTTCGACTTCGACATCGCCGCACTTGATTTGGTCTTCTTCGAGTGGTCATACTCCTTTCCCTATGCCCGAATCAGGTTTCCCTTATACTTGCCACCCATTTGACTTGGAGATATAAGGGAAACAAAAGTGAATCGTGGGACCACTTTGAAGGGCCATATCTACGAGGGAGTGTGAGAAAAGAGAATAAGAAAGGTTGCGTTGCAAGCGCCTTGGTCTCAATGTAATTTAGCGAGCATCAAACGCCTTTGGTGTGTACACATGCCTGGTGTTGCAAGGGATAATGGTCAAGAGGGTAGAAAGTGATATATAACTCTTGGACCGTGCAACCGAATATTTTAATGCGACTTTCGAGTGTACCGCATGAGTGTTGAGGTTGCATAGATACTTTCCTTGGGTTCCTACGCATTTTTAACGTGAAGTTATGTCCATGGAGGGACATGGCATATCATGGTGGGAGCCCCTTTTGAGGGTATGTTTTATATGCATGGTATATGTCTTGATATGCTCACGCCCATGCTATTTATCTTCGTGTGGCCGAAGAGATGGGGAGCCAAACGTGACAAGGGTCTTGCCCATGTCCCAATTGTGGAATTCAAAGCGCTACACTAAGTCTACCACATATGTATTGCTCATGGTTCGTTTGGGAAAGAGATCCATGAGTGCGCTCCCATTTTCATGGGGCATGTAGATATGAGTGGCGAAGGTATCTCCATGCGCCTGATTGGGGATCCAAGTGGGGGAATTGCTCGCAACTGGCTCTAATCATTTGTGTATTGAACCATGAGCAGATATCATGGGTGAGCATAGAGATATACTATCATGACAACTTTGTATTTGGTCATATTTTCATGTTTTTGACCTCACTTTTTGCTCATTTTTGCGTTATGTGTACTTAACTGGTCGGCAAACAGCAAGAAGCCAATGGGGAGTCGAACCATGGTATGTTGCTTATATGTTGGCATATGCTTTGGAGTTGAACACCACCATATGCCGGATCGCGTACTCCATTTGGCTTGGCGCAAGAAGGATTACATGAATTGGTCTCAACATCATGGGCTGACTTGGGCAGTGCGTGGCGCCCATATCCGAAGAGGTTTCGAGGGTAAAATGGGGATGTACATGGGCATTGGTCTTTGGTCTCTATCCTTCATGAATACCAGACATCGATTCCATGCATGCTTTGAGCCTTCGGATAAGTGGTAACCTCAGTTTTGAGCATATATTTGATATATGGCCAATATGGTGTGAATTGGCAGTTTTTTGGCATGTTATGAGTTCAAACTCATGGGGCATATCTCCAAGCCCATTCAACCCCAAGTCCAACCAAGGTTATGTAAGGGTAGGGCATGGTCCTGAGTGCCACCCTAAGCGGTGACACGCTACCCCCCCCAGTTGGGCTAGGACTTAGAGGGTTGGGAGTGAACACATTTTTGGGGTTTGTGTAGTGACTTGTGACACATGGCATTCAGCCATCTTATTTCACCTGGTTCAGGGCAATATGTTGGTGAGTCAAGGGAAGGTCTTGAGTCCAGGGAATGAGGGGTTTATGGCTGTGAATGTGTATGTTTACCTCTTTCCCCAACTTTGCTTTATTTGTGTTCATATGCCAATTTCAGGGCCTTCCTCCTTGGTGCAATTCTTGCACATGCCCGCCATCGGTAGACCATCGCTGTGCTGAACGAAAGCCCGCCATTTGGACTGGATTGTGGATTGAGTTATTGCTGTATTTGTGGGATCTGGTTGCTGTTTCAGGGTTGAAGGAGGATGTTATTTTCTATATTTTTGGACTTCGGACCCTTTGGATTTTGAGGAATGCACTCACTGATCCGGAGTAAATCAGCAGGGGTAACAGGCGGAAGGGGCACAGCGGGGGCCGGTCCTGGTAGGGACCTTCTTTATGGTAGCAGAGGCTTACCTGCTGCCCCTACCAACCGCCGACCCGGGGACTTGGGCCCTTATGAGCCCTGCCCAACTACCCCCTGGGTGCGTATTGTGGACTCGGAGGAGACCACGCCGGAGATTGGAGCCATAGAAGAACCGAGACGTTCAAGAGCATGGCGAAACCCTGGAAGTTGAAGCCCGAAGAGAAGTACGACATTCGGGAAGAGGAGGACGTGACATGGAGGACCTGGTCTCCATGTGTGAGTGTCGCTGTCGAAAGGCATGCAACCTCCGCTCCGCCGCGGAGGATTCTGATGAGGCCTGCCATTCAGGCAGCAGTGGAGGACGGGCCCGGCGCTACCGGAAGCGCGAGTCACCCAAGTCCGCGGCAGGGGACGCCGGGGCTATGGATACGGACCCTAGCCCGGTCAGGCTGTGGGAATCCGAGGGGCACTCCGAGGGCTATCGGACAGCCTATGAGCCGCCTCTGGAGTCGGAGGAGACGGCCAGACCGCCCACAAGGGCGAACACGGCCCCAGAACCCAGCCTGGAGCACAACGCCGAGGGCTTGGAGAGGCCAGCCAGGGCCCGGGCGGCACCTGTGCCCCGGCACACGGAACCAGAGACGGACGCCATAGGCGATACGCCCATGGGCGATGAGTCTGAGGTGCCGTGAACCGCGGGATGCGTTGGATCCGGCGGAAAGCACGCCGCGTGCCACTGCGAGCACGTGTCCTTTCTTATGGGCAAGTACCCGAAGATGGGGATGGACGCCATTGTGCATCGCCTTGACCGCCTGGACAACGCCAAGGACGGTCTAGGGGAGGACGTCGCGGGGATTCTGGATGACCAGTCGGCCGCGGAGAAAGACATGGAGGAGCTGCGAGCTGAACGGGACCGGTACCGGGAGAATCTGGAGCTGGCCCTGGAGAAGCAGCAGCGAGTGGTGGACAGCCTCCTCCACCTGGTGGAGGACATGTCGGGACGCCTGAAAAGGCTGGAGGAGCTACAGCCCCTCGCCTCGGGTCCGGAGCTCCCGGCAAAGCCGGCCGCGGTAGAGCTGGTGGAGCGGGTTAAGACCCTCAGGAGCGCCATGGAGAAACCCATGGGCAGCCCTGCAGAGGCACCATACGCGCCTCGGTGTGTTGACCCGGGTGTGCTGCCGTTTGTTCCCATGTTCAGCGAATCCACAATGCTCGGGGAACACACGGCACCGGCTGGGTCCATGCGGGAAGGGCACGTACCCACGGACCCGAGGAGCCTGACGGTACAGATGTCCCATGCCGCCCAGGATGTACCGATCACGACGAATATGGTAGTTTATGCGGAAGAGAAGATCGAGAGCCAGACCATGCAGGGGCGAACCTTGAGAAGCGCCGACGGACATGGTCAAGGTCATCCGGGCGGAAACCTGTGGGCCTAGGACCCCAATACGGGGATATGGACGGCCGATGGAGCAAATCCTTCCCGCATTCCAAACCCCATGGGTTCAGGCCCAACTGGACCGCACTCCATGGAGGAGAGGGATGTACGGGATGTGTACTCACACCCCCCGACCACAGGTGGTATCCGTCTCGGTGGAGTGGTGGCTGGAGACGTCGGAGACGCGATCAGGATTGACGACCTCAGGGGAATCAAAATCCCCTCCTACGATGGTAACCCCTCCAACCTGGATGACTTCATCCTGGATTGGGAGGACTTTGCCGAGGAGGTCGTCGGCGAGATGCGGGGAGCGCTGCGGGATAAGTGGGTATGCCGGACATTCCCACACCGGCTGGCGCAGGACCTGAAGGAGGAGCTGCGGGATCAGATCCGGGAAGGATTGATCCGTACAGAGCAGGCCTGCCTCCAGTGGTTGGAGGATGAGGAGCGGGTGGACCCTCCGAACCAGAAGCTGGAGGACTTGTGGTCCATCCCGCTGCCGCTGGACCGCGGTGAGTTGCGGGTCCGGGAGTGGAACCGGTATCTGCGGAAGTACCGCAGATGCCTCAAGCTGGTGGAGGACTGGAACGAGGCCAGCGAGATCCGCCACCTGCTGAAGGACGTCCTCCCCAGCAACTGGAGGAGGCGAGTGGAGGACGAGGAGAAGAAGCGCGCCAAGAAGCGGGTGGCGCTGAGGATCATGGCGGCGGAGGATACCCATGCGGGTATCATGGAGTTCTTCAGGAGGAACCTGGGCGAACCAAACCGGATGTTGGGACTGAAGAACGCCGTGTACGTGGAGGTATTTGGAGACTCCATGGGGCAAAGGTTGCTGCGCCTCAACAACGTGGAGTGGAGGCGCGGGGAGCCGCTGAGGATGCAGGTCATCTTCGCCCGCATGAGCCCGGACGAGATCGTGAAGTACATCACGGTGGAGTTGAAGCTCAATGCAAAGAACGAGGCCCACGTGCAGGATCGACATGGTCATGGACAACGAGGCCACCGAGAAGACCGCCATCATCGGGAGATCCAGGAGGACACGGCCAAATCCGCGGAGGATGGTAGTGGAAGTGGCCAAGACCACTGGTCCCGGGAGGATCACGAGGAGGCCCATTTCTTCGCGTTTGTGGCGCACAACGTGAGGAACAATGGGCAGGATCGGTCCAGATGGAGCCGGGTGGGACCAAGGGGCAAAGAGCCAAGGAGGATCGGGAACCCACCGCTCTCGTTCCGAGAGTACAGGTCTCAGCACGACGAGTGCTGGGTCTGTTATGGCAAGGGAAACAACCATGCACACGACCACCGTCAGTGCAAGGTGTATGAGGCGGACAGGAAGACCTACTTCGCCGCCCACCCCGAGAAGAAGCCCAAGGAGCAGCGGATTTCCGATTGGAAGGCGAAGGGTGGAGAGGGGGGAAAAGGCCAAGGCAAGAGCCAAGGGACCTGGCCAAGACCGACGAGTTATGTCGAATGAGGAGGTTGCTGAGGACATGTTGAGGACGTTGGAGGAACTCAAAGCCCAGCAACGTGGTGGACAAAGTCCTGGCGGATCGCAGCCGGAAGGGGCTGCGGGAAGTCAAGTCTAGAGGAGCCGCCACGGGTTTGGGACCTCGAAGGTCTCTCCTCCGAAAATCAGTGGAATCCCAGAGAAAGCGAAGGCACATCGGGTGCCGAAGAAGGCTCCAGAAGAGCCAAAACCGCTGAGTTTCGCCACTCCCAACCCCTGGAGCGCCCTGCCAAGGGAAGTACATGTGGGTACGGGACGTGGCAAGAAGGAAGGAGCGACCACGGAGAGCCCCGTGGACGGGCAGGACCAACCCAAGATCTACACCATCCGTGACCATATCCTTGAAGTCCTGATGCACCCGGACGTGCTAGAGTTGCATGCCGTGAGCGTCGTCCATACACTTCATGGTGACGAGCGGCAGTTGCACTTGAAAGTGCGAGTACGGTGCGGACGAGAGGAGAAGGTGGTGGATGTGTTAGTGGATACGGGTGCCCAGGTGAGCCTGGTCCGGAGAGGGTTGTTCAAGGAGGTATTCCTGCAGCCCAGCCGGAGACCGGTACGCCTGAAGGTCGCCAAAGGAGAGATTATGGTTGGTGGTACCCATGAGGCCACTGTCAGTATGGAATTCTGGGAGCATGAGCGCTTGAACCGCCCTGATCAGGCGAAGAGAAGCACTCTATCCGGGAACTTCTATGTGGCCGACATTACCGATTGGGATATGATCATGGGGTATGACTTCATGGTGGCAAATGCCATTGGAGCCCTTCCCCATCGTGCAACGCTGGTCCGGGAGGATGACGAATGCCTCACATGGCTGTCCACGGACTATGCATGCGGATCATCCCAATGGAATGCTGAGGAAGAGGATCGGATCGTCGAAGCGGTGCAAGCTGTGGGTGCCAAGTCCAGAGGAGACCGTGGAGTTCAGCTCACGGAATATTGAGTGGCGCCACAGGTGTATGACAGGATGATCCAGACGCTGGGAGCCGAAGCGCCCGAGACGGACGTCTTCGCTTCCCGCGATGTCCCACTTCTGCGGAAGTGTAGGAAGCATTGGCATCGAGGAGACTCAGCCTGGCACCGGCATTGGGGTTTGAAGGAGTGGGGACCCATGTATTGGCATGGCTCCCTGGACAATACCAGACGTACGGTGGAGAAGATCATCGCGGATAGGGCGAAGGGGATCCTGGTCATAACCGGCATAGGACCCACCCCATGTCCGCTGGTGGGTCTCAAGTCGACGCTGGACTCCATCACCCTGAACGAGATGTCATTCGGGCCAGAGGAGGAGCTGTTCATCGACGCCAAGGGTGTATCATTGCCCCCCCCCGGGTCAAGCGTGGGGTACCAAGGCTTTCCTGGTGGATGGGGCGCAAGCCCAGCCCACGGGTGATGAAGCATTCATGCGTAGGGTGGGAGCGGTGCCCATGAAGGTCATGTTTGAGCCCCATGTTTGACGTCCTGTCCCACGCCGAGATTGACGACGTCGTCAACTACATGCGGATGGGGATGCACGACCGTGTGGCAGCCAAGAATGGGCGGGCCATGGTCACATCTCCGCATTGGTGGGATGACAAGATGTTGGTCACCGGCAAGTACGAGAAGGATGAGTTCGTGGCGAGGGTCATGGATCACATCGCGGACCAATACGATGGTCCGGTTGGGTCGGACCCACCAACGTGGGCTTTTCCAAGACTGGGAACCGGTAGCGACGAACACCAGCCCGAGGCCGCAAATTTTCGAAGATTATCGGTGGGAATCGCGACCCACGACGATGAAAACGGCATATTGGAGAAGTACAAGTCTGATTCGGACCCGGAAGAGGCCTCTACCGCAGTGCGGTCGGTTGTATCGATACCGAAGCAAGCGGCTGAAGAGGCCCAGGAGAACCCGAAGGTCGCCGAGCTGAAGGAGAGGCTGATCAAAGCCTATCCGCGGCTATTCAGTGGCGTCGCCAACAAGAACCCTCCAGATCGTGGGAGGTTTGGCACAGCGAGGATCAAGCTGAAGCCGAACCCCAAGATCTATCGTCATCGGGAGTACCAACTTCAGGGCGACCGGGCCGAGGCCATGAAGAAGCTGTTGGCCGAGTTCATTGAGCGGGGATGGATCGAACCCTCCGACAGTGAGTGGGCCAGCCCAGCCTTCATCGTGCCCAAGAAGGAGAAGGGCGAGTGGAGGTTGGTGGTTGATTACAGAGGTTTGAACGAGCAGACCGCGCACGACTCGTACTCGCTTCCCCTGATCAACTCCATCCTCCAAAAGCAACAGAAAAAGCGGATTTTCACGGTGTTAGACCTGAAACACGGTTATCACCAGATGCCGCTACACCCGGACTCCAGGCCCTGCACAGCGATGTCGACGCCCCTGGGGCCCATGCAGTGGAAAGTGGTGCCTATGGGCGCCAAGAATGGCAACGCCGCCTTCCAGCGCATGATGGAGGACCTACTCGGTTCTGTCCGGGACTGTGCCGACCCCTTCGTGGATGACATCATCATTGGATCCGCCACGGAGAACATGACCGAGGACGAGCTCATCGAAGCGCATGAGAAGGATCTGCGCCGAGTGCTCAGCGAGCTGGACAAGCACAACATGGTGTGCAAGCCCACCAAAGCCTCACTCTTCGTGAAGGAAGTGGAGTTCGCGGGTCACGTGGTTGGTCACGGGCAACGCCGTCCCATGCCTGGGAAACTGGCGTCCCTGCACCACTGGGAGAAGCCCCAGACCATTAGCGAACTCCGATCCTTCATGGGGTTCTGCAATTACTATTCGGGCTATGTCCGGATGTATGCAGAACTGTCGGGGCCGCTGCACAAGATGTTGCAGGTGGGCAAGTTCGATGGCCGGAAGGGGAGCAAGAAGAAGCTTGTCTGGACCCCTGAGGCTGAGGATGCGTTCAACCGCCTGAAGGAGCGACTCCTGGGGCAGTTCGGGCTGTTCCTGGTGGACCCGGACAAGGGATTTGTGCTACGGACAGACGCCTCGGACTATGCCGTGGGGGCAGTCCTCGAGCAAGTCCGGGACGACGGAACTCATGTTCCCGTGGCGTTTTGGTGCAGGATCTTGGCCGAGGGCCAACGCCGAACATGGACCGCGAGGGAGAAGGAGATATACGCCATTGTATGTGCGCTCAGGAAGTGGTCTGGCCACATCGGACTGCAGCCGGTGGTGGTTCGCACAAACCACCAGTCCCTACAGAGCTGGCACAAGGAGCATGTCGACACCCCCTCAGGACCAGCGGCTAGGAGGGCCCGATGGCACGAGACGTTCGCCAAGTTCGACCTCAGCGTCGTGTACGTCCCGGGGAAGGACAAAACTGTGGCAGATTGCCTCAGTCGCTTGGCCTACCCCGCGGGCAAGGCGTGGATGGACATATCCAGCCATGGTGCCGCTGAGGAGCCTGAGGAGGCCAAGCGCATCATCGAGATGGAGAAGGCCATGGAGCAAGAGGGGGTCAAGTGCTTTGTGGTGATGGCAAACCGTACGGACCAAGTTCCGGGGTGCCCGCGTCCAAGCTATTCGAGAGGAAACCCTCGAGCAATGGATGGTGGCCCCTGTAGAGCTAGTCAGGTCGGTACTCACAGAGGACTGGTCGGATGACTACGCGGCATCCGAGCACTGGAGCAAGTACTGGAATGCCGTGAGCGCCCCATCGGACGACGAGTGGCCTGAGGGCTTGACCGAGGATGGGGACAAGTTGTTCCTCAAGGACAAGCTGCTGGTGCCCGAGAACCGAGTGGAGGAGCTCATTGATCATTGGCACAACGCCCAGCTCATGCACCCTGGCCGAGACAAGATGCAGCAGGACCTGGAGTGGCGTTTCAAGTTCCCTCTGGGGTACTACGCCATCCTGGATAGGTACTGCAGCGACTGTGCCGTGTGTCGGGCCACAAAGAGCCTTAACCACTCCACAGCGGGCAACCCGGTGTACACGGCTATACCGCAGGCCCCTATGCGGTCCGTGGCCATGGATGTATTCGCCATGCCTGAGGTCACCGTGGAAGGAGAGACCTACGACTGTGTCATCCTGGCGGTGGACAGGCACAGTGGGTATATCGTGGCGGTCCCTGGCAAGAAGTCCAACAAGAAGGACAAGAAGGACAAGCATGGAGTGGGGCTGCAGGCCAAGACCGTCGCTAATGCCATGATCAGGCATCGGCTGACAATATTTGATGTCCCGGCTGTCATCCGCAGCGATCGGGGCAGTCAATTCGTGGGGACGTGGTTCAAGACGATGTGCAAGAAGTTCCGACAGGTGCACATTGACGAACCGGGCCGGAATTGGTACAATTCGCTGTGGAGGGTACTCCAAGCGTATCACGACCTTCCGGGGCCCACTGGACTGTCGCCCCATCGCATCCTGTTCCTACGGGATCGAGTGTCACGCACTCTCCCGTGGTTGAACCATGGCAAAGTGGCCCGAGAAGCGAACGCCATGATGGCTGAGGCGGACGACACGGCGGCCAAGGTGTGCAAGGCACTACAGGACGAGCATGACAAGAGGGCCAAGTACTTCAAGCAGGGGAAAGTCCAGAAGTATGCTTTCCAAGACACCGTGTGGGTGGAGCGGCATCACAAGGATGTCCTGTCCAGGCATCAGCAGGCATCTTGGTATGTGCCGGGGGTAATCGTGCGTGTGGGGGATAATAAGATCCTGGACCGCGACCATACCCAGCTTCGTCCCCGAGCACCAGACCCCAGCGGACGTCCCGTCACCTTCGAGTTCACGGCCGGCGATGTGGACTCGGACGACGAGGGTGAGGACGACGACTTCACCGCTGAGAAGATCCTGGCGGACAAGCCCGACCCGGGGACGCCTGTGGGTAGGCTTTATAAAGTCCGTTGGAAGGGATTCGCCGCATCCAGGGATTCGTGGGAGCCTCCGAGCAGTTTTGTGCCGAGGTACACCACGGTCTGGATGGACTACCTGAAGAAAAAGAATATTTCCTTGGATGTCAAGGACGTGTTGGTCCATTTGCTTGCTGCTGTAGCACCGTAATGGATCCCCTTTGGCATTTTGTTTGTTTCTGTGATTGAGGAGACGGGTGAGGGCGTTCATCCAGGGATTTTTCGGCCTTGATTGGCCATATACCCCCTTCACTCGATCTCCACATATATATTTCATTGTGGTATACTTATTTAGGTCGACTGACGACGTTTCTCTATCTTTGATCCCCTTGGTCCATGTTGTAGATCAAGAAGAGACCGGATATGGCGTAGGGCACCGATTATCAGTGTCCTCACCCCTCCCTTGGGGCATGGGGGAGGCCTACGACGTGTGTGGGGCCTCCATGTGTCCTTGGGACATGGAGGGGGGAGTTGGAGCCCATTGGGGTCCTCACGTCCTCTCTTCAATGACTTCCGAGCGGTAACAACGCTCTGAGAAGGGGGGTGAAGCCGGTTCGGACCCCTGTGGCCATCTTGGGGTCACTTGGGGTGTGTATCTATGTGCCGGCAAGCCGCGAATGGCTGATATCATACTCTCCCATCCGACTGACCTAACCCGATGTGATAGTGTGATAGGTATGGCCATTCCGGCTATGAGCGGCCATATTCAGTACCGAGGCGCCCGCAGCGGAGATCTATATATCAGAATATCAGGAATCAACAGGGTTTTATTATCATAATGTTTCCGTAATTTTTCAGCCTTTCGTTCTGATGGTCAATGTATCGGCGACTGTCAGTTGGATCGTGATTTTGCGGTAACCGATTGGTTAACTGTTATTTCCAGATATTTTGGCGGAAACCCCGATGAAGGGTCAGATTTCATCAGTAAAGGGTTCGTTGCTTCCGCAATTTTCTAAATAAGCACTCGAAATTTTAATCTGAATTTTTCGCGATGTCGAAATCGGATTTTCGACTTCGACATCGCCGCACTTGATTTGGTCTTCTTCGAGTGGTCATACTCTTTTCCCTATGCCCGAATCAGGTTTCCCTTATACTTGCCACCCATTTGACTTGGAGATATAAGGGAAACAAAAGTGAATCGTGGGACCACCTTGAAGGGCCATATCTACGAGCGAGTGTGAGGAAAGAGAAGAATGAGGGTTCCGTTGCAGGCGCCTTGGTCTCGACGTAATTTGGGAAGCATCAAACGCATTTGGTGCGTACACATGCCCGGTGTTGCAAGGGATAATGGTCAAGAGGGTAGAAAGTGATATATAACTCTTGGACCGTGCAACCGAATATTTTAATGCAACTTTCGAGTGTACCGCATGAGTGTTGGGGTTGCATAGATATTTTTTTTGGGTTCCTACGCATTTTGAACGTGAAGTTATGTCCATGGAGGGACATGGCATATCATGGTGGGAGCCACTTTTGAGGGTATGTTTTATATGCATGGTATATGTCTTGATATGCTCACGCCCATGTTATATATCTTCGTGTGGCCGAAGAGATGGAGAGCCATACGTGACAAGGGTTTTGCCCATGTCCCAATTGTGGAATTCAAAGCGCTAGACTAAGTCTACCGCATATGTATTGCTCATGGTATGTTTGGGAAAGAGATCCATGAGTGCAGTCCCATTTTCATGGGGCATGTAGATATGATTGGCGAAGGTATCTCCATGCGCTCGATTTGGGATCCAAGTGGGGAAATTCCTCGCAAATGGTTCCAATCATTTGTGTATTGAACCATGAGCGGATATCATGGGTGAGCATAGAGATATACTATCATGACAAGTTTGTATTTGGTCATATGTTCATGTTTTTGACCTCAATTTTTGCTCATTTTTGCGTTTTGTGTACTTAACTGGTCGGCGAACAGCAAGAAGCTTGTGGAGAGTCGAACCATGGTATGTTGTTTATATGTTGGCATATGCTTTGGAGTTGAACACCACCATATGCCGGATCGCGTACTCCATTTGGCTTGGCGCACGAAGGATTACATGAATTGGTCTCAAGATCATGGGCTGACTTGGGCAGTGCGTGGCGCCCATATCCGAAGAAGTTTCGAGGGTAAAATGGGGATGTACATGGACATTGTGCTTTGGTCTCCATCCTCCATGAATACTAGACTTCGATTCCATGCATGCTTTGAGCTTTCGGATAAGTGGTAACCTCAATTTTGAGCATATATTTGATATATGGCCAATATGGTGTGAATTGGCAGTTTGTTGGCATGTTATGAGTTCACACTCATGGGGCATATCTCGAGGCCGATTCGACCCCAAGTCCAACCAAGGTTATGTCGGGGTAGGGCATGGTCCTGAGTGCCACCCTAGGCCATGACACGCCACCCCCCCTGTTGGGCTAGGACTTACAGGGTTGGAAGTGAACACATTTTTGGGGTTTTTGTAGTGACTTGTGACACATGGCATTCAGCCATCTCATTTGACCTGGTTCAGGGCAATATGTTGGTGAGTCAAGGGAAGGTCTTGAGTCCAGGGAATGAGGGGTTTATGGCTGTGAATGTGTATGTTTACCTCTTTCCCCAACTTTGCTTTATTTGTGTTCATAAGCCAATTTCAGGGCTTTCTTCCTTTGTGCAATTCTTGTACATGCCCGCCGTCGTGAGACCATCGATGTGCTGAACGAAAGCCCGCCATTTGGATTGGATTGTGGATTGAGCTATTGCTGTATTTGTGGGATCTGGTTGCTGTTTCAGGGTTGAAGGAGGATTTTATTTTCTATATTTTTGGACTTTGGACCCTTTGGATTTTGAGGAATGCAATCACTGATCCGGAGTAAAAAAGCAGGGGTAACAGGCGGAAGGGGCACAGCGGGGGCCGGTCCTGGTAGGGACCTTCTTTAGGAGTCCCACAGATCGACGGGGCTAGGGTCCGTATCCATAGCCCTGGCGTCCCCTGTCGCGGGCTTGGGTGACCCGCGCTTCAGATAGCGCCGGGCCCGTCCTCCACTGCTGCCTGAATGGCAGGCCTCGTCAGAGTCCTCCGCGGCGGAGCGGAGGTTGCATGCCTTTCGGCAGCGACGCTCACACATGGAGACCAGGTCCCTAATGTCACGTCCTCCTCTTCCCGAATGACGTACTTCTCTTCGGGCTTCAACTTCCGGAGTTCGCCATGCTCTTGAGCGCCTCGGCCCTTCTCTGGCTCCAATCTCCGGCGTGGTGTCCATCGAGTCCACGATACGCACCCGGGGCGTACTTGGGCAGGGCTCATAGGGGCCCAAGTCCCATGTACAAGGATAGCACCAAAGAGGAAAGCCCTGAAAATGGCATATGAACACAAATAATGCAAAGTTGGGGAAAGAGGTAAACATACACATTCACCGCCATGAACCCCTCATTCCCTTGACTCACCAACATATTGCCCTGAACCAGGTCAGGTGAGATGGCTAAATGCCATGTGTCAAAAGTCGCTACCTAAACCCCAAAAGTGTGTTCACTCCCAAGCCTCTAAATCCTAGCCCAATTTGGGCGGTGGCGTGTCATGGCCTAGAGTGGCACTCAGGACCATGCCCTACTCTGACATAACCTTGGTTGGACTTGGAGTCGAATGGGATTGGAGAACTGCCCCATGATGATGACCTCACAACATGGCAAAATCAGGCAAATCACACCATTATGCGCAAACGTCAATTATATACTCAAAAATGCATACGGCAAATATCCAAATGCTCCATGCACGTGTCAAACCGGAAACTAATTTACAAGGGTCATATAAACCAAAAGTCCATGCTCGAGAATATCCCATCATTGGTCCCGATACCTCTCTCGTTATGTACATGGTATGCTTCACAAGTCAGCTCATGAGTTTGAGACCTAATTTTGTGAGGCCTCGTGTGCCACGCCAAAGTGACCATGTGATCCGGCATATAGTGAGGTACAACACCGAAGCATATGCCAACATATAAGCAACATACCATAGTTCACGGGTCTCTGGGCACTTTACTGTCAGCCGACCAGTTGAGCACATGAAATACGAAAATGAGCAAAAATTGAGGTCAAAAACATGAAAATATGTCCAAATACAAAGTTGTCATGATAGTATATCTCTATGCTCACCCATGATATCCGCTCATGGTTCAATACACAAATGATTGAAACCATTTACCAACAATTCCCCCACTTGGATCCCCAATCTGGCGCATCGAGATACCTTCGCCACCCATATCTACATGCCCCATGAAAATGGGAGTGCACTCATGGATCTCTTTGCCAAACATACCATAAGCAATACATACGCGGTAGACTTAGTCTAGCGCTTTGAATTCCACAATTGGGACATGGGCAAGGCCCTTGTCACGTGTGGCTCACCATCTCTTCGGCCACACGAAGATATATAACATGGGCGTGAGCATATCAAGGCATATACTACCAATATCACACATAGCCCTTAAAATAGGCTCCCACCATGGTATGCCATGCCCCTCCATGGTCATAACTTTGGGTTAAATGGACGTGGGAACCTAAGGAAAGATGCTATGCAACCGCAAGACTCATGCACTACACTCAGAAGTCATAATATTAAGTCCAGACACATGATCAACAAGCTCTAATCAAGTTTCTACCATGTTGACCATGATCCTATGATACAACGAGTGTGTATGACGACCTAAGGTGTTAGACCCTACCAAGGATAAGTTGAGACCAAGGCGCTTGCAACGGAACCTTCTTTATTTTCTTTCCTCACACTCGCGCGTAGATATGACCCTTCAAAGTGGTCCCACGATTCACCTTTGTTTCCCTTATATCTCCAAGTCAAATGGGTGGCAAGTATAAGGGAAACCTGATGCGGGCATAGGGAAAGGAGTATGACCACTCGACAAAGACCAAATCAAGTGCGGCGATGTCGAAGTTGAAAATCCGATTTCGACATCGCGAAAAATTCAGATTAAAATTTCGAGTGCTTATTTAGAAAATTGCTGAAGCAACGAACCCTTTACAGATGAAATCTGACCCTTCATCGGAGTTTCCGCCAAAATATCTGGAAATAACAGTTAACCAATCGGTTACCGCAAAATCGCGAGCCAACTGACAGTCGCCGATACATTGACAATCAGAACGGAAGGCTCAAAAATTACGGAAACATTATGATAAAAAAACGCTGTTGATTCCTGATATTCCGATATATAAATCTCCGCTGGCGGCGCAGCGGTACTGAATATGGCCGCTCATAGCCGGAATGGCCAAACCTATCACACTATCACATCAGGTTAGGTCAGGTGGATGGGAGAGTATGATATCAGCCAATGGCGGCTTGCCGGCACATAGATACACACCCCAAGTGACCCCAAGATGGCCACAGGGGTTCGAACCGGATTCAGTTGCGGCGTGGCGGCGGGTAGGAAATTTTGGTGGAGCTGCGGATGCGAGCTTCGCGGGGCTGCGGTGCCACCCTGCTTTGCCGGTAGCAGGTCCTGGGGTTGCGGAAGCCTTGTCTGTGGCGGGGGCGCCGGCGGCGGGGACAGGTTTGGGGGTCTGCATGGATGTCGTTGCACGCGGTTTGGGGGGTGGTGTGCTGAGTGAGGCTGTGGTGGCAGAGGTTGAAGACGTGGATGCCCGGATAGCTGGGAGCCACAGAGCAAAAGACTTGGATGTGGTGGCGGAGGTTGTTGAATTGGAGGCGGAGGAGACGGACATGGGGGACGGCGGGGGGTCCCAGGTGGATCCCGAGGTGAAGTGGACGGACGTAGGGGACGGCCAGGGGTCCCGGACGGCGGGGGCTGGTGCTGTGTGTGTACGGGTGCTGGTGCCGTGGGTTGTGTCATGTGTGGTGTGTGGTGGCGTCGGGGAGTTGTCTTGCATGCGCGGGTTCGTCAGTTACCCGGGGGAGGTCCACTATAGCTCCAGGACATGTAGATTCGACTGCTGGAGGCAGTCGAGGGTTCCAAAGAAGCATCGCTGGATGCCCGGCATGTACTCCCCTGTGAGGTGGTCGTAGTCTTGGGTGGCCGTGTCTGGGCCTTGCCCTACAAAAAGTCCAAAATTCACCCCTTGCTTGGGCAACACAAGGGCAGGGATGAAGCGGGCAGCCCTGTACGCTTCGAGTACAAATTTTCCGAAGGCCCTATGCAATCTGGTCCCCTCAGATTCCCTGGCGTCCCGGCGCGGCAGGGTGGCCATGTGCAGTCAGGACGCCAGAGTTCGCAAAATTGGTTGCCTTGGGCAGCCAACCAGGGTAGGCGTTCAGGGCGACCCTGCTGAGCGAATCTTCAATGCACCTACCTTGTTACTCCCTTTAACCCTGTGCATTGGGGTTTGGCTTGCTGTCTCGCTGGCTGCTCACTGTGCTTCGAGCGATTGTCACGGCAAGGGTCCAAACACGTGAGGGACAGGATGTCCCCGTGGTAAGACCTTCTTCTTGCAATGTCAAAGAAGGCATCCCGAGCTCCCGAAGATATCTACCTACCCTACCTACCTACCTCTACTTCGAGGGGATTGTCACGGGAAGGGTCACAACACTGCCAAAAAGGCAAAATTTGGGGACATGGGGTGCACCGTATGTTGCATATCTCCAACTAGGGCGAGGAGCAAACACAAACGCCTAGGGCAATTGACCCTTCGTCCTATGGTACAAGAATTGCTCCTCTGTCTAGCTGGGTCCCTTGTTGGATGGAGATATGTTGTTCCCAACTTGGCGTAAAATGACAAAAACCGGCCCACACTCACGATACCATATCTCC
The DNA here is from genome assembly GCA_964036045.1 of Eutreptiella sp. 'Long Island Sound 2002'. Lineage (NCBI taxonomy): Eukaryota > Euglenozoa > Euglenophyceae > Eutreptiales > Eutreptiaceae > Eutreptiella > Eutreptiella sp. 'Long Island Sound 2002'. Next base: position 65,552,012 of record OZ038380.1, on the reverse strand, counting down.
ATGACCATGCTGAGCAATAATCTACCCAAAGATGCTATAGATACATGGGACTTGGATCACACTATATGCCACATAGCAGCCCTCGGGACATTGCCTCCAGCCATGTTTCCCCTTAGCGAAAAAATGGCACGTGAAAAAAGGCAAGCAGCAACATACCCCATATTGGGTCACTGATGGATCTCCTATCCCGAGGCAAAGACACATGGGGACATGGCCTATTCGAGATGGGTTGTTGTACCCTTTTGGAATCGCCCTTAACGTTGGATTGCGGGCGCACATAACCCTTGGGCTGCAAGGAAGGGGAGAAGGAGCTGGGCATCATTGTGGTCCAAAAGAGGGTTAGTCATCCGAAATGTGATCACTCCCAGAATTGTATCTCCGGTTCCCAAGGGAGATGGGCTTTGGGCTTATGCATGGAAGTACCTACAAGCTGTGAGTCCCTTTTGCAACAAGAGCTCGGATTCAAAGCATCGGAAAAGCATTTTCAACACTTCAACCCTTAGGAGAACACGAAAAGTGGCAAAAAGGGCCAAAAGCCAATGTTGGGACATATTTACCAACGTGGCACCAAAGCCCACATAATATGGCATATAGCTAAATTGAAGGACGCAAAGTAAGTGTTTACAAACATGCTTACTATGGGTCATTTCATCACTTAGATCCCAAGTCAATCGTGCATGCATATGGGCGGGTGTGCAAGGTGAAGAAATCACACGCGTGCTCGCAAGGCAATGTTATGTAAAATGATAGACAGGCTTGGAAAAATCAAACAAGCCATGCGATGTTGTTTGTGGTCTCTGGTTTCCATATTGCCTTGGGGCTGCGAAGCTGCTAAGGACACCGCACATACCACACACCGGGCAAGCACACCGGAGAACACGCGCGAAGGGGCCATGGACACCGCAGACAAAAAGCTCCATGCACTGAAGCCGGTTCGGACCCCCGTGGCCATATTGGGGTCACTTGGGGTGTGTATCTATGTGCCGGCAAGCCCCCATTGGCTGATATCATACTCTCCCATCCACCTGATCTAACCCGATGTGATAGTGTGATAGGTTTGGCCATTCCGGCTATGAGCGGCCATATTCAGTACCGAGGCGCCGGCAGCTGAGATTTATATATCAGAATATCAGGAATCAACAGGGTTTTATTATCATAATTTTTCCGTAATTTTTCAGCCTTTCGTTCTGATGGTCAATGTATCGGCGACTGTCAGTTGGCTCGCGATTTTGCCTTAACCGATTGGTTAACTGTTATTTCCAGATATTTTGGCGGAAACTCCGATGAAGGGTCAGATTACATCAGTAAAGGGTTTGTTGCTTCCGCAATGTTCTAAATATGGACTCGAAATTTTAATCTGAGTTTTTCGCGATGTCGAAATCGGATTTTCGACTTTGACATCGCCGCACTTGATTTGGTCTTCTTCGAGTGGTCATACTCCTTTCCCTATGCCCGAATCAGGTTTCCCTTATACTTGCCACCCATTTGACTTGGAGATATAAGGGAAACAAAGGTGAATCGTGGGACCACTTTGAAGGGCCACATCTACGCGCGAGCGTGAGAAAAGAGAATAATGAAGGTTGCGTTGCAAACGCCATGGTCTCAAAGTAATTGAGGAAGCATCAAACGGCTTTGGTGTGTACACATGCCCGGTGTAGCAAGAAGAATGGTCAAGAGGGTATAAATTGATATATAACTCTTGGACCGTGCAACCGAATATTTTAATGCGACTTTCGAGTGTACCGCATGAGTGTTGGGGTTGCATAGATACTTTTCTTGGGTTCCCACGTATTTTTAACGTGAAGTTATGTCCATGGAGGGGCATGGCATACCATGGTGGGAGCCACTTTTTGAGGGTTGTGTTATATGCATGGTATGTGCTTCGATATGCTCACGCCCATGTTATATATCTTCGGGTGGCCGAAGAGATGGGAAGCCACACGTGACAAGGGCCTTGCCCATGTCCCAATTGTGGGATTCAAAGCGCTAGACTAAGTCTACCGCGTATGTACTGCTCATGGTATGTTTGGCAAAGAGATCCATGAGTGCACTCCCATTCTCATGGGGCATGTAGATATGAGTGGCGAAGGTATCTCCATGCGCCTGATTGGGGATCCAAGTGGGGGAATTGTTGGCAAATGGTTGCAATCATTTGTATATTGAACCATGCACGGACATCATGGGTGAGCATAGAGATATACTATCATGACAACTTTGTATTTGGACATTTTTTCATGTTTTTGACCTCATTTTAAGCTCATTTTTGCGTTTTATGTGCGCAACTGGTCGGCTAACAGTGAAGTGCCTAGAGATCTGTGAACTATGGTATGTTTCTTATATGTTGGCATATGCTTCGGTGTTGCACCGCACCATATGCGGGATCACGTGGTCACTTTCGCTTGGCACACGAGGCCTCACAAAATTAGGTCTCAAACTCATCAGCTGACTTGTGAAGCATGTCATGTACATAACTGGAGTGGTTTCGGAGGCAATGATGGGATATTCTTGGGCGGGGACCTTTGGTCTACATCACCCTTATATATTACTGTCCGGTTTGACACATGCATGGAGCATTTGGATATTTGCAGTATGCATTTTTGAGTATATAATTGAATTTTGGGCACTATGGTGTGATTGGCCTGGTTTTGCTATGTTATGAGGTCATCTTCATGGGGCAGATCTCCAAGCCCATTTGACACGAAGTCCAACAGAGGTTATGTCAGGGTAGGGCATGGTCCTGAGTGTCACTCTAGTCCATGACACGCCACCCCCCCTATTTGGCTAGGATTGGAAGGCTTGGGGGTGAACACATTTTCCGGGTTTATGTAGTGACCTTTGACACATGGCATTCAGCCATCTCATTTTACCTGGTTCAGGGCAATATTTTGGTGAGTTAAGGGAAGGTCTTGAGTCCAGGGAATGAGGGGTTTATGGCTGTGAATGTGTATGTTTACCTCTTTCCCCAACGTTGCTTTATTTGTGTTCATATGCCGATTTCAGGGCTTTCTTCCTTGGTGCAATTCTTGTACATGCCCGCCACCGTGGGACGACCGGTGTGCTGAACGGAAGCCCGCAGTGTGGATTGGATTCTTGCTGGATTTGTGGGATCTGGTTGCTATTCAGGGTTGAAGGAGGATTGTATTTTATTTTCTATATTTTTGGATTTGGAACCCTGGATTTTGATAAATGCAATCGTTGATCAGGAGCAAATCGGCAGGGGTTACAGGCGGAAGGGGCACAGCAGGGGCCGGTCCTGGTAGGGACCTTCTTTATGGTAGCAGAGGCTTACCTGCTGCCCCTACCTACCGCCGACCCGGGGACTTGGGCCCCTATGAGCCCTGCCCAAGCACGCCCTTGGTGCGTATTGTGGACTCGGTGGAGTCCACGCCGGAGATTGGAGCAATCGAAGAGCCGAGACGTTCAACAGAGCATGGCGAACTCCGGAAGTTGAACCCCGAAGAGAAGTACGACATTCGGGAAGAGGAGGACTTGACATGGAGGATCTGGTCTCCATGTGTGAGCGTCGCTGCCGAAAGGCATGCAACCTCCGCTCCGCCGCGGAGGACTCTGAGGAGGCCTGCCATTCAGGCAGCAGTGGAGGACGGGCTCGGCGCTACCGGAAGCGCGGGTCACCCAAGTCCGCGGCAAGGGACGCCGGGGCTATGGATACGGACCCTAGCCCGGTCAGGCTGTGGGAATCCGAGGGGCACTCCGAGGGCTATCGGACAGCCTATGAGCAACCCTCGGAGTCGGAGGAGATGTCCGCGCCGACCGCCAGGGCGCATACCGGCCCCGAGCCCGCCCTGAAGCACGATGCCGAGGGCTTGGAGAGGCCAGCCAGGGCCCGGACGGCACCTGTGCCCCGGCACACGGGACCAGGGACGGACGCCATAGGCGATACGCCCATGGGCGACGAGTCTGAGGTGCCGGGAACCGCGGGATGCGCCGGATCAGGCGGAAAGCAGGCTGAGTGCCACTGCGAACACGTGTCCTTACTCATGGGCAAGTGCCCAAAGATGGGGATGGGCGTCATCGTGCATCGCCTAGACCGCCTGGACAACGCGAAGGACGGTCTAGAGGAAGACGTCGCGGGGATCCTGGATGACCAGTCGGCCGCGGAGAAAGACATGGAGGAGCTGCGAGCGGAACGGGACCGGTACCGGGAGAATCTGGAGCTGGCCCTGCAGAAGCAGCAGCGAGTGGTGGACAGCCTCCTCCACCTGGTGGAGGACATGTCGGGACGCCTGAAAAGGCTAGAGGAGCTACAGCCCCTCGCCTCGGGTCCGGAGCTCCCGGCAAAGCCGGCCGCGGCAGAGCTGGTGGAGCGGGTGAAGACCCTCAGGAGCGCCATGGAGAAACCCATGGGCGGCCCTGCAGAGGCACCCTACGCGCCTCCGCTTGTTGACCCGGGTGCGCTGCCTCTTGTTCCCATGTTCAGCGAATCCACAATGCTCGGGGAACAAACGGCGCCGGCTGGGTCCATGTGGGAAGGGCACGCAACCACGGACCCGAGGAGCCTGACGGTACAGATGTCCCATGCCACCCAGGATCCACTGCCCACTACGACTGCCTATGCAGTTTATGCGGAAGAGGACATCCAGAGCCAGACCATGCAGGGGCGAACCATGGGAAGCGCCGAAAGACATGTTCGAGGTCATCCAAGCGGAGACCTGTGGGCGAAGGACCCCCAATACGGGGATATGGACGGCCGACGGAGCAAGTCCTTCCCGCATTCCAAACCCCATGGGTTCAGGCCCAACTGGACCGCACTCCATGGAGGAGAGGGATGTACGGGGAGTGTACTCACACCCCCCGGCCACAGGTGGTATCCGTCTCGGTGGAGCGGTGGCTGGAAATGTCGGAGACGCCATCAGGATAGACGACCTCAGGGGAATCAAAATCCCCTACTACGATGGCAACCCCTCCAACCTGGATGACTTCATCCTGGATTGGGAGGACTTCGCCGAGGAGGTCGTCGGTGAGATGCGGGGAGCGCCGCGGGACAAGTGGGTATGCCGGACATTCCCACACCGGCTGGCGCAGGACCTGAAGGAGGAGCTGCGGGATCAGATCCGGGAAGGATTAACCCGTACGGAGCAGGCCTGCCTCCAGTGGTTGGAGGATGAGGAGCGGGTGGACGCTCCGAACCAAAAGCTGGAGGACTTGTGGTCCATCCCGCTGCCGCTGGACCGCGGTGAGTTGCGGGTCCGGGAGTGGAACCGGTATCTGCGGAAGTACCGCAGATGCCTCAAGCTGGTGGAGGACTGGAACGAGGCCAGTGAGATCCGCCACTTGCTGAAGGACGTCCTCCTCGGCAACTGGAAGAGGAGAGTGGAGGACGAGGAGAAGAAGCGGGCAAAGAAGCGGGTGGCGGTGAGGATCGTGGCGGCAGAGGATACCCATGCCGGTATCATGGAGTTCTTCAAGAGGAACCTGGGCGAGCCCAACCGGATGTTGGGACTGAAGAACGCCGTGTACATGGAGGTATTTGGAGACTCCATGGGGCAAAGGTTGCTGCGCCTCCACAACGTGGAGTGGAGGCGCGGGGAGCCGCTGAGGATGCAGGTCATCTTCGCCCGCATGAGCCTGGACGAGATCGTGAAGTACATCACGGTGGAGTTGAAGCTCAATGCGAAGAACGAGGCCCACGTGCAGGATCGACATGGTCATGGACAACAAGGCCACCGAGAAGACCGCCATCATCGGGAGATCCAGGAGGACACCACCAACTCCGCGGAGGATGGTAGTGGAAGTGGCCAAGACCACTGGACCCGGGAGGATCACGAGGAGGCCCATTTCTTCGCGTTTGTGGCGCACAACGCGAGGGACCATGGGCAGGATCGGTCCAGATGGCGCCGGGTGGGACCCAAGAAGGGCAACGCGCCAAGGAGGATCGGGAACCCACCGCTCTCGTTCCAGGAGTACAGGTCGCAGCACGACGGGTGCCCGGTCTGTTATGGCAAGGGAAACGACCATGCACACGACCACCGTCAGTGCAAGGTGTATGAGGCGGACAAGAAGGCCTACTTCGCCGCCCACCCCGAGAAGAAGCCCAAGGATCAGCGGATTTCTGATTGGAAGGCGAAGGGCGGGGACGGGGGAAAAGGCCAAGGCAAAGGCCAAGGAAAAGGCGGAGGAAGAGGCTATGGTGGTGGACATGGCCAAGACCGACGAGTGAGGTCGATCGAGGACGTTGCTGAAGACATGTTGAGGACGTTGGAGGAACTCAAAGCCCAGCAACGTGGTGGACAAAGTCCTGGCGGATCGCAGCCGGAAGGGCCTGCGGGAAGTCAAGTCTAGAGGAGCCCCCAGGTCCTCCATCATGCGCTGGAAAGCGGCGTTGCCATTCTTGGCGCCAATAGGCACCACTTTCCACTGCATGGGCCCCAGCGGCGTCGACATCGCTGTGCAGGGCCTGGAGTCCTGGTGTAGCGGCATCTGGTGATAACCGTGTTTCAGGTCCAACACCGTGAAGATCCGCTTTTCCTGTTGTTTTTGGAGGATGGAGTCGATCAGGGGAAGCGAGTACGAGTCGTGCTCGGTTTGCTCGTTCAAACCCCTGTAATCCACCACCAACCTCCACTCGCCCTTCTCCTTCTTGGGCACGATGAAGGCTGGGCTGGCCCACTCACTGTCGGAGGCTTCGATCCATCCTCGCTCAATGAACTCGGCCAACAACTTCTTCATGGCCTCGGCCCGATCGCCCTGAAGTTGGTACTCCCGATGACGATAGATCTTCGGGTTTGGCTTCAGCTTGATGTTCGCTGTACCAAACCTCCCACGATCTGGAGGGTTCTTGTTGGTGACGCCACTGAATAGCCGCGGAAAGGCATTGATCAGCCTCTCCTTCAGCTGGGCTACCTTCGGGTTCTCCTGGGCCTCTTCGGCCGCTTGCTTCGGTATAGATACAACCGACCGCACTGCGGTATAGGCCTCTTCTGGGTCCGATTTTGACTTTTCCTCGTCCGATATGCCGTCTTCATCGTCGTGGGGAGCTCTTCCCACCGATAATCTTCAGAAATTTGTGGCCTCGGGCTGGTGACTGTCGCTTTCGGCACCCATTCTTGGAAAATCCCATGTTGGTGGGTCCGACCCAACCGGACCATCGTATTGGTTCGCGATGTGATCCATGACCCTCACCACGAACTCGTCCTTCTCGTACTTGCCGGTGACCAACATCTTGTCATCCCACCAATGCGGAGATGTGACCATGGCCCGCCTCTTCTTGGCTGCCACACGGTCGTGCATCCCCATCCGCATGTAGTTGACGACGTCGTCGATCTCGGCGTGGGACAGGACGTCAATGCCATCAATAGGCTGATCCGTCCCCTCCTTGGGCTCAAACATGACCTTCATGGGCACCGCCTCCACCCTACGGATGAATGCCTCATCACCCGTGGGCTGGGCCTGCGCCCTATCCACCAGGAAAGCCTTGGTACCCCACGCTTGACCCGGGGAGGGCATTGATACACCCTTGGCGTCGATGAACAACACCTCCTCTGGCCCGAATGACATCTCGTTCAGGGTGATGGAGTCCAGCGTCGACTTGAGACTCTCCAGCGGACATGGGGAGGATCCTATGCCGGTTATGACCAGGATCCCCTTCGCCCTATCCGCGACGATCTTCTCCACCGTACGTCTGGTATTGTCCAGGGAGCCATGCCAATACATGGGCCCCTACTCCTTCAAACCCCAAGGCCTATGCCAGGCTGAGTCTCCTCGATGCCAATGCCTCCTACACTTCCGCAAAAGTGGGGCATCCCGGGAAGCGAAGACGTTCGTTCCGGGCGCTTCGGCTCCCAGCGTCTGGATCATCCTGTCATACACCTGTGGCGCCATTCCATACTCTGTGAGCTGAACTCCGCGGTCTCCTCTGGACTTGGCACCCACAGCTTGCACCGCTCGGACGATCCGATCCTCTTCCTCAGCATTCCATTGGGATGATCCGCATGCATAATCCGTGGACAGCCATGTGAGGCATTCATCATCCTCCCGGACCAGCGTTGCGCGATGGGGAAGGGCTCCAATGGCATTTGCCACCATGAAGTCATACCCCATGATCATATCCCAATCTGTAATGTCGGCCACATAGAAGTTCCCGGATAGAGTGCTTCTCTTCGCCAGATCAGGGCGGTTCAAGCGCTCATGTTCCCAGAATTCCATACTGATAGTGGCCTCATGGGTACCACCACCCATGATCTCTCCATTGGCCACCTTCAGGCGCACCGGTCTTCGGCTGGGCTGCAGGGATTCCTCCTTCAACAACCCTCTCCGGACCAGGCTCACCTGGGCACCCGTATCCACCAGAACATCCACCACCAATTTCTCTTGTCCGCAGGATACACGCACCTTCAAGTGCAACTGCCGCTCGTCGCCATGCGGTGTATGGACGACTCTCACGGCATGCAACTCTAGCACGTCCGGGTGCATCAGGACTTCGAGGGTATGATCACGGATGGTGTAGATCTTGGGTTGGTCTTGCCCGTCCACGGGGCTCTCCGTGGTCGCTCCTTCCTTCTTGCCACGTCCCTTACCCACATAAACTTCCCTTGGCAGGGCGCTCCAGGGGTTGGGAGTGGCGAAACTCAGTGGTTTTGGGTCTTCTGGAGCCTTCTTCGGCACCCGATGTGCCTTCACTTTCTCTGGGATTCCACTGATTTTCGGAGGAGAGACCTCCGAGGTCCCACTCCCGTGTACTCGGTCCTGTTTGGGACTGTGCCGATCCCTTCGTGGATGACATCATCATCGGGTCCGGCACGGAGAACATGACTGAGGACGAGCTCATCGACGCGCATGAGAAGGATCTGCGCCGAGTGCTCAGCGAGTTGGACAAGCACAACATGGTGTGCAAACCCACCAAAGCCTCACTCTTCGTGCAGGAAGTGGAGCTCGCGGGTCACGTGGTTGGTCATGGGCAACGCCGTCCCATGCCTGGGAAGCTGGCGTCCCTGCACCACTGGGAAAAGCCCCAGACCATTAGCGAACTCCGATCCTTCATGGGGTTCTGCAACTACTATTCGGGCTATGTCCGAATGTATGCAGAATTGTCGGGGCCGCTGCCCAAGATGCTGCAAGTTGGCAAGTTCGATGGCCGGAAGGGGAGCAAGAAGAAGCTTGCCTGGACCCGTGAGGCCGAAGATGCGTTCAGCTGCCTGAAAGAGCGACTCCTGGGGCAGCTGGGACTATTCTTGGTGGACCCGGACAAGGGATTCGTGCTACGGACGGACGCCTCGGACTATGCTGTAGGGGCAGTCCTCGAGCAGATCCGGGACGACGGGACTTATGTTCCCGTGGCGTTTCGGAGCAGGATCCTGGCCGAGGGCCAACGCCGAACATGGACCGCGAGGGAGAAGGAGACATACGCCATTGTATGTGCGCTCAGCAAGTGGTCTGGCCACTTCAGACTGCAGCCGGTGGTGGTTTGCACGTACCACCAGTCCCTACAGAGCTGGCACAAGGAGCATGTTGACACCCCCTCAGGACCAGCGGCTAGGAGGGCCTGATGGCACGAGACGTTCGCCAAGTTCGACCTCAGCGTCGTGTACGTCCCGGGGAAGGACAACACTGTGGCAGATTGCCTCAGTCGCTCAGCCTACCCCGCGGGCAAGGCGTGGATGGACATATCCAGCCATGGCGACGCCGAGGAGACCGAGGAGGCCAAGCGCATCATCGAGATGGAGAAGGCTATGGAGCAAGAGGGGGTCAAGTGCTTTGTGGTGATGGCAAACCGTACGGACCTGGCCAAGTTCCGGGGTGCCCGCGCCCAAGCTATTCGAGAGGAAACCCTCGAGCAATGGATGGTGGCCCCTGTGGAGTTGGTCAGGTCGGTGCTCACAGAGGACTGGTCGGATGACTATGCGACATCCGAGCACTGGAGCAAGTACTGGAACGCCCCGTCGGATGACGAATGGCCTGAGGGCTTGACCGAGGATGGGGACAAGTTGTTCCTCAAGGACAAGCTGCTGGTGCCCGAGAACCGAGTGGAGGAGCTCATTGACCATTGGCACAATGCCCAGCTCATGCACCCTGGCCGAGACAAGATGCAGCAGGACCTGGAGTGGCGTTTCAAGTTCCCTCCGGGGTACTACGCCATCCTGGATAGGTACTGGAGCGACTGTGCCGTGTGTCGGGCCACGAAGAGCCCCAACCACTCCACGGCTGGCAATCCGGTGTACACGGCTATACCGGAAGCCCCTATGCAGTCTGTGGCCATGGGAGTATTCGCCATGCTTGAGGTCACCATGGACGGAGAGACCTACGACTGTGTCATCCTGGCGGTGGAGAGGCACAGCTGGTATATCGTGGCTGTTCCTGGCAAGAAGCCCAAGAAGAAGGACAAGAAGGACAAGCATGGAGTGGGGCTGCAGGCAAAGACCGTCGCTAATGCCATGATCAGGCATTGGCTGACGATTGTTGATGTCCCGGCTGTCATCTGCAGCGATCGGGGCAGTCAATTCGTGGGGACGTGGTTCAAGACGATGTGAAAGCACATGGGGATTTGGCACGCCAAGACCGTGGCATACCACAGCCGGTCGAATGGCCGGGCTGAGGTGGCCGGGCGACAGATGTTCGAGAAGTTCCGCCAGCTGCACATTGACGAACCGGGCCGGAATTGGTACAATTCGCTGTGGAGGGTACTCCAAGCGTATCACGACCTTCTGGGGCCCACTGGACTGTCGCCCCATCGTATCCTGTTCCTACAGGATCGAGTGTCACGCACTCTCCCGTGGTTGAACCATGGCAAAGTGGCCCGGGATGCGAACGCCATGATGGCTGAGGCTGACGACACGGCGGCCAAAGTGTGCAAGGCACTACAGGACGAGCATGACAAGAGGGCCAAGTACTTCAAGCAGGGAAAGGTCCAGAAGTATGCTCTCCAACACACCGTGTGGGTGGAGCGGCACCACAAGGATGTCCTGTCCACGCATCGGCAGGCATCTTGGTATGTGCCGGGGGTAATCGTGCGGAAGGTCGGGCAAGATGTGTATGCGGTTCGTGTGGGGGATAACAAGATCCCCCAGCACCAGACCACAGCGGACGTCCCACGGCCGGCGAGGTGGACTCGGACGACGAGGGTGAGGACGACGACTTCACCGCTGAGAAGATCCTGGTGGACAGGCCGGACCCGGGGACGCCTGGGCGGAGGCTTTATAAGGTCCGTTGGAAGGGATTCGCCGCATCCAGAGATTCGTGGGAGCCTCTGAGCATTCCCGTGCCGAGGTATACCACGGTCTGGATGGACTATCTGAAGAAAAAGCATATCTCATTGGATGTCAAGGACGTATTGGTCCATTTGGTTGCTGCTGTAGCACCGTATTGGATTTCCCTTTGGCATTTTGTTTGCTTCTGTGCTTGGGGAGACGGCCGAGGGCGTTCATCTGGGGATTTCTTCGGCCTTGATTGGCCATATACCCCCTTCACTCCATCTCCCCATATATATTTCATTGTGGTATACTTATCTAGGTCGACCGACGACGTTTTTCTATTATTAATCCCCTTGGTCCATGTTGTACATCAAGAGGAGACCGGATATGGCGTAGGGCACCGATTATCAGTGTCCTCACCCCTCTCTTGGGGCATGCGGGACGCCTACGACGTGTGTGGGGCCTCCATGTGTCCTTGGGACATGGGGGGGGGGTTGGAGCCCGTTAAGGTCCTCCCGTCCTCTCTTCAATTGTTTCCGAGCGGATACAACGCTCTGAGAAGGGGGGTGAAGCCGGTTCGGACCCCCGTGGCCATCTTGGGGTCACTTGGGGTGTGTATCTATGTGCCGGCAAGCCGCCATTGGCTGATATCATACTCTTCCATCCACCTGATCTAACCCGATGTGATAGTGTGATAGGTTTGGCCATTCCGGCTATGAGCGGCCATATTCAGTACCGAGGCGCCGCCAGCTGAGATGTATATATCAGAATATCAGGAATCAACAGTGTTTTATTATCATAATTTTCCCGTAATTTTTCAGCCTTTCGTTCTGATGGTCAATGTATCGGCGACTGTCAGTTGGCTCGCGATTTTGCGTTAACCGATTGGTTAACTGTTATTCCCAGATATTTTGGCGGAAACTCCGATGAAGGGTCAGATTCCATCAGTAAAGGGTTTGTTGCTTCTGCAATTTTCTAAATATGCACTCGAAATTTTAATCTGAATTATTCGCGATGTCGAAATCGGATTTTCGACTTCGACATCGCCGCACTTGTTTTGGTCTTCTTCTAGTGGTCATACTTCTTTTCCTTATGCCCGAATCAGGTTTCCCTTATAATTGCCACCCATTTGACTTGGAGATATAAGGGAAACAAAGGTGAATCTGGGACCACTTTGAAGGGCCACATCTACGCGCCAGTGTGGAAGAAGAGAATAAGGAAGGTTGCGTTGCAAGCGCCATGGTCTCATCTTAAATGAGGAAGCATCAAACGCCTTTGGTGTGTACACATAACCGGTGTAGCAGGGGATAGTGGTCAAGAGGGTATGAATCGATATATAACTCTTGGACCGTGCAACCGAATATCTTAATGCAACTTTCGATTGTACTGCTCCAGTGTTGGGGTTGCATAGATACTTTCTTTGGGTTCCCACGTATTTTTAACGTGAAGTTATGTCCATGGAGGGGCATGGCATACCATGGTGGGAGCCACTTTTTGAGGGTTGTGTTATATGCATGGTATGTGCTTCGATATGCTCACGCCCATGTTGTATATCTTCGTGTGGCCGAAGAGATGGAGAGCCACACGTGACAAGGGCCTTGCCCATGTCCCAATTGTGGGATTCAAAGCGCTAGACTAACTCTACCGCGTATGTATTGCTCATGGTATGTTTGGCAAAGAGATCCATGAGTGCACTCCCATTCTCATGGGGCATGTAGATATGAGTGGCGAGAGTATCTCCATGCGCCCGATTGGGGATCCAAGTGGGGGAATTGTTGGCAAATAGTTCCAATCATTTGTATATTGAACTATGCACGGATATCATGGGTGAGCATAGAGATATACTATCATGACAACTTTGTATTTGGACATATTTTCATGTTTTTTGACCTCATTTTAAGCTCCTCTTTGCGTTTTATGTGCTCAACTGGTCGGCTAACAGTAAAGTGCCTAGAGACCTGTGAACTATGGTATGTTGCTTATATGTTGGCATATGCTTCGGTGTTGCATCTCATCATATGCCGGATCACTTGGTCACTTTGGCTTGGCACACCAGGCCTCACAAAATTGGGTCTCAAACTCATGAGCTGACTTGTGGAGCATGTCATGTACATAACTGGAGTGGTTTTGGAGGCAATGATGGGATATTCTTGGGCATCGACCTTTGGTCTATATCACCCTTGTATACTACTCTCCGGTTTGACACATGCATGGAGCATTTGGATATATATTTTTGAGTATATAATTGAATTTTGGGCACTATGGTGTGATTGGCCTGATTTTGCTATGTTATGAGGTCATCTTCATGGGGCAGTTCTCCAAGCCCATTCGACCCCAATTCCAACCAAGGTTATGTCAGGGTAGGGCATGGTCCTGAGTGCCACTCTAGGCCATGACACGCCACCTCCTCCATTTGGCTAGGATTTAGAGGCTTGGGAGTGAACACATTTTTGGGGTTTATGTAGTGACTTTTGGTACATGGCATTCAGCCATCTCATTTGACCTGGTTCAGGGCAATATGCTGGTGAGTCAAGGGAAGGTCTTGAGTCCAGGGAATGAGGGGTTTATGGCTGTGAATGTGTATGTTTACCTCTTTCCCCAACTTTGCTTTATTTGTGTTCATATGCCAATTTCAGGGCTTTCTTCCTTGGTGCAATTCTTGTACATGCCCGCCACCGTGGGACGACCGGTGTGCTGAACGGAAGCCCGCAGTGTGGATTGGATTATTGCTGGATTTGTGGGATCTGGTTGCTATTCAGGGTTGAAGGAGGATTGTATTTCATTTTCTATATTTTTGGATTTGGAACCCTGGATTTTGATAAATGCAATCGTTGATCAGGAGCAAATCGGCAGGGGTTACAGGCGGAAGGGGCACAGCAGGGGCCGGTCCTGGTAGGGACCTTCTTTAGCACGCAGGACGGTGAGCAAGCGCCAAGGGGCCACGGACAACGCACACACAACACGTGAAGTGCGCACACCCCTGAACAAGCGCCAAAGGGCCACAGACACCGCACACACAACACACCAAGCCCGCACACTGGTAAACACGAGAAAGATATCCTCGATTTATGCCCTAACAGTTTCAATGAAATCCTGCACCTTTTGGTGTTGAAAAACGGGAACAAAGCAGCAAGTAGAGCAAGAGGAGGATGTGGATCGAATCAATGAATATTTTTGAAATCCAGTGTATCACAGAAGGGCTGCAGATAGACAAAGCAGGCTTAAGTACAAAGATTCAATCACAAATGGATAAAACAAATGATTTTTAAGTGAAAACTGCCATGACTCAGGCCTTCAAGGTAGCACCATGCACTTAATGTGCAGGCCTTTGGATAAAATGGAGTTGGTTAGGAATCTGGGGCATAGAAGGTGGGCCAGACACAGGATATGGATTGGCCAGCATGGCCAAGCAACTGAATTCAGAATCAGTCAAAAGGTGGAACCAGAATAAGTGGTAGAATCAGTTGAATATAGGGGTCTTGATGTGGGCGACCACTAGGCTTAACCTAAAAGGTTTTAGGCATGAAGTGCCTACTTTATTTCGGTATTACCTCCATGATAGAAAGATGCGTCCGCTCAGTTGAGTGGTAGGGGCGAAAGTGTACTTCAAACTTCAAAAGGGTGATAAAAATTATTACGTTAGTCTCAACATCAACCACAGGCTTTTGAAAAGGGCTTGGCCTGGCTCAAATACCCCAAGAGACACATGATAGTGACTCCTCCTTGCTCCCCCCTGGAGTACTAGTTGATCAAGCTAGTAGGACCAAGGAAGAGTGCGCCAGTTTCCCCAACGCTACCTTCAAAAATGCATCAAACAAGCCAATGACACTCCCATCAGTCCATAGAAGCCTATCACACTGTAGGTACCCTTTGAAAACAGTGTAATGTACCGTGAATGATGTCCCTTCGAAGAGGCATTCCTCAAAACTTGCCAGCGTGCGGTGAAAACGTTTCGTAAAAATTTGGTGGTATAGGGCTTTAACCCAGGACTCCCTACCCAGAGCACACATGCTTGCCCACTAGGGTACAGTCGAACGCTCTAATGCTGACGGCGATCGCTGTGTAAACAGCGTTTTAGTAAACCTCCTGACCAAGGGCCAGGGCGGAGCAATACTCCCAATGAAGGGCACATAACTCGAGGAGCTGAAAAAAATGGAACATCGAACCAACAGGGAGTGAATCCTGTGGTTTAGCGAAAGGGGTAGCGATTTAAGAAGTCAAAACGCTAAACATTTACGAAAAGACTATCGAAATCGTCATTTTTAGGCAGAGACCTAAGGTGGCAGACAAGCGCAACAGGAGCGCACTTCTAAAAAGAGTTGCGCAAGCGTAAACGACTCCTGAAAAAGAAGGTATGAGCCGTGGTTTTTAAAGCTTATAAGAGAAACTTTTGCACAGTTGCATCAAAAGTTTTATAAACTTTAGGAACAAATATTGAACAGAAACCCACACAACAGAGCAGGTGGACAACCCACCTATCAGGTGTGTTACTGTCATGTCACAAGCATGCATTGCGTTCGTGGTGGTCGTTTTGTTAAAAAAGCTAGGGTTGTCGACGCTGCGTTCGTTTGGGGGTTTCGGCGTTCACTTGCCTTGCTCTGCACAGGTCAAAACAGAAATGAAGGGTACATTAGACGAATGGAGCACGCAGCGTGCACGTAGGGTTAGTGTATGCGCTGTGCTCGCGATGCATGAGCCTAATCTAGGCATTCACACGTTGTGGCACTTTCTCTGTGCATCCATCCACCCTCCTCCTCTCTTCACAGGGCGGAAAGGAAAGTGCTTGCTCGTGCTTGTGTCGCCGTGGCACTAAAAAGGGGTTGCTTAAAACACTTGAGCTGGTTTAGCCCTGTGCAGTTGCTCGCCATTTCCTCTCCTTCTTCCTCAGGAAACAAGGTAAGAAGGGCGGGCATGACACACGATGCATTAATTGTTCAGGGTTGGTTCTAACTCGCTGTAGGGTTGTTCAAACGCTTAGGGTTGTCTTTGCGCTCGTTTTCCCTTCGGCATACACATGATGCGTGGTGAGTAAGGTAAGTAAGCCAAGGAGGAGCTCACCTCCTGGTTGAGGTTCTTGATGTGTGGTCAAATGTGGGTAAAGTTAGGTGAAACCATTGTTGTTATTTGTCCCCTTTCCCTGCATTCATATGATGCATCAAATGGCTGTAAGCCACGCGCTGTGCACGGGGTATAGCCCTTGTTTAGGTTACCCAGGGCTGTGCCCTACGTTCTATACGAGAACGGGGGAAGTCCTTAAGCTTGCTTGCTTGCAGCATGGTTAGAGGACAGCGTATTTTTTTCTACCCTAAGACCTGTATAATACAGCGAAGGTAGTTAGGTTCCTCAGGCGCTAACCATGCTTCATCTGCCTTTGCCCGCAGGTGGGAAAGGTCAGGGTGTTTGGTGCAGCAGCAGTCGCCTTCGGCCACTTCCCATTTTTCTGCCCAAGCTGAGAAGGGCGCAGATCACACAAGCAAATTGGGTCAGTGAACGACATCCTCTTGGACAACCCCTACTACATGCTGTGCACACGACACTCCTTCCCTCCAAGCCCTGTCAGAGAAACGCGCTAGGGCGTCTCTGGCAGGCCACAGTTGCCTGACGGCGCTGTGCTTCCTTGTAATCTCACATGAGAGCCAATTTGGCTCGAGACCTTTTTGTCATGGCCACCCAGTAGCGTGTGTAGGGGTTAGGGTCAGCAAGCCTGGTAGGGACTGAGTGCGGTTGTCCTCACCCTGCCTTTGAAGGCTGGTGCTGGCATTAGTGAGTGCAGTGTAGCGGTGTCTACTGCTCAGCGTGCTTTTTCTCGTGGGCGGGGGAGTGTGTTAGCTTTTAGCCATTAGAAAAATGGGCATTTTGAGTGCCCTTAGCACACTTGGCCACCCCTTTCCTCCAGTAGGTAGGGCGTTTGCCGTGTTCACCAAAGGATAGGCGCCTGCACAGTAATTGGGCTCCATAGGAGTGGTAATAGTACCTGATTAGGACCTTCGGTCTGACGTCAGTGAAGCCCGTCCGCGGGAGCAACGCACGGGACTGAAGTGAGACACATACAGACCTATGTAGCACACTTAGGGGTATGGTAACATCCTCAGGAACGGTAGAACCCCATTGGTCTGGACCAGCTAGGGGTCCTAACTGTGGGCACGTCGTTTTCAAAGAAGGTTGCACACACCTTGCTTCACAGCACGTTGCTTTTCATTCCCCCCTGGAGTAGTAAGCCAGCGCTCTTCGTTTGGTCCCCAAGGTCATAACATCAGGACAGATCCCATGCAACACACGGTCAACGAGGCACTCACGTGCCCGGTGGCTGCAAACCTGATAAGCGGCCATCTGGCTCACGCTGGTAACCATAGGCATGGGTTTGCAGGGCACAGCCAGGGCAGGAGCAGTACTCCGCAAGCGGCGGATGTGTAGGTGTCTGGAGCGCCGAACCTGATTGAGGGTGGGAGTTAGTACATTCATTGTAGCTGGAGCTCTACAGGAGTCCTGAACCTGTCCTGGCACACACTCAGTAGGCCTACCTATCTGCACAAGAGTGCGCAGCGCCCTCGGGAGGTTAAAAAACAGTAAATAGTTAGGCAGAAGGAAAACCAAAGGGCAGGGGCCAGGCGCTGAAGTTCCCTGGCGGCGAACGAAATAAACACACCGGTGGGCATTCCGCCGTAGCCGAGGGGGACTGATGCGCCGGGCGTGACCGGGAGGTGATTCGCTTTTCTTCTTCCGCTGGGACAGAGTCTCAGCACGGGTTAGTAACTGTCCCTCGTTGTTCTCAACGAGGTAGGAGCAAAAGATGGGGTTGATACTCCCATCTGGCTGTATAAAGGCGAAAATGCGTTCCCAGGTTGCCTGAGATAGCCCATATCCGTACCACAGGGTTGGGAATTTCCAGCTCTGTTTATACTTGTGGCGGGCAATACTTGCGACCACGTAATAGCCATCGATAATAGCACAGAGCAGTTCAGCACCTAGACGCAGACTGCACCTGACACGGATCCTGATGATACGATAGGGCTGAAAATAAGGGTCCTGTAGGCAGTTACGAAGCCATGAGGGTGGTCCCGAATCGTGAACCAAGACAAAGTCACCAACCTTGAAACTGGCGGGTCGCCGTAGGCAATTTCGTCCGCTCAGTTCACGTTCACGGATGTGTCTCAGGTTAGTCCCAGCCTGGTTAACCATTGACTGCTTGTGTTCCGGCCAATCTCCAACGCGGCTCTTGAAGTTCTCAGGAACGGGGGTTTTAAAGAACCAAGCAGGTCGTCCTCCATGAAAAAGCTCGTGGGGGTGCAACCTGCAGATGAGCTCCTCTGAGAGTTCATGGTCAGCACTGCCCAGGGCACCAGAGGTACCCAATCTTTGGTACGCTCCTGTTTCATCAGGATTCGTAGGGTCTGTTCCACCACACGGTTTTGTCTCTCTCAAGAAGGATTAGATGTGTGGGTATAGGGCACACCTGTGGTTACGTCAACATTGAGGGCGTTCAGTACTCGCTCGTACCATCCTGTGTCACTGCAGATGCGTAAATCTTCATCAGAGTGCACCTGTTTAGTCGCTCCGTATGGTTCGAACCATTGTTCGACCAACATTTTCACAGTCTGCTCACCTGTGATTTTCTTATTGCAAGGAAACACACGAGTGAAGCAGGACAGACCACAGGTGACAACTAGTTAACTATCATAGCCACCGAAGCGGGGTAAACCGTGGATGAAATCCACGTGGAGAAGAGAGTTGGCACAATGGGGTATGGGTAAACTGGAAATCAGTCCCCTATCCCTACTATCGCTCTGCTTGCTGGCATGACAGCCACAAGCATCAACAATGGTCTGAATACGAGACCTCAGTTGAGTCAGAGTTATACCAGAGTAGAAACATTCACGAAAGAAGTCCACTGAGCGATTAGCGCCAGTGTGACCTGAGCTGACATGGGCCGACTGTAGACACCCATCGAGTCTTGCCTCAGGCTCAACTATACAATCCTCGCAGAAGGGGTACAGGTTATTCTTATACCACTGGTGTCCGTCAACGACACAGGGTTCGAGACCAGTGGTGAGGGTCTCGAGAAATACCTTATATTCTGACTGATAGTCAGTGAAACTCCATCCCTTGAGGATTCCAGTTGTGCGCATAGACAGGTCCAGCTGGACGTCCATACGCTGGAAAGCCTCTTTGACAAGAGCCCCAGAGCTCTCGCCAATAAGTGCATCGAAGTTGTTGCGCGATATATAGTCAGACAGTTCATTTTTTATACCAGGGATATGATGGACTGTCAGCCTGAACTGACTGAGGTAAGTCCACCACCGTTTTAGTTTCGCTTTTTCTGGTGGTGGGCCCTTCTGAAAGGACTTCACCGGTTCCTGGTCACAGAGCCAGACAAGAGAGTTAGATCCCAATAGTTAGGACTGGGAGGAGAGCACCAGCATACCGGCCAGGACCTCCTGGTCGTAGGTGCTGTAATTCGAACGCGCCTGGTTCCATTTCCAGTTCCAGTGACCAAGTGGTACAAGTCGCCACTCACTGGAGGGATAGTTGTGCTTCGGAAACGATCACAGTTCAGCCCTGTGGTGCGATAGTGGCAATGAGTTAGTTCAGCCCGGTTAAGCTCTTGCCATTTGAAAAATCGTTCCGCCCGCCCCCTACATCTCTCGCATCAGTGATCAGGCCTGTCTCACCGGTAGGGCGAGCCACCTCCAGGCAGTTGGAGAAGGCAATTTTGTTCTTCAACTCCTGGAAACAGTCCTCCTCTCTGGCGGTCTACCTCCAGGGAGTAGTTTTCTTGATTAGGTCAGTGAGAGGAGCAGAAGAGTAAGTAAAATTGTTGATGTGTCGCGTATAGAAGTTACAGGCGCCCATGAAAATTCTCACGTCGTGTAGACCCTTCTTAGGGTCATCCCAAATCTGCATGTCCTGTAGGGGCTGCATCTTAGATGCAGCCGGTCTCCACCAGCCATACCCCACATCGAAACCAAAATACTCCATCTCCTCCTTCATGAACTCGCATTTTTTGAGTTTGATTCGGAGATGGTTTTCCTGACAAACTATAAAAAACTCACCGAGGAGAAGGACATGGTCCGCTTTGGCATCGATACCCAAACTCATGTCATCAATGTGAGCCTCCGTTTCTGCCCCTCGGGAAATCAACTCCTGTACAAGAGGTGTGCGCCTCAGTATGTACAAACGTTTGCTCATCAGTTTGTGGAAGAGTGCGGGGGGCGTTGGCTACCTCAAAAGGCATGACCTTTCATTTAAACACACGACCCTTAGAGGTCATAAAGGCCAGCACTTCCTGAGCTGCGGCCGTTAGGTCGATCTGCCAGAAACCACTGCGTTTGTCCATTTTAGTTTTGTACCGGCATTTGGCAATATGCTCCAGGCTGTTTTCCATGTTGGGAATACTCCGCGAGTGGTGTTGGGCTTTGTTGTTGACTTCACCATAGTCAACAACCAGTCGCAGGGCAGTCGATCCAGGTTTAGCAAACAGGAAGCACGGTCTGCAGTGATTGGGGTAGTCCCCCTTCTTATACTCTTCAACGAGGCCAGCATCAAGGCATTTCTGGATCTCGAGCTCGATTTCCTCCACCTGTACCCGAGGAGCGGGATAGGGACGACGTCTCACTCGTGTCTTCTCAAACTCAGGTTCCAGTTTCAGGTCCATCTGGACCAGCTTTTTGCAGGACAGGGAAGGCGGCAAGGCGCCGAACACCTCCTCATAGGTCAGCAGTCTGGGGTCAAGGTTCAGACTCTCGATTTTCTGTCGGAAATCCTCCTCAGCATGGAGGTTGCTCTTACCACGCTCATTCTTTTTCGGCCGATCAGCAGTTTCGGCAGGTACTGAGCTGTCATCCCACTCAGGGGAACATTGTTGCCAATAGTGCAGAGAATACATCAGGGTTATCTCGGGGTCAGGTCAGGTGTAAGGCTCATCGTCCTCCTCAGACAAGACGGAGGATTTCCAGGTCTGTCTGAGGTATTGTAGCCGTTCCTCGCGCTCAATACCTTCGGCCCTCAGGTACAACACTCGTCGGAGTTCCTGTGGCTCATGCTTCTGACAATGGCATGTTATTTGAGGCAGGCCGCGCTAGAGCGTCCAGACTCTGAGCCACGGGTTCACCTGAGCAAGTACGCTGCATGTGCAGCCCAGATTTGCCAACGGGGGAAGTTTGTTCTGAGGTTGACTCCAGGTCCACCTCCTCCAGCAACAGCTGGGCCAAGAAGGCACTGTGTTTGAGTTCAACGCAGCTGCCATCAGCAGGGGGAATAGGTTAATTGTCAGCATCCTCCTTCACAGCAGCAGGTTCGAGATCGTCATCATGGGATTCACACCCTGTAGGAGTGGCTGAATTGTGCTCAGGAGATCGTTTTTTGAGATCAGAAAGGGTCAAGCCACGATTTTCGGCCATCACCTTTTTCAGTAGCACCTGGTCCAGATCACACAGGGGTACAGGATTGAGGGATTCATCGACAACGGATACGAAACTGGCCCATTCAGGGGCCTGCATTGCTGTGTCTGAATCCTCAGGCACATAGATGGGACCGTCGGGGGGTTGCACTCTTCCCACAGTCATTCGGTCCAGCAATTGGCGCCAAGAAGCGTGTTGACCCGAACAACCCCAGTCAGGAGTACACATGACAACCCTTCCTCCTTCATAAGCGATTTTGGTTAGAACCTTCGCGAGCAGGGAGAAGGGTGGATTAGCATAGGATAGGCCCATTGATTTCCAGGAGAAACGGACAGCGTTATTCATATGTTTCGAGTAATACAACTGCATGATATGCTGTTGTTGGCTCGCGAACAATTCAACCTGGATCTCATCCAGTGATACCTGCAGGGCGGCCAGTCTATTTTCAAGACCGTGACGGGCCAATTGATAGTTTTCAGTTCGATAGTTAGTCTTTGCTGTGTAGCGCAACCCAGACTCTTTTTGTCCTGACAGCTCCAAAGGTACGGAGAAGAGGCCACTGCCACAGTCTCAGTGTAGAGAATAGGGACGTTGGAGAGACATCATTTTAACCTGGGGGTTTCTTCGCAGGAAGTCGGTGCCAATGACGATGTCAAAGGCGTCAGTGTCCAACACTCTGCAGTGTTGCTTCACAGATTCCTCGCCAAGACAAAAAGACACATCGACCCCCCGCCAGAAAATGGATGGTCCGCCCATCCTGTACTCTTATGGCCACTGTCTTAGTTTTCTTGAAAGTCTTTAGCATGCGCCGGGCCACTATAGAGAGTCTTGCGCCGGTGTCAAGCACTGCCCGAAAAACGTGATCCCCGATTTTCACGGGGATCCAAAAGACCGAGTTCTCGTCTTCAGACCCGCCCCCTTACTCATCAGCAGGGAATTTCACATCAACCTGAGCAGCCATGAGAGAGTTGGCCATCCAGGCCAGTTGCCTCTTCTTGCAGTTACACCCCTCAGGGGAGGCGTTATTGCCCTGTGGGCGTTTCTTGGGCTCAGCAGCGTCAGGAGATGGAGAGGTAGCGGGCGCTGATGAGCACCTCTTGGCATTGGGGGTCCCACCTTTGCCACCCCCCTTGCCTCCTTTTTTACCACCCGTGTCCCCATTCTGGGGAGTTCTGGTGGGTGTTTGGGCTTTCTGGCGTTCATCCTCCTGCCGTTTGTGTTTGTCACTGTCACGCTTTTTGATGTGACATTGGTCCTCGTAGGGACCACCCTTGCCACAATACCAACAGGGGATGGTACACCTGAAATGGTCCTAATGGGTCACTGTTTTCCCATCTTTTTTGTGCTGCTGTCTTTTCAGTTGAAGCACACAACCACTGCGATGGTCGCAGTCAGGGGCATGACAGGGCCCTCCCTTGTCATTGACAGGTTTACAATAGAAGAGAGGGGGTGCACCGTCTTCAGCTTTAACCTCGCTCATGGCACGCAGGTTATACCCCCCTTACCACCACCCTTGTTGGCGTTAGTGGGATTTTCAGGCCGGGTTCCCTCGCCACATTCAGGTGTAGGGCCGGAACCTCTACCCAGGTGTCTCTTGTCCATATGGGAGTGATTTTCTGTCTCAAGGACCAGTTTGATGAGCAGGTCCACAAGATCATCGTACGTATGGATGCGGCTCTTCCTCTCTGAGCCGAAGCGGCAATCGTCCCACATACGTGTAGGGATTTTACTCACAAGCCACAGGTGGTGTTCCGTGGGTCCATGGAAACCCACGTCCATTCCCGAGAACAGATACTCCAGGTCGCACACATACTCAGAGACCCGCGCAGCGGAAGGGAATTCAGGGAGCATAGGGAGCTCCTCAATCTGTGTGCGTACACTGAGGTCTGTTTCGTAGACCGGGAAGGTTTTCACCAATCTCCGAGAATTCTTCTGCCCATCTGGGCAGGTTTGTAGGGTCGAACTCCGGCAAATCCAGCTGGATATTTGCCTGCGCAATTGATTTGCCACTCTTCCCACCCCCTGAAGTTGGGTCTGAAGGGGGGGTAGGCCTGCTAGCGAGAGGTGCCAGAGCTGTTGGCCCCCTTTTCTCAGTCTCCGTCACGGGCACGTCCTGTAGCTCAGCGATGGGGACTGTTCTGGCACGGGCATGAAAGGGGCTGGGGCCTGAAACCTTTGGTAGGAACCTCGAAACCCTTGATCCTTTGAGATCATGAGCGAGCGTGCTCAATCCGGGGGAAGGTGAGGTCAAGGCCGGCTTGGGTAAGGGTTCAGAGATACCCAATTTTGCCCTGACAGCCTCAGACAGGGCTGTCACATCACGATCTTCGGACCCAGATAGCAGCTTGGCCAGTAGTTCAGCTGTACGATCCAGGGCAACATAGGTTGGCCCTGGGAGATGGGAATCCTGCACATAAGCTGGACACACTGCGGGGGTTCTGATGGTTGTTGGCAGCTTGAGACGCCACCCAGACCCTCTCGGGCGTCTGGGTAGAGATACAGTGTCGGCCAGGTCGGTAGGTGGGCCGGAGTAATAATAGGACCCCGTGTCAGTTTGTGGTGGGGACCCCAGGGCTTCGAGAGGTTCCTCTCCATCTTCCCCTCGGACGCACTTGTAGTACTCTTCCTGGAGCAGGTACTCGTCCATTCTCCTTCTCAATTCGGCTTGTTCTTCAGAGCCTCCCACTGCCGTAGACGAAGATGCAGGGCAGGCTGAGCAGGAGACAGCAACTCGCCTGCGGAGGTGCTTAAGGCTGTCACAACAGGCCGCTGGGTACTCAGTGGTTGAGGGTGTTTCTCTGGGCGTTTCTTGTTCTTCTTGAGACCCAGATGCAAGTCTGAGCTTGGGCTCACTCATCGAGATGGGCCCACTGCTGCCCAGTTGTACTTGTACACTCCGAAGTAGCCAAGTCCTGGAAGACAGTTGCACTGATGGTGTGGACATTTTGTTTGCTGGGGTTGGCTTGTGTACTTCCCAGAGTCATTTGGAAAGGTTCTCAAGGGAAGCCTCTGCCGTCAAAAAGATATCCCCAATTTATGGCCTACTGGTTTGGATGAAATCCTGCACCTTTTGGTGTTGGAAAACAGGACCAAAGCAGCAAGTAGAGCAAGAACAGGATTTGGATCGAATCAATGAATAGTTTTGAAATCCGGTGTAAAACACAAGGTCTGCAGATAGACAACGCAGGCTTGAATACAAGGATTCAATCACAAACGGATGAAACAAATGGTTTTTAAGTGAAAACTGGCACAACTCAGGCCTTCAAGGTAGCACCATGCACTGCATGTGCAGGTGTTTGGAAAAAATGGAGTTGGTTAGGAATCTGGGGCATAGGAGGTGGGCCAGACACAGGATATGGCTTGGCCAGCATGACCAAGCAACTAAATTCAGAATCAGTGAAAACTAGAACCACAATAAGTGGTAGAATCAGTTGAGTATAGGGTTCTTGAGGTGGGGGACCACTAGGCTTAACCTACGAGGCCTTAGGCATGAAGTGTCTTATTTTTTTCGGCACTACCTCCATGGAGGAAGAAACCCCCGCTCAGTTGAGTGGTAGGGGTGAGCTTCATGGGGGTCTAGGGCTGTAACCCTAGTTACCTTCGGAATGGGTACTTCAAACTTCAAAAGAGTGATAAAAATGATTACGTTAGTCTCAACATGAAAAAAAGGCTTTAGGGCCGCTTGGCCTGGATCAAGTACCCCAAGAAAGACATGGTAGTGATTTCTTCTAACTGGACGCGCCAAGGGGCTAAGGAAAACGCACACCCAGGAGACAAAGCGCGCATGCCAGTGAACTAGCGCAAAAAAGGCCACAGAGACAAACCACACAGCGCATACAAACCACACAGGGCAGGCACACCGGCGCACAAGTACCAAAAGGCCACCGACACCGCCCACACCACACACAAAGCGCGCCGACCGGTTAATGAGCGCCAACAAGCCAGCGACAGCGCACACAAAACACACTGGGAACGCACACCAGTGGACAAGCGTCAAAAGCGACTGACAGCACATACACAACACAGAAAGGGGGCACACCAGTGAACAAGCGCCAAGGGGCCACAGGCACCGCACACACCACATACCAAGCCCCGACACGGGTGAACATGAGCCAAGAGGCCACGGACTCCGCACACACAACACAACAAGTGCGCACGCCACTGAACAAGCGCCACAGGACTACGGGCACCGCACGCACAACACACCAAGCACGCACACTGCTGAACAAGCGCCAAGGGGCCAAGGACACCGCGCACACCAGACACCCGGCATTCACGCCAGTGAACACGCGCCAAGAGGCCAAGGACACCAGACACACAAAACAGCAAGCACGCACGACGGTGAACAAGCGCCAATGGGCAATGGATGCCACACACACAACACACCAAGCCTGCACACCAGTGAACAAGCGCCAAGGTGCCATGGACACCGCACACCGCACATCAAGCGGGCACACCGGTGAACAAGCGCCAAGGGGCCACAGACACCGCACGCACCGCACATCAAGCGCGTACACAGCCGAACAAGCGCCAAGGGAACAAGGACACCGCACTCACCACACACCAGGCATACACACTGGTGAACAAGCGCCAAGAGGCAAAGGGCACCGCACACCCAAGACACCAAGCACGCACAACAGTGAACAAGCACCAAGAGGCCAGTGACACCGCAGACACCACAAACGAAGCCCGCAGCCCGGTAAACAAGGCAGTGAGGCAGTGCATTGCAGGAGTTGCACTGCCCACTCCTCCCGCGCAGAGAGGCGGTGTATTGCGGGAGTTCCACTGCCCACTGCCCCCGGGCAGTAAGGCAGCGCATTGCAGGAGTTGCGCTGCCCACTGCCCCCAGGCAGTGGGGCAGAGCATTGCAGGAGTTCCACTGCCCACTGCCCCCAGGCAGTGAGGCAGTGCATTGCAGGAGTTGCACTGCCTACTGCCCGAGGGCAGTGAGGCAGTGCATTGCAGGAGTTGCACTGCCTACTGCCCGAGGGCAGTGAGGCAGTGCATTGCAGGAGTTCCACTGCCCACTGCCCCCAGGCAGTGAGGCTGTGCATTGCATGAGTTCCACTGCCCACTGCCCCCAGGCAGTGAGGCAGTGCATTGCAGGAGTTGCACTGCCCACTGCCCCCAGGCAGTGCGGCAGTGGATTGCAGGAGTGGCACTGCCCACTGCCCCCAGCCAGTGAGGCAGTGGATTGCAGGAGCTGCACTGCCCACCCCCCCCCGGGCAGTGCGGCAGTGGATTGCAGGAGTGGCACTGCCCACTGCCCCCAGGCAGTGCGGCAGTGCATTGCAGGAGTTCCGCTGCCCACTGCCCCCAGCCAGTGAGGCAGTGCATTGCAGGAGTTCCACTGCCCACTGTTCCCAGGCAGTGAGGCAGTGCATTGCAGGAGTTGCACTGCCCACTCCTCCCGGGCAGAGAGGCGGTGTATAGCGGGAGTTCCACTGCCCACTGCCCCCGGGCAGTGAGGCAGCGCAATGCAGGAGTTGCGCTGCCCACTGCCCCCAGGCAGTGGGGCAGAGCATTGCAGGAGTTCCACTGCCCACTGCCCCCAGGCAGTGAGGCAGTGCATTGCAGGAGTTGCACTGCCTACTGCCCGAGGGCAGTGAGGCAGTGCATTGCAGGAGTTGCACTGCCTACTGCCCGAGGGCAGTGAGGCAGTGCATTGCAGGAGTTCCACTGCCCACTGCCCCCAGGCAGTGAGGCAGTGCATTGCAGGAGTTGCACTGCCCACTGCCGCCAGGCAGTGCGGCAGTGGATTGCAGGAGTGGCACTGCCCACTGCCCCCAGTCAGTGAGACAGTGCATTGCAGGAGCTGCACTGCCCACTGCCCCCAGGCAGTGCGGCAGTGGATTGCAGGAGTGGTACTGCCCACTGCCCCCAGCCAGTGAGGCAGTGCATTGCAGGAGTTGCGCTGCCCACTGCCCCCAGGCAGTGAGGCAGTGCATTGCAGGAGTGGCACTGCCTGCTGCCCCAGGGCAGTGAGGCAGAGCATTGCAGGAGTTGCACTGCCCACTGCCCCAGCCAGTCGGGCAGTGCATTGCAGGAGCTGCATTGCCCACTGCCCCCAGGCAGTCCGGCGGTGGATTGCAGGAGTGGCACTGCCCACTGCCCCCAGGCAGTGAGGCAGTGCATTGCAGGAGTTGCACTGCCCACTGCTCCCAGGCAGTGAGGCAGTGCATTGCAGGAGTTGCACTGTCCCGTGCCCCCAGGCACTGAGGCAGTGCGTTGCAGGAGTTGCACTGCCCACTGCCCCCGGGCAGTGGGGCAGTGCATTGCAGGGGTACCACTGCCCACTGCCCCCAGGCAGTGAAACAGTGCATTGCAGGAGTTGCACTGCCTGCTTCCCCCAGGCAGTGAGGCGGTGTATTGCAGGAGGTCCACTGCCCACTGCCCCCAGGCAGTGAGGCAGTGCATTGCAGGAGCTGCACTGCCCACTGCCCCCAGGCAGTGCGACAGTGGATTGCAGGAGTGGCACTGCCCACTGCCCCCAGCCAGTGAGGCAGTGCATTGCAGGAGCTGAACTGCCCACTGCCCCCAGGCAGTCCGGCAGTGGATTGCAGGAGTGGCACTGCCCACTGCCCCCAGGCAGTGAGGCAGTGCATTGCACGAGTTGCACTGCCCACTGCTCCCAGGCAGTGCGGCAGTGGATTGCAGGAGTTGCACTGCCCACTGCCCCCAGCCAGTGAGACAGTGCATTGCAGGAGCTGCACTGCCCACTGCCCCCGGGCAGTGCGGCAGTGGATTGCAGGAGTGGCACTGCCCACTGTCCCCAGGCAGTGAGGCAGTGCATTGCAGGAGTTGCACTGCCCACTGCTCCCAGGCAGTGAGGCAGTGCATTGCAGGAGTTGCACTGTCCCGTGCCCCCAGGCAGTGAGGCAGTGCGTCTCAGGAGTTGCACTGCCCACTGCCCCCAGGCAGTGGGGCAGTGCATTGCAGGGGTACCACTGCCCACTGCCCCCAAGCAGTGAGGCAGTGCATTGCAGGAGTTGCACTGCCTGCTTCCCCCAGGCAGAGAGGCGGTGTATTGCAGGAGGTCCACTGCCCACTGCCCCCATGCAGTGAGGCAGTGTATTGCAGAAAGTCCACTGCCCCCTGCCCCCAGGCATGGGGGCAGTGTATTGGGGGATGTGCACTGCCCGCTGCCCCCAAGCAATGAGGCAATGTCTTGCGGGAGTTCCACTGCCTGCTGCGTGAGGCAGTGTATCGGAGGAGTTGCACTGCCCACTGCCCCCAGGCAGTGAGGCAGTGCATTGCAGGAGGCCCACTGCCCACTGCCCCCAGGCAGTGCGGCAGTGCATTGCAGGAGTTGCACTGCCCACTGCCCCCAGGCAGTGGGGCAGTGCACTGCAGGAGTTGCACTGCCCGCTGCCCCCAGGCAGTGAGGCAGTGCATTGCAGGAGTTCCACTGCCCACTGCCCCCAGGCAGTGAGGCAGTGCATTGCAGGAGGTCCACTGCCCACTGCCCCCAGGCAGTGGAGCAGTGCATTGAAGGAGGTCCACTGCCCACTGCCCCCAGGCAGTGAGGCAGTGTATTGCAGGAGGTCCACCGCCCACTGCCCCCAGGTAGTGAGGCGGTGCATTGCACGAGTTGCGCTGCCCACTGCCCTCAGGCAGTGAGGCAGTGCATTGCAGGGTTCCACTGCCCACTGCCTCAGGGCGGTGAAGCAGTGCATTGCAGGAGGTCCACTGCCCACTGCCCCCAGGCAGTGGGGCAGTGCATTGAAGGAGGTCCACTGCCCACTGCCCCCAGGCAGTGGGGCAGTACATTGAAGGAGGACCACTGCCCACTGCCCCCAGGCAGTGGAGCAGTGCATTGAAGGAGGTCCACTGCCCACTGCCCCCACGCAGTGAGGCGGTGTATTGCAGGAGTTCCACTGCCCAGGGCCCCCAGGCAGTGAGGCAGTGTGTTGCAGGAGGTCCACTGCCCACTGCCCCCAGGCAGTGGAGCAGTGCATTAGAGGAGGTCCACTGCCCACTGCCCCCAGGCAGTAAGGCAGTGTATTGCAGGAGGTCCACTGCCCACTGCCCCCAGGGCAGTGAGGCGGTGTATTGCAGAAGATCCACTGCCCACTGCCCCAAGGCAGTGGGGCAGTGTATTGCAGGAGTTGCACTGCCCACTCCCCCCGGGCAGTGAGGCAGTGCATTGCAGGAATTGCACTGCCCACTGCCCCAGGCAGTGAGGCAGTGCGTTGCAGGAGGTCCACTGCTCACTGCCCCTAGGCCGTGGCGCAATGTGTCGCAGGAGTACCACTGCCCACTGGCCCAGGCAGGGCGGCAGTGTATTGCAGGAGATGCCCGGCCCACTGCCCCAAGGGAGGGGGGCGGTGAGCGGCAGGAGTACCACTCCCCACTGCCCTCAGGCAATCCGGCAGTGCGAAGCACGATTTCCACTGCCCACAGCCCCGAGGCTGCCTGGCAGTGCGTAACACTGCCCACTGCCCCCTGCCCACAATAACAGTGCAGCAGGGCACACACGGTGCAGTGTGGTGCCGAGCACCAAGCAGAACGGCACCACACAGAGATCACTGGTGGTGCAGCGCGGCACGCAGGGTGCAGTGGGCAAATGAGACCCTGTGCGACTGCGCGCAGGCGTCGGCAAGGCAGTGTCGGCCAAGTGCGAGAGTGCACTGGTCTGGCTATGCCACAACACACAGCGCGCACACAACACACACAGCCCAGCCCGTTTACCTGTACCCGTGGGTAGACATCCCGGCCTTTTGCCTTTTGGTAACAGCGCCTTCGGCACAACAAGTGCGCACGCCACTGAACAAGCGCCACAGGACTACGGGCACCGCACGCACAACACACCAAGCACGCACACTGCTGAACAAGCGCCGAGGGGCCAAGGACACCGCGCACACCAGACACCCGGCATTCACGCCAGTGAACACGCGCCAAGAGGCCAAGGACACCGGACACACAAAACAGCAAGCACGCACGACGGTGAACAAGCGCCAATGGGCAATGGATGCCACACACACAACACACCAAGCCTGCACACCAGTGAACAAGCGCCAAGGTGCCATGGACACCGCACACCGCACATCAAGCGGGCACACCAGTGGCCAAGCGCCAAGGGGCCACAGACACCGCACGCACCGCACATCAAGCGCGTACACAGCCGAACAAGCGCCAAGAGACCAAGAACACCGCACTCACCACACACCAGGCATACACACTGGTGAACAAGCGCCAAGAGGCCAAGGGCACCGCACACCCAAGACACCAAGCACGCACAACAGTGAACAAGCACCAAGAGGCCATCGACGGGGCAGACACCACAAACGAAGCCTGCAGCCCGGTAAACAAGCGCCAAGACGCCATGGACACCGCACACACAACACACACCTAGTGCGCACGCCGGTGAACAAACGCCAAGTGACCACTGACACCGCACACACATCACACCAAACGCGCATACTGCTGAACAAGCGCCAGGGGGCTAAGGACACGGCGCACACCACCCACCAGGCACGCATGCCGGTGAACACGCGCCAAGATGCCTTGGACACTGCACACATAAAACACCAATTACACACGACGGTGAAGAAGGGCAAAAGGTCCACGAACACCGCACACACAACACAGCGGGGACGCACACCGGTGAACAAGCACAAATGTACCACAGACACCGCACACAACGCACTCCAAGCGGACACACAGATGGACAACCTGCAAGGCGCCACAGACACCGCAAAGACAACAAACCAAGCGCGCACACCGGTGAACAAGTGGCGAAGGGCCAGGGACACGAACACACCACACCCCGGGCACGCACACCGTGGAACAAGCGCTAAGCGGCCAAGGACACCGCACACACAAAACACCAAGCACACAAAACAGTGAACAAGTGCCAAGAGACCACGGGCACGACACAAGCAACACATCGGGCATGCACACCAGTGGACAAGCGCTGAGGGGCCACAGAAACGGCACACATCACACACCAGGCACGCACCCTGCTGCCGAAGCGCCAGATTGCCACAGACACCGCACACAGAATATACCAAGCGCACATATCAGTGAGCAAGCGCCAAGGGGCCGCACACACCGCACACACAACACAACAAGCACGCACACCGGTACACAACCGCCAAGTGGCCATGGACACCGCACATACGACACACCAAGGACGCACACCGGTGAACAAGTGGCAAGTAACCAAAGACATCGCACACACAAACGACGAAATATACAGGATGGTGAGCAAGCGCCATGGGACCAAGACAAGCGAACACACCACACACCATCGCGCACACCAGTGAACAAGCGCCAAGAGGCCAAGGACACCACACCCGGAAAGTAAAAGGCGCGCAGACCAGTGAACAAGTGCCTAGGGGCCATGGACGCCGCACACGGGTGCTATTCCAGGGCTGCCGACGGACAGGTAACAACAAACCACACCCCACAAATCGGACAGACTGGGGCGACTCAGCCGACCCACCGGGCCAGCAGCAGGGACGGTACCCGAAGGCCGCCGGTCTGATCCCGCCCGGGCTGCATCAGGGACCATGGCAAACGTCACCCGCAGCCATGGAAGCATATGCTGACAGTTGAGCCAGTACACAGTCCAGGAGGGGGTCGCCTGCCCAGCAGCGAGGCCCCGCAAGTAGAGCCACAGGGTGCGAGGCGCTCGTACTGTAGACTTGCGGGAGTAATACACCCTCCCAGAGCTGCCCCCCACAGGAGGGGGCATGTGGCCATACCCATGGA
This sequence comes from Eutreptiella sp. 'Long Island Sound 2002', assembly GCA_964036045.1. Taxonomy (NCBI): domain Eukaryota; phylum Euglenozoa; class Euglenophyceae; order Eutreptiales; family Eutreptiaceae; genus Eutreptiella; species Eutreptiella sp. 'Long Island Sound 2002'. The sequence goes on along the minus strand of OZ038380.1, from coordinate 65,519,755 downwards.
CATATGTGGGGACACCCTCCCACCCGGGACACCTGGACCGGGTGGCCGCGACGCTGCATTCCCAAGCACCTGCAGGAGAGGCTCGACGAACACCTCACCTAGGGCAGTGGGAGGGACAGGACATCCCCTCCGTAAGGCCTCCTTCCTGCATTGTCAAAGGAGGCATCCTCAGCACCCAAAGATACCTACCTACCTTTGCACATTGCCTTGGTTTGAGGAGCAACTCGCCATGAGCTTTGAGGACGGCTGGTGCAACAGCCATTTGGGCCAGATTTCAGAGGAAAAGTCGATTTCCCAAGCGACCATGTTCTCGTAGGCTTTGAATTGCGTGGAGCCATCGTCCAGTTGGCTCCAAAATCAAACGTTGCCTCGGGATTTTGATCTTCTGAGCATTGTGTGAAGTTATTTACATTCATGCTCACAAGTACACAAAGTTAGGGATTGGACACGAGAAAAACGTGGGTTTTCTGCTCCCCGAAGTGCCCCAAAACACCCTCGTAAGCCGCCTCCCCAAAGAAAGCTATATGCCCATGCAAAAGGGGTATGGTAGGTAGGCAAAAGGGGGACCTGTATAGTTCCCAACAAACTCATGGTCCTTGGTAACCATGCGTTGAGTCACTTGACAGCTGAGCTTGCGCGTCGACTTTATCCCAGACACGCCAGCAGATAATTCTGGTGAGTACACCAGATGAAAGTACGTGTGTAAACCCTACAGATCCAGCCCTGCACCTCTTTTTTTACGCTCATAGGTACAGGAAAAAAAGTCAGAACAAAACTCGCCACAGAACGTGGGTACCGAGCCGCGCGCAGGCAACGACAGGCGGCAAATTCACGGCGGCTAGAGATCAGGCCAGAATATTCCATTTTCATGAATTTTGCGCATGACTAGATCATTAAAATAAATTTGTAATGATTCCAGGTCGATTCAATCGATCCAGAACGTTGGAGCCTACATTGGTCCCATTCTGGTTCCCAAAGCAATGGAGAAAACATGTCTCCCCAGGAAAGACCGGTGATATCCCCGAGTGACAAAGAAGATTAGATATTCAGCATTCGGGCCATGGGGTCCTGGGTACCGCTTCAGTGTGCCCGATGTGTGGTCTCCCGTGCTTTGAAGTGGCAGTGTGGTGGTGCTTGTTGAATCTAGGTTGTAAAACCAGAGAACCTCCAGGATTGCTCTCCCTCTATTCCACGTACAACGGACACGAAGAACATGGATACATACTTTGTATGGATGAGAGTGACCATGGCCCCCACCTGCCAGGACAGGGGGCGTTCTACACCCCTGACCGGGTGGTTATACCTCGTCTAAGAGACAAGGGTATGGATGATGCACAAATGCATACATGGAATAATGTAAAGCAACAAAGCGACAAATGCTACTCTACAAATCATAATAATCTGAATATACAAATCACTGATGACAGTCACGATTGTGGCTGCGACTCACTGCGGTAGACAGATGCCGCTAGTCTGGTTGTGGGTTCATCCGACTGCACCCAGTCAAGTGTTTCAGTTTGACGAGGGAACTGTTCTCTTTCTCGAAAATCCAAAAATACGACAAACCTCCTTCTGTGCAGAATCTTCAGGCGGAGCACCAAATCATACCCATTTCACAATTTGGAAGACAAAAACCCTGTTCAAAGATATCGAAGTATTATACACCACGTGTTCACCGCAACTGGCATCTCGATGCTTCATATGTATTCGTAGACCGCAGTGCGATTGCAACTCGCGCGCTCGCTGCGCTGCTGCTGCTCAAAACCATAACACTACCCCCCCCCCTGAGACCTCGAAGAGGTCTCAAAGGTCTGGGCGCTGCCGCACCGTCAAAAACTGAATAGACAGGTGCCAGAGAAAGAAGACGCTTTTCTGGACCCCGACATGTGCTGGTTTCCTGAAGCATTATAGTGGTCGAAACCCACAGACCGGCATAGAGTGCAACGTATACCTGTCCTTAGCGCCTCGGTCACGCGCCGTGTTCGAATTTGCCACCAACCCCGTCTCGGCGGAAGATGCAGAAGACAGCCTCGCCAGGCCGGCGCTACCCACAGCAAGGCTGTGGGCTTGTCGAGATACCATAACATTGGGCACGGCTATCGAAGCTAAGTGCCCAGCAAACAAACAACCAACTGCACGGTACATCTGTCGGATCGACAGGGCATATCAAAGGGGTTGATGCCATTACCTGGCATCCCGATTGTCGAATCAGCCATTACTTGGTATTCGGACTGTTGTATCAGCCATTACATGGCACTCCGACTGTTGAATCAGCAGTCCGTGCCCCACATGAACGTGGACGAATCATTGACCCGAAGCCGACATACTTTGTGCACCTCCTTCAGCGTTTCGACGCTAGCCATGAACTTGAAGGTGTCATGGCCCGTATAGTGTCGACGAACATCGCTTCCGAGGGCATGTGCTCTGAATCAGCATACCCGATGGATGGTTGAGCAATCGAAGGTTGGTATCGCCAGGCCGGCCGTCGACGGGGCACTTGTACTGGAATACGAAGACATGCTCACAGGCAAGAGCGCCAAACTGTCCCGGTCCCAATGTTTGCGACCTGGTCGTGAGGAAATCCCAAAGGTTCGACGGCTGCCAGATGGCAGGGTTCCACAAATCTGTTCGATTGGTGCTCCTGAAGAACAATGCGTCCTTTCGACCGGTGGTCCATTGGTATGTTTGCTTCAAACCAGTACCAGCGGCACTGTTGTGGTAGAACTGACCAGTCCGCGTGTCGACTCGCCACCACGGCGTGTCGGCAATCGACACTCTCTGAGCAACAATGATAGTGTTGACGTCATCGACCCTAAGACCGAGGGCATATCGTTCAGTGATCTCGAGGGTGCTTGTTCGAGAGTTTCCTTGGAGTCGGCCGAGGTGTTGATGCACATTGTGACCAATTGGCGAGAGCGTCCTGCAGAGCGAATTGAACCACCTCTGCAGTCACAAGGCTCGAAGCAGTGTCGACAATGACCGCCTCGAGAACTTGGTCACGGCAGTCGACATTGCGTCGCTGGGCAGCCTTGAAGTCATCGTTGATCGGCGTGAGGTGCTTGAACATCGGTATGTCGAAGTGATGTTGGTAGACGTTCGAATCCACCAAAAAGAACCCGTGGTCGACAGGATCCAGATGGAACGGGTCGCTCCAGGGCAAACCGCTGGACTCGAGCTCCTCCCGTTCATCCACAAAGACATCCCTTTGAAAGGGGACTGGTCGACGCCAATACCGTCCATATTCGTATCCGCTCTCTAAAGGGGATATGAGATACTTCGAAGTACCCACACGTCGAGTCAGATCAGTGGCGTCTTCGAAAGGAAAAAGGTTGAGGTACGCTTCATTCCTTGAACTCTTCAAACTTCCTTATCAAAGTCGTAGTATCTGATTTGTCCAAGGCCAATCTGGTAGATCGTTGCCAGCTGGACCAGATCAATCAGGGCCCCTGGTGCAACCGCATTGTAGGCGTACAGACCATTGGCTGTCCCAGTTGATGGTATTCTTGAAGCTGGACCATGAGATCCTGGGTTTGAACTGGGGCACACCCGTACGTCGAGCTTGTACCCGAGTCCAGTTGTACATCCTAGGCCTCAAAGTTGGTGTCGTTGAAGAAGCAAGTCGACCTTATATGCCAGAAAGGGGGCTCAGTCTTCAAATAACCAGTCATTCGTTTGGAAAAACTTCTGGACGTCTCGAATGAGCCCAAGAATCGGAACAGCGGAGGGTGCTCACAGGCGCATCTTCAATAGTCTCCAGAATTGTCGGTACTTGAAGAACAGGTCGATTCCATCAACATCATCGATCAGATCGTAGATCCCACAAATCCCTCCATGCATGCGGTTCGGGCGTGCAATCTGGTTGGGCAGGTTGGTCTCGACGAGACTGTTCCGGGATCCACAGTCGAGGTCTTCGTTGCATTTTCGCCAGTCGACAAGGGTATGTCGAAAAATCTGACAGGCCACTTCGATCGTCGTATACCAATGGTGGCTGGGTGCGCTGCCAGGGGTTCTGCTTTTGTTGCAGGACCTGTCAGGCGCGCTTCGCATCGTCTCTAGATTAAAAGTGCTGCCTTACGCCAGCTGTCTATGTCGACAACGCCAGGCAAATCGTAAATGGTTGCGTTTATCTTCGACACAACTGCCGCATGGCGGGAGCTCAAGAATTGATGGCCTCCTCTCTGACCGGCAATGAGACTCGACGCGATGACAAGCACTGAGGGGTTGAGTTTGATATACTCTTTGTGTTCGTGCGTCCCAAATTGATAGGGTGGCTTCATTCCCAATGTGCCGAGGTGCTGGAGTTCGTCGACAGTCTCGTTCTCATGTTCGTATTGCTCCATATAATATGGCTGCCACAGCGGTTCTTGTCGACGAACGGAATCGTAGCTGGGCCGTGGAGTCGACCAACTCTTTGCGGCGTACGAACTGTTCTCATTGCCATCATTGTAGGTACCACCATCGTAGGTTCCCTGTTTGTAGGCGTCATCGTCATAATCTTATTCGAAGTAGGAATTGGACTGGTTTGTTCGAGTGGAAGCTTGCGTTTTCGGGGCGTTGGACAGCCATGATTGGTCGACCCATGATTCGTCGTTGAGGGCGTTCGGCTTCCCCCTCCATGATTTGTCGACCCATGACGATTCGTTCTTGGAGGTGTCCGGCCTTCCTCTCCACGAATTGTCGACCCATGATGACTGTTTCCCCCCGGACACTTCGAGGTGGTTCTAACCTGCTTTGCCTCTTTTCGATGAGGGGCCTCTTTTGCCTTTCGAACTTCTGGCGTACGCCGACTGCCTGTAGTTTGGCGCCGAGAAAGGTGCCAGTGATCGACTCGGTCGGGTGGCGCTGACGCGACTGATCGACAGCGGCGAGCTGAGGTCAATGTCACTGGGGCTTCGGCACCATCGCCATCTCCGTCAACATTGTCCTTGTTCTCGTCAACATCGGCAATGTTTGACGGTGATGCTCGACAGGGCGGAGGTCGAGAGGAAGCTCCGGATGTCCGGGGAGTGGAACCGTAGGCTGAGGCTCCAGTGGTCGACCAGGCACCCTGCATGAGTTTTCGAAAATTCACGCCACAAAGAGGTGAGGTTAATCAGGTTGGAGTCGAAGGAACTCAAGGTACACCGGATCCTCTTCTAGAGCTTTACTCGACTCCCATGACAATGTGTCGTCATTGCATTCATAGCGGTGCAGAAATGTGCGCCGCTTTTTAGATACCACTCGACTTCTAGCCAGAGTCTTACCAAGTCGAGGGGAAGCTCCAGTCTTGACAGGCGGCTTCGGGAACTCCCACACCGGCTGTCCCTCCCGATGGATGTAGGGCTTTATGCTGTCGCGATTCAAACCTCGCATCCCATCGAAGGGGGCAGGGATGTCCAGTTTAACGTTCTTGCCCTTGTTGAGCACTCCAAGAACTTTGCATGGGCCACACCAAACAACATCGAGTTTCCCTTTGTGTTGATATTCGGGCAGCAACACCCACCATCGGTCCCCGACTTCAGGCACTCAAACGTGTCCGTCCATTTGCAGGACCACATGCATCTCGCGTCGGCGTTCATCAGCAAGCATTCCACACACAGAATCGAAGGTACTTTCAGCTCGATGCATGTAACCATTCTTGGTCGAAGGTTCATGTGCGTGAGAAGTCATTTGGGGGAAATCCAATGGAGAATGGGGTGTACATCCCTCATCGATCTCGAACGGAGATAGCCGAAGGCTGTTGGACGTCAGGTTGTTGTACTGAATCGCGGAGAACCGAAGGTGGACATCCCACTCGTTGTTGCCGAAGATGCCGTGTGTCCGCAAGCGATGAAGGATCTACTGGTTGCTGCGCTCTACCAGGCCGTTGCCTCGAGGGCGGTCGGCCACTGTTTGGTGCATCTCCATTTTGAAACCCTGTGTCAACTCTTTCCACGCCTTTGACTCGAACCGCTTGTCTCGATCAGAAACAACTTGGCGGGGGCATCCTTTGAGTGGAATCACCTCGCGTAGGAACGCATAGACAAGGTCGTCGCCTGTCATGTCTTTACGGCAAGAGATGAACATTCCACGTTTCGAAAATGGATCGACCACGGTCATGATAGCATCATGGCCTCTGGTGGTCGACGGCAATGCTGAAACCCAATCGACGGACACACTATGCCACTTTGTGTCTGGCACCGGCAGGGGCCTAAGCTGTCTGGCAGGCTCGACACACCGTGACTCAGCCACTTGACACACATGGCAACTCAAGATGTAACGCTCCACGTAATGTCGAAGATGAGAACTGACGCAATTACGTTTGATCAACGCCATGGTACAGAATACTCCCAATTGGCTGTAAAACTCAGACTCGTGGTACATGGCCACAATCGAGGTGAGGAGCGTTCAAAGTACAAGCACACGCTTGCCCAATGGCGACAAAAGGAAGAACCTACCATCATCGAATGACAACTTGGCGTCTTGGAGTTCGTTTCCTGCTGTAGGGCTTCGAACCGTGATCTCCTAGATGTGTCTCGTACGTGGGTCTTCTCGATATGCTGATGCCCACACACCTGTCGAAATCAAATCCTTACACTGATAGTGTCGGTTTACTCGACGGTGTGTACCTTTAACACTCGAAGGGTATGGTGTGTTCGGTCCAACTTTGGGTAACCGAACTGGCTGTAGTTTACCGTCTCGGTGGCGCCAACAGCGGATCAGTACCGTCAAGGTTGGGGCATATCGAAGTTCTTTGCCCAAGGTGACTCGAAGGGGGCGGTCCATGTCTTCGTCGGGAAGGTCATCAGTGTCGGTCGGCATGGCTGGTACCTTATTGCCAGCATCCTGGAGATGTACTGTAGGCTGGTTTGAATCCTCAGCCAGCGCCTCGTCTGACGGCAGTGGCTCCAGTTCCTCCGGCTCGACGGCTGGCACAGTGTCGAATTGGAGGGCTGGTTTCGAGTCTCCATCAACATCAGGTCCCTTCCCCACGGAGCGTCCGCTTCGGAGTGAAAAGTACAGGTGGTTGTATGGCTAAGACCACACTTCACCGCGTGAGAACGAGTCTTCAAGCAAATGTAGGAAATTAATCGACAGGTTCTCTTTCAGGTGAAGCCCAGTTCTCGACTAAAGTTACCACAAAGGCCTGTGTACATGTGGCATTCACGATGTCCATCAACTGTCGCGAAGTCAGACGGGAAAAGGCGCACGCTGCCCGATTCTCAAGACCCGGTATATACCACAATGTGGGGTTGTATTCCTCGAGAACCTGGGACCAACGTGCTTGTCGTAATGTCAGCGGTCGAGGACACATCTTAAGATAACGAATGCTTTCTTTGTCAGTGTGCACATGCACCTGCTGTGGTCCTCGAAGTAGATGAAACCGCTGCTTCAGAGCTAGCAGGATGGCCAACAACTCCTGTTCTCGAATATGGTATCGAGTTTCAGCAGATTGCATCTTCCGCGACATAAAAGCAATAGGTCGAAGATGTCCCTTGTATTTCGCATGCGCACATCGCTGTGCTGGCGTAGCCCCCACGCAATCCTTCGAAGCATCCGTGTACAACTGATACGGCTGCTGGGTGTCGATGGCACTAAGATGTGTCGCATTGATCATTGCTTGCTTCACCCTGTGGAAGGAACCCTGGTGTACAGCTGTCCTCTCCCACTCAAAGTCTGCTTTAAACATCATCGTCAGAGGGGCAGCCACAGCCTGGAATCCTTCGACAAACTGCTGGTAAAATCCACACAACCCGAGAAATTGTCGAAATTCATGATCGGTGGTTGGCGGAGGCCAACCTAGATTCACCTTGATCTTTTCAGGGTCCATGTGTACTCCATCTTTATTGATGATGGATCTGCGAAAGGGTACTCGAGTCTGGAAGAACGTGGATTTATGAATGCAGGGAAACAGCTGGTGTCGACGTAGTAGTTCATGTCCCCAATCGAGATGTCGTTGGTGCTCCTCAGCATCCTTCGAGAAAACGAGGATGTCGACGATGTACACCCATACAAAAATCCGCAAGTGTTCTTGAAGGACGTCATTCACGACGCGTCGGAACGTCCGTGGCGCGTTACAGCGGCCAAAGGGCATAACGACCCATTCGAAGGCGCGAAATCGTGTGTTGAGGGCGGTCTTTTTGACATTATCGACATCGATTCCAATCTGATGGAACCCACTGACAAGGTCTATTTTCGAAAAGACGGTGGAACCCCCAAGGGTACTCAGTATGGATTGCATCGAAGGTAAGGGATATTGATCTCGAACAGTTCGCGTATTCAACGCTCGGTAGTCGACACACATACGCCATTTAGCATTTGCCTTTCTCACCAGCAGGCAATCCGCTCCATATGGACTTGAGGATGGTCGAATTCGGCCAGACCGATGTACCTTGTCGAGTTGTTGTCGAACCTCGTCTAATTGGCTCGGGTCCATTTTGCAAGGTTGTGCCCACGATGGATTGTATTCCGTATCGGGGCGTATTCGGTGGTCTCTCCCAGGTCGATGCAGAGGTAAATCTCCCAACTCCGGTTTCTCGCGATGGTAAAGGCCTGCCCATTTATGTATCCGAATAGGCATATTGCGTCAAACCGGGTCAAGCCTGTCATTGTCACTGTTTTCTTGCATCTTGTACATTTGATCGACCGGCAGTGCAGCTTCAGGCATGCAGCACAGAAACACTTGATCAGCGGCGAGATCAGCTCGAAGAAACCCCCGCTTGAGCTTCCGCAATGAGATGTACCCGATTTCTCTGTCGCTGCACTCCTCATCTGTGACACCATCTTCTGTTTGGGACTCATCGAACGTCTCAGCACCATACTGGGCGCGTGTGGACGACTGTGGGTCAGGGCGTTCTTTGGCAGGTGGTGTAGGGCTTCCAACGGGACTTGATCTCGAGGTACCCGATGAAAGTGTCGAAAGAAGATCCATCTTCTAAGTGGCTTGGAACTGCAGCTGGATGGAATGCCTTGACTCGTCGAGGGACAATCCGTATGAACTCAAACCATGTCGTACGTCCTCATACCGTTCCTTCTAGTTGACAGTCGGGTCATAGCTTCGAACCCATGGTAGCCCAAGTACCACATCCGGTAGAATCTCCGAAACCTTGAGTGATGTCGGAATACCAAGTCTCCAACTCGAACATAAGTTCTTGTGCAGTATCGCACCTCGACATGGACACCTTCCGCACTTACGGCGTGTCCTGGGCTCGTCAGTTTATTGAGGGGAAGTCGCGCCCTCTTTGCAGGCTGCGTGGACATGAAGTCACTCGTCGCTCCACAGTCGACTAACGATTCTACGCTAGAGCCAAGGGAGTCATCACCACGTGCAAAAATGCGCCCTCGGACTGTGAACAGAGTCGCATGCTCAGGTTCGGTTCCTACCACGTTGACACTCCCAAGTGTCGAATTTGTTTCCAGTTTGTTGGTACTGATGGCGGAGTTCAGCTCTTCTCGAGGACATCCACCACTAGGTCTTCGAAGATGCTTTTCAGTGCCGACGTGGGCCGTTCTCTGCTCTTGGAGCGTGATTGAAATTGTCCCTTACTGTCTCAACTCAGATTTCTTCGAGTGTGCCTGATCTTGACTCTTGACGTTCTCCTCCTTGAGATGGCGGTCGGTTCTTTTGACAGTCGCGGGCCAAGCGCCCTTGTTCGCCACAGTTGTAGCAGCGCCTAGTTTCTTGACCATCTTGGCGCTTGAACCGATCATTTCGACGTTCGTCAATGTAGGCGTGTAGTTCTTCTCGAAGCTTGGCAATTTTTTCGAGATTCATTGGCTCCGGCACAGTCAAAGCTGTTGGAGCCACAGTTGGCGTCGGCATAGGATTGACGTGCGGTGCTGGCATAGGACTTGAAGAAAACACTCTGGAAGTCGAAGTTGGCGGAACCATCACACATATGATTTTACGATGTCGCCAGATCCCAAAATTCAGTTGCCGGACTATCGCAGAAACCGCCGCGGTCGCGATTTTTGCCGCCGCCGCAAGCACTTTTGGCTCATTTTGCGAGATTTGTGCCAATTCTGTGCGCAGTTAAGCAGATTCAAGAAGCGCAATCTGCCAATCGCAACCATATCCTGCTCCTGTGATCAAATGACGGTCATCCCATCAACCTTTGGGGAGATATTTCTGAAGACACCGCCTTTTCGGGCCTTTTTTGGCACTTTTTCAGGCAGAAAGTGGCATAAGTGGATTTCGGGGAGGTCTCATGAGATTTCAAATGGGTCAAGGTTATCCCTAAGGTTAGTTTGGCCTTAGCAAACCACCATATTTGACCCGAAATGGTGGTGCATCAAGATAATTGAGTGGCGGGTGCCAAAATTGCCCCGAAACAGCCATATTTGCCCTTTTTAACCTGTAAATCTCGCATAAGTAGATTTAGGGGAGGTATCATGAGATTTCAAATTGCTCACCCTTGTTGCTGAGGTTAGTTTGGCCTTGGCAAAACACCATTTGTGACCCTACATGCTCTTGAATCAAGATGTATCAACGGCGGGTGCCAAAATTGCCTCAAAACAGCCATATTTGCCTTGTTTGACGTCTAATTCTAGTATAAGTAGATTTAGGGGAGGTATCATGAGATTTCAAATTGCTCCACCTTGTTCCTAAGGTTAGCTTGGCCTTGGCAAAACACCCCCTCATTGGGGTGGCCTCTTATGTCAAGTACGATGGGTTCTGTTACATTGATTACCGAGATGTTACACACTGCGTCTTGTGGCTGCTGATCATGGTTCCATGTGTGTTCGGTGTCCTGCTCCTCTATGTTCAGATCTACAAGCGGAGTGGTTTGTCAAAGACAGTCCGCTTCGGTCTTCTCGGCTTTTGGTTTGTTTTCCTTTGCGGGTGGGTCCTTGGGATCCCACTGATTGGCTTTGGACTGTTGAACAGCGAATACCCTGACAATCTGAACCTCGTCAGCGCCATTCTGGGACATCTCATGAACCTCATCAACCCCATTCTGTATGGCATTTTCTGGTACAAGTGGTTTGTTGCAGATGGGCAGGGTGCCCCTCAAAAGGGGCTAGACACAGAGTTTGAAGTCCAGGACGCTTATGGTAGCAGTGTGCCCTACGCACTGCCAGCACCATGGAACACCCCAGTGACTCCTGTGCAGTACCCAACATACAATGGCCCCCCACCTGTTTACACATATGATGCGCCTGTTGCCTACCCAACGTACAGTGGTCCGCTGCTCACTCCTGCAGACACACAGGTGTATTGAGCAGATGCCCAAACTGCATTTTGCCAGCAACTTATTTTGTCTTTTCTGAACGCAACAACCCAGGTGTCCATCCCACATCTCCGTTGCCTCTGCATGGCAGTGTGGTCTGCACAGGTCGGACGGACCCAATGTTTCATCGAACCCATGCCGGCGCCTACGTGCACTTTTCTCGCATCTTGCCCAACGATGAAAAAACGTCCAAAAAATGGCCGTTTTTTGGTCAAAAGTTGAGTTTTTTGGCCTCAGACAAGCGGTTGAAGACCATTTTCGTTCCAAAATCGGCCAAAAAAGGGAGTTTTTTGGTCAAAAATTTGATTTTTTTTGCCTTTAGCCAAGCAGTTGAAGACTTCCCCCCTAATTTGAGGGTGCTGGATGCAAAGAAAAAGTTGTAGGCACACACAGATCAGGAAAACACAATTTACAGCATCCATATGCACCAAAATGTCCCATTTTTCATGAAAAAACGGCAAAAAATGGCCGCTTTTTGGTCAACAATTGAGTTTTTCTGCTTCAGACAATCAATTGAAAACCCCCCGCCCTATTTTGAGGGTGTTGGATGCAAGAAAGCAGGTTCTAGAGAGACACAGATCACGAAAACACAATTTACAGCATACATTTTTCATGAAAAAAACGGCCAAGAATGGCCGTGTTTGGTCAAAAATTGAGTTTTTTGGCCTCAGACAAGCATTTGAAGACCCCCCCCCTATTTTGGAGGGTGCTGGATGCGAATAGACAGGTTTTAGGCAGACACAGATCACGAAAACACAATTTACAGCATGCGTATGCACCAAAATTTGCCTTTTTTCATGAAAAAAACGGCCGAAAATGGTTATTTTTTGGCCAAAAATTGAGTTTTTTTTAGCTTCAGATAAGCAGTTGAAGACCCCCCCCCCCTATTTTGAAGGTGCTGGATGCTAATAAGCAGGTTATAGGGGCACACAGATCACAAAAACGCAATTTACAGCATGCGTATGCACCAAAATTTGCCATTTTTCATGGAAAAAACGGCATAAAATGGCCGCTTTTTGGTGACAAATTGTTTTTCTTGGCCTCAGCAAAGCAGTTGAAGACCTCTCCACCCCTTTTTTGAGGGTGCTGGATGCAAAAAAGCATGTTGTACGGGGACACAGATAGCCCAAACACAATTTACAGGATGCTAACTACTTAAAAGGGTGTTTTTTTTTATGCTGCAGGTTTTGGGATTTTCGGACGTCATAAAATCCTATGTGATAGGCAGGGGTCTCGAATCCGGAGCACCCGCGGTGTCTCCTTTTTGTCTCGACACGCTCTGTACCTCTTCAAGTTGATAGCTGGCCGCCATGTAAGCCTCCGCAACGGTGTTCACCAGCGTGTCGAAGGCAAATGGTCTTCCTCAACGCCATTTGGAACGGACCTCGACGATGTTTTGTCGGCGCACAGCGTCATTCCACAACGCTTGAACAAATCAGGAGTTAACGAGGTAACCCATCTGGAGGTCACTGGTATTTACCTTTGACTTGATGACGGAAGTTTCAAACTCCTTCACGTAGTCCGCATGTCGACAGAACTCACTTTCTCGCAAAGGCAACATTCTCGACAGGTACACTGCCTCATGGGATATGCAATCGAAGTGCTGACCCAACACCTGCATGAGCTCGAACCAATCATCTTGTACTTGCTTTTTCAAACTGTGATAATGCTCGACAGCGTCGCCTTCGAGGAGGAACGGTATGGTGGTGACTTCATCGTGTGGTGAAGTGATGTCCGACAGAGCGAAGGCTCGCATAAGATCCTCCCTCCAAGTCCGAAATTCTCCTGACCCTGGTTTCCGAGAAAATAATCGAATTAGCTTGCGTAGGCGTTCAACACGACTTCCCAGGATCTGGAACGTTCGAGCACGACGATTCATGGTAGTCATCGGATTGGCTTGACTCATCGCCGGATCAAAGGGAGGTCCTTGTGGAGGTGGTTGTTGCGGTGGGTAATGTTGAGGCGGCTGGTGGTTTGATGGGGAATACGGCGGATAGTTCGAAGAAGATGTTTGTGGGTGATGGTGTTGTGGTAGAGAGTGGGAGTGGTTCGAAGGTTGTTGGCTCAAAAACTGTGCAATCTCGTTGAGAAGGACGTAACATTGCGAACGTTCATGTTCCAAGGGTCAAAGTTCATCTACTGCTGCTTGTCTTGCATTCTCCGTCGAAGACTGCAAAATGTCGGCTCTGTGATCAGTTGCCGCATTTACATTTGCTGCTGATATCTGCAACGCATCAATGTGCTGCTCTAATTCAATGACCTTGGCTTTAACGTATGCAAGCTTCTGCGACAAGCTGTGAAGATCACGAAATACGCATGGAAACTGCTCACTTTCTCGACTTGCGATGCACTCTGCGAAGAATGTTTCTGGCAAACTCCAAAACTCGTGGTGCAACGGCGAGTTGGATCGAAACAGGCAATATCGAATGAAGTGCAGCATAGCTGCATCGTCAAAAGGTCGCTCGATTTCAAGTTGAAATCAAAGACGGCGTCGAGGATTGTAACGCAGAGGTCAAGGATATTGATCTCCCCGCCACCAGACTAGCTACCACTTGTTGTAGTTTGACTTGGGAAGTGTCCTGTATTTCGAAAATCCCAAAATACGATGAACCTCTTTCTGCACAGGATTCCTTAGGCGGAGCACCAAAGCATACTCATTTCACAAATTCTTAGACAAAAACCCTGTTGAAGGATATTGAAGGATTATACACCACTTCTTTCACAGCAACTGGCATCTCGATGCTTCATATGTATTCGCAGACTGCAGTGCAATTGCGACTCGCGCGCTCGCTGCGCTGCTGCTCCTGGAAACCATAACACAAGAGGCTGAGCGCAGTGCAGGGCTCCTGGTCCCTGTTGTACACAGGGGGCGCACACAGCGCACACCAGCTGTTTGGCAAAGGCAAAGATGACAGCACTGTTTGGTACTTTTCTACCCCCCCAAACAGTGAGCACCCAGCCCCTATCATGGCAGACAACAGTGAATATACACTCCTACTATGCAAAAACAGCATGTGTTAAGTTAGCGCAGGGGCACTTCCCAAAGCGCAACCCTGCCCAGGGACAAAGAACCTGTCCAACTCTTGAAGTACTCCCCTTGTCAAGGCTGATCCGCTGCAACAGGTGCAGGTGCCCCCCAACACTGAGGCAACACCATGAAAAGTGAGGGGCCTACACCCAAAGTAAGCACTCGGTGTTCTCCATGGCCCAGGCAGGGCAAGGTAGTAGATACCGACGACTTACAGTGCCACTGACGCCGCCGTACGCTGCTGAAGTCCACAGATGCGTCGACAACGCCCAGATTTGGAACTCAGTGGTCCCAATGTAGCTGCATAGCACGCTGCTCAACCAGAATCCAAATTTCACTGGGATGAAGGGGACGAACTCGAAGTATTGGCCCACAAGGCAATGCAGTAACCCATCGACCTTGCCGCAGGGCAATGAGAACACGCCGAACGCGTTCAAAGGGGTCCACGAAGTCAGATTTGTCGGATTTGAACTCCTGAACTCCAGAAACAAACCATGCTGCTTGGTGACCATAATTGCCAACATGATCAAGAAGTACAGGCTAAACAGGCCCGTAGGCGGCGCCTTAAAGGCCTATGAAGCCCGTCGACCGCCTCTGGCGGTTCAGTCTTCAGCAGAGTACGCAATGGAGGCAGGGCACAAGAAAGTAACCAGCGAAGCTACCATAAAAGCAAGGAATCTCCAGGATTGCTCTCCCTCTATCCCAAGTACGACAAAGACGAAGAAGACTGACACATACTGTGTATGGATGAGAGTGAACATGGTTCCCAGCTGCCACCCCAGCAAGGACAGGGGGTGTTATACCCCCCTGACAGGGTGGTTATACCCCGTCTAAGAGACAAGTGTCTGGATGATGCACAAATGCATACATGTAATAATGTAAAGCAACACAGGGACAAATGTTACTGTACAAATCATAATAATTCGAATATGGGTGTGGGCTTTGGGGGGTCACGTGCGCTGGCCCCCAGTGCCAGAATAAAAAAAAAAGATAAGTAAAACAGGAACGAAAAAACTTTCTAAATAGCTGAAATGAAAGCTAAATAGCATAAAAAATGCTTGGGGCAAAAAGCGCGCGGCGAAACATGTTAAATCATGATGGCAAATCTTAAATAGACAAATGAATAGCGCCGTAAGCGCCATAACGTCAATAGAAACATAACAACGTGCCCCTTCGTCGTCTTACATGCCGTCTACGCAAAGAAAACTGTGTTACGAGCAACGCGTAAAACAGGAAAAAAAAATTTCCTAACATGCCAAGCCCCTGCAGTCGCTCCCTCACGCCCTATTTTATTCACCATGTACCTTCTCCTCCCGCTCGTGCTCCCCCCTTGGCGCTTCTGCCTCCTTTTTGCTGCAGGCAGAAATTATGCTGCGTCAAGTCCAGGACACCACGATCCCAAAGCGGACACCATCAGCGACACCGCCACCATCGCCGGGTCACCTGTAGAACAGTGATGCCGACATCGTCTTGCTGCCTGCCGTTGTGCGTGTTGGGTAGTTTATAATTTCATTTTATTTTCAAAAGCCGAAAAAATATTTTAACAAATTTTGCGGTGGTTTTTAAAGTAGAAGAAAGCAAACAAACATGGGCAAGACAACAAACAAGGCAGCAGCACCTATGATTTTATGAAGGAGGCTCATCCCAAAATTAATTTTGGCTGATTTTTGACGAAAAATGTGACATTTTGGCGGAGAGAGGCTGCCAAAACTGGTCCATGTGCATTCCTTTGCTCCTGTGACGCGTTTTTGTTGCATCGGGCACCCTTGAAATAGGGGGGGGGGTCTTGGAAGTCCCCGCCAGGGCGAAAAAACCTGTTTCGGGCCAAAAAATGGCAAATTTTGGCACATTTTTGACAAAAAATGGCAGATTTTGGCGAAGACAGGCTGCAGAAATTGGTCTGTATGACTTTTCTTGATGCTAAGAAGTGTTTTTTTGTATTGGGCACCCTCAAAATAGGGGGGGGAGGTCGTTGCCAGTCCCCCACGGAGCAAAAAAACCTATTTTCGGCCAAAAAATGGCCTTTTTTTGGCCCATTTTTGACGAAAAATGTCAAATTTTGGCGAAGACGGGCTGCAGAAATTGGTCTTTATGAGGTTGTTTGCTCCTGGGACGTTTTTTCTTGTATCGGGCACCCTCAAAATAGGGGGGGGGGGTCGTTGCCAGTCCATCACAGGGCAAAAAAAACCTATTTTTGGCCAAAAAAATGGCCTTTTTTGGCCCATTTTTGACGAAAAATGTCAAATTTTGGCGAAGACGGGCTCCAGAAATTGGTCAGTATGAACTTGTTCGTTCCTGAGACGTGTTTTTTTGTATTGGGCACCCTCAAAATAGGGGGGGGGGGTCGTTGCCAGTCCACGACAGGGCAAAAAACCTATTTTTGGCAAAAAAATGGCCTTTTTTGGCCCATTTTTGACGAAAAATGTCAAATTTTGGCGAAGACGGGCTCCAGAAATTGGTCAGTATGAACTTGTTTGTTCCTGAGACGTGTTCTTTTGTATTGGGCACCCTCAAAATAGGGGGGGGGGGGTCGTTGCCAGTCCACAACAGGGCAAAAAACACGAGAGGTAGATGGCTTGGTGGATGTTTGTATGTTTTGGAAATCGTCAAGTGGTTCCATGGAACACCTTTGATTGATCCGCAGCCTCTTAGAAAGAGATAGAATGTGTTTTATGATGAAAGAGTGGTGAAAAAAGGCCAAAATGTGGCATTTTGGGCCAAAAATGGGGGTAGATTCGCACGTTACGAGAGCTTGATGGCTTTGTGGATGTTGCTATGTTTTGGAAATCGTCAAGTGGTTCCATTAAACACCTTTGATTGATCCGCAACCTCTTAGAAAGAGATAGAATGTGTTTTATGATGAAAGAGTGGTGAAAAAAGGCCAAAATGTGGCATTTTGGGCCAAAAATGGGGGTAGATTGGCACGTTACGAGAGCTTGATGGCTTGGTGGATGTTGCTATGTTTTGGAAATCGTCAAGTGGTTCCACGGAACACCTTTGATTGATCCGCAGCCTCTCGGAACAAGATAGAATGTGTTTTCCGACGGAAAAATGGCAAAAAAAGGCCAAATTGTGGCTTTTTGGGAGGTAATTGACCGTTTACGAGACTTGGGAGCAGTTCCGAGCGGGGTATCGTGATTGAAAAGGTGCGGGTGGTTGGTATCTTCGATTGTACGCGCAAAAAGCGCTTCGTAATCGCGTATTTTCAGATTTCTGAGCCAAAAATTGCTCTCGGCGAGTGAAAATGCGCGCGCGGCGACAGTTTCTGTTGGTTTTTTGGCATCCGCTGCGACAATAATTTTGGGATCTGGCGACTTCATAAAATCATAGCCGGACAAGACACCACAGCAACACACGGCACCACAGCACCACAGGGCACAGTACACGAGAGCAGGGAACCGAGGGAGAGCAGGGCCGCACAGCAACCCGCACCGCACAACGGGGCAGCCAGAGGCCCGCGCTGGAGGCCGCAGCACAACACAGCGGGCCACAGCACGACGCGGCACAGCGCGCAACAACACAGCGCAGCACCGCATAAAACGGCACAGAAGACAACAATGCACGGCATCACCAGGCGCCAGAAACAGCACACACCAAAAAAACAGCACGACGCAACTGCGCCAGCTCAGCGCAGCGGAGCACCACACAGAGCTCGGATGACAGATAACGCACAGCACGACACCCCAGGACGCACACAGCACAGAGCACAGTGGGGACCAACAGCACGCACCAACAGACCACGCCAGAACACACACAGCATAGAGCACACAGCGCGGGGAGACAAGACAACACACAGCGCCGGAAAGCATAGGACCCCAGGGTAACGTACAGCGCCCGAGGACACAGCACAGCGCGCGGCAGCACCCAATAGAGGGAGACAACATGTCACAGCGCACAACAACACAACGCAGGGCAGAGCAACGACAGCACCGGACCACAGGCAGCACAGCAGGACAACACAGCACTGCCCCGGAGAACAGAGCACAACAACCCGCCACAGCAGCGCACCAGGCAAGACGCGACCCAACCACCGCAACGAGACGAACAACACAGCACAGATTCAAGACACGCAACACGGCAGAACAGAGCAATGAACAGCACAGCGCAGCAGGAGCCAGCACCAGAACGCAAGGCAACAGGGCCACGCCAAACAGCAAGACGCACCACGCCAGAGAACCAGACAGACAGAAAGAGCCCGGAGCACCACGGGAAGGCGAGGAACAACGCCGAAAAAAAACCCAGCAGGGGGCAAAGCAGCACACAACAGCAGAGCACAACAAAAACACCTCAACAAGACCACGCACAATACGGCGCGGGACAGCACGGCGCAGGACCTCAGTCCAACACAAGCACGCCACACAGCACCAGGCGACACCAAACACAGGCCATACCACAGACCGCAGTACCACACGACCCAACGGACAACAGCGCACCACGGAGGGCACCGCAACCAGCCGGGGGGAGGTCACGCAACCTGCACACACGTGACGAAAAACAGAATCAGCGCACAGCACCCAGGGTTGGGGGGGGGGGCACCACACGGCACCCCACAACGGGGCAAAACACCACACCAAGGAGACAAAAACAACACACACCAACGCAAGGCGAAACAGCACGACAAGACCCGGCGTAACAGGGCAACCCCGGCAGAACACCAAAGGGGCAACAACTGGCTGCAAGCGGCACAGAACAAGGCCAGAGGACAAAGCACGCAAGCAGGGCACCAGAGGCAGCACGGGGAAGACGCCGCCAACACGGCGCCACTGGACACACGCAACACGACAGGCAACAAGACACAGAGAACAGGCACAACCAGGGAGCACCGAAGGACACAGTGCAAGGGCAAACCGGCGCCCGCAGGGGCACAACTCCCACAACAACACACACCAACACACCCCACAGCCCAGGACACACACACCAGCCCAGCAGCACACAGACGGCAAAACACGGCAGAAACAAAAAAAAGCAGCGAAAAAAAAAAGCACAGGAAAGCCAGGAAAAAAAAACCGAGGAGGGGGGGAAGAAAAAAAAAGGGAGGGGGTTCGACAAGGCGTCAAGGGCCAAGACAACCCGGGGCTGGAAAACACAAAACGCTGCAGACAGCTGGAGCGCAAAAAAAAAGGGAAAAAAACAAAGCCACAACCACAGGCAGGGCAACCCCAGCAAGCAGGGGGCCCAACAGACAAGAAGAGCATCGGGACCGTCAACGGGAGAAGGTGAGGCGCACCAAAACGCCCCCGGGAGGCCGGTCCGCCCGACCCTGCCACGAGGAGCACGCACACGCACACAGGCACGGGACCCGGGCGTGGCTTCTTCCGACCCAAGAGGGGCGGTGTCGCCGTGCAGACAAAACAGCCCCGGTGCAGCGACCAAGTGGCCCGTCGAAAGACGGATCGTACTGGAAACAGGACGCGCCAGTGACCGGGTCCACACACGCAAACCACCGCAGCGCAGGCAGCCCAAGACAGACGCCCAAGGGACCTGCCAGGGACAACGCCATCGCAGGCCCCCGAACGGGTACGGCGCGAAGAAAGCCCGGCACAACTGCCTGGGCAGCGGCCAGCGGCAGGCACAAAGAGCCCGGTTCTTGCCTGGACTCCACGTGCCCCGCGCAGCCACCCAGCAGTCAAGGTGGCGCAAGCCCCTTGGGGTTCGGAAAGGCACCACGGCCTCGAGGAAGCTGACCGGAGCACCAAGAGCGACCGGACCAGATGAGGCGCGGCGCACCAACGCTGGTCCACGAGGCACGTCAGACAGGCACGCGGCCGGCCACATCCAAGGCACACGGACAGGTGCCAGGCAACAACGGCCACCGGGTGCCGCAAACCGGGACGGCGCGCACAACCCGGAACGAACCACGGTACGGGAACAGGTGCCAGGAAACAGCCAACCCACAAACCACAAACCCCAGCCAGGAATGGCGGGGTACAGGTGGAGGGCACACCCCGACAAACACACCCCAAAACCCCGGCCAGGAAAGGCGGGGCGCAGCTGAAACCCGAGCCCAAGCACACACAACCGCACCGCACACCCCAGCAGGGAGTGGCAGAGTACAGGCAGAGCGCACAAACCAAAAATACAACCCAACACCCGAGCCAGGACTTCCGGGGTGCAGCCAAAACATGAGCCCAAGCACTCACTCCCACACTGCACACCCGGGCGAGCATTGGCGGGGTACAGGCAGAACGCGCACAAAAACACACGCACACCCGGACACCCCAGCCAGGAATGGCGGGGCGCAGCCAAAACCGGATACCAAGCACACAAACGCACATCGCACACCCCAACCAGGAATGGCAGGGCGCAGCCAAAACCCAAACCAAGGCACCCAGACCCACTTCGTACACCAAAGCCAGGATTGGCGGGGTACAGGCGGAGCGCACACACCAAAACACACAGCTCAACACCCCAGCCAGGATTGGCGGGGCGCAGCTGAAACCCGAGCCTAAGCACACACACCCACACCGCACACCGCAACGAAGAGTGGCGGGGTACAGGCGGAGCGCACACACGAAAACACAGAACCCAACACCCACGCCAGGATTGGCGGGGGGCAGCCGAAACTGGAGCCCAAGTGCACACACCCACACCGCACACCTCAGCCAGGAATGGCAGATACAGGCAGACCGCGCACACAAACACACACACACCCTAAGACCCCAGCCAAGACTGGCGGCGCGCAGCCAAAACCCGAACTAAAGCACCCACACCCACACCGTACACCCGAACCAGGATTGGCAGGGTGCAGACAGAGCGCAAACACCAATACACACAACGCAAAACCCAAGCCAGGAATGGCGGGGCGCAGCCGAAACCTGAATCAAAGCACACACACCCACACCACACACCCGAGCCAGGACCGGCGGGCTACAAGCGGAGCGCGCACACAAACACATACCCCCAAAACTCCAGCCAGGAAAAACGGGGCGCAGCCGCAAACCGAGCTCAAGCACACACACACACACCGCACACCCCAGCCGGGAATGGCGGGGTCCAGACAGAGCGCACACACCAAAACACACAACCCAATTTCCCAGCCAGGAGTCAGGGGGCGCAGCCGAAACCCGAAGCCAAGCACATACAGCCACACCACACACCCGAGCCAGGAATGGCGAGCTGAAGGCGGTGCACACACACAAACACATACGCCCCAAAACCCCAGCCAGGAATGGCGGGGCGCAGCTGCAACCCAAGCCCAAGCACACACACCCACACCGCACACCCGAGCCAGGATTGGCGGGGTAAAGGCGGAGCACACACACCAAAACACACAGCCCGACACCCCAGCCAAGTATGGTGGGGCGCAGCCGACACCTGAACCCAAGCACATCAACCGACACCGCACGGCCGAGCCAGGAATGGTGGGGTCCAGACAGAGCGCACACACCAAAACACACAACCCAAAACCCGAGCAAGGAATGGCGGGGCGCAGCCAAAAACCCGAATCCAAGCACACACGACCGCACCGCACACTCGAGCCAGGAATGGCGGGGTACAGGCGGAGTGCACACAAATACACACACATCAAAACCCCAGTCAGGATTGGCGGGCCGCAAGCCAAAAACCCAAGCCCAACCGCACACACCACAAACCCCAGCCAGGAATGGTGGGGTGAAACTGAGACCCGTATCCAAGCACACACACCCTGGTCCCCAGTCAGGATTGGCCGGGTTATTGCGAAACCCAGACCCAAACACAAGCGCCACACAACAGTAGGAAACCCAGTGTCCAGGTAGGTAGGTAGGTAGGTATCTTCGGGAGCTCGGGATGCCTCCTTTGACGGTGCAGGAAGAAGGTCTTACCAAGGGGACGTCCTGTCCCTCCCACTGCCCTATGGTAGGTGCCTCTTGAGCCGCTCCCGCATGTGCTTGGGAAGGCATTGTCGCGGCCACCCGGTCCATGTGTCCCAGGTGGGAGGGTGTCCCCACATGTGTCCATGAGTAGGGCCACATGCCCCCTCCTTTGGGCGGCAGCTCTGGGGGCTGCCCAGCCGTGTGGAGTATCTCTCACCACAAGGGGTATTGCTCCCGCTTGTCTACGGTACGACCGCCTCACCCTTGTGGCTTGAGTTGCGGGGCCGCTCCGCTTGGCAGGCGACCCCCTCCTGGACTGTGTACCGGCTCGCCTGTCACCGGTTGCATCCATGGCTCCAGGTGACGTTTGCCATGGTCCCCGATGCAGCCTGGCCGGGCTCGGACCAACAGCCTTGGAGTACCGCTCCTGCCACTGGCCCGGTGGGTCGGCTGGGTCGCCCCAGTGTGTCCGACCCATGGGGTGTTGGTTCTTTCCTGTCCCTCGGCCGCCGTACGTGTGTGCGGTGTCCTGGGCCTCCCGGCTCCTGTTCACCGGTGTGCCCGCTCGGTGTGTTGTGTTGGGTGTGCGGTGTCCTGGGCCTCCCGGCTCCTGTTCACCGGTGTGCCCGCTCGGTGTGTTGTGTTGCGTGTGCGGTGTCCTGGGCCTCCCGGCTCCTGTTCACCTGTGTGCCCGCTCGGGTTGTTGTTTTGCGTGTGCGGCGTCCTGGGCCTCCCGGCTCCTGTTCACCGGTGCGCCCGCTCGGTGTGTTGTGTTGCGTGTGCGGTGTCCTGGGCCTCCCAACTCCTGTTCACCGGTGTGCCCGCTCGGTGTGTTGTGTTGCGTGTGCGGTGTCCTGGGCCTCCTGGCTCTTGTTCACCTGTGTGCCCGCTCGGTGTGTTGTTTTGCGTGTGCGGCGTCCTGGGCCTCCCGGCTCCTGTTCACCGGTGCGCCCGCTCGGTGTGTTGTGTTGCGTGTGCGGCGTCCTGGGCCTCCTGGCTCCTGTTCACCGGTGTGCCCGCTCAGTGTGTTGTGTTGCGTGTGCGGTGTCCTGGGCCTCCCGGCTCCTGTTCACCTGTGTGCCCGCTCGGTATGTTGTTTTGCGTGTGCGGCGTCCTGGGCCTCCCGGCTCTTGTTCACCGGTGCGCCCGCTCGGTGTGTTCTGTTGCGTGTGCGGTGTCCTGGGCCTCCCGGCTCCTGTTCACCAGTGTGCCGCTCGGTGTGTTGTGTTGGGTGTGCGGTGTCCTGGAGCACTGGCTCCTGTTCACCTGTGTGCCCGCTCGGTGTGTTGTTTTGCGTGTGCGGCGTCCTTGGCCTCCCGGCTCCTGTTCACCGGTGCGCCCGCTCGGTGTGTTGTGTTGCGTGTGCGGTGGCCTGGGCCTCCCGGCTCCTGTTCACCGGTGTGCCCACTCGGTGTGTTGTGTTGCGTGTGCGGTGTCCTGGGCCTCCCGGCTCCTGTTCACCTGTGTGCCCGCTCGGGTTGTTGTTTTGCGTGTGCGGCGTCCTGGGCCTCCCGGCTCCTGTTCAACGGTGCGCCCGCTCGGTGTGTTGTGTTGCGTGTGCGGCGTCCTGGGCCTCCCGGCTCCTGTTCACCGGTGTGCCCGCTCGGTGTGTTGTGTTGCGTGTGCGGTGTCCTGGGCTTCCCGGCTCCTGTTCACCTGTGTGCCCGCTCGGTGTGTTGTTTTGCGTGTGCGGCGTCCTGGGCCTCCCGGCTCCTGTTCACCGGTGCGCCCGCTCGGTGTGTTGTGTTGCGTGTGCGGTGTCCTGGGCCTCCCGGCTCCTGTTCACCTGTGTGCCCGCTCGGTGTGTTGTTTTGCGTGTGCGGCGTCCTGGGCCTCCCGGCTCCTGTTCACCGGTGCGCCCGCTCGGTGTGTTGTGTTGCGTGTGCGGCGTCCTGGGCCTCCCGGCTCCTGTTCACCGGTGTGCCCGCTCGGTGTGTCGTGTTGCGTGTGCGGTGTCCTGGGCCTCGCGGCTCCTGTTCACCTGTGTGCCCGCTCGGTGTGTTGTTTTGCGTGTGCGGCGTCCTGGGCCTCCCGGCTCTTGTTCACCGGTGCGCCCGCTCAGTGTGTTGTGTTGCGTGTACGGCGTCCTGGGCCTCCCGGCTCCTGTTCACCGGTGTGCCCGCTCGGTGTGTTGTGTTGCGTGTGCGGTGTCCTGGGCCTCCCGGCTCCTGTTAACCTGTGTGCCCGCTCGGTGTGTTGTTTTGCGTGTGCGGCGTCCTGGGCCTCCCAGGCTCCTGTTCACCGGTGCGCCCGCTCGGTGTGTTGTGTTGCGTGTGCGGTGTCCTGGGCCTCCCGGCTCCTGTTCACCGGTGTGCCCGCTCGGTGTGTTGTGTTGCGTGTGCGGTGTCCCCGGCCTCCCAGCTCCTGTTCACCTGTGTGCCCGCTCGGTGTGTTGTTTTGCGTGTGCGGCGTCCTGGGCCTCCCGGCTCCTGTTCACCGGTGCGCCCGCTCGGTGTGTTGTGTTGCGTGTGCAGCGTCCTGGGCCTCCCGGCTCCTGTTCACCGGTGTGCCCGCTCGGTGTGTTGTGTTGCGTGTGCGGTGTCCTGGGCCTCCTGGCTCCTGTTCACCGGTGCGCCCGCTCGGTGTGTTGTGTTGCGTGTGCGGTGTCCTGGGCCTCCCGGCTCCTGTTCACCGGTGTGCCGCTCGGTGTGTTGTGTTGCGTGTGCGGTGTCCTGGGCCTTCGGCTCCTGTTCACCGGTGCGCCCGCTCGGTGTGTTGTTTTGCGTGTGCGGCGTCCTGGGCCTCCCGGCTCCTGTTCACCCGTGCGCCCGCTCGGTGTGTTGTGTTGTGTGTGCGGCGTCCTGGGCCTCCCGGCTCCTGTTCACCGGTGTGCCCGCTCCGTGTGTTGTGTTGCTGTGCGGGGCGTCGCTGCGGGGCGCTCACTCGTCCATCCGGTCCATCCATGATCCGGGCACTGAGGCAGCCCGTGCCATGCAGGTGACCCAGCCGAACGAGGTCCAGAGCCCGGGGCCAAGGCTGCATCCTAAGGCCTGCGCTGCTTCCGGACTCGAGGCGGAGCATGCGACACCCAAGCACCTCGGAACCCCATTACCAAGAACAAGCATGCATGCCTTGGGAACGGCATACGCCAAGAAGTCAAGTTAACTCCTAGGGTTCCGCACAAAGGAGGGGACGTGCGCAAGCACAAGGGCACATCCTGCGGGCGTGACAAGTAAGTCGCCTCCCCTCATCAAGGGGGGAGCCTGTTCCTGTTCGTCACAGCGGCAAGGCCAGCGGGAACGATGGGGCTGCTCACCCAGACCGAGTGCACCTACCTACCTACCTCCAGGTGTTGAATTTCACTTACTGCTGCTTTCGTTGCATTCTCCGTCGAATACTGCAAAAGGTCAACTCTGTGATCAGTTGCTGCAGTGGAGTTTGCTGCTGATATCTGCAACGCATCGATGCACCGCTCCAATTCGATGACCTTGGCTTGAACTTCTGCAAGGTTCTGCAGCAACCTGTGAAGATGTCGAGATACACATGGAAACCACCCACTTTCTCGACTTGCGATGCGCTCTGCGATGGACCTTTCTAGCGAATTCGAAAACTTGTGGTGCAACGCCGAGTTGCATCCAAACAGGCAATCTCGAATGAAGTGCAGCATAGCTGCATCGTCAAAAAGCTGCTGGATTTCAAGTTGAAATCAAAGACGGCATCGAAGACTGTAATGCAGAGGTCAAGGATATTGATCTCTCCGCCACCTAACTGGCTACCACTTGTTGTAGTCTGACTTGGGAAGTGTCCTGTCTCTCGTAAATCCCCAAGTAGGACAAACCTCTTTCTGCGCAGGTTCTTTAGGCGGAGCACCAAATCATACCCATTTGATAAATTCGAAGACAAAGACCCTGTTCAAAGATATCGAAGGATTATACACCACTTCCTTCACAGCAACTGGCATTTCAATGCGTCATACGTATCGCAGACTGCAGTGCAATTGCGACTCGCGCGCTCGCTGCGCTGCTGCTGCTCGAAACCATAACACAAGAGGCTGAGCGCAGTGCAGGGCTCTTGGTCCCTGTTGTACACCAGTGACCCACACAGCGCACACCAGCTGTTTGGCAAAGGCAAAGATGACAGCACTATTTGGTGCTCTACTACCCCCCCAAACAGTGAGCAGCCAGCCCCTACCATGGCAGGCAACACTGAATTTACACTCCTACTATCCAAGAACAGCACCTGTTAAGTTAGCGCAGGGGCACTTCGCAAAGCACAACCCTGCCCAGGGACACAGGACCTGTCCAACTCTTGAAGTACACCCCTTGTCAAGGCTGATTCGCTGCAACAGGTGCAGGCGCCCCCCCACCCTGAGGCAGCACCATGAAAGGTGAGGGACCTGCACCCAAATTAAGGACTTGGTGTCTGCCAGTGCCCAGGCAGGGCACAGTAGTAGATGCCGACGACTTCCAGTGCCACTGACGCCGCCGTACGCCGCCAATTTCCACACAGTGCTTCGACAACGCCAAGATTTGAAGCTCAGTGGTCCCAATGTAGCTGCATAGCAAGCTGCTCAACCCAAACCCAAATTTCACTGGGATTAAGCGGATGAACTTGAACTATGGGCCCACAAGGCAATGCCATAACCCTTGGAACTTGCCATAGGGCAAGGAGATCAGGCCGAACGCGTTCAAGCGGGGCCACGAAGTCAGACTTGTTGGATTTGAACTCCTGAACTCCAGAAACAAACCATGCTACTTGGTGACCATAATGGCCAACATGATCAAGAAGTACAGGCTAAACAAGCCCGTAAGCGGCGCCTTAAAGGCCTACAAAGCCCGTCCACCGCCTCTGGCGATCCAGTCCCCAGCAGAGTAGGCAATGGATGCAGGGCACAAGAAAGTAACCAACGAAGCTACCATAAAAGCAAGGAATCTCCAGGATTGCTCTCCCTCTATCCGAAGTACAACAAAGACGAGGAACACTGACACATACTGTGTATGGATGAGAGTGAA
Source organism: Eutreptiella sp. 'Long Island Sound 2002' (assembly GCA_964036045.1). NCBI lineage: Eukaryota > Euglenozoa > Euglenophyceae > Eutreptiales > Eutreptiaceae > Eutreptiella > Eutreptiella sp. 'Long Island Sound 2002'. The sequence goes on along the minus strand of OZ038380.1, from coordinate 65,492,793 downwards.
CATGGTTCCCACCCGCCACCCCAGCCAGGACAGGGGGCTTTACAACCCGCTGACTGGGCAGTTTTACCCAGTCTAAGAGACAAGTGTATGGATGATGCACAAATGCAAAGATGTAATAATGTAAAGCAACAAAGCGACAAATGCTACTCTGCAAATCATAATAATCTAAATATACAGAGCACTGATGACAGTCATGATTGTGGCTGCGACAAACCGAGGTAGACAGATGCCGTTAGTCTGGTCCAGGGCTGCATGAATGGTCATATCCGCTGGCCTCAGTCGTTGTGGTCGTATCTGGCTTAAGGGGTCTAAGTGCAGTACGACAGGTCACGGCAACACTGAAGAAACCTTGACAAACAGTCGAAAAAACTTCGGCCAAAGTATTCTTATGCCACCCGAACAGATTTATTACGAGCAGTAATGTTTGATGCCTTTTGAGCGATAAGGGTGAAACCGAAATGTAAATTTATAAATTTTCTCCTTCATTTGTCATAGTTGTTGAATGTGAAGTACAACGTTATCACCAAAAGAGAGAAGCACTATTTTCTGAATTTGACTGGCCCTATTGCGGTAAAAGTAATTTACAGGATTTTGCCAAATTTGGTGAAAATTGCTGGTTGAGACATGTGTGCCTGTGTCAGTGCGGCTTCCCTGGTGTTGCTTGCTGCAACCACGTATACCAACTGCGATTCACGATTTCCAAATGGAAAATCGAAATTCGAATTGCAAACTGGAAATGTTAAATGGTCCAAATTTGAATTCTGCCGCAGATTCTTCATCCGGCGATTTCGAAGCCCCAAAAAAAAAGGTCCCGCAATCATTTCGCCTGTTCGAATTCTTGATTTTTGTTTTGCCTACTTGAAATGTTGCTGTATTCACTTTTTGCTGATGCGAAATGTTTCACTAGGCAAAACTTGTCCATTGCCGCAAATTATCGAAGACTTCCACACTTTGTTCTGTGTTCAGCGAGATGTAGCACAATTCACTTAATGCCATGACTGTAACACTGCCTGCAAACACTGCAAACCAGTGCAACAGCAAAAATGCAAAAAGTGGCGCACATCAGAAAAAACGTCAACCTTTGGCATTTTTGATCTCGCATCGCACGGTGTGTCAATGGGGCTTGTTTGCAAACTTGCTGACCACCAAAGGCCCAGAAGCATACCCGCGCCAGTGCGTGTCACCTTGAAGCAACGATGGGACACGGTGAAGGGGACTGAGGATAGGAACAGATACTGCTTGTCTCCGTTGCTTTGTGATCTTGCTGAACAGCCCCAGCCGTGTTGCAACCCTCAAGAAAAGGTGTAATGTAACAGTAGACTTTCGCGGAAATGACGCAATGAACGTAAGATACAAATGCAAAGGTCTGTATGACACTGAAAAACCACGAGCCAGATGAAACCAAAGGTAGGTGTTCCGGCAGTCGCATGAAAAACGAGATGCAGTGTGACTGCACTCTAAAGTAGGGAGACGTTCACCAACATTGTCGACGGATTGCAACAGTCCTGCCAGTCATAGTATAGAACGTGAACAGAGCAGGCAAAAAAGGATCGTAATAACATGCCACAAAAGTGCCAGCACAGTGGTGAAAGTCCGACAAAGAACCATTTTCTTCACCTTGAACGCTAGGTATGAAAAGGATACACGAAAAGAGACCGTAGTAGTGTTCCTGCCGGTTGCTCAGTATACCTCCCAGACTCCAACGGAACCACGTGTGATCTTGTGCAGCTAACCTGATGGAGTCCTTCCAGACTTGATGAATGTTTGGGAGGCCTTCTGGATACCGCCATCGCCGTTGCCCTTTCACCGAAATTGGCGAAACACCTCGCCGGCGCAGCGCAGTTCAGGGCTACTACAACTCACCGAGGAAGTCACAGATGGCGTCTTCCTTGGACTTGGACAGGGTCTCTGCCGCATTGGCGACTTTCTCTCCACGACAACAACCATTCAAAGTGGTCTTCGCCGGCACAGGTCTGCCCAACTGCCTAAACTGCTTGGAAGGAGAGCGCACTCAAATTTGCCTCACGCCTGGTGCTGCTTTGTAGTCCACGTTCTTTTTGTTCCGCAACCGGCAACTTTCCTTGCTCGCTGTACCCTCCACATCTATCAGCTCAGCCTCTTTTCCATGCCCGTAGGCACCGGTTTGTTGGACCATGTGCTGCTGCTGGACCTACTGGTATTGAGTGCTCTCCCGTGATGGCTGTGCGGGCGAAGTGACTGCATGAAACCTGGGGCTTGGTGTCGCCGCCATCAAGCTGTCCGCATCATTGCCTTTGGCCTTCTTGGGACACTTTTTTGAACTGCTAATCCCTTTGCCCTTCCGCTTTGTGGTCACGCACTGGTCCACGGACAAGTTCAATACGGCAGCCTTGGCGACCAACTTGGCCTCCTCTTTCGTCCTGATTGCCTCCAGCTTCTTGGTTTTCTGCTTCTGCTCATGCCTCCGCACCTTCAGCCCCTCCAGGTACTCAGCATCCATGGACCGCAGCACCTCTGTGGTCACAGATCTGGCGGTCTGCCACGTCCGCATTTTGCTCTCGAGGTTCCTGTGTGGTGTGGGATTGCGGTTTTCCATACTGGAGGCCAAATGTGTTGCCATGGTTTTGATGGAGATGCGGGTCATGTTGATGACATTAGGGGATCAACGGGGGAAGTGCGCAATCATGGCGGTCAGGGTTTTGTGGGTGAGGCATGTATGCCAGGCTGAGGCGCGCCACACTCTCCCTGTTTTCGTTAATGGGCCTGAGGTTACCCAGACCGAGGAGCAGCAAAAGTGCCTTCAACCAGGAACTCCTGAACAGCAGGACTGTTGCCATGAACGCGGAAACGGTGCGTGTTGCAAAGGGCTGTGGACACAGCATCACGGTCCACAGAGTGTGGTGTGTGTGGACAACATCTGTCTTGCGCTTGTCTTTGCCACCAAACACTGCATCGACGCTGCCGACCAATAACAGGATTGCGGGGACATTCCAGCTTCTGGTGAGTGGCTCCACATTCGACCACCGAGCCATTCAACGAGACTCAGCGGGCAGGAGCTCTTCACCAACTGGTGCAGCACAGGTTTTGGGATGGGAGGCCTGTGCTCCGATGTCTCACACGGGAGGAAGCCTACCGCAGTGCTGACGACGGCCTCGGGACTGTTCGACGTGACCACTTGCGCCTCAGCATCATTGCACACCACTGTGATGAACTCCACATCTTGCTTTATTGTTGCGCAGACGGTCACCAGCTTGTCCGGCGCATTGAAATCCACCATCAGGCACTCCCGATATCGTGCGAAGTCTGGAGAGTTCCAGAAATTGTCCTGCTTGGCGACATCCTGCTGGATTTCCGGTTTACTCATTCTCTGAGTGATGGAGACGCATGGGACATTGGAGAACTTTCACCGACTTCAGCTAAATGGGCTACAACTGATGCGAGGAAGGCATACTTTGGGATGGATGGACGCAATTGTTGTCGGTCTGGAGAATCTGCCGTGACGCCAGGTACTCAACCCCAATGTTCTGCAGAGCCCCTGAGACATCCCCATGCGATGCCGTACCATAATTTGATGGGTCACACAGCCACTCCAGGAACTGAAGGCATCAAAAGTCGTAAACGTTGGGGTACTCTGTGAACAGTGCAGCGATCAGTGCATTTTGAGCGCCAGCTCCCTGCATGCAGCCACCAGCAGATCTCTCTCTCGTGTACAGGCCGATAGCAGTTGCGATATGCGCTAGCCCCGCCCATATGCGGATGCAGTCCACCTCCTGTACGGTGAACAGCGTGCACAGTGTGTATTGGTCCGCGCAGTGACATTCAACACCACCGTATGAGATCAGCTGGCATAGCTCCTCTTCCGGGGTGTGGCCTCTCTTGCCGGTGCAAATCCGGAACCCCAGGTGGTCAACGATGGCAACGATATCGGGTCCCGACAGTGTGCCACGTCTGCCCCGATTAGTCCCTCTCAGCGCCCGAAAAACGTGTCCGTGGACATACGCTGCAGTCCCTGGTGTAAGCCGGCGGCCATCTGGAGTAGAACGAGTGCAGTCCCCCGCTTGAGTATCTGAAAACTGACGTGCTTCCTGTTGTGTGGTATGTCAACATCCTCGATTCTGTCCCGTAGTGGATGCAAAACCTGCACGAAGGTGGTATGCACCGTGCTGGCCGCCGCTGCAGAACAGCAGATTGTCTGTGGACAGAAGGATGCGCAAAGTATGTTCCCTTGGTTGTTCTTCAGCGGGACAGCACTCTGGTACAACGAGCGTTCGACAACCGGCAGCGTACATACCGTCATCTCTGGGACCCACGCAGTAAATAAGCCTGAGGAGGCCATTCCGGCTGATTGACTCCTTCACCTTCAGCAGCCTGGCACTGTTGATCCTGAGGCTCTGCCCATACTTTGTCTAGGTGTCGAACTTCACCTGGAGGATGTCGACATCTTCGATACATTGGCGCCACTTCGCAACTTCCTCCGCTGCTCTCTCCCAGTCCGTGGTGGTGCTCGGCAGAGGTATCGAATCATGTTGCGGTAATGCATCTAGTTGGTGCAAGGGTTGCGCTTGCAGCTGCAGTATCGCTACACTAGCCATGGCCCGCAGTGCCTCCTTCTTTTCCTCAATTTTACGGGTGTGCTGCCTCATGATCCTCTGGATCTCGCGTTGCCTCTTCTTGTCTTCCTCGTTTTTACCTATGTCGTCCACCACTCCACCACTCGTGAACACCAGAACACCCAACAAAAGCCTCACATGCCGCAACCTTAAGCCGGAAACGGGCTATATCCTCCACTACATCTACTCCTACCTCACACAAGGACAACCAGAACAAGGACTCATAGCCATGTCCCCCCAAGCGAAGCGCATCATCTCCAAAGGAATAGGGGTGTACGCCACCCCCATCCTGCAGCCCACAACCCTGGTGGCCCACCTCACCACTGGCCTCGCCATATACGCGTACCTGCCCATGAACCCATGCCGCCTCCCACAGCCATCACCAGCGGACCTGCTCTTCTTCACAGATGCCTCAGGCGAGTCCGCCCTCAGGCCCATCACCGGGAGGGGCCACCCTGCAACTGACCCACACCGGGGGGCACTACCACATGGACCACCACACGGGCCACACCACCTACGGGGCCTCCTTTCACGGGGAAGTGGGGGCCATGGCCGACGGCGTCGCCAAAAAAGCGGCCCACCTACCCGCTCACCTCCCGCACATCGTCCGGGTCTGGGTCGTAGTGGACGCCATTGTCGACACACACCTACTCCTCCGCATAGCAGGACGACCACTCCACAAAGCCACTGCGACGAGCCTCGGCACCCAACCACTGCTGCTCTGCAAAGCCCTCTGCAGCCTTCCCCTCTACGTCCAAGTTCACATCGTGAAACAAGAGTCCCACAGGCACCAATACAGAAATCGCAAGGTCAACATCCAAGCAGGACACCAGCGCACTAAGCACCTGCCGACGCTCTAGGTGCCCGACCTCGACCGAAACCACACACACCTCCAACACATACCCTCCCAAACCGGAGCCCCATCGGACCCCAGACTGGGTGCCGGAGGACGCCCCCTATACCTCTCGGGACAGAACATACCATTACCCCAACCCCATCCAACATCTCGCCCGGGTGCAGGGCAACACGGACAGAGGAGCGCACATCCAAGGGCTGCAGGAGAAACTGACAGTCCCACTCTACCACTCGGCGCTACGCCCAGCGTGCATCCAAGCCCACCTGCAGAAACGAGGAATGCAGCTCCTCAGGGAGCAACTACCACTCCTCACCAGGGTCCCCGATGGCTCGCCTGCAAGCACATCCACGTCCCCGAAGAACACACCCGCTGCCGGTGCGACCACACCACCCTGGAAGACTGGGAACACTTCAAGATATGCCCCCCCAATACGGGCAGGGACACACTAGTGGGCTGGTTCCCGGCGGTAACCCTACAGCCACACGAAGGCTGGCCAGCCCACAGCCACGCACACCAGGCCACCAAACAGCTCTTCAGAGATCCCCTGGTCAAGGAAGCCACTATGAGAGGGGCGGTGACACAGGCCCCACACCAACACCTCATCAAACACGCAGAAAACCCGATTGGGGCCGCAGCGTACCTCCAGCTAGAAGCCGTCCGCAGAGCGGCGGCCCGAATGGTACACCGCAAATACCTCCTGGTGACACAGACAGAGCAACTCACCGACCCCACCGCCAGGGAACACAAGCTGCGTCTCATGTATTACCATGCCACCCATGACCCAGAAGCCCACTAACGTGCTCTGCACCCAACACACGCCCCGATCTCCGTCCACAGACCTCGGAGACACCACCGGAGCACCACAGAAGGCCACCCACCGCAATCCCCTGCCGCCACAAGCACCCACGACACTCCAAGGCCCACCTCTCACCCACGGGACCACCCGGCACCGCCCAGCCCAACCTAGCCCGCCCAAGAACCACTCATACACTACGCGGACGCGCAGGACCTCAACAACCCATCTGGCCAAGCCCCCCCAGACCCCGAGCACCCCCCCCTCACACTTACCACCATCTGCGACCTCAACCTCCTCCGAGCAGCCCTTCAAAGCAGGGCCTTAGACACTCCCTTGGGCTGGTACTGCCTACAAGAGAGCTGGACCAAGCTCATCGTCAAGGCCCTCCGGGACCTAGCAACCCCGGGCAAAGGCCTCCACGCGGCCATCATAGACCCCGTCCTCTGGCGAGCCCGCCAACAAGCCCAAGGCCAGCACGTCTGGATCCCCCCCATCGAGTGGGGCCAGGCCCTGACACACGAGACGGACACCAACGTGACAGGTCAAGGGAACACACCCCTACGCGGGGAGGGACCACCCAGTAGACCCCAACCACCCGGATCAGTGGGAACAGGCCACCGCACCAACCCGCGACACCACCCTCTGCGCTGCCGGCCTCCGCACCCCCAACGACGGCCTCCCCCCCCCCACCTACAGACAGCGACCTGCCGCCGCTGGAGGTGTGGTGTACAGTCCTTGAGCGCGGGCACTACTACGTAGTGGCCGCCACAGCAACATCCCCCGGCCCCCAATGGCTCGTCAAAGGGACCAACACCATGCTCGCCACAGGGGCCGCCCCACCAGGCGCAGTAGGGGACCCCACCACCCTGCACAAAGTCCTCAGGGGCGTCCTTCAACCGGGGAACAAAGCTTCGGCCTGCGCCCTGGCCCAAATCACCTCGGTGCGGGTGGGCTACCACCTGGGACTGGCCATGCTCTGCCTGACCCAGTGGATCAAACACCGCTGGCCGTCAACGGGGACCGTGCCCTGGTTCTGGGCCATCCCCACCGCCCACACACAAGTCCAGGCAGGCCCAGATACGCGGACAGACCCCTCCCCCAGGCCGCAACACCCCCTCACCTGCGGATACCACGCCCCGATCTCCGCCCACAGACCTCGGAGACACCACCGGAGCACCACAGAAGGCCACCCACCGCAATCCCCTGCCGCAACAAGCACCCACGACACTCCAAGGCCCACCTCTCACCCACGGGACCACCCGGCACCGCCCAGCCCAACCTAGCCCGCCCAAGAACCACTCATACACTACGCGGACGCGCAGGACCTCAACAACCCATCTGGCCAAGCCCCCCCAGACCCCGAGCACCCCCCCCTCACACTGACCACCATCCGCGACCTCAACCTCCTCCGAGCAGCCCTTCAAAGCGAGGCCTTAGACACTCCCTTGGGCTGGTACTGCCTACAAGAGAGCTGGACCAAGCTCATCGTCAAGGCCCTCCGGGGCCTAGCAACCCCGGGCAAAGGCCTCCACGCGGCCATCATAGACCCCGTCCTCTGGCGAGCCCGCCAACAAGCCCAAGGCCAGCACGTCTGGATCCCCCCCATCGAGTGGGGCCAGGCCCTGACACACGAGACCGACACCAACGTGACAGGTCAAGGGAACACACCCCTACGCGGGGAGGGACCACCCAGTAGACCCCAACCACCCGGATCAGTGGGAACAGGCCACCGCACCAACCCGCGACACCACCCTCTGCGCTGCCGGCCTCCGCACCCCCAACGACGGCCTCCCCCCCCCCACCTACAGACAGCGACCTGCCCCCGCTGGAGGTGTGGTGTACAGTCCTTGAGCGCGGGCACTACTACGTAGTGGCCGCCACAGCAACATCCCCCGGCCCCCAATGGCTCGTCAAAGGGACCAACACCATGCTCGCCACAGGGGCCGCCCCACCAGGCGCAGTAGGGGACCCCACCACCCTGCACAAAGTCCTCAGGGGCGTCCTTCAACCGGGGAACAAAGCTTCGGCCTGCGCCCTGGCCCAAATCACCTCGGGGCGGGTGGGCTACCACCTGGGACTGGCCATGCTCTGCCTGACCCAGTGGATCAAACACCGCTGGCCGTCAACGGGGACCGTGCCCTGGTTCTGGGCCATCCCCACCGCCCACACACAAGTCCAGGCAGGCCCAGATACGCGGACAGACCCCTCCCCCAGGCCGCAACACCCCCTCACCTGCGGATACCACGCCATCCACAGGGTCCTCTGCCGCATGGACCTTAGCCCAGCCCTACAATGGCCTATTCTCACCACTGACCAAGAGGTGCACCAAATACGCACACTCATCTGCGAAATCCTTGCCACGGCAGCAAAAGACAGCAAGCTTGTCCTCCAAACCGCCCGGCCTACTCGCCCCACGGCACACTCACCCCGCCAATTGACCCGCGCACCCCCCCAACACACACCCTTGAAACCCCAGGCCCAAACCCCCCGGCCCCCGAATGCAGCCCACGCGAACTGTTCCCCCCCGCCGACACCGACCCACATGGCCTCACCCATGGCAGGAGCCGTGCTCAGCCGAGCCCAGAAGGGGGAGACCGCAGCTCCACGCCTCACTCGCCAACCGCTGCCGACCGGATCGGCCTGCCGGGCCGCCAGGTCACGGTTGGGCCCCCTGAGCCACGTGCCCCCTACCCGCGGCCCGAGGACATGCCCTCCATCCTCTTTACCGTGGCGACGGCGGAGGCCGCCGCGGCCTGCAAAGGCGCACCCACCCGGATGGCAGTGCAACCCACATCCCCCGATACCACCACTTCCTAGTTGTCCTCATCCTCATCGACGTCCTCCACCTCCTCCTCCGAACCCCCCCTCCCCGCCCACCTCATCCACAAAGCCACGGCCAACGCCAAAGCTCCAGCTGCACACCAAGCTGCCGGAGTCCCCCAGACCCCCACACAGGCAACTGAGGCACCCCAGCAGCACGCCACGGACCCCCCGCACCCAGCAACGGTGCCCTCGCGAGGTCCTCCTCAACCTTGAACCGGAACCCAACCCAAAACCCGACTCCAAACCAAAACCGGAACCCAAACAATAACACTGCCCGCAGCAGCACCACCAGCCTCACCACCACCATCAACATCACCAACACCACCCCACACAGCCCAAAAAAACCACATAAAGTACGACGGCAGCAGAAGCCAGCCCGCCCTGACCCAAACCCCAACCAAAACCCAAGTGCCGAGCCCCCTCCCCCCAGCAAGAGCCGCAACCACAGAGGCGGCCACCCAACACGACCCCGTCCGAACCCTCGTCAACATCCCCATCTCAAAGCGCCTCGTCATCCACCCCCCACCAAACCACCACCGCAGCCGGCCAGACCGACCCGGGGACTTGGGACCCCTCGACCGCGGACGCCGTTAGGCCAGGCCCCCAACCCGCCCCCACTACCCACCAAGCCGTACGGCCCAGGGGCTGCAAATGATGCCCGACCCGCAAGCCCCACCGGAACGCTAAAGGATCCTCAGGGCATACCCGCAGCACCATCACCACCACTACCAGCGCCACCGCCACCAACGCCCACACCACAACTACCACCACCGCCACCACCACCACTGCAACTGCCCACAACCCTACCCCACCGGGCCGCAACCCCCCGTGCACGAGCAGCACCAGCAACATGGGATTGCAGCACCACCAATCAGGCGCTCCACCCCACTACCCGGCCTATAAACAGGGGCCGCCCCCCCCCATACCAAGAACCATATCCGCCAGGCCACCACGTCCACGCCGAAGGGGCCCCCCAGGCCCGCCCCCACCTGGGACAGCCACTCGACCTGTACCACCAGCCGCCAGCGCCGCCGCACCCCTACGCGGCAGATCCATGGAGGGGGAGGGGCTTCCCCCCCTCTCCCCCACTACCAGGCGGCACCACGTGAGGACCCCCAGGCCCCGCCCACGCCTCCTGACTGGCCCGACTCGCCCCGCGACGAGGCCCGGTCCTGCAAACGGCGGCGCTCCCGCTCCCCCCCAACGCGGCACACCCGCCCCTGGCCCTCAAGCTCCCCGCAGCGCCACCGCGCCTCAACCGCTCACTCGCGCCGCTCCCGCTCCCTCAGGCGCCGCCACAACGCCGCAGGGCCCCGCTGCTGCCGCTCCCGCCCCCCCTGGGTGCCGCCACGCACGCCACCGCCGTCCGATGTCCGCGTCCGCCTTCTCCCCACGAACAGCACCGGGCATGCCGTTCCTCGCGCCGCCCATACGCATCCTCCATCTCCAGCCCCCGCCACCGCCTCTCCCGCTCCCCGGGGCCCCGCCACGCCCGCCACCACCGTCCCATGTCCAGGTCCTCCTCCCCCCACGAACAGCACCGTGCTTCCCGTTCCCCGCGCCACCCATATGCATCCTCCACTCCCAGCCCCCGCCACCGCCGCTCCAGGACCCAGAGCTCGGAGCCCTCCCCCACCCAGGACCCCGCCCACCTCGCCTGGTGGTCTGCCCCCGCCTTGACTGAAGGGGGCCGGGGGAGCCGGAAGGCGAGAAGGAGTGCACATGGTGCACACCTTCGAGGATATCGGCACCCGCACCCCAGCCAACCCCAACAAAGCTGCCCCGGAGGTCGCCATGCCGCAGGCGGCATGGAAAGCCCTCCTCCGGGACGCGGTCCAGGGCCTCCGCCCTCCCCAACACTACCAAAACCCTCTGTCGGTGGCTGCAGACCACCCACCCCCAGGCATGGGCCATCTAAGCCCCACAGGCCCCCCCCCACACCACCACCACCACGCCGAGAAGGGAAAGGGCAAGGGCAAGGGAAGGGCTAGTGAAAGGGAAAGGACACCCTGGCAAGGGGGCGACAAGAGGCCCAAGGTAGCAGGCAGGCCCCCACAGGGACAGGGCACCGGGGGCGACACAACACGGGCGCAAGAAACGATCCACTCGCCAGGAAAGGGGACGGATCAGGGGCCGTGGCACAGAGGGAGAGGGCGCAACGACGGGCCCCAGGGCGCACACACAGGAAGGGCACGCCACAACGGAAGCACCAGCATTGCCCCACCCCCAGCTGACACCGCGCGACTCCCGGAGGCGCACACCCGCCAAGACGCGCCGCCGAGGTACGGACCGGACGCAGCGCGAACCGCAGCGGCTCAGGCCCACCGACCACCGGACCCTCCACAGCCGAGAGCGGGCACATTCACACGGGGAGAAGGACCTACACCCACCAAGGGAGCCGCCTACAACACCGCTGCTCAGCCCGCCACCACGCCCTCACCGCCAGGCGACGACCCCGGCCGCAGCAAGGGCCACCACACAGGCAACGACACAGGCATCAGAAGAGGAAGAGGACACGGCCGCGACACCCAGGACTAGGGGCAAGGACCCCCAGAGGACACGGGACCAAGGCACAAGCCCCCAGGGGGGGCAACCCCGCGGACACCTGCCTGACCCACCAACCCGAGCGGCACACCCGGACCCCCGCAGCACCGTTCCAATGAGGAACACCACACCTTACCGCGCTCCCCAGCCGCCAGCCAGCCACATAACCTCGGCCCGCGTCGCGCACCATGAAACGGGCCACTGTAACCAACGCCGAACCCACCGCACGCTGGAACGGCAAAAATAAGGGCCCGTCACACACCCCGGCACAGCGGTACACGACACTACACGAGGCTACACGGCACACCGCACCGCAGGGCACCGCCGCGCAACGCACAATGACAAAGCACCCCACGACACGACGCACCACAACACGACACGGCGCGGCGCAGCACAGCACGGCGCGGCCAGACACGCCATGGCAGGACGCACCACGGCAAGACACTGCACGGCGAGGCACGCCGAAGCAGAGCACACTGCAACACAGCACAGACCAGCACGACGCAGCACGGCAAAGCACGGCACAGGGCAGCACGGCGCACCAAAGCAAACCACAGCACCAAAGCAAGGGACACTAACGGTGGGTCTAACCCGAGCAAGCCGCCACACGCCCCGGAAGGGAGGAAACGCGCCCACAACCATGGAACAACGCCACACCAACCCGCCGCACGGCGGCAAGAGGGCACCGGATGCCAGGCAACGACCGCGACAGCCCCCCCACACAAGCCGCCACCTGAACGTTAAAGCCAGCATCACAAAGGCGGAGGGACACGGAAAACCCCAGCCCCCTTAACCGAGGACCTCACGAAGCCGCCTGGCGCAACCGCCCAGCCGGCAGAGCCAGAAACTAACCCGACAGGAAAGGCCACCAGGCCAAGCGTGTACATAACCCACCCGACCGATGGGGCCAGGGCACGGCCCAGCCAAGCCCAAGCACCAACAGCAACCCGGTTAGTCACTCTGAATGCCAACCAGTGCGTGCACCAGCCCAGAAAAGGCAGAGGCAGGAACAGGCAGACCCCCCCGGGAAAAAAAAAGGGAAACAAGCAAACAGCACAGACCAAAAAAAAGAGGGGGGCACAAGAGGCAGACACACAGCCACGAAGCCACGCACCCACTCCACAAGAGGCTGGCAAACCCCCTGGCCAAGCCACACCGAAAGCAACACCCACGGGGCCCCCCGAAAGAATACCGGGGGACCGCCCTGCCAGACCCGGCAACACCCAGCCAAGAGCAGCGGCCCACCGGAGGAAAGGACACCCCGGACACGCCGGCACACACCCGACTGGAGAAGTGGCGGGCGGAAAAAAAAAGACAAGCGCGCAGCCGAAATGAAAGGGGAAGGGGCGACGAAGACCAGAAGACCCAAGACCGGGACAGGCAGCGAAGGACACCACAAAGCCACGGCACGACAGGACTGAAAGCGTCAGAACCCCCACCGTAGCCCGAAACAAAAAAAAAGGGAGGGGGCGGGACAACCCCCACCCACAGCAACCCCCGCACACCCCCACGCCACAGGCAGCCCCACCAGAAGTTGGCGGGAAACAGATGCGCCGCAGGCAAGAGGCTACACGCTTCAACACCCATGCCAGAGGAAAGCGGAGGGCAGGCAAAACCCAAATCCACACACACAAACCACGAACTCCAGACAGAAAGGGCGGAACCCGATCAAAACCCGTGTCCAGTCACACACACCCTAGACCCCAGCCAGGAGTGGCGAGATTACCGCTGAACTCAACCCCAAACGCACGCACCACGAAACCCAGCCAGAAATGGCGGGGCAAAGCCAAAACCCGAGCCCAAGCACACGCACCCTAGATCCCGGCCAGGAATGGCGGAGTCACTGCGGAACCCAGACCCAAACACAAACACCACACAACAATAGGAAACCTAGTGTCCATAGCCCGGGAACTGAGGCAGCCCGTGCCATGCAGGTGACCCGGCCAAACGACATCCGGAGACCGGGGGTAAGGCTGCATCCTAAGGCGTGCGCTGCTTTGGGACTCGAGGCGGAGCGTGCGAAACCCAAGCACCTCGGAACCCCAGTACCAAGAACATGCCTGCATGCCTTCGGAATGGGATACGCCAGGAAGGCCGGTGAACCCCTAGTGTTCCGCTCAAAGGGGCGGACTTGCGCAAGCACGGGGGAACATCCTCCTGGCGAGACAGGTACGTCACGCTGCTGGCAATCAGCCCTCCCGGTGTTGCCCATGGCCGCTTTGGTGGGGGCCAACAGTCAGGTGTAGCGGGATGTAAGTCGCCTCCCCTCTCCAAGTGCGGAGCGTCTTCCTGTTCGTCACAGCAGCAATGCCAGCGGGAGCCATGGGGCGCTTCTCCACGACCGAGTGCACCTACCTACCTACCTACCTCCTCTTCGAGGGTGTGTCCCTTCTTGCCCGTGCCAATCTGGCCCCCCAGGTGGTCGAGGATGGCAACGATATCCGGTCCCGACATTGTGCCATGTCCGCCCCGATTAGTCCCTCTCAGGGCACGAGATTTGCGCACGAAGGCGTCTGCCATATCCCAGAAAAAAGTGTCCGTGGACATATGCTGCAGTCCCTGATGCAAGCGCGCGGCCATCTGGAGTGAAACGAGTTTAGTCCCCCGCTTGAGTATCCGAAAACTGATGTGCTTACTGTGGTGTGGTATGTCCACATCCTCGATTCTGTCCCGTAGTGGATTCGAAAGCTGCAAAAAGGCGGTATGCACCGTGCCGGCCGCTGCTGCAGAACAGCACATTGTCTGTGGACAGGAAGATGGGCAAAGTATGTTCCCTTGGTGGTTCGTCAGGGGGACAGCACTCTGGTACAACGAGTGTCCCGGGACCAGCAAGGTGCATACCGTCATCTCTGGGACCCATGCAGTAAATGAGCCTGAGGAGGCCATTCCGGCCGAACAACTCAATCATCTTCAGCAGCCTGGCACTGTTGATACTCCAGCTCTGCCCATACTTCGTCTAGGTGTCGAACTTCACCTGGAGGATGTCGACATCTTCAGTACATTCGAGCCACTTCGCAACTTCCTCCGCTGCTCCCTCCCAGTCCCTGGTGGTGCTCGGCAGAGGTATCCAATCATGTTGCGGTAATGCATCTAGTTGGTGCAAGGGTTGCGCTTGCAGCTGCAGTGTCGCTACACTAGCCATGGCCCGCAGTGCCTCCTTCTTTTCCTCAATTTTGCAAGTGCGCTGCCTCATGATCCTCCGGATCTCGCGTTCCTTCTTCTTGTCTTCTTCGTTTTCACTTTTGTCGTCGTTGTCATCCCCGTCCTCCGGATCTATGTCTCCGTCCGTACCACATTCCGTGCTCTCAGCCGATGATCGGCTTCCTCTGCTCTGGTGAGCATCATGGACGGGGTCCCCCTCGTCTGTTGACACGTTGGATAGAGTGAGGTCGACATCCCGAGGGGCATCGTCACCGTGTGCAGCGTCGGCAGCAGTGTGCGATGCAGTGGCAGCAGTCGCAACTGCAGCGGGTATTTCGCCCCTAGGCATTTCCGGGTCATCCTCGCTGAGCAGGGGTTTCTCCAGTGACTCGATGACCAGAGAGGTGTCCCCCCAGGCCTGATTGGTGTCAGCCATGAGTTGTGAAAATGGTTACACTGAGAATACCGCCCAGTTCAGGTACCAATGAGGTGCACGGCAGTTTGGAGCCAAATAAGGGGTAAAAACCGACGAAAGACAGCTGACATTGCTGCCACCAACGCGCAATACCACCGGGGGTCTGGGATATTAGTGGGAGGGGGACTCTGCAGTGTCAGCCACTCCAATCATTCGCTAAAAGCTGTTGGCACGCTCCTGACATCAGAACAATCCAGAATGCATGTACTGGCAAAACTGCATCCGGTCCGCAGTATCGTCGGTGGAGAATTATTTCAGTCATGGAGACATTCAAAAAAACAGAAACTTTGAATTCCATTGTTGTCTTTGGAATGACCCTGTAACACTTTTCCATATAACTGTAATGTTCGGACATCTGCGAATGTCGCCTGAAAACTATGGTTTCTGGGATTCGAACTGGTGATGCGGGAAAAGGGGTAAAACAGGGGCTGTGTGCGCTACCGCCCCACCAAGTGATTCTAAATGTGTGTACAGGTACATTGAGGAGGACACGATAGTCCTCCCTTCGCCGAAATCGGTTAAGTTGTTTTCGGGAAATCGTTCACCTAAATCTGAGAAGAAATTGCAGTATGGTCATCTCTCATTGCCAGCATAGTGAACAGGTACGGCATCATTGCGGGCTGCACGCTTCCTGCTCACGTTTGGTCTCGCCACAGTTCCTTCCAGAACCCGGAATCGCTCCCCAAAGCGCTTGAAAAAAATTGACCCATCTGCCACATGCCTCCTGTTGCACCCCTGCCCGTACAGGGAGTCCTTGAAATTCCCCCTGCAGTAGGTCTGGGACTGATCTCTTCACTCCCGCAAAGAGTAATGTGTGCACGGCACTTAGTACCGTCAAATGCAGGTTGGCGCTGTCAGGACCATCAGCAAAGTCAACAGGGAATGCAAACGAAGGTGGTCACACATACGTCCCTGGACCCGTCCGCTGCCCTTTTATCAGGCCGAAGAACAGCACTTTGTCTTCTTGGATGAGTCAAAGAAGACGCTGCAGGCAGCTGGCAATCTCAACTGGGCTGCGGGCTCCAAGATGCACAGGGGTTCGTCCCAGACGTATGGATGGACGCAGACTCTGCCATTGGGCTTCCTCGTCTTTGACGGATCGCATAACCTTGTGTTTCGCGGTGATACAAGAGAGACGGGACAGCAGACTTTCGCAGCATTCTCCCACAAATCCTGCTGCTAGTCGTGCATCGTGAACGTTGTTCCACATGGCCACACCATCAAAAAGGGCGTTCACGTACGGGTCGTGGGCGTCCCCCCTCAGCAGCAGGATCAGCAGCAGCGCATAGTGCATGACCTGAGGGGCGCACTGTCCGATCCCGGGAATTCTGTGCTCCCAGGTACAATCCCAGACCAAAATGCCAAGCTTGATGATTGCAGGTACGAAGCGGCAAATGAGCGTCAAGACGCTCTGCAGGCCTTTTTGTGATTCGTTGCACCTTCTGAGGGGCTCCTGCGAGCCGTGCATTGTCGGCGAGTGCATGTGCAAGTCATGCGTGCCCTGCAGCAGGGAAAACTGCCAGCATGATATAGTCCAGCTCTCGGAGCTTAGTTAAATTGTACACACTTGTGCCTCCCGGCTCGTTCAGGAACAATGAGTACTGCAGGGCTCCAAACCATGTGCGGAGACGGCTGTGGCAGGAGACCACCACATGTTTGTAGGCATGCCAAATACCAAAGAGCAAGGGCAGGGGGCGCATCACGGTGCGTATCGTAAGGTTGGCACAGGGCCTCGTGTAGGCTACTCCTAGCAGCCTGTAGTAGATATCCAAACTTCCGAGTATGGGCGACATGGGCTGGTTAGCAGAGCGGAGCCTGCAGAGGGAGGCCTGTATGGCGGTCATCATCCCCCCTGTCTCGCCGATGTCATACTCTCCCAGGCTCTGTGGTAACCATGTTACCCCAGTCTGGACCTCGCGTACGACATGGAGAGGCACACGCAGTGATCTGTACGGATGACGGCCGGGGACTAACTGTTCCACCTCTGTCGTGAACCTGGCGAGACAGCTGGCAAGTTCTCTGGCAGCTGCTGCGGCCAGGCGTGGGAGGTTACTTGGTTCCGGCCAGGGGACGCTGCTTGGGAGGTGCACGCCGGGGCAAGCTGCGGTGGCTATTTTAAAACCAACACTTCTCACGGCAATCTGTGTCCAGCTGCGTATTGTAGACGACCTGTTTGTAGTTGTCCAGCCATCAGATGAATCCCCTGGCTGCTCCTATCTGTGGCAACTCCTGCTGCCTCACCTCCGCCAGTGCTCAGGGCCCCCACTCCCTTGGAAAGCACAACACAAATAGAGAGAGTGTTCTCTCACCCAGACGCAGAGATTTTCGCTGAAACTCTTAGCAGACAGAGGGCACTAGTATTGTGAAGACTCCTGTGTATGCGTGCACCCACCTGCCCTACCCAAGCTCACGGCAATGGAAGTGTCCCATCTTTCGCTGATGCGGGGTCAGCGTGTTGAACTCGATGTGATTGGCAAGTACCCCCCATGACCCCGACGACACGGCTTCGGAGGCTGCTGTGCCGCAGAGGGCATGCGAAACACTCTTCCGGGACGTGGTTCAGGGCCTCCATCCCCCTACACGCCCGATGCCCTCCACCGGTGGCTCCAAACCATCTTTCCCCAGGCTTGGGCCATCGGCACTGCCCAACCACCACCACCACCCGACCACCAGGGCACTGGGCACAGAGGGGGCAAAGGGAAGGCCCGCGGCAAAGGGGCAGAGGGGGGCACAAGGTGACCAGAGGCTGCCCACAGAAAAAATACACCGAGAGCACCACAAGGCAACAAGACCAGAAACAACAACAGCGGGGGGAAGAAAGGGAACGGGCCACAACGCTAGGGATGGAGCACGCCACAAGGACAAGAACCGAGGGAAGGAGAAGGTGCCAGCTGCATGTCCTTGTGGCCAGCGAAACGGATATCGCCCCACCCCAGCACGTCTGTCGACTCAAATTTCAGCCACCACAAAGCGAGGGTGCAGGCCGTGGGCTGGTTCCCCTTGGGGACCAAGAACCAGGGGAGCAGACCTTTTGCTGCCCCCACCCCCCCGCAACAGAAATCGGGCCGGACCGAAAGCAGGCCCAGCACCCCCCCCCCCCCGGCATGCCCTCACACACTAAATGCAGGCCGTCACATGGTGATCGAAGTCCCTCAGGGCGCGGACGCCGAGGAACAAGAATGTCGGGATCTGGGACCCGCATGGCAACCCAGCAGGTGGTCCTCCTCTCCCACACAAGTCAACAGGTAGACCCATCCACCACCCTACCCCCCCCCCCAGCCTGCGCCCCCGACGGGATGGGTTCACGGAGTCGGTGCCCTCAAGGCTTAAAAAGTGGAGGCTGTGGAGGGCTCACAGCTTGACTGCTGTGGGTATCCCTTGAGCGGCCTTCCCAGGGAACCTCCAGGTGTGCACCTGCCCCTCCAACTTCATGACAGACGCCTAGGCCGCCACAGCCCCATGCACTCCAGTGCAGTTGTGGGTGACCTCTGGAGCCCGGACAGCCACCAACCGACCCCTGCCCCCCCCCCCCCTTCCTCAACGGAGAGGCCATTTGGGTCTGGTGCAGTTTCGGCCCCCTCGTCTACGCAGGCTGTAGCGCCGCAGCCAGGGGAGCCAGCACTGGTGGCACCCAGGGCAGCGAAGCACACTTTGCGCCCTGTTGCCCCTCCAGCTGCCCAGGGTACGCCCTCGGCCGTGGGAGCCGGAACCAGCCCGCGAGGCAGCAACACCTGTGCCTAAGGCAGTCCAGGAGTGCGGGTCTGACCCCAGTCGTGCCATGTACCACTGCCTTCCCGTGCCAATAGACAGTCGTGGAGTGGTTCGGTAGCATGTCCCTGTGAGGTGGAGTTTGCGAGCCCAGGCCCACATCTCCCCCGGCGTGCTCAGCGTCAAGCTCTCCAGCCTCCCTGCGGGGGCCTGAACCACCAGGCACACACTTCCCCGCGGCATATGCGCCAACGCCGAACAACAATGGAGCAAGCAGCTGTCCAAACCCCCCCCCCCCCCTCCCTCAGGCACACAAGGGCACATACACAGAGGCAAGGCGGCATCTCCCGCCCGCAAGCGCCACTGCGGGGTCTGGGGGAGGTCAACACACCGGTAAGCCTTGTGAACGGACACCCGGGTACGGCTGCCCAGTCGGGTCCCGCAGGGAAGGCGGCGTAGACCGTGGGTAGGCGACCAGGCGAGGCCTTGACCCAACCTAACCCAACCCAACCCACCCCAGCACACCGAATCAGCGCAAGCCACCCCACCACACGCAGCCCATGACACTACCAACTGGGGCTGCACCACACCTGGGACAGGGGGAGGGCCACGGAACGCCACCGCACCACGGCACGGGCCTCAAAGAGGGACAACCCCAGGGACACACGTCCGCCATGACAGGCCAGCCCCCACCCAGACCCAAAACTACATGAGCAATATCCACCACAGGGAGTCACGCCCACTATCCACCAGCACCCGCACATGGTGAGAGCGGTACAGCCACCAAGGGAGGCACCGAGAACGGCACGCCGCAGGAAACAGGACCACCACACCCAAGGCGACGAGTCCGGCCGCCCTCCACAGCAGGAGCCGCCCCACAGACACAGGGATACTATCATCGGGCCAGAGAAGGGGAAAGGGCAACAACACTGGAGCGGGGAACAACACAGGGGCAGGATGAAGGATGAACACCCACGGGAGGGGAACACACCAAGCTTAGGGGGCCGGCACCACCCCACCCCGCCGCCCTACACGGGCAGGAGACCCCCCAGAAGACACGCCACACCGTATACTGAGGCACAGGCCCCCGAGGAAGGCTGCCCGATGTACACCAGCCCGCCATGCCCGGCTGACCGGCCCACCCGGGCCAGCCTCAGCACCGACAACGCAGGCCAGAGCCACCACGCCAAATCACGCGGACCCGCCGCCAGCGAACCGGATAAACAGACCCACCACAGAGCCCCGGCACGACGCCCCCCGAAGCCAAGCCGCCAGTCTGACCCTCGCCGCCACCACCACACGCCGGACCAGGGGATACAGAACAGACTAACCCGCGGAGAGCTAACCGAGGGCCTAACCTGGTTACACCGCGTCGCACCCGGTAAGGGGCG
Source organism: Eutreptiella sp. 'Long Island Sound 2002' (assembly GCA_964036045.1). Taxonomy (NCBI): domain Eukaryota; phylum Euglenozoa; class Euglenophyceae; order Eutreptiales; family Eutreptiaceae; genus Eutreptiella; species Eutreptiella sp. 'Long Island Sound 2002'. Next base: position 65,472,470 of record OZ038380.1, on the reverse strand, counting down.
AAAGCAGCCACCGGCACAGAAAACTGCAACACAGCAGCCCGCCACACCCTAACTGTGAGCCTAAACCACCACACCACACAACACGCGCCAAAAGGCAGCATCAATCCCACAGCCGACAAAGCAACCCCCCCACAGCCCCCCCCTTCCCAGCGACGGCAAAGGTCGCAACGCCGACAGAGCCAGACACAAAGCCCCCCCCCACGCTCACAACGACCCACCCGCACGAACCACCACGGGCCAAGGGAAAGTCAAACCCGGCAAACACCAACATCTGGCTCAGGAACAGGGGGAGCAACGAGCAGCTCAACCCCCAGAGAGGCACCCCAGCCACCCCCCACCCCCCTGACCCCGCGCGCGCCAGAGCTCTGGCTGGCACAACCGGTCGGCCGGAAAAGCCAGAGCGTCATCCCCCCAAGCGCAACGGACCGCGCGTGTACATAGACCACAAGGCGCACGGAGCCTGGGGCGCAGCCGGTGGCCACACATAACACGGCGACATGCCACACCACAATCCGCAGAAGGTCCCTACCAGGACCGGCCCCTGCTGTGCCCCTTCCGCCTGTCACCCCTGCTGACTTGCTCCTGATGGGCGATTGCATTTCTCAAAATACAGGGTCCAAAATCCAAAAATATAGAAAAATCAATCCTCCTTCAACCCTGAACAGCAACCAGATCCCACAAATACAGCAATAACCAAATCCACAATCCAATCCAAATCCAAACTGCGGGCTTCCGTTCAGCACACCGATTGTCTCACGGTGGCGGGCATGTACAAGAATTGCACCAAAGAGGAAAGCCCTGAAATTCCAATATGAACACATATCAAGCACAATTGGGGAAAGATTGAAACGTACACAATCACAGCCATAGACCCCGCATTCCCTGGACTCAGGACCTTCCCTTGACTCGCCAACATGATGCCCTGAACCGAGTCAAATCAGATGGCTAAATGCCATGTGTCAAAAGTCACTACATAAACCCCAAAAATGTGTTCACTCCAAAGCCTCTAAATCCTAGCCCAATTTGGGCCGTGGCGTGTCATGGCTCAGGGTGGCACTCGGGACCATGCCCTACCCTGACATAAACTTTGTTGGACTTGGGGTTGAATGTGCTTGGAGAACTGCCCCATGAAGATGACCTCACAACATGGCAAAATCAGGCAAATCACACGATTATGCCCAAAATCAATTATATAGTCAAAAATGAATACGGCAAATGTCCAAATGCTCCATGCATGTGTCAAACCGGGAATTAATATGCAAGGGTGATATAGACCAAAGGTACATGCCCAGGAATATGCCATCATTGGCTCCGAAACCCCTCTGGTTATGTACATGATATGCTTCACAAGTCAGCTCATGACTTTGAGACTTAATTTTGTGACACTTCGTGTGCCAAGCCAAAGTGACCACGTGATCCGGCATATGGTGAGGTACAACACCGAAGCATATGCCAACATATAAGCAACATACCATAGTTCACAGATCTCTAGGCCCTTTACTGTTAGCCGACCAGTTGAGCGCATAAAATACAAAAATGAGCATAAAATGAGGCCAAAATCATGCAAATAATGCCAAATTCAGGATATTTACAATAGTATATAACTTCGCTCACCCATGGTATCAACGTATGATTCAAAACACAATTGCTTGGGACCATTTGCAAACAAACCCACATACTTGGATCCCCACATGGACGCATAGGGCCACCTTCGAACCTCCTCCCGACACGCACCATGAAAATGGGAAAATTGATATTGGCGCTTGTGGGTCGCTCTGTAAGTCCTCCCACGTGCACTATATGAGCGGTAGACTTGGTCTAGCGCTATGGAGTTCACCATTATGACATGGGCGAGGCCCTTGCCACGTATGACTCCATATATCTTCTTACAAACGGAGATATATAACATGAGCGTGAGCATATCGAAGCACATACCATGCATATAACACATACCCTCAAAAGTGGCTCCCACCATGATATGCCATGCCCCTCCATGGACATAAGTACACGTTAAAAATACAGGAACCCAAGGAAAGTATCTACGCAACCCCAACACTCATGCGGTACACTCGAAAGTCGCATTAAAATATTCGGTGGCACGGTCCAAGAGTTATATATCACTTTCTACCCTCTTGACCGTTATCCCTTGCGATACCGGGCATGTGTAAACACCAAAGGCGTTTGATGCTCCAAAAATTAAGTTGAGACCAAGGCAGTTCCAACCCTAATCTCGAAATTGGTCTTCCTCGTCGTGAGCTGGAGATATGATTCTTCAAAGTGGCCTCACGAATCAATTTTGTTTCGACTATATCTCCAAGCAAAAAAGAGGGCATTACAAAAGGAAGGTTCATTCGTGATTGGGGAAAAATGTATGACCACTCGAGATTCATCATATCAAGTGCGGCGATGTCAAAGTCGAAAATCCGATTCTGAAAGTCTGAAAAAATCGGATTAATTTAGCGAGTGTATAATATGAAAATTGCGGAAGCAACGAACCCTTTACTGATGAAGTCTGACCCTTCATCGGGGTTTCCGCCAAAATATCTGTAAAAAACAGTTAATCGATCGGTTACCGCAAAATCGCGAGCCAACTGACAGTCGCCGATACATTGACAATCATAACGGAAGGCTGAAAAATCCCGGAAACGTTATGATAAAAAAACCCTGTTGATTCCTGATATTCTGATATGTAAATCTCAGCCGGCGGCGCCTCGGTACTGAATATGGCCGCTCATAGCCGGAATGGCCAAACCTATCACACTATCACATCGGGTTAGGTCAGGTGGATGGGAGAGTATGATATCAGCCAATGGCGGCTTGCCGGCACATAGATACACACCCCAAGTGACCCAAACATGAAGGCCCCACACACGTCGTAGGCGTCCCCCATGCCCCAAGGGAGGGGTGAGGACACTGATAATCGGTGCCCTACGCCATATCTGGTCTCCTCTTGATCTACAACATGGACCAAGGGGATCAAAGATAGAGAAACGTCGTCGGTCGACCTAAATAAGTATACCACAATGAAATATATATGTGGAGATCGAGTGAAGGGGGTATATGGCCAATCAAGGCCAAAACTTCCTGGATGAACGCCCTCACCCGTCTCCCAAGCAAGGAAACAAATAAAAATGCCAAGGGGGATCCATTACGGTGCTACTGCAGCCACCAAATGGACCAACACGTCCTTGACATCCAAAGAAATGTTCTTCTTCTTCAGATAATACATCCAGACCGTGGTGTACCTCGGCACAAAGCTGCTCGGAGGCTCCCACGAATCCCTGGATGCGGCGAATCCCTTCCAACGGACTTTATAAAGCCTCCTCCCAGGCGTCCCCGGGTCCGGCTTGTCTGCCAGGATTCTCTCGGCGGTGAAGTCGTCGTCCTCACCCTCATCGTCCGAGTCCACATCGCCGGCCGTGAACTCGAAGGTGACGAGACATCCGCTGGGGTCTGGTGCTCGGGGACAAAGCTGGGTATGGTCGCGGTCCAGGATCTTGTTATCCCCGACACAAACCGCGTACACATCCTGCCCGACCTTCCGCACGATTAACCCCGGCACATACCAAGACGCCTGCCGATGCCTGGAGAGGACATCCTTGTGGTGCCGCTCCACCCATACGGTGTCTTGGAGAGCATACTTCTGGACCTTTCCCTGCTTGAAGTACTTGGCCCTCTTCTCATGCTCGTCCTGAAGTGCCTTGCACACCTTGGCCGCCGTGTCGTCCGCCTCCGCCATCATAGCGTTCGCATCCCGGGCCACTTTGCCATGGTTCAACCACGGGAGAGTATGTGACACTCGACCCCGTAGGAACAGGATACGATGGGGCGACAGTCCAGTGGGCCCCGGAAGGTCATGACACGCCTGGAGCACTCTCCACAGCAAATTGTACCAATTCCAGCCCGGTTCTTGGATGTGCAACTGGCGGAACTTTTCGAACATCTGCCGCCCGGCCACCTCAGCCCAGCCATTTGACCGGCTGTGGTACGCCACGGTCTTGGCGTGCCGTATCCCCATGTGCTTGCACATCGTCTTGAACCACGTCCCCACGAATTGACTGCCCCGATCGCTGCAGATGACAGCTGGGACATCAAAAAATCGTCAGCCAATGCCTGATCATGGCGTTTGCGACGGTCTTGGCCTGCAGCCCCACTCCATGCTTGTCCTTCTTGTCCTTCTTCTTGGACTTCTTGCCCGGGACTGCCACCATATACCCGCTGTGCCTGTCCACCGCCAGGATGACACAGTCGTAGGTCTCTCCTTCCACGGTGACCTCAGGCATGGCGAATACATCCATGGCCACGGACTGCATAGGGGCTTCCAGTATAGCCGTATACACCGGGTTGCCCGCTGTGGATTGGTTAGGGCTCTTCGTGGCCCGACACATGGCGCAGTCGCTGCAGTACTTGTCCAGGAGGGCGTAGTACCCCGGTGGGAACTTGAAGCGCCACTCCAGGTCCTGCTGCATCTTGTCCCGACCAGGATGCATGAGCTAGGCGTTGTGCCAGTTCTCAATGAGCTCCTCCATTCGGTTCCCAGGGACCAATAGCTTGTCCTTGAGGAACAGTTTGTCCCCATCCTCGGACAAGCCCTCAGGCCATTCGTCGTCCGACGGGGCGCTCACGGCATTCCAGTACTTGCTCCAGTGCTAGGATGCCGCATATTCATCCGACCAGTCCTCTGTGAGCACGACCTGACTAGCTCTACAGGGGCCACCATCCATTGCTCGAGGGTTTCCTCTCGAATAGCTTGGACGCCGGCGCCCCTAAACTTGGCCAGATCCGTACGGTTTGCGATCACCACAAAGCACTTGGCCCCCTCTTGCTCCATGGCCTTCTCCATCTCGATGATGCGTTTGGCCTCCTCTGTCTCCTCGGCGTCCCCCTGGCTGGATATGTCCATCCACGCCTTGCCCGCGGGGTAGGCCTATCAACTGAGGCAATCCGCCACAGTGTTGTCCTTCCCCGGGACGTACACGACGCTGAGGTCGAACTTCACGAACGTCTCATGCCATTGGGCCCTCTATGCCACCGGTCCTGAGGGGGTGTCGACGTGCTCCTTGTGCCAGCTCTGCAAGGACTGATGGTCCGTGCAAACCACCACCGGTTGCAATCCGATGTGGCCAGACCACTTCCTGAGCACACACACAATGGCGCATGTCCCCTTCTCCCTCGCGGTCCAGGTTCGGCGTTGGCCCTCGGCCAGGATCCGGCTCCAAAACGCCACGGGTACGTGCGACCTGTCGTCCCGGATCTGCTCGAGGACTGCACCTACAGCATAGTCCGAGGCGTCAGTCCGTAGCACAAATCCCTTGTCCGGGTCCACCAGGAATAACCCCAGCTGCCCCAGGAGTCGCTCCTCCAGGCGGCTGAACGCATCTTCGGCCTCAGGTGTCCAGGCAAGCTTCTTCTTGCTCCCCTTCCGGCCATCGAACTTGCCCACCTGCAGCATCTTGTGCAGCGGCCCCGAGATTTCTGCATACATCCGGACATAGCCCAAATAGTAATTGCAGAACCCCATGAAGGACCGGAGTTCACTGATGGTCTGGGGGTTTTCCCAGTGGTGCAGGGACGCCAGCTTCCCAGGCATGGGACGGCGTTGCCAGTGACCAACCACGTGACCTGCGAACTCCACTTCCTTCACAAAGAGTGAGGCTTTGGTGGGCTTGCACACCAAATTGTGCTTGTCTAGCTCGCTGAGCACTCGGCGCGGATCCTTCTCATGTGCTTCGATGAGCTCGTCCTCAGTCATGTCCTCCGTGCCGGACCCGATGATGATGTCGTCAACAAAGGGGTCGGCACAGTCCCGGACAGGACCGAGTAGGTCCTGTATTATGCGCTGGAAAGCGGCATTGCCATTCTTGGCGCCCATAGGCACCACTTTCCACTGCATGGGCCCCAGCGGCGTCGACATTGCTGTGCAGGGCCTGGAGTACTGGTGTAGCGGCATCTGGTGATAGCCGTGTTTCAGGTCTAACACCGTAAAGATCCGCTTCTTCTGTTGCTTTTGGAGGATGGTGTCGATCAGTGGAAGCGAGTACAAGTCGTGCTCGGTTTGCTCGTTCAAACCCCTGTAATCCACCACCAACCTCCACTCGCCCTTCTCCTTCTTGGGCATGATAAAAGCTGGGCTGCCCCACTCACTGTCGGAGGGTTCGATCAAGCCCCGCTCAATAAACTCGGCCAACAACTTCTTCATGGCCTCGGCCCGATCGCCCTGAAGTTGGTACTCCTGATGACGATAAACCTTCGGGTTCGGCTTCAGCTTGATCTTCGCTGTACCAAACCTCCCACTATCTGGAGGGTTCTTGTTGGCGACGCCACTGAAAAGCCGCCGATAGGCATTGATCAGCCTCTTCTTCAGCTCGGCGACCTTCGGGTTCTCCTGGGCCTCTTCAGCCGCTTGCTTCGGTATCGATACAAGCGACCGCACTGCGGTATAGGCCTCTTCCGTGTCCGAGTCCGACTTCTCCTCGTCCGATATGCCGTCTTCATCATCGTGGGGAGCTCCTCCCACCGATAATCTTCGGAAATTTGCGGCATCGGCCTAGTTCTTATCGTTATCCGCCCCCACTCCTGGAAAATCCCATGTCGGCGGGTCCGACCCAACCGGACCATCGTATTGGTCCGCGATGTGATCCATGACCCTCGCCACGAACTCATTCTTCTCGTACTTGCCGGTGACCAACATCTTGTCCTCCCACCAATGCGGAGATGTGACTATGGTCCGCCTCTTCTTGGCTGCCACACAGTCGTGCATCCCCATCCGCATGTAGTTGACGACATCGTCGATCTCAGCGGGGGACAGGACGTCAATGCCATCAATAGGCTGATCCGTCCCCTCCTTGGGCTCAAACATGACCTTCATGGGCACCGCCTCCACCCTACGGATGAATGCTTCATCACCCGTGGGCTGGGCTTGCGCCCCATCCACCAGGAAAGCCTTGGTACCCCACGCTTGACCCGGGGAGGGCATTGATACACCCCTGGCGTCGATGAACAGCTCCTCCTCTGGCCCGAATGACATCTCGTTTAGCGTGATGGAGTCCAGCGTCGACTTGTTATCTTCGAGCGGACATGGGGTGGATCCTATGCCGGTTATGACCAGGATGCCCTTCGCCCTATCCGCGACGATCTTCTCCACTGTACGTCTGGTGTTGTCCAGGGAGCCATGCCAATACATGGGCCCCGACTCCTTCAAACACCAATGCCTGTGCCAGGCTGAGTCTCCTCGATGCCAATGCCTCCTACACTTCCGCAAAGGTGGGGCATCCCGGGAAGCAAAGAAGTCCGTCTCGGGCGCTTCGGCTCCCAGCGTCTGGATCATCCTGGCATACACCTGCGGCGCCATACCATACTCCGTGAGCTGAACTCCGCGGTCTCCTCTGGACTTGGCACCCACAGCTTGCACCGCTCGGACGATCCGATCCTCTTCCTCAGCATTCCATTGGGATGATCCGCATGCATAATCCGTGGACAGCCATGTGAGGCATTCATCATCCTCCCGGACCAGCGTTGCGCGATGGGGAAGGGCTCCAATGGCGTTTGCCACCATGAAGTCATACCCCATGATCATATCCCAATCTGTAATGTCGGCCACATAGAAGTTCCCGGATGGAGTGCTTCTCTTCGCCAAATCAGGGCGGTTCAAGCGCTCATGCTCCCAGAATTCCATACTGATAGTGCCCTCATGGGTGCCACCACCCATAATCTCTCCATTGGCCACGTTCAGGCGTACCGGTCTCCGGCTCGGCTGCAGGGATTCCTCCTTGAACAACCCTCTCCGGACCAGGCTCACCTGGGCACCCGTATCCACCAAAACATCCACCACCAACTCCTCTTGTCCGCACCGTACACGCACCTTCAAGTGCAACTGCCGCTCGTCACCATGCGGTGTATGGACGACTCCCACGGCATGCAAGTCTAGCACATCCGGGTGCATCAGGACTTCGAGGGTATGGTCACGGATGGTGTAGATCTTGGGCTGATCTTGCCCGTCCACGGGGCTCTCCGTGGTCGCTCCTTCTTTCTTGCCACGTCCCTTGCCCACATAAACTTCCCTTGGCAGGGCGCTCGAGGGGTTGGGAGTGGCGAAACTCAGTGGTTTTGGCTCTTCTGGAGCCTTCTTCGGCACCCGATGTGCCTTCGCTCTCTCTGGGATTCCACTGATTTTCGGAGGAGAGACCTCCGAGGTCCCACTCCCGTGGGGGCTCCTCTAGACATGGCCTGCCGCAGCTCCCTCCTGCTGCGATCAGCTCAGACTTTGTCCACCACGTTGATTGGCTTTGAGTTCCTCCAACGTCCTGAACATGTCCGCAGCAATCTCCTCGATCGACCTAACGCGTCGGTCTGGGCCGGGTCCTCCACCATAGCCTTTTCTTCCGCCTTTCCCTTGGCCCTTTCCTTGGCCTTTTCCACCGTCTCCGCCCTTTGCCTTCCAATCGGCATTTCGTTGCTCCTTGGGCTTCCTGTCGGGATGGGCGGCGAAGTAGGTCTTCTTGTCCTCCTCATATACCTCGCAATGCCGGTGGTCATGTGCATGGTTGATCTGCATGCCGTAGCAGACCCAGCAACCCGTGTGCTGCGATCTGTACTCGCGGAACGAGAGCGGCAGGTTCCCGATCTTCCGCGGTTCTTGTTTGCGGTTCTTGTTCCTGAGGTCCAGGCGGTTCCACCTGGACCTGTCCTGCCCATTCTCCCTCATTTTGTGCGCTACAAACGCGAAGAAGTCGGCTTCTTCATGATCCTCTGGGGTGGTCGGGGTCCAGGGATCTTGACCGCTTCCACTCCCTTCCTCCGCGGTGCCGACCGTGTCCCCCTTGACCTCTCGCTGGTGGCGATCTTCTCGATGACCTCGATGTCCTGGGCCTTGTCGATCCTGCACGTGAGCCTCGTTCTTGGCGTTGAGCTTCAGCTCCACCGTGATGTACTTCACGATCTCGTCCAGGCTCATGCGGGCGAAGATGACCTGCATCCTCAGCGGCTCTCCGCGCCTCCACTCCACATTGTTGAGTCGCATCAGCCTTTGCCCCATGGTGTCGCCGAATACCTCCACGTAGACGGCGTTCTTCAACCCCAACATTCGGCTGGGCTCGCCGAGGTTTCGCCGGAAGAACTCTATTACTCCGGCGTGGGTGTCCTTCGATGCCATGATCCGTACGGCCACGCGCTTCTTTGCACTCTTCTCCTCCTCGTCCTCCACTCTCCCCTTCCAGTGGCCGGGAAGGACGTCCTTCAGCAGGTGGCGGATCTCGCTGGCCTCATTCAAGTCCTCCACCAGCTTGAGGCTTCTTCGGTACTTGCGGATGTACCGATTCCATTCCCGGACCCTCAGTTCCCCGCGCTCCAGCGGCAGCGGAATGGACCACAAGTCCTCCAACTTCTGGTTGGGGGCGTCCACTCGCTCCTCGTCCTCCAGCCACTGGAGGCAGGCCTGCTCAGTCTGGATCACTCCCTCACGGATCTGATCCCTCAGCTCCTCCTTTAGGTCCTGCGCCAGCCTGTGTGGGAATGTCCGACATACCCACTTGTCCCTTGGCGCTCCCCTCATCTCGGCGACGACCTCCTCGGCGAAGTTGTCCCAATCCGGGATGAAGTCGTCCAGGTTGGAGGGATTGCCATCGTAGTAGGGGATTTTGATTCCCCTGAGGTGGTCAATCCTGATGGCGTCTCCGACGTCAGCAGCCACCACTCCACCGAGACAGATACCACCTGTGGCCGGGGGGTGTGAGTACACTCCCCGTACACCCCTCTCCTCCATGGAGTGCGGTCCAGTTGGGCCTGAACCCATGGGGTTTGGAATGCGGGAGGGACTTGCTCCACCGGCTGTCCATATCCCCGTATTGGGGTCCTTCACCCACAGGTTTCCGCCTGGATGGGCTCGACCATGTCCGTCGGCGCTTCCCATGGTTCGCCCCTGCATGGTCTGACTCTGGATCTCCTCTTCCGCAGAAAACAGCATGGGCAGCCGTTGTGGTCGGTGGATCCTGGGCGGCATGGGACATCTGTACCGTCAGGCTCCTCAGGTCCGTGGTTGCGCGCCCTTCCCGCATGGACCCAGCCGTTGCCGTTTGCTCCCCGAGCATTGTGGATTCGCTGAACATGGGAACAAACGGCAGCGCACCCGGGTCAACACGCGGAGGCGCGTAGGGTCTCTCTGCAGGGCCGCCCATGGGTTTCTCCATGGCGCCCCTGGGGGTCTTAACCCGCTCCACCAGCACTGCCGCGGCCAGCTTTGCCGGGAGCTCTGGACCCGAGGCGAGAGATTGTAACTCCTCTAGCCTTTTCAGGTGTCCCGACATGTCCCCGACCAGGTGGAGGAGGCTGTCCACCACTCGCTGCTGCTTCTGCAGGGCCAGCTCCAGATTCTCCCGGTACCGGTCCTCTTCCGCTCGCAGCTCCGCAATGTCTCTCTCCGCTGCCGACTGGTCATCCAGGATCCCTGCGACATCCTCTTCCAGGCCGTCCTTCGCGTTGTCCAGGTGGTCAAGGTGCTGCACGATGGCGTCAATCCCCATCTTTGGGTTCTCGCCGATGAAGAAGGACACGTGTTCGCAGTGGCACTCGACGTGCTCTCCACCTGATCCGGCGCATCCCACGGTTCCCGGCGCCTCGGATACCTCCGCCATGGGTGTGTCGCCCATGCTATCCGTCGTAGGCTCCGTGTGCCGGGCCACAGGCGCCGTTCTGGCTCTGGCAGGCCTCTCCAACGCCTCGGCGTCATGCTCCAGGCTGGGTTCTGGGGCTGTGTCCGCCCTTGTGGGCGGTCTTGCCGTGTCCTCCGACTCCGAAGGGTGCTCATAAGCTGTCCGATAGCCCTCGGAGTGCCCCTCGGAATCTGCGGCTGACCACAGCCTGACCGGACTGGGATGCGTCTCCATCGCCCTGGCTTCTGCCGCTGGTTTTGGGGACCCACGCTTCCGGTAACGCCGGGCTCTGCCGTTGCTGCCAGTCTCCCCTAGCTCCTCCGCAGCGGAGCGGAGATTGCAGGCCTTGCGGCATTGCCTTTCGCACATGCAGGCCAGGTCCTCCATGACCAGCCCATGTCTTCCAAGGGCTCTCCGTTCTGAGCACCTTCTCTCTTCTTGGGCTTCCCAGTCCGGCGTCGACTCGACGGAGTCCATGATCTGCACCCGGGGCGTCCTTGGGCTGGGCTCATGAGGGTCCAAGTCCCTGGTGCGGCGGTAGGGGGCAGGTACTCCTCTGCTACCATAAAGAAGGTCCCTACCAGGACCGGCCCCTGCTGTGCCCCTTCCGCCTGTCAGGCCTGCTGACTTGCTCCTGATCAGCGATTGCATTTTTCAAAATCCAGGGTCCAAAATCCAAAAATATAGAAAATACAATCCTCCTTCAACCCTGAACAGCAACCAGATCCCACAAAGACAGCAATAACCCAATCCACAATCCAATCGAAATCCAAACTGCGGGCTTCCGTTCAGCACACCGATTGTCTCACGGTGGCGGGCATGTACAAGAATTGCACCAAAGAGGAAAGCCCTGAAATTGACATATGAACACATATCAAGCACAATTGGGGAAAGATTGAAACGTACACAATCACAGCCATAGACCACCCATTCCGTGGACTCAAGACCTTCCCTTGACTCGCCAACATGATGCCCTGAACCCAGTCAAATCAGATGGCTAAATGCCATGTGTCAAAAGTCACCACATAAACCCCAAAAATGTGTTCACCCCCAGGCCTCCAAATCGTAGCCCAATAGGGCAGGTGGCGTGTCATGGCTCAGGGTGGCACTCAGGACCATGCCCTACCCTGACATAACGTTGTTTGGACCTTGAGTCGAATGGGCTTGGAGAACTGCCCCATGAGGATGACCTCAGAACATGGCAAAATCAGGCAAATCACACCATTATGCCCAAAATCAATTATATACTCAAAAATGCATACGGCAAATGTTCAAATGCTCCATGCATGTGTCAAACCGGAAAGTAAAATACAAGGGTGATATAGACCAAAGGTACATGCCCAGGAATATGCCATCATTGGCTCCGAAACCCCTCCGGTTATGTACATGACATGCTTCACAAGTCAGCTCATGACTTTGAGACCTAATTTTGTGAGACCTCGTGTGCCAAGCCAAAGTGACCACGTGATCTGGCATATGGTGAGGTACAACACCGAAGCATATGCCAACATATAAGCAACATACCATAGTTCACAGATCTCTAGGCACTTTACTGTTAGCCGACCAGTTGAGCACATAAAATACAAAAATGAGCATAAAATGAGGCCAAAATCATGCAAATAATGCCATATTGAGGATAATTAAAATAGTATATAACTTCGCTCACCCATGGTATCAACGTATGATTCAAGGCACAGCTGCTTGGGACCATTTGCAAACAAACCCCCCACTTGGATCCCCACATGAACGCATGGGGACACCTTCCAACCTCCTCCCGACACGCACCATGAAAATGGGAAAATTAATATTGGCGCTTGTGGGTCGCCCCCTAAGTCCTCCCACATGCACTATATGGGCCGTAGACTTGATCTAGCGCTATGGAGTTCACCATTGAGACATGGGCAAAGCCCTTCCCACGTCTGACTCCATATATCTTCCTACAAACGGAGATATATAACATGGGCGTGAGCATATCGAAGCACATACCATGCATATAACACATACCCTCAAAAGTGGCTCCCACCATGATATGCCATGCCCCTCCATGGACATAACTACACGTTAAAAATACGTAGGAACCCAAGAAAGGTATCTATGCAACCCCAACACTCATGCGGTACACTCGAAAGTCGCAATCAAATATTCGGTGGCACGGTCCAAGAGTTATCTATCACTTTCTACCCTCTTGACCATTATCCCTTGCGATACCAGGCATGTGTAAACACAAAGAGCGTTTGATGCTTCCCAAATTAAGTTGAGACCAAGGCAGTTCTAACCCAAATCTCGAAATTGGTATTCCTCGTCGTGAGCTGGAGATATGATTCTTCAAAGTGGCCTCACGAATCAATTTTGTTTCGACTATATGTCCAAGCAAAATGAAGGGCATTACAAAAGGAAGGTTGATTCGTGATTGGGGAAAAATGTATGACCACTCGAGATTCATCATATCAAGTGCGGCGATGTCGAAGTCGAAAATCTGATTCTAAAAGTCTGAAAAATCGGATTAATTTGACGAGTGTATAATATGAAAATTGCGGAAGCAACGAACCCTTTACTGATGAAGTCTGACCCTTCATCGGGGTTTCCGCCAGAATATCTGTAAAAAACAGTTAATCGATCGGTTACCGCAAAATCGCGAGCCAACTGACAGTCGCCGATACATTGACAATCAGAACGGAAGGCTGAAAAATCCCGGAAACGTTATGATAAAAAAACCCTGTTGATTCCTGATATTCTGATATATAAATCTCAGCCGGCGGCGCCTCGGTACTGAATATGGCCGCTCATAGCCGGAATAGCCAAACCTATCACACTATCACATCGGGTTAGATTGGGTGGATGGGACAGTATGATATCAGCCAATGGCGGCTTGCCGGCACTTAGATACACACCCCAAGTGACCCAAAGATGGCCACGGGGGTCCGAACCGGCTTCAGTCACACCTTTCACTGACCAGTGCATGCACCAACGAAGAAAGGGCAGAGGGAGAACAAAGCAGACTCCCCACCCCAAAAAAATGCGGGGAAGACCCTGCCCGCCAATGAGCAGGAAACTGCCAGAACAGGCAGTAGAGTGAGCCCTCCCCACCCCACCAGGACAAACCCCCCAACCACGGGAGGCCAGGGGCAGCAAGCACAACAGCCACAAAACCACGAAGGCGAAGAAACACCGCGCAAACGGAGGCAAACCATCGGCCAGGCAGCAACAAGGACAGCATCCACAAGACCCACCCCTAGGATACCAGGAGACCACCTTGCCCAGCGGGCGACAGGCCCCAGCCAGCGAAGACGGACCACAGCGGCGACAGGGCCACAGCAAAACCAGACGAAAGACCACCCCAGGCACTCTCGCAACTGCCCCCAGCGGGGGAAAAGGCAAAGCACCACCACAGGGCCGCGAATACAGCAGGGACCGCGTGCAAGGGACTAGAGCCGCGCAACCCACACCAACGGTAAGCCCCGAAAAAAAAAGGGGGGGGGCGACGGCAATGGGGACCACAACCGAATAAAACAAGCAGCCACCCACCCCACCACAGTGGACGACGAGCCCCAACCGGCCACGATGAGGAGCACCACCTACGAGGGACCCGACCAGAACAGGCAAAACAACCACCCACCACAGCGACCAACAGCTCACAACAAGAAAGAACCGGAAGCCACACCAGCAGAATCCCCTGTCCCAGGCAGCCATCGACAGGTTGCCTTCAGGAGGGGCGGTGCAACACCCACAAGACCCACCACCACACGGGACGGACCACTGCCCAAACCTCGGAGTACGCCAACCCACACGAAAGAAAAGCACTGAACCACACACCACTAACCCACGCCAGGAATGACAGGGTACGGCGGGGACGGAAACCCAAACGCGCAAGCCACACACCCGGCCAAGGCAGGTGAGGTTACGTCCCAACCCATACCCACAAACGGACCGCAAGCCCCGGTCAAGAAAGGCAGGGGTCAGCCGGAACCCTCACTCACGCACACCCACCACCAAGCCCGCGCCCAATTGCACGCAGCGTGGCACCAAAACAGGAAAGGCGAAATAAAGCCAAAGTCTGTAGCCATGCGCACAAACCGCAAACACCGGCCAGTAATGGCGCAGAGGGGGCAATAAACGAAACCCGAGCACACACAACAGCAACACTAGCCAGGGAAGGGGGGACAACGGTAAATCCCTAACCAAAACGCCCGCGTTGCACAACAGTAGGAGACCCAGTGTGCATAACCCGGGCACTGAGGCAGCGCGTGCCATGCAGATGACCCCGCCGAACTTGACGCGGAGCCCGGTGGTAAGGATGCATCCTAAGGCCTGCGCTGCATTGGGAACCGAGGCGGAGCGTGCGACACCCAAGCACCTCGGAACCCCAGTACCAAGACCACGCCATTGGTATGCCTTGGGAACGGGATACACCAGGAAGTCCAATGAATCCCTACTGTTCCGTTCAAAGGAGGGGACGTGTGCAAGCACAGGGGCACAGCCTCCAGGCGTGGCACGTACGTCACACTGTTCTCCTGCTGTTACCCAAGGCCTCTTTGTTCGGGACCACCAGACAGGCCTAGCAGGATGTAAGCCGCCTCCCCTCTTCATGCACGGAGCCTCTTCCCGTCCGTCACAGCGGCGACGCCAGCGGGAACCATGGGGCGCCTCTCCAGGACCGAGTGCACCTACCTACCTACCTACCTCCAGCATGGGCGGTCGGTACATCCGGAGGAGGAAGGCAAAGCTGACAAAAGCAGCCACATCAGGATCGTCCTCAATGGCTGCCTCAAGAATGGACCAGCCGCTGTGGTGGGATGCGGTCGCACTGGAGGTTGCCAGACGGCGTCTCAGTAAGCGCTCCGTGGATGATCGGGTTTTGCTATTCGTCACCAGCAGTGGGTCCAGAGTCATGGATGGCACGGTCTGCAGCACACAGCATGCACATTCAGCATGCAAGTATCGGAAACCGCTCAGGTGCGGAAGCAGTGCAGGAGCCGTCTTGTGCCGCTGGCCAGGAGGGCGCTGTACTTTGTGAGCAGCAGTGGATGCAGATGTTTGGACGATGAACGAGATCAAGGTAATGCCACCAAGTAGCACACGGAGGGAGCACCAATGCAATCCCCTATCCATCAGGGTAACCTTTGCCTCTGAGTGCCGCGCGGTGCGCCTGTGGGGTGTGGTTCAAACCTGAAGCCCAAGACCTGGATGTTGGTGGTACCGTGGACGCAACTTCCACCACACAGTTTGTTTAGGGCGTCCGATGGCAGGGGTGCAGCACAGATGGTTGAACACCTGTCAATGAAAGAATGGTAAGCCCATGGCAAACAACGTCCGGGTGGTACATGCAGAGGCAGTGTAAGCAGTGCCAGATGCGGTGGCATGTTGTGTTGTATCGGGGCACATGACATATGAGGGAGGACCGCACCGGAAGCAAACACAACACCTCCAAAACCTTCCTAACGCAGTTGAGTACCTGTACACGCAGCGCCGTCATCCACTGGTAGAGGTCAGCGTCATGATTGTCCAACCATCGGTCCAGCCATCATTCTATGGTGAACGGGGACGGTACCATAGTATTCAAGTTTACTTCCTCCCCAACTATTGTGCATGCCTGCTGGCTGGTGGTCGCGTGTCGGCAGCAAATGCCTGACGGGTTGCCAGTTCAGCGTTGCCTTTTGCAAGCTTTCGTTGCATGCCTGCTCCCTTGTCCTCCTGTCCTGTCCCCCCCGTTGAAAAGAGGCTGGGGAGATCCGGGGAGGGGATGCTTCCAATGAATACTATCAGCCTTGCAGGCAAAACAGTGTGGTGGAGAAGGTGGCAGAGAGGGTTCCAGATGATTCCAAACACATTACACATTTCTGAAAAGATGCGTGTATTCATCATTTGTAAGCAGTACAACGGTCGTCAAAGACAGCTCGCAGTATCTAGGAGACTGTTCTTCACAAACTGAAATCATTTTGACTGATTTTGGCATCACGTCAGACCTTTGGTCTCGATATATATACCTTCAGGTACCTTGACACTCCTGTGAGCCACCTGGATACATCCAGCATTCGAGAGAATGCCCCGCGCACCTCCTTGGCGCAGGACTATGAAAACTTCCCCAGGCCCAGCGGCGCCACCAGCCCCCAGGGACTCCACCTTGCTCGCCCACGCGCACGCCCACGCCCACGTCCAAGGCAACGGACCCACCCGTGGTCCGTGGTGACAGCGCTGCACCCACAGGCAGCTGTGAGAGCTGCAGAATGGGGCCTGGGCAGAGACCTCCCTCGAGGGCCTGGTCCGCCGGCCCGACAGGGAGACGACCAAGAAATGTGAACTCCAGCGGGCGGGGGGATGGATGCCGCAGGATGCATGGGAAGCCATGCTGGCCCATGCGTTCCATCCCCAGGGTATCCAGCCCCGCCAGCTCCCCTCACCCCAGCACCACCCGTACGTCCCCAGGCGCGTGCGGAAAATCCTCCAGGCAACGCGGGGGGAAGGAAGGCGCCTGTGGCACATCACCCCAAGCCCAGGCTGGAACGACGGACACCCCCTTGCCAACCCTCAAGCCGCGCCGCACCGATACTGGCAGCACCAACACAGCCTCAACTGGCAGCATCCTGGGAACCCCGCGCCCAACACAGCATGACGCGCCTGACCCCGCAGCAGGCGGCGCCCCCGCCTGACCCCACGGGGGGCTCACCTCATAAGCCATGCCGAGGCCACACGTCGACGACACTCCCTGCAACCACAGGCCGCTGCACCCCGCGGCCCCGGCCCCAGGCCACGGACCAATCCACCCCGCCAGGCGGCAGGCGGCGCGCGCCACCGCGGCCCGCACCTGCCCCGAACAAGCCTGACCACGCCTGAGGCACCCAACTGGCCAACGACAGCGCCCCCAGCTGCCGGCCGGACTTCCCGGGACCGGACCCCGCCCGACGACCCCGCCCAGCATCGCCCGCCGCAGTGACCCACTCACTACCCACTACCCTGCTGGGCACCGCCAAGGAACAACACGCCAGACCCCGCCAAAAGGAAGCAGCGCAAACCGGGAGTTGCTGGACCCCAACGCACACGCCAATGGGCATCCGCCGCGCCTGACGGCGCCAAACCCATACCCGCAGCCGTCGAATTCGCCTTTTCCACCAAAACCGCCTAAGCTGCAAATCACGCCCCGATGAGCCGAGGAACACTAACCTGGCACCACAACCCCTAACCCTCTGAGCTTGGCCCAGCCCACGGAGGGAGAAGAGTAGCCAAAGCCGCGCCAGCAGCCATCACATCTGCCTAACCTGCCAGCACCGCCTGACCCGCGAGTCATGCCCACTAACCCCTCGTGAAGCGTAACCAAGACGCAAAGAGACACCCAGCAGAACCCACCCTGACCCGCACGTGTGTACATCATGACAGGCGAGCCGCACCCTTGGGGAGCAACCGCCAAGAATACACCAGCAATGCGCACGGCAACGAGGAACACAGCACTGCTGCACCCCTGTTCCAACTGCCCATGCCTGTGCCTGTAGTGTTCACGCACCCCTTTTCCCCTTTCTCCTTTTTTTAGAAAAGAAAATAAGCAAAAGCAAACACCAGAAAGCGTCAAGCAGGCACCAGAAAACAAAGCTGGAGATATACAACGTACGGTGCTCCCCCTGTCCCAAAATGTTGCATCTTTGGCTGATTTGTGACGCGCCGCGTGACCATCCCCTCGAAGCACAGTAAGCAGCCAGCAGGACAGCAAGTCAAAACCCAATGCACAGGGTCAGAGGGAGTATCAGGCGAGGTGCATTGAGGCTTGCCTTGGCAGGGTTGCCCCAAACGTCTACCCTGGTTGGCCGCCCACGGCGACCAATTTTGCAAATCCTGGCGTTGTGACCCCACATGGCGACGTCGTGGCGCCAAAACGCCAGTGAATCTGAGGCAACCGGATTGCATGGGGAGGAAGATATCCTTGATATATGCCATAATAGTGTTGATGAAATCCTGCACCTTTTGGTGTTGAAAAACAGGACCAAAGCAGCAAGTAGAGCAAGAACAGGATGTGGATCGAATGAATGAATAGTTTCGAAATCCAGTGTATCACAGAAGGCCTGCAGATGGACAAAGAAGGCTTAAGTACGGAGATTCAGCCACAAATGGATAAAACAGATCATTTTTATCTGTAAACTGGCATGACTCAGGACTTCCAGGTAGCATCGAGCACTTCATGTGCACTCCTGTGGATAAAGTGGTGTTTGTTAGGAATCCGGGGCATAGGAGTTGGGCCAGACACAGGATATGGCTTTGCCAGCATGGCTAAGCAACTGCATTCACAGTCAGTTAACAAGTAGGACCACAATAAGTGGGAGAAACAGTTAAGTATAGTGGCCCTGAGGTGGGCGACCACTAGGCCTAACCTACAAAGCCTTAGGCATGAAGTTCCTACTTTCTTTCAGTATTACCTCCATGAAGGAAGATACCTCCGCTGAGTTGAGTGGTAGGGGTGAACTTCATGGGGGGCTAGAGCTATAACCCTAGGTACTTTGAGAAAGTGTACTTTAAACTGCAAAGGACTGATAAAAATGATTACGTTAGTCTCAACATCAGCAAAAGGCTTTTAGGGGGGCCTTGGCCTGGATCAAGTACCCCAGGAACGACATGATGGTGACTTCTTCTGACTCCCCCCTAGAGTACTATTTGATCAAGCTAGTATAACCAAGGAAAAAGGCTCAATACTCTAACAATTACCTCAGAAAATGCATTCAACCAGCCCATGACACTCCGATCAGCTCATGGAGAGCCTATCACACTGTAGGTACCCTTGAAAAAACAGTGTAATGTACCGTGAATGATGTCCCTTCGATTGGGCATTCCCCAAAACTTGCCAGCGTTCGGCGAAAGCGTTTGGTAAAAATTTGCGGTTAGTGGGGTTTGAACCCAGGACCCCCTCCCCAGAGCACACATGCCGTTCCACTAGGGTACAGTGGAACGCTCTAATGCGGACGACGATTGCTATATCAACAGCGTTTTAGTAAACGTCCTGACCAAGGGCCAGGGCGGAGCAATACTCCCAATGGAGGGCACAAAACTCCAGGAGCTGAAAAAAGTGGAAAACGGAACCAACAGGGAGTGAATCCTGTGGTTTACCGAAAGGGGTAGCATTTTAAGAAGTCAAATCGCAAAAAATTGACAAAAAAACGTTAGAAATCGTCATTTTTAGGCGAAAACACAAAGTCGCAGACAAGCGCAACAGGAGCGCACTCCAAGAAAGAGTTGGGCAAGCGTAAACGGCTCCTGAAAAAGAAGGTATGAGCCGTGGGTTTTAAAGCTTTTGAAGAAAATTTTTTCACAGTTGCACCAAAAATGTAATAAACGTTAGGAAAAAGGATTGAACAGGAACCCACACCACAGAGCAGGTGGACAACCTATCTCTCAGGTATGTTAGTGTCATGCCACACACATGCATTGTGTGCGTGTTGTGAGTTTCGTTGAAACGCTAGGGTTCAAACTGTTGCGTTTGTTGGTGGTGGCATCCTCAGGTTGTGGACCTTTCCCGGTGCACCCATCTATCCTTCTCTTCTCCTCACAGGTCAAAAAGGAAAGCGCTTGCTCGTGCTTGTGGTGCAGTGACGCTAAAATAGGGTTGCCTAAAACGCTTAGGCTCTTTTTGCGCTGTGCAGTTGCTCGCCATCCCCTCTCCTTCTCTTGCAGGAAACAAGGTAAGAAGGGCATGCATGACACACGATGCATTAATGGTTTAGGGTTGTTTTTAACTCGCCGTAGGGCTGTTCAAACGCTTAGGGTCGTCTTTGTGTTCCTTTTCGCCTCAGCATACACATGATGCGTGGTGAGTAAGGTAGGTAAGCCCGAGGAGGAGCTCACCTTATGGTCAATTTTCGTGATGTGAGACACATACAGACAGACGTAGCACACTTAAGGGTATGGTAACACCTTCAGGAAGCGTCAGACCACATGGGTCTGGAGGGGTCGGAGGTCCTAACTGTGGGCACGCTTGTCCCCGAGGAGGGTCAACAAACAATTCTTCACAACACCTTGCTTGTCATTCCCCCCTGGAGTAGTAAGCCATCGCTCTTCGTTGGCTCCCCAAGGTCATAACATCAGGGCAGATCCCATGCAAGACATGACCAACAGGGCACACACTCGCCGGGCGGCTGCAAACCTGATAAGTGGCCATCTGGCTCAGGCTGGTAAACATAGGCATGGGACTGCGGGGCACAGCCAGGGCAGGAGCAGAGCTCGGCCAGCAGCGGATGTGTAGTGTGTCTGGAGCGCCTAACCCGAATGAGGGTGGGAGTTAGTACATTCACCTTAACTGGAGCTCTACAGGAGTCCTGAACCTGTCCTGGCACACACTGAATAGGCCTAGCTGTCTGCACAAGAGTGCTCACCGCCCTTCAGAGGAAAGAAAACAGTAAACAGTTAGGCACAAGGAAAACCGAAGGGCAGGGGCCAGGCGCTGAAGTTCCCTGGTGGCGAAAGCAATAAAGACACTGGTGGGCATTCCGCCGTAGCTGAGGGGGACGGATGCGCCGGGCCTTACCGAGAGGTGATTAGTTTTTCTTCCTCCGCAGGGACAGAGTCTCAGCACGGGCTAGTAACTGTGCCTACGTACTCTGAGCGAGGTAGGAGCAAAAGACTGGGTTGGGACTCCCATCCTGCTGTACAAAGGCGGACATGGGTTCCCAGGTCGCCTCAGATGGCCCATAGGGTAGGGAACTTCCAGCCCTGTTTATACTCGTGGGGGGCAATACCTGCAACCACGTAGTAGCCATCGCCTGCCATCTCACCGGCAGTCATTTTATTGAGTTCATCTGCCTCCTCAGGGCTGGCAACGTTCTCGAGGTCGATACGCTCGACCTTACTGTTGCTCAGGTGCCACTCATCCCAGGATAAGTCATCGGGGGAGTTATAGTGCCTCAACTGTTTAGGAGAACAAAGCAGTTCAGCACCTAGACGCAGACTGCACCTGACATGGATCCTGGATCCATCCATCCTGATGATATGATAGGGCCGAAAATAACGGTCCTGTAGGCAGTTACGGGGCCAAGAGGGTAGTTGTGAATGGTGATTGAAGACAAGGTCACCAATCTCGAAACTGCCGGGTCGCCGTAGGCAGTTTCGTCGACTCAGTTGTCATTCACGGATGTGTCTCAGGTTAGTCCCAGCCTGGTTAGCCATTGACTGCTTGTGTTCCAGCCAATCCCCAACAGGGCTCTTGAGGTCCTCAGGAAAGGGGTTTTTGAGGATGCAAGCAGGTCCTCCGCCATGAAACAGCTCGTGGGGGTGAAACCTGCAGAAGAGCTCCTCTGAGAGTTAATGGTCAGCACGGCCCATGACACTAGGCGTACCCAATCTTTGGTACGCTCCTGTTTCATCAGGATTCGCAGGTTCTGTTCCCCCACACGGTTTTGTCTCTCGCAAAGAGGATTAGACGTGTGGTTGTAGCGCACACCTGTGGTCACCTCAACATTGAGGGTGTTCAGTACTCGCTTGTACCATCCTCTGTTAATGCGGATGCGTACATCTTCATCAGAGTGCACCTGTTTGGGTGCTCTGTATGGTTTCAACCATTGTTCGACCTACAGTTTCACCGTCTCCTCACCTGTAATTTTCTTATTGCAAGGAAACGCACGGGTGAAGCGGGACAGGCCACAGGTTACCACTAGGCAGCTATCATAGCCACCGAAGCGGGATAGGCCATGGATGAAATCCACGTAGAGAAGAGAGTTAGTACAATAGGGTATGGGTAGGCTGGAAATCACTCCCCTATCCCCACTATCACTCTGCTTGCTGGCATGACAGCCACAAGCATCAACAATTGTCTGCATACGAGACCTCAGTTCGGTCAGAGTTATACGAGAGTAAAACCATTCACAAAAGAAGTGCACTGTGGGATTAGCGCCCTTGTGACCTGAGCTGAGATGTGCCCACTGTGAACACCCATCGAATTGTGCCTCAGGCACAACTGTACGTTCCTTGTAGAAGAGGTACTGGTGATTTTTATACCACTGTTGCCCGTCAATGACACGGGGATCGAGACCAGTGCTGAGAGTCTGGAGAATATCTTTATCTTCTGACTGATAGTCAGTTAAGCTCCATCCCTCGAGGATTCCAGCTGTGCGCATAGACAGGTCCAGCTGGACGTCCATACGCTGGAAAGCCTCTTTGGCAAGAGCCTCAGAGCTCCGACCAATAAGCGCATCGAAGTTGTTGCGCGATATATAGTCAGACAGTTCATTTTTTATACTAGGGATATGATGGACTGTCAGCCTGAACTGACTGAGGTAAGTCTACCACCGTTTTAGTTTTGCTTCCCCTGGTGTTGGGCCCTTCTGGAAGGACTTCACCAGTTCCTGGTCACAGAGCCAGACAATAGGGTTAGATCCCAATAGTCGGGACTGGGATGAGAGCATCAGCATACCGGCCAGGAGTTCCTGGTCGTAGGTGCTGTAATTGGAACGCGCCTGGTTCGATTTCCAGTTCTGCTGACCAAGTGGTACAGGTCGCCACTAACTGGAGGGATACTCGTGCTTCAGGGAACCATCACGGTTCAGACCTGTGGTGGTAACGAGTTAAGCTCTTGCCATTGGTGAATTGTTCCACCCTCCCCTACATCACTGGCATAAGTGATCAGGAGTATCCAACCCTTAGGGCGAGGTACCCTCAGGCAGTTGGAGGAGGCAATCTTCTTCTTCAACTCCTGGAAACACTCCTCCTCTCTGGCAGTCCACCTCCAGGGAGTAGATTTCTTGATTAGGTCAGTAAGAGGGGCAGATGAGTAAGTAAAATTGTGGATGTGTTGCCTATAGAAGTTACAGGCGGCCAAAAAACTCCTCACGTCGTGTAGACCCTTCTTAGGGTCATCGCGAAGCTGCTTGTCCTGCGAGGGCTGCATTTTAGGTGCGGCTTGTTTCCACCAGCCATACCCCACATCGAAATGCAAATACTCCATCTCGTCGTTCATGAACTCACATTTTTCAAGTCTGATTCGGAGATGGTTTTCCTGACAAACGATCAAAACCTCACGGAGGAGAAGAGCTTGGTCCTCTTGGGTATTGGTACCCAAACTCAGGTCATGGATGTGGGCCTCTATTTCTGTCCCTCGGGAAATCAACTCCTGTACAAGAGGTCTGCGCCTCAGTATGTACCAAATTTTGTTCATCAGTTGTCTTGTTTCACCAGCTGTCCTACGTGTGCGGTGTCCGGAGCCATGTGGCTCCTGTTCACCGGTGTGCTCGCTCGGTGTGTTTTGTTGTGTGTGCGGTGTCCTGGGCCACAAGACTCTTTTTCACCTGTGTGCCCGCTCGGTGTGTTGTGTTGCGTGTGCAGAGTCCTGGGCAATTTGGCCCCTGTTCACCGGTGTGCCCGCTCGATCTGTTGTGCTGTGTGATCGGTGTCCCGGGCCACATGGCTGGTTCACCGGTGTGCATGCTCCGTGTGTCGTGTTGCGTGTGCCGTTTCCTAGGCCACTTGGCTCCTGTTTACCAGTGTGCTCGCTCGGCATGCTGTGTTGCCTGTGCGGCGTCCTGGGCCACTTGGCTCGTGTTCACCGCTGAGCACGCTCGGCGTATCGTGTTCCCTGTGCGGCGTCCTGAGGCCAGTTGGCTCCTGTTCACCGGTGTGGTCGCTCGGTGCGTTGTGTTGCGCGTGCGGCGTCCTGGGCCCCTTGGCTCCTGTTCACTGGTGTGCCCGCTTGGTGCGCTGTGTTCCGTGTGCGGTGTCCTGGGCCACTTCGCTCCCATTCACCGGCGTGCTCGCCTGGCGTGTTGTGTTGCGTGTGCGGTGTCCTGGGCCACTTGGCTCCTGTTGACCGATGAACCTGCACGGCGTGTTGTGTTGCGTGTGCCGCGTCCTGGGCCGCTTGGCTCCTGTTGACCGATGTGCCCGCTCGGTGTGTTGTGCTGTGTGTGCGGTGTCCCGGGCCAAATTGCTCATGTTCACTGGTGTGCTCGCCTGCTGCGTTGTGTTGCGCGTGCGGTGTCCTAGGTCACTTGGCTCCGGTTCACCGGTGTGCTCGCTCCGCGTGCTGTGTTGCATGTGTGGCGTCCTGGGCCACTTGGCTGCTGTTCACCGCTGAGCACGCTCGGCGTGTCGTATTCCCTGTGCGGCGTCCTGAAGCCACTTGGCTCCTGTTCACCGGTGTGCTCGCTCGGTGCGTTGTGTTGCGCGTCCGGCGTCCTGGGCCCCTTGGCTCCTGTTCACCGGTGTACCCGCTCGGTGCGCTGTGTTGCCCGTGCGGTGTCCTGGGCCACTTGGCTCCTGTTCACCGGTGTGCTCCCAGGGCGTGTTGTGTTGCGTTTGCGGTGTCCTGGGCCACTTGGCCTCTGTTCACCGGTGAACCCGCTCGGCGTGTTGTGTGCGTGTGCGGCGTCCTGGGCCACTTGGCCCCTGGTCACTGGTGCGTATGCTCGGCGTGTCTGGTTGCGTGTGTCGTGTCCTGGGCCACCTGCCTCCTGTTCACTGGTGTTCTCGCTCGGCGTGTTGCGTTGCGTGTGCAGCGTCCTGGGCCCCTTGGCTCCTGTTCACCGGTGTGCCCCCTCAGTGTGTTTTGTTGAGTGTGCGGTGTCCTGGGCGACTTGGTATCTGTTCACCGGTGCGCTTGCTCGGAGCGTTGTGTTGCGTGTGCGGTGTCCTGGGCCACTTGGCTCCTGTTCACCGGTGTGCTCGCTCTGTGCGTTGTGTTGCGTGTGCGGCGTCCTGCGCCACTTGGCCCCTGTTCACCAGTCTGCATGCTCCGCGTGTCATGTTGCTTTTGCGGTGTCCTGGGTTACTTGGCTCCTGTTCACCGGTGTGCTCGCTCGGCGTGCTGTGTTGTGTGTGCGGCGCCCTTGGCCACTTAGCTTCAGTTCACCGGTGTGCTCGCTCGGCGTGTTTTGTTGCGCGCGCGGCATCCTTGGCCACTTGGCTCCTGTTCACTGGTGTGCGTGCCTGCCGCGTTGTGTTGCAATCTGTGGTGTCCTGGGCAACTTGGCTCCTGTTCACCAGTGCGCCCGCTCGGTGCGTTGTGTTGCGTGTGCGGTGTCCTGGGCGTCTTCGCTCTAGTTCACCGGTGTGCTCGCTCCTCCCCTGTTCAGAAACCTGTGCTGCACATGCAGTATACTTGATCAGGGGAACCCGTGGCTCAGAGTCGTGACGCTCTAGCGCGGCCTGCTTCTAATAACATGCCACTGTCAGAGCATGACCCACAGGAACTCTGACGACTGTTGTACCTGAGGGCCGAAGGTATTGAGCGCCAGGAACGGCTTCAATACCTCAGACAGACCTGGAAATCCTCCATCTGGTCTGAGGAGGACGATGAGTCCTACACGCTACCTGACCCTGAGGTACCCCTAGTGCGACACCGCAATGGTCTTGCTGCCTGGCTGCGTGCGTGTGTTGGGTAGTGTATAATTTTGTATTGCGAATCATTTTAGTTTTTCTTTTGTTTTACGAAAACATTTTCAACGGAGGAGAGACACACAAAGCACAGGACAACACACAACACAGCCCAGCATCAGGGCACCATAGGGCAGCACAGCACCACGGGACACAGCAAAAAAAAGAGGAAGCACAAACAGCACCGCAAACAGACAGCAGAGCACGACAGCACAGCACCACACGACATCACAGGACCACAGAACACAACAAAGGGGAGCAGGGCACCACAGCAAACCACACCAACCACAGGGAAACACGCCACCAGAGGACAACTGCGGGCAACCAGACCCAGCACGGCACCACAGAACACCACAGGAAGCACCACAACGCACGGCAACGAACCACAGCACCAGGCAGCAAAAACAGCGCAGACCACAGGAACAGCACAAAGCAAGCGCACCAGCACAGCGCAGCACAGCAGTGCACAGAGCGAAGAGGACAGGGAACACGCAGCACGACACCCCAGGACACACACAGCACACACAAACAGCACACAGCACAGCAAGGAACAACAGCAGGCACCAACACACCACGGCACAGCAGACACAGCACAGAGCACACAGGGCGGGGGAACACCACAAAACACAGCGCCCGAAGGCACAGGTCCTCAGGGCGACAGACAGCGCCCGGAAGCACAGTGCAGCAAGCAACGGCACCAAACGAGCGAAGCAACACAACACGGCACAAAACAGCACAACGCCGGGCGGAGCAACGTGCAGCAACGTGGGGCAGCACCGCACCCAGAAACACAGCACAGCACAGCACGCGGCACCGCAGACCAAAACCAGACAGCAAACCGCATCGCGAACAGCACAGCAAGACCACACCAAAAGAAACACGGCACAACACGCACCAACAGCAAACATCACAGCACAACAAAAAACAAAACGACCGCCCCAAATAACACCGCACAGCAACCCACAACACAGCAAACCGAGGCACTACAGGCACTGTACGCAGCACAGAACGGGGCAACACGGCACCGCAAAACACCAGAAGTCAGGGCGGCACAGCGCGGCGCCACCGGACAGCACAGGGCACAACGCACGCACCAGGAAGAGGGGGCAGGTGGCGAGAACCGCCGACGAACGCCAAGGAGGCAGGAGAAAAACAGCGGAGGAAAAAGGCGGAACACCAAGCGGCAGCGAAGACAACCGCGAAACACACACCAGGGGCAGGGGGAGGAGCAGCAACGGCAAGACAGCCAAAGGAGCACACGGAGAGGCAAGCAGTGGGAGACCCACGAAACAAGCAGCGCGAGGGAGAAAGGCAGAAACAGCCGCAAAAAAGAAGAAAAAAAGAAGAGGAAAAAAAGGGAGAGGGGGGGGAAAGAGGAAAATGAGGGCGCCAGGAAAGAAAGACGAAACAGGCAGGCCACAAGGAAAAACAATCAAAAAAGAAAGGCAGGAAACAAAACAAAGAACGAAAAAAAAAGGAAACCAGAGGGCAGGGGGGGGACGGACACAGCGCCAAGGCCCGGGGCTCCCTGGGGCCGGAAACCAAAGAAAGCAAGAGAGAAGGGGGCAAAGAGGAAGGAAGGAAAAAAAATGGGGTGGGGAAGGCAAACAAAAGGCCAAGCAAAGGAGAACCCCAGCCCGGTGGGCGCCGAGCAAGAAAAAAGGACAAAGCTGCCACAGGAAAGGTGAGGCGCACCAAAACGCGCCCGCGAGACCGGCCCGCGCGACCCTGCCAAGAAGACCACGCACACGCACACACGCACGGACCGGGGCGTAGCGTCCTGGGACTCGCAAGGGGAGGTGTCGGCATCCACAGGAGACAGCCCCGGTGCACCGGCTGAGTCCCCCGTCGAACGACACACGGTACGGGAAACCGGACGCGTCAGTGACCTGGTCCACACACGCAAACCACCGCAGCGCAGACAGCCCAAGAACAACGCTGGAGGGACCCGCCAGGGACAAACCCATCACGGGGCCCCAAACAGGTACGACAGACAGCGGGCCCAGCGCCCCTGCCTCGGCAGGGGCCAGCGGCAGGCACAAAGAGCCCGGTTCTGGACCGGCGTCCAGGTGCCCTGCGCAGCCGCCCAGTAAATCCGGGGCGACAGCCCCCGGGGTGGGGAAAGGCACCACGGCATCTGGAAAGCCGACCGGAGCACCAAGAGGGACCGGACCGGACAAGGCGCAGCGCACCACGCGGGGCCACGAGGCCCGCCAGAAAGTCACGCCGCCGGCCACAACCAAGGCACACGAACAGGTGCCAAGCAACACGAGCTGCCGTCCGGATAGACGTTTGCGCACCCGGCAGCGAACCCAGCCCCTGCCGGCTACGGAACAGCAGCCGTCCGGATGGACATGTGCGCGCCCGGAGGGTACACAGCCCCTGCTGACTACGAAACAGCCGCCGTCCGGATGAACATTTGCACGCCTGGAGGGTACACAGCCCCTGCTGGCTACAAAAAGCCGCCGTCCGGATGGACGTGTGGGCCCACCAGAGGGTATACAACCCCTGCCGGCTACGAAAAGCCACCAGCCAGATGGACGTGTGCGCGCCTGGAGGGTAGACAGCCCCTGTCAGCTACCAAAAGCTGCCGTCTGGATGGACGTGTGCGCGCCCCGCAGCGACACCAGCACACAGGACACAGCACACCCAGCGCGCACACCGGTGAACAGGGGCCAAGTGACCCCGGACACCGCACACAGAACACACAACACAACACACCACGCAAGCACACCCGTGAACAGGAGCCAAGTGGCCGAGGACACCGCGCACGCAACGCAGCAGGCCGAGCGAGAACACCGGTGAACGCAAGCCAAGTGCCCCAGGACACCGCACACGCAACACAACACACCGAGCGAGCACACCGGTCAACAGGAGCCAAGTGGCCCAGGACACCGCACACGCAGCACAACACACCCACCGTGTGCACCGGTGAACAGGAGCCAAGTGGCCCGGGACACCGCACATGCAACGCAACGCACCGAGCGGGCACAACGGTGAACAGGAGCCAAGTGGCCCAGGACACTGCACGCGCAACACAACGCACTGAGCGGGCACACCGGTGGACAGGAGCCAAGTTGCCCAGGATGCTACACGCGCAACATAACACAACGAGCGAGCACACCGGTGACGGGGAGACAGATGGCCCCGAACGCCGCACAAGCAACACAACACGCCAGGGTGTGAAGCCCATGATGATGATCTGGAACCGGCTGCTGTGAAAGAGGATGCTGACGACCAACTGTCTGAAATCGCCAGCTCTTTTCCCCCTGTTGATCCCAGCTGTGTTGAACTCGAACACAGTGCCTTCTTGGCCCAGCTGTTGCTGCAGAAGGTAGACCTGGAGTCAACCTCAGAACACACTGTAAGTGTGGCTGAAAGTGCTCAGCAGATCGTTTTTTGACATCAAAAAGCGTCAAGCCACGATTTTCGGCCATGACCTCTTTCAGTTGCCCCTGGTCTATGTCACGCAGGGGTACAGGGTTGAGGGATCCAACGACAATGGATAAAAATCTGGCCCATTCAGGGGCCTGCATTGCTGTGTCTGAATCTTCAGGGACATAGATGGGACCGTCGGGGAGTTGCACTCGTCCCACAGGAGGTGCTGCAGGCTGTCACCACGAGTCGCTAAGGCCTCAGTGGTTAAGGGTATTTCTCTGGGCGTTTCTTGTTCCGCCCTTCTGTGACCTGAATCTTCTTTAGACCCAGATGCAACTCTGAACTCGGGCTCACTCATTGAGATGGGCCCACTGCCCAGTTCTACTTGTACACTCCAAATCGGCCAAGTCTTGGAAGACGCATAGTTGCACTGATGGTGTGGACATTTTGTTTGCTGGTTTTGGCTTGTGTACTTCTGAGAATTCGTTCGAAAGGTTCTTGAGGGATGCCTCTGCTACCAGAAAGATATCCTTGATTTATGCCCGAATAATTGTGATGAAATCCTGCAAGTTTTGGTGTCGAAAAGAAGGACGAAGGCAGCAAGTAGAGCAAGAACAGGATGTGGATCGAGTCAATGAACAGTTGTGAAATCCAGTGTATCACACAGGGGCTGCAGATAGACAAAGCAGGCTTGTGTACAAAGATTGAATCACAAATGGATAAAACAGATGATTTCTATGTGTAAACTGGCATGGCTCAGGCCTCCAAGGTAGCACCCAGCACTCCATGTGCACTCTTTTGGATAAAATGGTGTACGTTAGGAATCTGGGGCATAGGAGTTAGGCCAGACACAGGATATGGCTTGGCCAGCCTGGCCAGGCAGCTGAATTCAGAATCAGTTAAAGCGTGGAACCACAATAAGTGGTAGAATGAGTTAAGTATAAGGGGCTTGAGGTGGGGGACCACTAGGCTTACCGTACAAGGCCTTAGGCATGAAGTGCCTACTTTTTTTCGGTATTCCCTCCATGAAGGAGGATACCTCCGCTCAGTTGACTGGTAGGGGTGAGCTTCATGGGGGGTTAGGGTTGTACTTCAAACTTCAAAAGAGTAATAAAAATAATTCAGTTAGTCTCAACATCAACAAAAGGCTTTTAGGGGGGGGCTTGGCCTGGATCAAGTACCCCAAGAAGGACATGGTAGTGACTTCTTCTTACTTAGGGCCTTTCAGGAAATTGGTACTCGAAGGGTACAGGGCTGGCCGCTTCATCCCTGCACTGGAATGGCCCAAGCAAGGGGTTGATTTTGGACTTTTTTGAGGCAAGGTCAACTGGGGCTGCAACAGCCTATTTTCATCCCCGACGTTGTAGGAGATAATGGCGGGATCATATCTGTTGCTCAGAGATGAGTTGGAACCAGCCAACAGAGGAGCATGGGGAACCACTGTTGGGTACCCCTCGAGCTAACTGGCCACCAGGAACCCGCCTGTGACTGGTGGCGACCCTCCTTCCTTTGCAAGGCTCTGGGGTAATTTCTGGGCAGTGTTGACTGGGTTTCAGCCCCCGCACCTGCCTGCCACAAGAGAGGTGAAAACTGGATATGGGATGTGATATTGGACTGAGTGTCTATTGCCCAGAGACGCACTTACCCCAGGCTATGGCTTAACCCACCTATGTGTACATACTGTGATGCGTCTTTGTACACACTTTTGTTTTGTTGCAAAGTGGCAATGATCCTAGAACACTTTGTTCTATGAAGGTGCCCTCGTGAGCGCAGTGCGTTACGCCTGCCTGCTTGCTTGCGTGTACGCTGCAGCGTGACTCGTGAACAGACTGCCCACAGTAACACCCCAAAGGCGTTATACTGCAGCTGAGGTACCCAGTGCCACTCAGGTCGTCCGAGGAGACAAAGTACAGACCCGACCCCCGAGAAGCTCAGGACCATCGCGGGGTGCCGATGAGGTCTCTGACATATACAATTTCTTGGGGCAGATGCAACAACATACAGAGGACTCCAACATCCCCAGTGTCTGCAGCATCCGCGTCAATACGAGGAGGACTTTGTCATCAACCACTCCTTGCATCTTCCACACCAGTAGCCCCAGCCACGCCCCATGGTCAGCCCTGCGAAGGTGTGCCAAGTCCCGAACCTGGCCATCATCCGAGGCCTCCTGAGGAGGCTCGAGAAGGGCCAGCAGTTTTGCCACTCCTGGTTGGAGGATGGCGTGTGTGCCCCTTATTACGCGGAGACCTGCGAAGGGGCTTCGAAATCTTGCAAGACCGAAGCAGAACTCCAGGCCGAGGGCTACGCGTACAAGTGGCAGCAGAAGCGGTGGTGTTTCTGGCGTGACTGCCGACAGCTGCCCACCTTCAGCCCGAACCTCCATGACGCGGGCAGGCCGGCTGAAGAGCTGAGTGGCCCCGAATGGGCCTACGGCGGCCACCACACCGGTGCCGCCATTCTGGGGGACTTCATTGCGGTCATCCAAAGATTCAGGGCAAAGCCCCGTCTGCTGCCTCTGAGGCGATCAGTCGAGCAGCGACGTAGAGCTGGCCCTGAGGGGGAGGCCAGCCACTCCTCCACGATGCAAAGTGGCTGGCTCTTGCGAGCGCATCTGCGGCGTGCGTCGCAACCCCTGGGTTGCCCGAGACCGGGCCTTTGAGCAGAATGCCGCCATGGAGGGAGCCGCCTCCATTACCCAGCAGGGTGCAACTGAGTGGGAGCAGTGCATGGCGATACGCGCCTCGGCCTTAACGGTGATCATACCCGCAGTCACGGCTGCAGCCAAGCGGGAAGCGGCGGCTGCTTGCGAAGCCTGCGAAGCCGAGGACGTTATTGCCAAGAATGAGGCAGATGCGAGGGTGTTGGAGGAACCACCAGCCCAAGAGAGGGGAAGGAAAGAAACAGAGAACAAATCCCATCGGGAGGCCTTGGCCAAGGATCAGGCAGAACCCGCGACGAGGGAGGCCAATTGAGGCCCCCTGGAGGAAGGTCGCCAAAGAGAGGGCCAACACCGAAGCCAGATCAGGTCCTTACACGCGACAAGGCCCGGCTGCAGAGCCTCTCTGACAAGGAGGCCGCCCGTGCTCGGGAGGAGGCCCAAAGGCCAGCCGCTGAGGACACTGCGGCAGCCATGGAGGACGCAGAGAAGAAGATCAAGCGTAAGACGCCCCCGGGAGGGTCGAGCGTGGACACCCTTTGAAGGCTCTTCAAAGGCGATTTTGCCTCCAGGATGAAGGTCGACCCGGACATGAAGGACTCGCGGTGCAGTGAGGGCAGTGGCTGCGCCCCCCGCCATCTCCGCAAGGCCAAGGGGAGAACCACCCAAAGGGCACGGAGGCCTGCCAAAGGGCACCCCCATGACTCCAAACCCGTCGTCACCTGCAGCGATGGGGATGGACGAGACCGCCAGCATCGCCGAAAGCCCACATTCTGTGCGCTGGGAATGGCCAGAGCAGGCGGTGGAGGAGGCGACAGCACCCCTTCGAGTTGGGTTAGAGGAGGCCTCTCACCTGCCTACGGCAGTAGGGAAATCACCCGATGCCTACCCCCGTCGAGGACCTGATTTTGATGAGGACATTCAAACTCGGACAAGGACATGACTTTCGACGAAGATAAAGAAGGTCCCTACCAGGACCGGCCCCCGCTGTGCCCCTTCCGCCTGTAATCCCCGCTGACTTGCTCCGGATCAATGCTTGCATTTATCAAAATCAGGGGTCCAAAACCAAAAATATAGAAAATAGAAAATACAATCCTCCTTCAACCCTGAATGGCAACCAGATCCCACAAGTATGGCAATAACCCAATTCACAATCCAAATCAGGCTGCGGGCTTTCATTCAGCACACCGGTATTCCCACGGTGGCGGGCATGTACAAGAATTGCACCAAGGAAGAAAGCCCTGAAATTGGCATATGAACACATATGAAGCCAAGTTGGGGAGAGATGGAAACTTACACAATCACAGCCATAGACCCATCATTCCCTGGACTCAAGACCTTCCCTTGACTCACCAACATGATGCCCTGAACCCAGTCCAATAAGATGGCTAAATGCCATATGTCAAAAGTCAATACACAAACCCCAAAAATGTGTTCACTCTCAAGCCTTTAAATCCTAGCCCAATAAAGGAGGTGGCGTGTCATGGCCTAGAGTGGCACTCAGGAGTATGCCCTACCCTGACATAACCTTGGTTGGACTTGGAGTCGAATGGGCTTAGAGAAATGACTTATGAGTTTGAACTCATAACATTCCAAAAAACTGCCAATTCACACCATATTGGCCATATATCAAAAGTATGCTCAAAATTGAAGTTACTACATATCCGAAGGCTCCAAGCATGCATGGAATCGAAGTCTACTATTCATGGAGAATAGAGACCAAAGGCCAATGCCCATGTACATCCCCATTTTACCCTCGAAACCCTTTCGGTTATGGGCGCCACGCACTGCCCAAGTCAGCCCATGATCTTGAGACCAATTCTTGAAATCCTTCGTGCGCCAAACCAAATGGAGTTCATGATCTGGCATATGGTGGTGTTCAACGCCAAAGCATATGCCAACATATGAACAACATACCATGGTTCGACTCCCCATAGGCTTCTTGCTGTTAGCTGACCAGGTGAGTACACAAAACGCAAAAATGAGCAAAAATTGAGGTCAAAAACATGAAAATATGACCAAATACAAAGTTGTCATGATAGTATATCTCTATCCTCACCCATGATATCCGCTCATGGTTCAATACACAAATGATTGGAACCATTTGCGAACAATTCCCCCACTTGGATCCCCAATCAGGCGCACGGAGATACCTTCGCCACTAATATCTACATGCCTCATGAAAATGGGAGTGCACCCATGGATCTCTTTCTGAAAAATGCCATGAGCAATACATACGCGGTAGACTTGGTCTAGCGCTTTGAATTCCACAATTGGGACATGGGCAAGGCCCTTGTCACATATGGCTCCCCATCTCTTCGGCCACACGAAGATATATAACATGGGCGTGAGCATATCAAACATATACCATGCATATAACAAATACCCTCAAAATGTGGCTCCCACCATGATATGCCATGTCCCTCCATTGACATAACTTCACGTTAAAAATACGTAGGAACCCAAAGAAAGTTGCTATGCAACCCCAACACCCATGCGGCACACTCGAAAGTCGCATTAAAATATTCGGTTGCACGGTCCAAGAGTTATATATCACTTTATACCCTCTTGACCCTTTTCCCTTGCTACACCGGGCATGTGTGCGCACCAAAGGCGTTTGATGCTTCCTAAATTAAGTTGAGACCAAGGCAGTTCCAACCCAACCTTTCTTTTTCTCATTCCTCACACTCGCGCGTAGATATGGCTCTTCAAAGTGATCCCACGATTCGATTTAGTTTCCCTTATATCTCCAAGTCAAATGGGTGGCAAGTATAAGGGAAACCTGATTCGGGCATAGGGGAAGGAGTATGACCACTCGAAGAAGTCCAAATCAAGTGCGGTGATGTCGAAGTCGAAAATCCGATTTCGACATCACGAAAAATTCCGATTAAAATTTCGAGTGCTTATTTAGAAAATTGCGGAAAGAACGAACCCTTTACAGATGAAATCTGACCCTTCAGAAACGTTTCCGCCAAAATATCTGGAAATAACAGTTAACCAATCGGTTAACGCAAAATCGCGAGCCAACTGACAGTCGCCGATACATTGACTATCAGAACGAAAGGCTGAAAAATTACGGAAACATTATGATAATAAAACCCTGTTGATTCCTGATATTCTGCTATATAAATCTCCGCTGGCGGTGCCTCGGTTCTGAATATGGCCGCTCATAGCCGGAATGGCCAAACCTATCACACTATCACACCGGGTTAGTTCAGGTGGATGGGAGAGTATGATATCAGCCAATGGCGGCTTGCCGGCACATAGATACACACCCCAAGTGACCCCAAGATGGCCACGGGGGTCCGAACCGGCTTCACCCCGCTTCTCAGAGCGTTGTATCCGCTCGGAAACCAATGAAGAGAGGACGGGAGGACCCCAATGGACTCCAACCACCCCCTCCATGACCCAAGGACACATGGAGGCCCCACACACGTCGTAGGCGTCCCCCATGCCCCAAGGGAGGGGTGAGGACACTGATAATCAGCACCCTACGCCATATCCGGTCTCCTCTTGATCTACAACATGGACCAAGGGGATCAAAGATAGAAAAACGTCGTCGGTCGACCTAAATAAGTATACCACAATGCAATATATATGTGGAGATCGAGTGAAGGGGGTATATGGCCGATCAAGGCCGAAAAGTCCCCGGATGAACGCCCTCACTTGTCTCCCCATTCACAGAAACAAACAAAATGCCAAGGGGGGATCCATTACGGTGCTACAGCAGCAACCAAATGGACCAATACGTCCTTGACATCCAAAGAAATACCCTTTTTCTTTAGGTAGTCCATCCAGACCGTGGTATACCTCGGCACGAAACTGCTCGGAGGCTCCCACGAGTCCCTGGATGCGGCGAATCCCTTCCAACGGACTTTGTAAAGCCTCCCCCCAGGCGTCCCCGGGTCCGGCTTGTCCGCCAGGATCCTCTCCGCGGTGAAATCGTCGTCCTCACCCTCATCGTCCGAGTCCACATCGCCGGCCGTGAACTCGAAGGTGACGGGACGTCCGCTGGGGTCTGGTGCTCGGGGACGAAGCTGGGTATGGTCGCGGTCCAGGATCTTGTTATCCCCCACACGAACCGCATACACATCCTGCCCGACCTTCCGCACGATTACCCCCGGCACATACCAAGATGCCTGCCGATGCCTGGACAGGACATCCTTGTGGTGCCGCTCCACCCACACGGTGTCTTGGAGAGCATACTTCTGGACTTTTCCCTGCTTGAAGTACTTGGCCCTCTTGTCATGCTCGTCCTGAAGTGCCTTGCACACCTTGGCCGCCGTGTCGTCCGCCTCAGCCATCATTGCGTTCGCATCCCGGGCCACCTTGCCGTGGTTCATCCACGGGAGAGTGCGTGACACTCGATCCCGTAGGAACAGGATGCGATGGGGCGACAGTCCAGTGGGTCCCGGAAGGTCGTGATACGCCTGGAGTACTCTCCACAGCGAGTTATACCAGTTCCGGCCCGGTTCGTCAATGTGCAGCTGGCGGAACTTCTCGAACATCTGTCGCCCGGCCACTTCAGCACAGCCATTCGACCGGCTGTGGTAAGCCACGGTCTTGGCGTGCCGAATCCCCATGTGCTTACACATCGTCTTGAACCACGTCCCCACGAATTGACTGCCCCTATCGCTGCAGATGACAGCTGGGATATCGAAAATCGTCAGCCAATGCCTGATCATGGCATTAGCGACGGTCTTGGCCTGCAGCCCCACTCCATGCTTGTCCTTCTTGTCCTTCTTCTTGGACTTCTTGCCCGGGACTGCCACGATATACCCGCTGTGCCTGTCCACCGCCAGGATGACACAGTCGTAGGTCTCTCCGTCCACGGTGACCTCAGGCATGGCGAATACATCCATGGCCACGGACCGCATAGGGGCCTCCGGTATAGCCGTATACACCGGGTTGCCCGCTGTGGAGTGGTTAGGGCTCTTCGTGGCCCGACACACGGCACAGTCGCTGCAGTACCTATCCAGGATGGCGTAGTACCCCGGCGGGAACTTGAAACGCCACTCCAGGTCCTGCTGCATCTTGTCTCGGCCAGGATGCATGAGCTGGGCGCTGTGCCAATGGTCAATGAGCTCCTCCACTCGGTTCTCGGGCACCAGCAGCTTGTCCTTGAGGAACAACTTGTCGCCATCCTCGGTCAAGCCCTCGGGCCATTCGTCGTCCGACGGGGCGCTCACGGCATTCCAGTACTTGCTCCAGTGCTCGGATGCCGCGTAGTCATCCGACCAGTCCTCTGTGAGCACCGACTTGACTAGCTCTACAGGGGCCACCATCCATTGCTCGAGGGTTTCCTCTCGAATAGCTTGGACGCGGGCACCCCGGAACTTGGCCAGGTCCGTACGGTTTGCCATCACCACAAAGCACTTGACCCCCTCTTGCTCCATGACCTTCTCCATCTCGATGATGCGCTTGGCCTCCTCGGTCTCCTCAGCGTCCCCATGGCTGGATATGTCCATCCACGCCTTGCCCGCGGGGTAGGCCCAGCGACTGAGGCAATCTGCCACAGTGTTGTCCTTCCCCGGGATATACACGACGCTGAGGTCGAACTTGGCGAACGTCTCGTGCCATCGGGCCCTCCTAGCCGCTGGTCCTGAGGGGGTGTCGACATGCTCCTTGTGCCAGCTCTGTAGGGACTGGTGGTCCGTGCAAACCACCACCGGCTGCAGTCCGATGTGGCCAGACCACTTCCTGAGCGCACATACAATGGCGTATGTCTCCTTCTCCCTCGCGGTCCATGTTCGGCGTTGGCCCTCGGCCAGGATCCTGCTCCAAAACGCCACGGGAACATGAGTCCCGTCGTCCCGGACTTGCTCGAGGACTGCCCCCACGGCATAGTCCGAGGCGTCTGTCCGTAGCACGAATCCCTTATCCGGGTCCACCAGGAACAACCCCAACTGCCCCAGGAGTCGCTCTTTCAGGCGGTTGAACGCATCCTCAGCCTCAGGGGTCCAGGCAAGCTTCTTCTTGCTCCCCTTCCGGCCATCGAACTTGCCCACTTGCAGCATCTTGTGCAGCGGCCCCGACAGTTCTGCATACATCCGGACATAGCCCGAATAGTAGTTGCAGAACCCCATGAAGGACCGGAGTTCGCTGATGGTCTGGGGCTTCTCCCAGTGGTGCAGGGACGCCAGCTTCCCAGGCATGGGACGGCGTTGCCCGTGACCAACCACGCGACCCGCGAACTCCACTTCCTTCACGAATAGTGAGGCTTTGGTGGGCTTGCACACCATGTTGTGTTTGTCCAACTCGCTGAGCACTCGGCGCAGATCCTTCTCATGCGCGTCGATGAGCTCGTCCTCAGTCATGTTCTCCGTGCCGGACCCGATGATGATGTCATCCACGAAGGGATCGGCACAGTCCCGGACAGGACCGAGTAGGTCCTCCATCATGCGCTGGAAAACGGCGTTGCCATTCTTGGCACCCATAGGCACCACTTTCCACTGCATGGGCCCAAGCGGCGTCGACATCGCTGTGCAGGGCCTGGAGTCCGGGTGTAGCGGCATCTGGTGGTAACCGTGTTTCAGGTCCAACACCGTGAAGATCCGCTTTTTCTGTTGCTTTTGGAGGATGGAGTCCATCAAGGGGAGCGAGTACGAGTCGTGCTCGGTCTGCTCGTTCAAACCTCTGTAATCAACCACCAACCTCCACTCGCCCTTCTCCTTCTTGGGCACGATGAAGGCTGGGCTGGCCCACTCACTGTCGGAGGGTTCGATCCATCTCCGCTCAATGAACTCGGCCAACAGCTTCTTCATGGCCTCGGCCCGATCGCCCTGAAGTTGGTACTCCTGATGACGATAGATCTTCGGGTTCGGCTTCAGCTTGATCTTCGCTGTACCAAACCTCCCACGATCTGGAGGGTTCTTGTTGGCGACACCACTGAATAGCCGCCGATAGGCATTGATCAGCCTCTCCTTCAGCTCGGCGACCTTCGGGTTCTCCTGGGCCTCTTCAGCCGCTTGCTTCGGTATAGATACAACCGACCGCACTGCGGTATAGGCCTCTTCTGGGTCTGATTCCGACTTCTCCTCGTCCGATATGCCGTCTTCATCGTCGTGGGGAGCTCTTCCCACCGATAACCTTCGGAAATTTGCGGCCTCGGGCTGGTGACTGTCGCTATCGGCACCCATTCTTGGAAAATCCCATGTTGGTGGGTCCGACCCAACCGGACCATCGTATTGGTCCGCGATGTGGTCCATGACCCTCGCCACGAACTCGTCCTTCTCGTACTTGCCGGTGACCAACATCTTGTCATCCCACCAATGCGGAGATGTGACCATGGCCCGCCTCTTCTTGGCTGCCACACGGTCGTGCATCCCCATTCGCATGTAGTTGACGACGTCGTCGATCTCGGAGTGGGACAGGATGTCAATGCCATCAATAGGCTGATCCGTCCCCTCCTTGGGCTCAAACATGACCTTCATGGGCACCGCCTCCACCCTACGGATGAATGCTTCATCACCCGTGGGCTGGGTATGCGCCCCATCCACCAGGAAAGCCTTGGTACCCCACGCTTGACCCGGGGAGGGCATTGATACACCCTTGGCGTCGATGAACAACTCCTCCTCTGGCCCGAATGACATCTCGTTCAGGGTGATGGAGTCCAGCGTCGACTTGAGACCCTCCAGCGGACATGGGGTGGATCCTATGCCGGTTATGACCAGGATCCCCTTCGCCCTATCCGCGATGATCTTCTCCACCGTACGTCTGGTGATATCCAGGGAGCCATGCCAATACATGGGTCCCCACTCCTTCAAACCCCAATGCCTATGCCAGGCTGAGTCTCCTCGATGCCAATGCCTCCTACACTTCCGCAGAAGTGGGGCATCCCGGGAAGCGATGACGTCCGTCTCGGGCGCTTCGGCTCCCAGCGTCTGGATCATTCTGTCGTACACCTGCGGCGCCATTCCATACTCCGTGAGCTGAACTCCATGGTCTCCTCTGGACTTGGCACCCACAGCTTGCACCGCTCGGACGATCCGATCCTCTTCCTCAGCATTCCATTGGGATGACCCGCACGCATAATCCGTGGACAGCCATGTGAGGCATTCGTCGTCCTCCCGGACCAGCGTTGCGCGATGGGGAAGGGCTCCAATGGCGTTGGCCACCATGAAGTCATACCCCATGATCATATCCCAATCAGTAATGTCGGCCACGTAGAAGTTCCCGGATAGAGTGCTTCTCTTCGCCTGATCAGGGCGGTTCAAGCGCTCATGTTCCCAGAATTCCATACTGATAGTGGCCTCATGGGTGCCACCACCCATGATCTCTCCATTGGCGACCTTCAGGCGGACCGGTCTCCGGCTGGGCTGCAGGAATTCCTCCTTGAACAACCCTCTCCGGACCAGACTCACCTGGGCACCCGTATCCACCAACACATCCACCACCTTCTCCTCTCGTCCGCACCGTACTCGCACTTTCAAGTGCAACTGCCGCTCGTCGCCATGAGGTGTATGGACGACTCTCACGGCATGCAACTCTAGCACGTCCGGGTGCATCAGGACTTCAAGGGTATGGTCACGGTGGTGTAGATCTTGGGTTGGTCCTGCCCGTCCACGGGGCTCTCCGTGGTCGCTCCTTCCTTCTTGCCATGTCCCGTACCCACATGTACTTCCCTTGGCAGGGCGCTCCAGGGGTTGGGAGTGGCAAAACTCAGTGGTTTTGGCTCTTCCGGAGCCTTCTTCGGCACCCGATGTGCCTTCGCCTTCTCAGGGATTCCACTGATTTTCGGAGGAGAGACCTCCGAGGTCCCACTCCCGTGGGGGCTCCTCTAGACTTGGCTTCCCGCAGCCCCTTCCGGCTGCGATCCGCCAGGACTTTGTCCTCCACTTTGCTGGGCTTTGAGTTCGTGCTCGCAGTGGCACGTAGCGTGCTTTCCGCCAGATTCAGCGCATCCCGCGGTTCCCGGCACCTCAGACTCATCGCTCATAGGCGTATCGCCTATGGCGTCCGTCTCTGGGCCCGTGTGCCGGGGCACAGGTGCCGTCCGGGCCCTGGCCGGCCTCTCCAAGCCCTCGGCGTCGTGCTGCAGGGCGGGCTCAGGGGCCGTATACGCCCTGGCGATCGGCGCGGACATCTCCGGCTCCGAAGGTGGCTCGTGGGCTGTCCGATAGCCCTCGGAGTGCCCCTCGGATTCCCACAGCCTGACCAGGCTGGGGTCCGTGTCCATAGCCCCGGCGTCCCTTGCCGCGGACTTGGGTGACCCGCGCTTCCGGTAGCGCCGGGCCCGTCCTCCACTGCTGCCTGAATGGCAAGCCTCATCAGAGTCCTCCGCGGCGGAGCGGAGGTTGCAAGCCTTTCGGCAGCGACGCTCACACATGGAGACCAGGTCCTCCATGTCACGTCCTCCTCTTCCCGAGTGTCGTTCTTCTCTTCGGGCTTCAACTTTCTGGAGTTCGCCATGCTCTTGAACGTCTCCGCTCTTCTATGGCTCCAATCTCCGGCGTGGTCTCCACCGAGTCCACAATACGCACCCGGGGCGTACTTTGGCAGGGCTCATAAGGGCCGAAGTCCCCGGGTCGGCGGTTGGTAGGGGCAGCAGGTAAGCCTCTGCTACCATAAAGAAGGTCCCTACCAGGACCGGCCCCCGCTGTGCCCCTTCCGCCTGTAATCCCCGCTGACTTGCTCCGGA
Source organism: Eutreptiella sp. 'Long Island Sound 2002' (assembly GCA_964036045.1). Classification (NCBI taxonomy): domain Eukaryota; phylum Euglenozoa; class Euglenophyceae; order Eutreptiales; family Eutreptiaceae; genus Eutreptiella; species Eutreptiella sp. 'Long Island Sound 2002'. Next base: position 65,430,817 of record OZ038380.1, on the reverse strand, counting down.
TCAATGCTTGCATTTATCAAAATCCAGGGTCCAAAACCAAAAAAATAGAAAATAGAAAATACAATCCTCCTTCAACCCTGAATGGCAGCCAGATCCCACAAGTATGGCAATAACCCAATTCACAATCCAAATCAGGCTGCGGGCTTTCGTTCAGCACACCGGTATTCCCACGGTGGCGGGCATGTACAAGAATTGCACCAAGGAAGAAAGCCCTGAAATTGGCATATGAACACATATGAAGCCAAGTTGGGGAGAGATGGAAACTTACACAATCACAGCCATAGACCCATCATTCCCTGGACTCAAGACCTTCCCTTGACTCACCAACATGATGCCCTGAACCCAGTCCAATAAGATGGCTAAATGCCATATGTCAAAAGTCAATACACAAACCCCAAAAATGTGTTCACTCCCAAGCCTCTAAATCCTGGCCCAATAGGGGAGGTGGCGTGTCATGGCCTAGAGTGGCACTCAGGACCATGCGCTACCCTGACATAACTTTGGTTGGACTTGGAGTCGAATGGGCTTAGAGGAATGACTTATGAGTTTGAACTCATAACATGTCAAAAAACTGCCAATTCACACCATATTGGCCATATATCAAAAGTATGCTCAAAATTGAAGTTACTACATATCCGAAGGCTCCAAGCATGCATGGAATCGAAGTCTACCATTCATGGAGGATAGAGACCAAAGGCCAATGCCCATGTACATCCCCATTTTACCCTCGAAACCCTTTCAGATATGGGCGCCACGCACTGCCCAAGTCAGCCCATGATCTTGAGACCAATTCTTGAAATCCTTCGTGCGCCAAACCAAATGGAGTTCATGATCCGGCATATGGTGGTGTTCAACGCCAAAGCATATGCCAACATATGAACAACATACCATGGTTCGACTCCCCATAGGCTTCTTGCTGTTAGCTGACCAGGTGAGTACACAAAACGCAAAAATGAGCAAAAGTTGAGGTCAAAAACATGAAAATATGACCAAATACAAAGTTGTCATGATAGTATATCTCTATGCTCACCCATGATATCCGCTCATGGTTCAATACACAAATGATTGGAACCATTTGCGAACAATTCCCCCACTTGGATCCCCAATCAGGCGCACGGAGATACCTTCGCCACTAATATCTACATGCCCCATGAAAATGGGAGTGCACCCATGGATCTCTTTGTCAAACATACCATGAGCAACACATACGCGGTAGACTTGGTCTAGCGCTTTGAATTCCACAATTGGGACATGGGCAAGGCCCTTGTCACGTATGGCTCCCCATCTCTTCGGCCACACGAAGATATATAACATGGGCGTGAGCATATCAAACATATACCATGCATATAACAAATACCCTCAAAATGTGGCTCCCACCATGATATGCCATGTCCCTCCATTGACATAACTTCACGTTAAAAATACGTAGGAACCCAAAGAAAGTTGCTATGCAACCCCAACACCCATGCGGCACACTCGAAAGTCGCTTTAAAATATTCGGTTGCACGGTCCACGAGTTATATATCACTTTATACCCTCTTGACCCTTTTCCCTTGCTACACCGGGCATGTGTGCGCACCAAAGGTGTTTGATGCTCCCCAAAATAAGTTGAGACCAAGGCAGTTCCAACCCAACCTTTCTTTCTCTCATTCCTCACACTCGCGTGTAGATATGGCTCTTCAAAGTGATCCCACGATTCGATTTTGTTTCCCTTATACCTCCAAGTCAAATGGGTGGCAAGTATAAGGGAAACCTGATTCGGGCATAGGGGAAGGAGTATGACCACTCGAAGAAGTCCAAATCAAGTGCGGCGATGTCGAAGTCGAAAATCCGATTTCGACATCACGAAAAATTCCGATTAAAATTTCGAGTGCTTATTTAGAAAATTGCGGAAGCAACGAACCCTTTACAGATGAAATCTGACCCTTCAGAAACGTTTCCGCCAAATTATCTGGAAATAACAGTTAACCAATCGGTTAACGCAAAATCGCGAGCCAACTGACAGTCGCCGATACATTGACTATCAGAACGAAAGGCTGAAAAATTACGGAAACATTATGATAATAAAACCCTGTTGATTCCTGATATTCTGCTATATAAATCTCCGCTGGCGGTGCCTCGGTTCTGAATATGGCCGCTCATAGCCGGAATGGCCAAACCTATCACACTATCACATCGGGTTAGTTCAGGTGGATGGGAGAGTATGATATCAGCCAATGGCGGCTTGCCGGCACATAGATACACACCCCAAGTGACCCCAAGATGGCCACGGGGGTCCGAACCGGCTTCAGCAGGTGCCAGCTAGAAAGATATCCTTGATTTATGCCCTAATAGGTTTGATGAGATCCTGCACCTTTTCGGTTTGAAAACAGGACCAAAGCGGCAGGTAGAGCAAGAACAGGATGTGGATCGAATCAGTGAATGGTTATGAAATTCAGTGTATCACAGAATGGCTGCGGAAAAGCAAAGCAGGCTTAAGTACAAAGATTCAATCACAAATGGATAAAACAAATGATGTTTAAGTGAAAACTGGCATGACGCAGGCCTCCAAGGTAGCACCAAGCACTCCATGTGCACTCTTTTGGATAAACGGGTGTTGGTTAGGAATCTGGGGCAGAGGAGTTAGGCCAGACACAGGATATGGCTTGGCCAGCATGGCCAAGCAACTGAATTCAGAATCAGTTAAAAGGTAGAACCATGATAAGTGGTAGAATCAGTTGAGTATAGGGGTCTTGAGGTGGGGGATCACTAGGCTTGGTCTTCAAGACCTTAGGCATGAAATGCCTACTTTATTTCAGTATTACCTCCATTAAGGAAGATACTTCCGCTCAGTTGAGTGGTAGGGGTGAATTTCATGGGCGGCTATGGTCATAACCCTAGTTACTTTGGGAAAGTGCACTTTAAACGTCAAAAGAGTGATAAAAATGATTACCTTAGTCTCAACATCAACCAACGGCTTTTAGGGGCGCCTTGGCCTGGATCACGTACCCCAAGAAAGACATGGTAGTGACTTTTGTCTTACTTCCCCCTAGAGTACTAGTTGATCAAGCTAGTAGGACCAAGGAAAAAGGCTCAAATGTCCGCAAACTTACCTCAGAAGATGCATTCAACCAGCCCATGACACTCCGATCAGCTCATACAAGCCTATCAAACTGTAGGTACCTTTGAAAAACAGTGGAATGTACCGTGAATGATGTCCCTTCGATGGGGCATTCCTCAAAAGTCGCCAGCGTGCGGCGAAAGCGTTTGGTAAAAATTTGGGAGTAGTGGGCTTTGGACCCAGGACTCCCTACCCAGAGCACACATGCTTGCCCACTAGGGTACAGTCAAAGGTTCTAATGCGGACGGCGATTGCTGTATAAACAGCGTTTTGTTCAAACTGACCAAGGGCCAGGGCGGGGCAATACTCCCAATGGAGGGCACAAAACTCCAGGAGCTGGGAAAAAAAGAAAACGGAACCAACAGGGAGTGAATCCTGTGGTCCAGCGAAAGGGGTAGCGATTTAAGAAGTCAAATCGCTAAAAATTGACCAAATTAGAAATCGTCATTTTTAGGCGAAAACCTAAAGTCGCAGACAAGCGCAACAGAAGCGCACTCCCAAAAAAGAGTTGCGCAAGCGTAAACGGCTCCTGAAAAAGAAGGTATTACCTGTGGGTTTGAAAGCTTTTAAAAGAAACATTTGCACAGTTGCATCAACAATTTAATGAACGTTAGGAAAAAGCTTTGAACAGGAACCCACACCACAGAGCAGGTGGACAACCCACCTCTCAGGTATGGTGGTGTCATGTCACACGCATGCATTGCGTTGGTGTTGTTAGTTTCGTTGAAACGCTAGGGTTGTCACCGTTGCGTTTGTTGGGGGTCCGGGCCTTCACTTCCCTTGCTCTACACAGGTCAAAACAGAAATGAAAGGTGTGTGAGACGAATGGAGCACGCAGCGCGCACGTAGGGTTAGAGGATGCGCTGTGCTTGCGATGCATGAGCCTAATCTAGGCATCCTCACCTTGTGGCGCTTTCCCTGAGCATCCATCGACCCTTCTCCTCTCTTCACAGGTCAGAAAGGAAAGCGCTTGCTCGTGCGTTTGTCGCCGTAGCGCTGAAAAAGGGTTGCTTGAAACGCTTAGGCTTCCTTCTCCTGCAGGAAAGAAGGTAAGCAGGGCATGCATGACGCACGATGCATTTATTGTTTAGGGCTGCTTATAAATCGCCGTAGTGTTGCTTAAACGCTTCAGGTTGTTTTTGCATTCGTTTTCCCTCGGCATACACATGATGCCTGGTGAGTAAGGTAGGTAACCTCAGGAGGAGGTCACCCCCTGGTTGAGCTTTGTGATGATTGGTCAAATGTGGGTTAAGTTAGGAAAAACAATTGTTGTCATTCGTCTCCCCTCCCTGCATACACATGATGCATTAAAGGCCTGTAGGCCACGCGCTGTGCATGTGGTATAACCCTTGTTCAGGCTACCCAGGGCTCCGCCCTACCTTCTATAAGACAACGGGCAGAGTCCTTAAGCTTGCTTGCTTGCAGCATGGCGAGAGGACAGCGTATTTTATTCTACCCTAACACCTGTATAATACTGCGAGGGTAGTTAGGTTCCTCAGCCGCTAACCGTGCTTCATCTGCCTTTGCTCTCAGGTGGGAAAGGTCAGGATGATTGGTGCAGCAGCAGTGGCCTTCGGCAACTTCGCATTTTTATGCCCAAGCTGAAAAGGGCGCAGATCACACAAACAAATTGGGCTACTGAACGACCTCTTAATCGAAAAGCCTTACTACCCGCTGTGCACACGGCACTCCTTCCCTCCAAGCCCTATCAGGGAAACGCGCGAGGGCGTCTGTGGCAGGCCAGAGTTGCTTAGCGGCGCTGTGCTGTCTTGCAATCTCACAGGAGAGGCAATAGGGCTCAAGACCCCTTTGTCATGGCCACCCAGTAGCGTGTGTAGGGGTTGGGATCAGCAAGCACGGCAGGGGCTGAGAGGGTTGTGCTCACCCTGCCTTTGAAGGCTGGTGCTGGCATTAGTGAGTGTAGTGTAGTGGTGTCTCCTGCTCGGCGTGCTTTTCCTCGTGGGCAGGGGAGTGAGTTCATTGTTTGGCCCGTAGAAAAACGGGCGTTTGGTACGGCCTCAGCACACTTGGCCACCCCTACCCTCTAGTAGGTAGGGCTTCTGCCGTCTTCCCCCAAGGATAGGCGCCAGCACAGAAACTGGTCACCATAGGAGTGGTAATAGTATCTGATTAGGATCTTCGGTCTGACGTCAGCGAAGCCCGTCCGCGGGAGCAATGCCCGCGAGTGAAGTGAGACACATACAGACATACAGAGCACACTTAGGGTTATGGTAACACCTTCAAGAAGGCTAGAACCACATGGGTCTGGACCAGCTAGGGGTCGGAAACTGTGCGAACGCTTGTCCCCAAGGAGGGTCAACACAACTTGCTTCACAGCACCTTGCTTGTCATTCCCCCCTGGAGTAGTAAACTACCGCTCTTCGTTGGCTCCCTAAGGTCATAACATCAGGACAGATCCCATGCAACACATGGTCAACAAGGCACACACTCGCTGGGCGGCTGCAAACCTGATAAGCAGCCATCTGCCTCGCGCTGGTAACCATAGGCATGCGACTGCAGGGCACAGCCAGGGCAGGAGCAGAGCTCCGCAAGCAGCGGATGTGTAGGTGTCTGGAGCGCTGAACCCGATTGAGGGTGGGAGTTAGTACATTCACCGTAACCGGAGCTCTACAGGAGTCCTGAACCTGTCCTGGCACACACTGAGTAGGCCTACCTATCTGCACAAGAGTGCTCACCGCCCTTGAGAGGTTAGAAAACAGTAAGAAGTCAGGAAAAATGGAGGGCAGGGGCCAGGCGCTGAAGTTCCCTGGCAGGAAAGAAATAAACACACCGGTGGGCATTCAGCCGTAGCTGAGGGAGACGGATGCGCCGGGCCTTACCCGGAGGAGATTAGTTTTTCTTCTTCCGCTGGGACAGAGTCTCAGCAGGGGTTAGTAACTGTCCCTCGTTGTTCTCAACGAGGTACGAGCGAAAGATCGGGTTGATACTCCCACCTGGCTGTATAACGGCGGACACGGGTTCCCAGGTCGCCTCAGATAGCCCATATCCGTCCCACAGGGTAAGGAATTTCCAGCCCTGTTTATACTCCTGGCGGGCAATACCTGCAACCATGTAGTAGCCATTGACTGCCATCTCATGGGCAGTCATTTCTTCGAGTTCATCTGCCTCTTCAGGGCTGGCAGCGTTCTGCAGGTCGTTACGCCCGACCTCACTGTCGGTTAGGCGCCACTCATCCCAGGAGAAGTCATCGGGGGACTCGTAATGCCTCACCTGTTGAAGAGAACAAAGCAGTTCGACATCTAGACGTGGACTGCACCTGACGTGGATCTAGATGCATCTATCCTGATGATACGATGGGGTAGTTGTGAATGGTGAACCAAAACAAGCTCACCAACTTTGAAACTGGCGGGTGGCCGTAGGCAATTTTGTCGGCTCAGTTCTTGTTCACGGATATGTCTCAGGTTAGTAGCAGCCTGGTTAGCCATTGACTGCTTGTGAACCCCTAGAAGAGCTCCTCTGAGAGTTCATGGTCAACACTGCCCAGAGCACTAGGCGTACCCAATCTTTGGTACGCTCCTGTTTCATCAGGATTCGTAGGTTCTGTTCCACCACACGGTTTTGTCTCTCGCAAAGCGGATTAGACGTGTGGGTATAGGGCACACCTGTGGTTACCTCAACATTGAGGGCGTTCAGTACTCGCTTGTACCATCCCGTGTCACTGCAGATGCGTACATCCTCATCACAGTGCATTTGTTGAGGTGCCCAGTATGGTTCGAGCCATTGTTCGACCAACATTTTCATAGTCTGCCCACCTGTGATTTTCTTATTGCAAGGAAACACACGGGTCAAGCGGGACAGGCCACAGGTGACCACTAGGCAACTATCATAGCCACGGAAGCAAGGTAGGCCGTGGATGAAATCCATGTAGAGAAGAGAGTTAGTACAATAGGGTATGGGTAGGCTGGAAATCAGTTTCCTATCTGTACTATCGCTCCGCTTGCTGGCATGACAGCCACAAGCATCAACAATGGTCTGCATACAAGACCTCAGTTCAGTCAGAGTTAGACCAGACTAGAAACACTCACGAAAGAAGTCCACTGAGGGATTAGCGCCAGTCTGACCTGGGCTGAGATGGGACCACTGTAGACACCCATCGGGTCGTGCCTCAGGCACAACTATACGATCCTCGTAGAGAAGGTACTGGTTATTCTCATACCACTGGTGCCCGTCAATGACACGGGGTTTGAGACCAGTGCTGAGAGTCTTGAGAATTGTATTGTGCTTGTACCTGTATTGCCAACTTACTTAGGGTGCACAATAAATTCTCTTTGTCCTTGTCTTGCACTTCAAAATCAAATTGTTTTAAATGAATTTCTCCATTCCAAGTGATTCCCTTGGCAAGCACAAAGTAGGCAACAGCAAGAAGACGAAGTCGTGAACGGACATTGGGCTGAAACACCTGGCTGGTCCAGTAATACGGGTTAACATGCCTAAATAACAAGAAAATTGATATAACAATAAATTCTGATTAGAAAGGCAATAAAACCTATATTTTAGCAACTTCCTGAGTAGTGTATCTTATCACACGGCTTGTCAACATTACGTAATCTGCTGTCGGCGACAGCAGGCGCCAACAATCGCGACAGGCCTGCTGAAGCTTCTAAATAGCTTCAAAATAGCTTCTAATACATTAGAACCCTCTAAAATGCTATAAAACATGATGAAATCACATTATAAGCATATGGAATGTGATGTTTCATGCATGGCCACTATGGGATCCTAGATTTCTGCTATCTGCAGTGTACCTAAGAGCAGTAGACTCTAGCAGTAAGCTATATGAGCAAATATCGGAGTGTTCTAGGATCTTGAAGCTCTGAGAGGTCTAGTAGAGATCCCTCAGAAAGCTTCTGAGAGGCCCAAATGCCCTGACCGATTACACCCCCTTCCTATGCTTCACGCACATTCACTAAGAATGTTCATGACGTGCTGAAAATCTAAGATAGGGACGGGTATGGACATAAGGCACGCTCATATTGAATGTTCTGAGTGTCTAATGTAGTGTCTTACTACCCCCATCCTAGAGGTAAAGATGTATCTCCACCTAAGAGGGTAAGTCTTGGGTATGGTAGGGCTCAAATGAAACATGAGGAACACTAAGCAAAAAGCTAGCATACAAAGTATGAACAATGATAACCTAAATCTTCAGGCAGACGATGAGGGTAAGGGTAATACAGTTGGATGTAGAGGTAGAAATTACAATGAGCTATACGGAAAATTAATCGCAATTGAGAATGAAATGCAACCTGTGGGGTTAAACTGGAAATTCAAGCTCTGCCCAAGCTGTCTATTGACAGGCTTGTCTTCGTCATCCAAAGAGAGGATATACCACCTTAGTCAACGGAAGCGTTACATGTGGCTACCTAATGCAATGGATGCATTGTGGTACCTGTTTGATGCAATGGGTTTCTTGGCCTGCATTACATGGACAGAGGAAGCGAGGCAGCATCAGCCATGACTAACTGTTCATTAGTTTAGCGGGTAGTCTCAGAGCGCATCTCAAAGGGTGGGGGGTGGCAGTCACAATGAGGGCGTCAACTCATGTGCCCCGGATCTGCTCTTTCCTATCCCGGCCATGGGGATTGATCCGTCTGGGGGTATGGGGATTTATACTAATACTTCAACCAAAAAAACGTTGAAAGATATAGTCTGTCATTACCAACCTTTTACTCATACTTTCTGGCTATCTCTAAAACAGAAACGTCAGTTACCTAACATGCCTAGAAATCATGTAAAAAAGAATCAATATTCCATCACGGCAGCATAAAGCAATATGCACCGCGATCCTATTGGGTTACATACAGCATTATGTACCACGATCCTCAGAAGGACATAGTCTGCAGGAATCTAATGAGATATGAAGTTAGAAGACATTTTGATGTGTGTAGACATGTCCCAAATGACTTAAGGTACCATAACAAATAAATTGCATGAAGAAGTGGAAATGTAGAAGCGTGTTCATCATGTAAATTCAGAGAAAGAAGATCTATGGGTTGTAACAAGGTGCTAAGGATGACAAAGCCAATGAGTTGTATGTCTGCATGTAGGGGTTGGGTTCACGGGTAGGGGTGGGTTAGTCCCCTGGGATTGGTTGTAAACAAAGTAGGTAAGTAATAAGTGAAAAAAGGTGGAAAGGTCGGGTCTTTCATGGAACGCCGTTCAGCTCTAGTGCGAGCAAACGGATATCCTACACAACTGGAGGGTCACCACTGCCTCATACGCGAAATGTATCATTGTCAAGTTGTCTCAGACAAGTAGAAGTAGTAAATCTCCGAAAAATGCCATCGTAGCTAAAGTGTGATGTGTACCTTATCGGAAGACCAATTACGGCGAGCCCCTTGCCCAGCAGATGGTTGTACAAAGCCATCCGTGCGGGGGCCCGTCTTCCTACATGACGAGTGAATTCCGCTCAATGGAGTTACAGGATTCAGGGTATCCCTCTGGAGCTTAACTCCGCCATCTATCTCTACCGCAAGAGAAGGGGTCTATCCCACTGCAGGGAAAGTACTTATCTACCCGCGGGAGGGTAGAAGCCCATTACTGTAGGCTTTCGATACCTTTCGATAATGCTTTTCAATGAGCCTACCGTAGTGCACCGCTGGTCTGGGTGGCTACCGGCGTAGGGCTCCTCACTAACACATCGCGCAATGCATTAGCCAAGTCACAGGCTAAGTGACCAAGCTTAAACCTGTTCAGTTGTGTTACACAACAAAGATGTGGCGGGGTGAGACCATTGCCGGCTCCTGTAACCGGACACTGACCATCTACACGAAGGAGATGACCCAGAAGTTGGTTCGTCGGCACGAAATTGATGGGTGTGGTACTACAGCAATTCCTCAGAGTGTGATGTCCAAAGAGAACAAATGGAATAAGAAAATGACTCATGGTAGGTGTTTGTGTGTGTCTTGTATGTGTAGTGTGATGAGGGAGGGAATGCGTGAAAAATCCAAGTAAGTCTGTCATGCTGATGGTCTGGTCGGGGGGATAGAGAATGTGATACTGTAGACACACTCAATTGGGCACTCTCAAACCCGTTAATTGAGGCTGTAACAGGCGATCTAGCGAAAGTTAACGAAGCGGAATGTACCCGTAGTGGTTCGGTAGAAAACTTGGGGATAAACTAGCTCTTTAGACCAAATGACCTGGGGCAATGATCGCGAGGGTTGGAAAAAACGATTCAATCCTCACAACTTGCAGTTAATCAACAAAGATTGAGTGGATACGATTGATATGATCCAAAACTCGGGGTCTATTGAGTAAAAGGTGCTCATAGAACTACGTAGGGCAGATCAATTACGGACCATATTGCATGTTCAGCGGTATGGGCAAGCCCTTGCAGTAAGGAAGTAATGCAATAAGTATGAAATGTAAGATTTGCAAAGTGAAATGCAATGAATGAGTGACCTTTCTGAACGAAATGAATGAAATGCAATCCGAATCGAGAGTAGAATACGTCACTAGTCAAACGCTTGCCTTGCCGGCCATGCAGTGATTGATGAGATGCAGGGTAGAGTGAAATGAGGAGAAATAACTTCCTGGCTCAAATGCAATTGTGCTCAAATGAAATACCTTGACAAACTCAGGCTTCCGGAAAGGGTGACAGCACACGCATGAGCAGCGGACCGTGACCAGAAGTCATGTAGTCTATGCACAGTCCCGGCAATCCATGAGAGGGAACGGACCATGCTCAGAACTATATTGAACTATGTCGGGCGGTACGGTAAAGAGATGAGAATCGGTTAAATGGCATTGCACGCTAACGTTCCGGCCTGCACCTACTGGTATGGTTACCTCTATTACAGTACTAGCCCCTTGCGGCACTTCTCCTCACCACCCTGCCCTACAGGGGGAGGACCGGAGGCATTAAGTTTCATACGCAACCGTTAGTATTAGGGTAATACCAAAAAAATGGATGAATTTCCTACCCCAGCTAAATAGCTAGCTAGCTAGCTAGAGCAAGTAAGTAAGAGTAAGTAGGTTTTGCAAGCTTCTTCCGCGACCAGGTACCACCACCAGCCTCTCTCATCTGAGAATGGTCACAAGGACCCGAAGAGAGGTGAATGCCAATGGTTTGGTCGAGTGCGGTCTTTTAATGTTTCACTTTGGTGCTCCTGCATTGATTCTTCTTTCCGGCTTCGTCTCACACCCATCATTCGCCTCCGTACTCCCTGGTGGCAACAAGCGCCACGCCTTCCTTGTCCCCATGACCACGAGCCAGCCGAACTGAGCCACTCAGTCTGGGGATTCGAAGGAAAAGGCTTAGACGGTGAATGTGGCGGATGCAAACGGTCTGTTAATGTTTGTGGCCATGTTTGTTTTGTGGCCCCAAAAAAAAGACAACAAAATGTTTTTCGTATTTACTGTGTGTCTGAGTAATTCTGAGGTATCTACCTCTCTACCTAGGCTAAGCCTAGTCTGAATGAATCAAAACTGATGCAAACAATCACAAACTGCAATATCATACAATGATTCAAGGTTAGAAAACCAAAGATTCGCGAATGGCTTTGGAGAACAATGACCGAAAAACCTTTTTTTTCTGGAAAGTGCCCACTTCCTGCACCATTTTTCTGTACTATGCTGCTGAGATGTCAGATAGGAAATATCTGTACTGTGTATGGCATGTCCTCAAGCTTTCCAAACATATTTGATGTTGCCCCAACTCATCATAGGTTCAGAGAAAGAGACGTTGGGGGGAGACACATGAATCTAACATGCAACACATGCTGAAAAACCATCAAAAAAGCACAAAGAATTCAACCTTTTCCACTGTCATCTCATTTTCAATAAAATCCAATGATTAAATATCTGCAAACTAGACACCGGTACCTTTTCAAAGCAGCTCTGATGACTTTTTAACTCACCACAGGCTCCCAGAAAAGCCTTTTTCTTGCAGCATCATGAACACGAAAGTTGAAAAGATGCTTGAAAGTGCTGCCCTAGGTCGTGGATGGTGCCGGAGGGCTCAGGGCTGGTAAGACCAGGGGGGCAGGCACGCGAGGAGTCGACCTGAACGCTGCTGTTGGGGGCAGAACCGGATACACGGACACCAACGGAGGCAAGAGCGGCGACAACGGAGGCAAGATCCATGCTGATTGTTATCCGGCAAAAAATCCCAGACTATGAAGAAAATTGATGCGGATATTCCTAAGTACATCTGAGTGTCCATATCTATCTGAAAAGATTTATAAAAATCCGATTGTGAAAAATATTTGGCCCATTTGGCTCGCCGGGCGCGTCAGCGGCAATTGGCGATTCCAGGTAAATGATCAGAACGCAGCGGATTTACGATGAATGGACCGCGGGGTCAGATCCGGCACATCAGAAATATATAGGTCTGATCCTGAGACTGAGCTGCGGGGCGGCGATTCCGCCGAAGCAGAGAAAATGACCAAAATGTAGCCAATCTGGGGCAGATCTGCGAAAATCTGAGCAGATGGGGGTTAGCCGCACTTACACTCCCCCTCCAAAAACACACTGGGGTGTGTCTCTACGTCAACGAAGAACGTAGTGCGGGTAAGTCCCAGAAAAAAATAGAAATGTAGCCTCGATGGGGCGAAATCTGCTTGATCTGACCTGATTTGGGCTGAATTGGCACTGAATCAGGATGGATGAACCTGAAATGAGACAGAATGAGGAGTGAGAACAGTCCTCCGGGCAGTAAAACATTAGGTTAAGGGCTCAAAAGCATGTAAACTTATCGAGAATCGGAACCAAACCATGCCCTGGTTGAGAATGAGGTAGATTATTGGTGGATTGAGTTGGCGAATCAAGAAATGGAGTGACATCTCGGCGCTCTGGCACAGTTTAGCTGTCGCGGGCACGCTACGGTGTCCTCCACGTACTCTACATCGTGTTACTCTCGCTTTTCTCGTTCTGAAAAGTGCAGCATGTGCCTCAGATTTGGCGCATTTGGTGGATGATCACAAGATTCAGCAAGATTGAGAATCAATTTGAGCAGAGATGAAGGAGATGAAACAATCACAGAGAGGGAAAACAAATACAAATGTAGTCTGCAGGCCCTAAGTGAACAGAAAATCATCAGCGTCAACGAAGTTAGGCAAAGCCGTAAACAGATCTTCGAGGAATGAGAGGAGATGACAAGGAAATCAACCTAAACTGTCCTAAAATGAGCAATTTCCCTAAGATGAAGGTGAAATGAAGCGGAATGTCTAGAACTGAAACTACTAACACCTTCGTTTAGACTAGAGTTAATATATATTGTCGTTTATTCAGCTGAATTGTGCTTTCCGGCACGTTGGTTCGCGAGCATCCAACAGATTCCATGAAAATGTGGATCATGTGATGATGCATCATGATGGAACATGATGGCCCTGGATCCTTGGCATGTAACGCACCGAAGGTTCGCTGAAGGCGCTTTACTGACAGTATATAACTGAGAGACACCGAATAGTCCTTTATTTACAGTGGCGGCGGTGTCAATTGACTTGGACAAGGCCCATCTTTCGATTGAGTCCCACAAGACACTTGGATTCACCAGTTTCGACAGTTTCAGGTCGGATTGAGCTCACATTGGCGTGTGCCAAAAATATACCGAAGCTTACGGACCTCAGAGGTTGCTGTGGGAAGTCCCTAGAGCTCCTATATGAAGGTTGTCTGAACAATTGACGTCGGGGTTTTGCGCAACAGTGGCAGAATGATGAACAAACCTGAGGAATTCAAGGTAAATTCAAGGAATCTGGATCTGAATCTGGACTTTGGCTTCAGCATCAAGGCAAATGAAGGTAAGATCTGAGTTCCTGGCGTCGCATCTAGTGCCGCCAGTACTACAGGGGGTGCCTGTAGGGGTGAATGTCGCTGGCCAGCGTTTTTACTATGTACATTTGCTTCCATCTGCACGAGTAGCCAAATTCCAAAGATGCACACACCAACAGAGACAAGATTACCCCGGATCTGCCTGAATTAAGCCTGAGTTTGGTTTTTTCTGGACACGGCAGCACACTCCGTGGCTTTCGGCAGCGTATCTACGCCTTGTCTGCCGAACGGAGACCAAAGAAAAGTTGATTGACGTCAAATTATCAAACATTCGCAGTTCTCCACATCATGTCGTAATCAGGAAGAATGAACAGTGGATTGAGCAGAATGTGGTTTTTTCAAGTCGTCAGAACACTCACATTGGAATAAGTGGTCGACGGGGCGAGCAATTCGGCCAAGCACGAATACATGTGACCACCAACCTGTCTGGTGGGTCCCTCGTACGGCTTGGGCGCTGTAAATCAGCGGCTGAACTCGAAGCTTGGTCCTCGTTTGGCTCCTGGGCTGGCCTGACCGCAGGAGGGGAGATCGACGGATCAGCCCTGGAAGGTGGCTGCTGAGGGCCGTAAAAGGCTGGATCTCGATTCACCACAGGTCTTTTTCCGTCGCTCCCCACCTGTACGTCGGGTTTCGACAGACAGTCTGTCAGGAGTACGCCAATTTCGGGGTGCTTCTTGAGGAAGTCGATGAACCCCTTGGTGTACCCATGGACAAAAGAATGGGCTGGTTCCCAGTTGTTGTGACTGGAATCAAAGCCCCTCCACTCACATAGAAATTCCCATTCGCCCTTTTCGTCACGTCTTGCCTCTAAAATCCTCTTGAGTTCGTACTTCCCCCCTTCGATGACCCGATCGGACAAAATTTTCGAAGTCCAAAAAAGGGGTTTAACCCGATCCTTGGGAGAGGGGATCTCTCTCTTGAGGCGATCGCCCGAAACGTCAATTTCCCTGCTGACATCCACACGAATCCTCCACCTGTTCTCACCTAGACGCGCTGTAACAGCGAATGGCCCCTCCCACAAGGGAAGAAGCTTATCATCTCCGTCCAGGGTGGTTTCGGATTTTCGAAGCCAAACTCGATCATCGACTTCAAAATTGTGGGGGTTTTTTCGGCCTTGATTCTGGACCCAAAGCCAGTCAGCTTGATGCTTATCGATTAATTTCGAGACAGTTTTTTCTGCTCGTCGGATTTCGTCCAAAAACAACGAAGTATCTTTACAAGGGCGAGGATTATTCAACGGCATGTTCCACCAACACTTCTTTCGTCCAAAGACAATTTCTTTTGGAGAAAGGCCATGGTACAATGGCGTGTTGTGGTAACGGCGAAGCAATGCGAAGAGAACTTCAAGCCAATGGAAGTCTTTCTCACTGGCGAGCTCCTTACGAAGCATATTTATAATAGAGCGGCCGGCTCGTTCGCCAGGCAGCGCTCGATGTGAGTGGATTTCACATCTCAGGTGGTGGATTCCAAGGCGAGCGCATAATTCCTTCCACCATTCGGAGGTGTACTCTTTGCCTGAGTCCGTAACCACCTCGGATGGGACGTCCCAACCTCCCATCCAGGTCTGCGCGCACCATTTGGCGGCAGCTTTGCCAGTCATTGACTCGACGTTGCAAGGCAACACCTGAATGTAGCCAGAATGACGGCATTGTATAAGGAGCACTCCATTGACCTTTTTGTTGGTTCAATGGCACTCTTCGTCGTCGAGTTCACCATTATGGAAAAAATCACTGGTGACTCTGTTAAAGAGGCGCTCCGGAATAGGATGTGGCCTCAGATGGCCGTGCTTCTTCGCGCTGGGGGGCGTCGAGACAGCACATTGGGCACATCCGGCGGCTACTTTCATACAATGAGTATATAGCCTTGAGCCGAACAACCTATGTTTAATCATCGACCATAATCTACGGCCATGTGCGTGGGGGGACTCCCATTTGTGCCACCAGTTTAACACTCGAGGGGCCAGGGCGTCTGGTACGCACAATTTACCCTCCATCCACAGCTTCCCCCCATCCAACGAATATTCAGCAAAAATTCCATCCTTGTGAGCATCTTTGGATTTGAGATTCTCAAAGACCTCTTTAAACATGGAATCATGCAGATAATCGTTCGTCCAGTCACGGATGATAAGGGAATCTTGCGGCAGGGGTGGAGTTTTGGCCGGATCTCGACGCTTAATGCCCTGAATCAACCGAAATCCACTTACAGGTCGGGTATACTCGAACCGTTTCACACTCCCTGAGGAGGGATCGGTGACTTTCTCCACGACTTTCAGTGATTTGGTGATAATCTCATGGGCATGCGCCGGATCTGAGAAGGCCGTGATATCATGACACGGTAATGCGTGCTGTTTAACAGAGCATTGCATGCATTCACGTCGAATGAGCTTTTTTTCTTCTTGATCCCACTCGATTACGACGTGGCGGTCCTGCTCCATACCATGGATGTTGGTACTTTGCAGCCCCTCTGAAGCGGGGTAAGCCCATCGGCTCAGAGCATCCGCTACCGTGTTGTGTTTTCCAGGCAAATACGACACATGGAGGTCAAACAGACTGAGAAATTCATGCCATCTGGCCCGTCGACCAGCTGGGCTCGCGATAGTATCAATGTGTTCGGTGGCCCAATACTCCAGAGATCGACGATCCGTCAGGATCTCGACTCGATTGGTGCCAACCCACGATTGGTACTTCTTCAGAGCGCAGATTATGGCATAAGTCTCTTGCTCACGCGGTGACCATTGCATCTGGCGTGGAGCTAGCTTCCGAGACCAAAATGCAAGAGGGTAATGATCACCTGTGGCTTCATCAACCTGTTCAAGGACAGCTCCGATCGCGTACCTAGAAGCGTCGGTTCTTATGTAGAAGGGTCGGTCGAATTTCGGCACATGCAACGTGGCGACTTCGCAGAGGGCCGCCTTCAAGTGATGGAAGGCCTCCTCGCACTCGTCAGTCCACTTGACACGAACCTTTGAACCTGCCTTGCCCGCATCTCTCCCTACCTTCAATAGTTCAGTGAGGGGGGCAGCAAATTTGGCATAATTCGGCACAAAAGTGTGGTAAAAATTGCAACAACCCAGGAATCCTCTCAATTCCGTGATCGTCTCAGGGCGCTTCCACTTCTGAATAGCGACGAGCTTCCCTGGACTGGGTCGTCGGGTGCCATTCTCAAGGAGAGAACCACAAAATTCGACTGATTTTAAAAATAGTTTTCCCTTCTTTGGCCCACAAATCAGCTGATTGGCATCAAGAATGTCCAAAACCTGGTTCAGCTGCTTTTCATGTAGGGCCACCAGCTCGGCTTCGGTCAGTCCCTCCCTCTCTGTCGCGATGATGATGTCATCTATGTACACACTCACGAAGGCACGAAGCTCAGGATGAGCTGTAAAAAGCACATCCTCCATCATTCTTTGAAAAAACGAAGGGGCGTTCTTCAGGCCCATGGGCATGACCGTCCACTGGACTGGGCCACATGGCGTGCACATACAGGTGAGAGGTCGGCTGTCCTTCCTCAACGGCATTTGGTGAAAGCCGTGACGGAGATCTAGCACAGAAAACAAACAACCTCTTGCCCTCTTGGCGATTTCCTCCTCAATGAGGGGCAGGGGGTGTGAATCCGCCTTGGTTTCGGCGTTGAGGTTGCAGAAATCAACAACCATTCGCCAACCATCAATAGTGTTCTGGTCTGCAGGCGGCGGCTTCGGGACTGTGAAGGGTGCACAGCACCACTCGCTGGTCATACAACCCTCAAGCCAACCACATTCCCTGAGATTTCTCTCGATTATTTTTCTGAGTATCTCATGATTATGTCCATGGTTCTCATAAGGACGCTGTTTCTTCGCCTTGTACCCTTCACGAAGCTCGATGAAGGCTTCACCGAACTGCCCACGGACAGGGGGGTCTTTGATCAACTTCCCCGAAAGGGTTGTGTCCTTCCGTTCCTCAAAAATCTTGTCTCTTTTCTTGGAACACAACTCAGTGTCCACCTGATCGCCAGGAATTACTGTCGAAAAAACTTTGGCGATTTCTTCGGCCTTGGCAGGAAGAATCTTCTTACGGATGTCCCTAAAAAGGTCCGTATCAACTGCCTCTTGAAGATAGGTGGGTCGAGTGTCGACATTCCAGAGATTCTCTTCGTGATCCAGCTCCTCGAAAGGATCTATGAAAGCTTCCACACGGGGTTTTTCATAAAAAACTCTGAATTTGCAGCGCGAAGAAAATTTTTTTGTCGTCCGTGCGCCGTAGATTCTTTTGGATGTAGATCGTATTGGGGAAGAGGGAGACGAGGCGGATCCATTTGACGTTGGATCACCTTCGGCATCTGACGGACAAAAATCAGAAAAAATAGATTCATCATCAGTACCACGCTCAACCTCAGATTCAGACCCAACACAGGAATCAGTACTAGAATCAACAGAATCAGAGTCAGAAAGCTTTCCATCCACCAGGAGTGCAAGCGAACTCCAGGGCCGCTGTGGCAGGGGACCTGTGTCGTCCCTGGCATACAGCTTAATCTTCCTGGGAAGTTCGATGTAATCTACACAAATGTCTTGCAATTCCTGAAACCAAGGCTTGTCGTCCCACAAGGGCACAACTAAAATCCCCTGGGTCTTCTCTTGCTCAATTTTGTGAATGACCTGCTGGATTAAGTGAAACGGAGGATTAATCCAAAACTTCTTGTCCAATTTATGGGTCCAAGCGTCGCGAAAGTGCTTGTCAAAGCGCTTGTTCTCGCGGTTAGCAAAGGCATCACACTGTGGCCAAAAGGAATGGTGTTCATAAAAATATTCACAAATTGTATCGCCCCATTTGTCGACAACTCTGTAGGATGAAGAGTGCCAGCGCGAAGGGCGTCGTGGCTGGGAGTCCCTACGAAGACATTCTAACTCTCGGGAGTAATCGGCACTCCCATTCACCTCTGCAATGGTGACATCTTCGCCAAACTTTGGTGTAACCTTTTGCTTCAAAAATTCTTCTGCACTTTTAAACCCTGCGTGCAAAAGACGAAATTCAGGACGCTCCAAGGGACCTGACTCCAGTAAAAAACAACGCCGATGACCTACGGGCGCCACCCTGTTCTTGCGAAGCCAAGGATGGCCCAAGTAAAGGTCATACTTTATGTCGGCACGATAGAAGTAGTCATCCTTAAGGATAACTTCCTCCACATTGCCATCTTCCCAAAGGTCTTGAGCGACCAAATGAGTTGATATATAACAACCGCGTTGCCCACCTGCGAGAGAATGTCCAAAAACTCCCTCGAGGGTAACAGGATGAGGCGAATCAAACACGCAGTCGTCAGGCAAAAAAGAATTGGATTGGAGATTTACCTCCGATCCATTGTCACACAAACAAGTGGCGAGGTGGAAATTGCCCTTGCAATCAGAGACCCACAGCTTTGTGACAAACTGACGGGCCCTGTGCTTGGACTGTACACCAACCTCGTCCACTACAACAGAAGGATCCGCTGCCGGATCCAGGGGAGAGGAGACAAGCGACCCTACATCAAGTAGTGGTTGAGAAGGAATCTGGGGATCATGCCTGAAATCGCCTGGGGAGGGGCGATTTTCGTGGCTCCCCTAGGCGTTCTGATCTCCAGTGGCTGCGTTAACATTATGGACACACCCTGATTCGTCGACCCACTCATCTTGGAGCGGATCATCTGCTGGATTCAAGGCATTTAATTCATAATCTTTGTCCGCATCGGACACCTGATCTGCACCTGAGACCTGATCCACACGATGGTTGCCCTTTCAACGTCCACGGCCACGGCCGCCGGATGACGGACCTCCACCCTCGCCACGCCCTCTGCCCTTACCAGAGGAAGGGGTTCCGGAAGGATTTCCCTTACCTTTACCCTGGAATCCTAGAGCATTTCCCTTGTTTGCACCGGATTGAGGGGTTTGGCCTGGATTTCGGGTTCCGCCTGCGGCGTTGCTATTGGGATTTTTCTGGCCGTTCGGCTGCCCACCGGAGCCGGATGGAGTCCGATTTCCTGTGCCTTGGGACCCGCCAGGGCCTCCAGGATTTTTGTTTCCACCGGAGGGGGTCGGATTCCCTTTTCCAGCCTTCCCACTGTGCACCTGTCTGTCATTCCTGTCTGAATTCTGCGAATTACTGATATTTTCACCAATCACCTTGTGATCGTAAGGAGACCATCGGTGATTATCAGTAGAATGCGACTTAGCTCGGTTCGTAGAACCTAAAAGAAGGCAGATGCTACAGTGCTGCTGAACATTCCGGGTGTCATTCACCTTTTTGTTGCCCTTTTGGGCCCCATTTTGGGTGTTTTGCTGGGTATTCTTGTTTCCCCCAAGACCCTCATGGAAATTCTGGTTGGCGGCGTCGGCGAGCCGCTCAACCTCCTCCCAGAGTTCCTTCGGGGTGTACAAAAACACCCAGTTTTTGGCCCTCAGGCGATGGCCATGGAAGCTGACTCCCCTGTTGAGGACTTGGACAAACAAGTCCCGATCCTCGTGCTCATGAAACTTTATTTTCCGCGTCTCTTGGGTGAATTTCACCTTAGAAAAGGACGTGGGGGAGCACTTTTGAAGTGCCTTTCTGACAGAAAACTTGTTGGCAGAGACATCGAAGCCTTCCACCTCCGCCCACCAGGTCTTGACCTTTTCTTCGGACTGTTTGTTCCGAAGGGTGGCGGCAGTTTCTGAGGGGATCTTGTCAAAAATCAGACTTTTCAGCTCGGCACTAGAAAAATTTTCGCCTGAATGTTCAGCTTCTTCCACTAAATTCCAGAAGCGCTGTTTTTTGTCTTGCACTTCGTGCAAAATTAATCGCGAGAATGAAGGAAAATTCTTCAACATTTGGTGGTAGTGGTCCTCTGGCAGCCGGGATCCCCGTACCTCCAACTGTTCCCACACCTCATCAAAGGTAAGGGGGGAACTTGTATCCTCGCGATCACTCCAAGTCCTGAGCCAAGTGTTGGCCGGCGGTCCCTCAAGGCAATCCAAGAGGGCCATCAGGAACTGATCATCTTGGAGTTTTTGAGTCTTAACCCACAGTTTAAATTCCCGTTGGAACTGAGGCCAACGTCGGGGGTTCTCATTATACTTCGGTTGCTTGGCAACCTGACGAAGTCGCAAGGAAGTAGGGTTAAGAAGCGAATCCAGCCCAACACCGGCCGTAATGGCAGACACCTTGGCGGCATCATTCGCCACACCAGCTCCGGCGAGGGTCTGGGCGAGCAACAGCTGGGCTAAGGTATTGGAATCAGCAGCAGGAAGGGCAGTACGGGAGGCAGTTCGCTTGGCATTCTGAGCCTCAGTCCTAGCCTTCGCCGTCCTACTCTCAGAACAAGAGATTTTAACCCTTTCCTTTAGCTTGGTCCTGCTGATCCTTGCATCGGTGGTCCTGGAGTCCACCGAAGGAGCAATTGAAAAAATTTCTGTCGCCTCCTCCGATGGCTCTGTTGCTTGTCCCACCGATGAGGCGCCCTCAGACCGCATGTGCGTCTTGAAAAGATTTTTTATTCCCAGCGTTTGAATGATGAGGCTCATTTGATCTTTGAGCGCTTGGATCTCAGCATCTCGCTGGAATCTGCAGGAGCAGTCGGCAGGACAGTACATGCCGTGTCCTGAAGGGCCTGAGCAGGCTGTCGGACCGCTTATCTCGGTGGTCCGCAGCCAGGAGTCCACTTGGGGAGCTCCTTCAGCCCTGATTTCCAGGCTTGCCTGCCTGGCCGCCTCTAAAATTCCCTCCTCAACCGCGGCGGCTAGATCGTCGCGGATGGAAACAGGGGGATGAGGGGCGGAGGGCCCGGGAACAGGTGCCCGGACCTTCTCCTTCGGGAAGGGGCTTGCCTCCCAGATCTGCAAAAAAATGGCAAAAGAGTCATCTTCTTGAGAACGCCACCACATCCTGGTATTAATTTCGTTCTGAAGGAGGAAACAATATTCCGTTAAAAAATCAGAGGCGATTCTTTCTTGTTCGATCAGCTTAGACGAGGCTAAGTAACAAAGGGCCTCAAGGGCCTCAAGGTTACGGGTGACTTCTGGGGACAAATGATCGTCCCAGTGTGCCCAAGAGGCTGGTCGATTATAGCTAGGTACCTCACCTGGACCGCCCATCTCAATGTCGTTCAGATCGGCGTCAATGGTCTCAAATGTTGGACATGCGTAAGGAATGTTGGTACCTGTCAGCTCCGTAAGCTCCACCGGAGCATTGCCATCGTCGTAGGCCGGCGGATTCCAGCTGCTCCATGGCCAGTTTCGACTGGGATGATGGTAATCTGGGTCCCCACAGCTGCTGATGTGCGCCCTTCTTGGGCAGCTTGGACTTGCGCAAGGCCTTCCTCTCAAGGCCTCGTTCGCACAGCACCATGGCAGCGTAATCGTTACTTCTCCAGAAGCGGCGGGGTCTACGGGGCCGTACTGGGGAGCGGGCTGTGGATGGGATGCTACTGCAACAGCATTCAGGTAGCCTCTGCTACCATGAAAGTGCTGCCCTAGGTCGTGGATGGTGCCGGAGGGCTCAGGGCTGGCAAGACCAGGGGGGCAGGCACGCGAGGAGTCGACCTGAACGCTGCTGTTGGGGGCAGAACCGGATACACGGACACCAACGGAGGCAAGAGCGGCGACAACGGAGGCAAGATCCATGCTGATTGTTATCCGGCAAAAAATCCCAGTCTATGAAGAAAATTGATGCGGATATTCCTAAGTACATCTGAGTGTCCATATCTATCTGAAAAGATTTATAAAAATCCGATTGTGAAAAATATTTGGCCCATTTGGCTCGCCGGGCGCGTCAGCGGCAATTGGCGATTCCAGGTAAATGATCGGAACGCGGCAGATTTACGATGAGTGGACCGCGGAATCAGATGCGGCACATCAGAAATATATAGGTCTGATCCTGAGACTGAGCTGCGGGGCGGCGATTCCGCCGAAGCAGAGAAAATGACCAAAATGTAGCCAATCTGGGGAAGATCTGCGAAAATCTGAGCAGATGGGGGTTAGGCGCACTTACAATGCTTTCATGCACTAAGTTGACCACCAGGGGAAAAGTGCATTCTTGACCACAGAAATTCAAAGTAAACATTTATCGTAAACTGCATCCTCCAGTGTTCGCAAAACACCTTGGATCTGGTTTGAACTCACCAGGGTCTCAGAGAAATGATTAAACCTCCAAATCCATTTTGCTTGATTTTTCACCAAGTCCTTTGCGTGGTAACTTGCTGCCATTTTACCATAGCCATTCTTATTTTCTGAAAGAAAAACGACTCAAGGTGAGAAAGCACGTACTTCAGTGTTGTTTAGAAAAGTAATGTTGAACCTCAAACCTTTTTTCTCTGGGAGATATGAAGAAAGCACAAAGGCACTGTTGAGGGGTATTTGAGGTGTGGTTCAGTGGTCACCATGTCGGGGATAAAACAATTTTGATAAAAAAATTGAAATGAAGGAGGAAAAGTATCGTATAGAAGCGTACGATGATGCACTGGCACCAAGGTACGCGTGAAATGGTGTAGGCCTTTTGATAGATCAAAGAGAGGGAGAAATTCATGAGGAAATCAAGGCTGTTGGGCTCCAAGGAGGGTGCACAGTGACTGGGGTGGGGGTTTATAGTTACGGACCGTCGCTTTTGCCCCTTCCCTTGACATAGGGTCAACCAGAGGGACCGTAAGCAAGGAGAAGTAAAGCCTTGAGATTCAAAACAACAAGCATGCAAAATGTAGCAAACAAAAGCCACACAGTAGATTCGGGCCACCTCGCCCTCCTGTCGCCATCCTGTCGCCTCCCTGTCGCCTCCCTGTCGCTGTTTTGGCACTTTCAGCCCCCTGTCGCTCCCCTGTCGCTTGCCTGTCGCTTCCCTGTCCCTGTCCTGTCGCTCCCCTGTCGCTCTCCTGTCGCTTCCCTGTCGCTTTCCTGCCGCCCTCCTGTCGCTATCCTGTCGCTTCCTGTCGCTTCCTGTCGTTTCCTGTCGCCATGCTACTTTTTGCCTGGCGCCTTCCTGTCGCTCTCCTGTCGCTCTCCTGTCGTTCCCTCCTGTCGCTCTCCTGTCGCTATTTCCTGTTGCCTCCCTGTCGCCCTCCT
This sequence comes from Eutreptiella sp. 'Long Island Sound 2002', assembly GCA_964036045.1. Classification (NCBI taxonomy): domain Eukaryota; phylum Euglenozoa; class Euglenophyceae; order Eutreptiales; family Eutreptiaceae; genus Eutreptiella; species Eutreptiella sp. 'Long Island Sound 2002'. The sequence continues at coordinate 65,406,893 of OZ038380.1, read as the reverse complement.
GTCGCTCGCCTGTCGTCTTCCTGCCGCCTCCCTGTCGCCTCCCTGTCGCCTCCCTGTCGCCTCCCTGTCGCCCAACGTGGTAACCTGTCGCTCTCCTGTCGCTTGCCTGTTGCTTGCCTGTCGCTTGCCTGTCGTCTTCCTGCCGCCTCCCTGTCCCCTCCCTGTCGTCTCCCTGTCGCCTCCCTGTCGCCCAACGTGGTAACCTGTCGCTCTCCTGTCGCTTGCCTGTCGCTTGCCTGTCGCTTGCTGTCGACTTCCTGTCGCCTCCCTGTTGCCTCCCTGTCCCCTCCCTGTCGCCCAATGTGTTACCCTATCGATGGAAAGCCATAGATACCTCAAACAGGCAGTTCGATAGTACTAAAAATGTTCTTTGTTCATGTTGACGAACCAGTGGGAGAGGGGCGTTGGTGGCTCCAACTGCAGCCGTAGGTGCGATGTCAATGCGTTGCCGAACATTACGATCCGCACCATTCTCGGCCGGGCCTGGACGAGCAGCATTGGTGGCCGTTGTGAAGCGGTAGCTGCGATGTGATCACGTGGACGAAGGGCATCGGTAGCATTCTCCGTATCCTCGGTCAAACCCAACTGCTCCACGATGTTACGGTCCTCCGTACCCAAATAATGTCCCCGCCACTTGCGTAAATGCTCCTCGTCATCAAGCAGAAAAGTCTGCCATCGACGCCAACACGTACTCGTCCAAGAATGGGAAGGAGTAGGGATGTGCCCAGGTCGCCGTGCACTGCCAACGGAATGGCATACCATTGGATTGCTCAAGCACTCTGGGATTGCATGACCAACACCCAGCGCGTTGGAGACTACCAACAGGGCCACCCCAAGCCCACGGCAACAAGTGGCACACAAATTCTTGGAGCAGTCAACCGGCACTCGCGAGTTGCACACCCTCCAAGGATTGTTGCACACTTTGTTGCGGTAGGCATTGGTGGTCAGGTTATTGCCATCCTCGTGCGCTTAGTTGATAATTGTTGTCGACACCCAATGGTGATTGTCAACTCTCAATCATCGTGGCCCTTAGCATACTTCCATCTCCTTTAGCACTCGCACGACCGCATCGGCATAATCCGTAGTCCGATCTTGCTTTGGGCACTCCCTGTTTCGCGACGCCCGCTGCTGGTTCAATATGAAGCTCACTGGGGTGTAGTAAGCAATTCCTTGTAGTTGCAGCGCCTTCCGTCGTTGGACGACGACACGGGCGTCTTGTTCAGGTATTAGAGCGTGTATGTACCCCGCCTCGTGTAGCCGTTGGAGAGCCCGACATAATAGCTCTTCCAACGCTTGGATCGTCGCGTGCGGAGCATGGACTTTCGGGGATTGGCTTGACTCACCCTGAAACCGATGCACGTGGACACAGATCCACGGCGCGAAACAAAGAAAATCACCGCGTACTCGTGTGGAAGTGGAAACGCCTGCCCGAGAAGCCCGTCACGTGACTTGCCCAAATTAGTGCTTGTGATTTGCAAAAAACGATCTACACATCCGTAGCGCCTGCAAAGTAACAGGTTGCGTGTAGCAGGGTCGGTTACTGTCCAACAGGCGAGCGGTCTGCTCCTTGCCGCGTGTGCCCTCGCTGGTGTGCACAGTTGTGCTGTGCTGTGCCGTGCGGTGCTAAATTGTGCTGTGCTGTGCCATGCGGTGCTGAGTTGTGCTGCGCTGTGCTGTGCGGTGCTGATTGGTGCTGTGCTGTGCCGTGCGGTGCTGAATGGTGCTGAGCTGTGCCGTGCGGTGCTGAATGGTGCTGTACTGTGCTAAGTGGTGCTGTGCTGTGCCGTGCGGTGCTAAATTGTGCTGCTGTGCCGTGCGGTGCTGATTGGTGCTGTGCTGTGCCGTGCGGTGCTCAATTGTGCTGTGCTGTGCCGTGCAGTGCTGAGTTGTGCTGTGCTGTGCCGTGCGGTGCTAAATTGTGCTGTGCTGTGCCGTGCGGTGCTGAGTTGTGCTGCGCTGTGCCGTGCGGTGCTGATTGGTGCTGTGCTGTGCCGTGCGGTGCTGAATGGTGCTGAGCCGTGCCGTGCGGTGCTGAATGGTGCTGTACTGTGCTAAATGGTGCTGTGCTGTGCCGTGCGGTGCTAAATTGTGCTGCTGTGCCATGCGGTGCTGATTGGTGCTGTGTCGTGCCGTGCGGTGCTAAATTGTGCTGTGCTGTGCCGTGCGGTGCTGAGTTGTGCTGTGCTGTGCCGTGCGGTGCTGCATTGTGCTGTGCTGAGTTGTGCTGTGCTGTGCCGTGCGGTGCTGAATGGTGCTGTGCTGTGCTGTGCGGGAGAGCTCAGAGAGAGACCTGGGAAACAGGGCAGAGACGTTGCCTGTTCCTGGGGTCGTGAACGCGTTGTTGCCGGGCTCCTCCGGAATCCTCGGATAGGCGATAGATCAGTGCAAGGAAACCTGTGAGGAAAAATAGGTCCTGATCTTGGGGATAGAAATGGGTCGGCTATCACTGCGGCACACTGATCGAGCAGCTAAGTTGTACACACACAAGGACCTTTTCTTTCTTGCTCTTATTTGTTTCTGACTGTGTTATTTTTGTCCTCTTCTTGCCACATTTTCTGTTTATTGTTTATAGTGAGTTCTCGTGAGTTCTTGCTGTCGGGACGAGTTCTTGTTTTCGGGATGTCGGGACCAGTCATGATCGGGACAGTTTGCAGTTGAAACTTATCTTTATCTTTATCATTTGGCTTTCAGTTTCAGGTGAAATCTACCTGCTGAATGTAGTGATTCCATAAAAGATTAAAATTCACCAAATGGTAAAAGTTTATCCATGTAACAATGAAATGACATCTTCATAAGAATCCCAATAAATCTAAAACATTGGTTCTCATTTTCTTTACATATATCCACCTATATAAAAAACCATGTACTATTTTGTCTCACTTGTTGTCCTCCACAAGCCTGTCGCTCTCCTGTCGCCTTCCTGTCGCCTTCCTGTCGCCTTCCTGTCGCCTTCCTGTCGCAAAAAAACACCCTGCCGCTCTCCTGTCGCTCTCCTGTCGCTCTCCTGTCGCTTTCTCCTGTCGCTTCCCTGTCGCTTCCCTGTCGCCGCTAGCCCTGTTGCCCTCCTGTCGTCTTCCTGTCGCTTTCCTGTCGCTTATCCTGTCGCTACGTCTTGTTTCCTGTCGCTTCCCTGTCGTCTCCCTGTCGCCACCCTGTCGCCGCCCTGTCGCCCTCCTGTCGCCCTCCTGTCGCAGCTCTCCTGTCGCCTTCCTGTCGCCTGCCTGTCGCTTCCTGTCGCTTTCCTGCCGCTTTCCTGCCGCTTTCCTGTCGTCTTCCTGTCGCCACCCTGTCGTCTTCCTGTCGCCACCCTGTCGCCTTCCTGTCGCTCCCTGCCGCATTTCACCGTCGCCTGCCTCGCGTGGCCCGAATCTAGTCAATGGCTCTAGGCCTCAAAGAGCCTCAACAGAGCCTGCAGAAGCTCGCTGGCAGCGCTCTCGCAACACGTCGTCGTCGTAGAAGTCGTCGTCGTTGTCGCTGAAGCTCTGGCAGGGCGCTTTGTGTAGTCCAAGTTCACTACTTTTTTGAAAATTCTTGTTAAGGTAAAATCCTTCAAAATCTTCACCAAACTCAATGAAATAAGGGCTCTGTGTCCTTTGGAAGTCTGCTGCAGCCTCTGGCGTCGCTCGTCCTCGCTTCAGCGCGCCTGGAGCTGCGCTCTTCCAGTTTCGAGTTGATTTGAAGCTTTTTTTTGAGGTACAATGAAATATACCTTCAAGACTTGGAAGTTTCTCGAACTTTTCAATAAATTCAAGCAAGGAACTCACTTTACTTGAACAGCGTACGCTGGCGCAGCTGCTGCTCGTCGTCCTCGTCGTCGTCAACCTACCGGAACTTCAGATTACTGGACTGTGTTGTGCTTGTACCTGTATTGCCAACTTGCTTAGGGTGTACAATAAACCCTTTTTGTCCTTGTCTTGCACTTCAAAATCAAATTGTTTTAGATGAATTTCTCCATTCCATTTGATTCCCTTGGCAAGCACAAAGTAGGCAACAGCAAGAAGACGAAGTCGTGAAAGAATGTTGAGCTGGACCAACTGGCTGGTCCAGTAATACGGGTTCACATGCCTAAATAACACGAAAATTGATATAACAATAAATTCTCATTAAAAAGGCCATAAAAACCTATATTTTAGCAACTTTCTGAGTAGTCTATTCTATCACAGGGCTTGTCAACATTATGTAATCTGCTGTCGGCGACAGCAGGCGCCAACAATCGCGACAGGCCTGCTGAAGCTTCTGAATAGCTTCAAAATAGCTTCTAATACATTGGAACCTTCTAAAAATGCTATAAAACATGATGAAATCACATTAGAAGCATATGGAATGTGATGTTTCATGCATGGTTACTAAGGGATCCTAGATCTCTGCTCTCTGCACTGTACCTAAGAGCAGTAGACTCTAGCAGTAAGCTATAGGCTTGGAATATAAGCCAAATATGAGCAAATATCCTAGTGTTCTAGGATCTTGAAGCTCTGAGAGGTCTAGTAGAGCTCCTCCAGAAAGCTTCTGAGAGGCCCAAATGCCCTGACTTATTACAAGAATATCCTTATATTGTGACTGATGGACAGTCAGACTCCATGCCTCGAGGATCCCAGCTGTTCGCATGGACAGGTCCAGCTGGACGTCCATACGCTGGAAAGCTTCCTTGGCAAGAGCCTCAGAGCTCTCACCAATAAGCGCATCGAAGCTTTTGCGCGATATATAGTCAGACGGTTCATTTTTTATACTAGGGATATGATGGTCTGTCAGCCTGAACTGACGGAGGTAACTCCACCACCGTTTTAGTTTCGCTTTCCCCCACGGTGGGCCCTTCTGAAAGGACTTCACTGGTTCCTGGTCACAGAGCCAGACAATGGGGCTAGATCCCAATAGTCGGGACTGGGATGAGAGTACCAGCATACCGGCGAGGAGTTCCTGGTGGTAGGTGCTGTAATTGGGACGCGCCTGGTTCCATTTCCAGTTCCAGTGACCAAGTGGTACAAGTCGCCACTCACTGGAGGGATAGTTGTGTTTCAGGGAACCATCACGGTTCAGTCCTGTGGTGTGATAATGGCAATGAGTTAGTTCAGCTGCGTTAAGCTCTTGCCATTGGTATATCGTTCCACCCCCCCCTACATCACTGGCATCAGTGATCAGGACTATATCACCCTTAGGGCGAGGTACCCCCAGACAGTTCGAGGAGGCAATTTTCTTCTTCAACTCCTGGAAACACTCCTGCTCTCTGGCGGTCCGCCTCCAGGGAGTAGTTTTCCTGATTAGGTCAGTGGGAGCGACAGAAGAGTAAGTAAAATTGTCAATGTGTCGCCTATAGAAGTTACAGGCGCCCACTAAACTCGGTACATCATGTAGACCCTTCTTAGTGTCATCGCCAATCTGCATGTCCTGTAGGGGTTGCATCATAGATGCGGCTGGTTGCCATCAGCCATAACCCACATTGAAACCCAAATACTCCATCTCCTCCTTCATGAACTCGCATTTTTCGAGTTTGATTCGGAGATGGTTTTCCTGACAAGCAATAAAAAACTCACCGAGGAGGAGGACATCGTCCTCTTGGGTATTGGTACCCAAACTCAGGTCATGGATGTGGGCCTCAATTTCTGCCCCTCGGGAAACAACTCCTGTACCAGAGGTCTGCGCCTCAGTATGTACGAAATTTTGCTCATCAGTTCCTGGAAGAGTGCCGGGGCGTTGGCTATCCCAAAAGGCACGACCTTCCATTTAAACACACGACCCTTAGGGATTATAAAGGCCCGCAGTTCCTCAGTTGCGGCGGTTAGGTCAACCGGCCAGAAACCACCCCGTTTATCCATTTTGGTTTTGTACCGGCATTTGGCAATAAGATCCAGGGTGTATTCCATGTTGGGAATACTCCCTGATTGATTTTGGGTTTTCTGGTTCACTTCACTGTAGTCAACAACCAGTCGCAGGGCAGTCGATCCAGGTTTAGGAACGACGAAGCAGGGACTGCAGTGATGGGGGTAGTCCCCCTTCCTATATTCTTCAACGAGGCCTGCATCAACGCATTCCTGGATCTGGCGCTCGATTTTCTCAACCTGTTCCTGAGGAGTGGGATAGGGACGACGTCTCACTCGCGTCCTCTCAAACTCAGGTTTCAGTTTCACGTCCATCTGGACCAGTTTTTTGCAGGACAGGGGAGGCGGCAAGGCGCCGAACACCTCCTCATAGGTCAGGAGCAGTTTCTCCAGTCGGTGGTCAACAATCAGACTCTCAGCTTTCTGCGGGAAATCCTCCTCAGCATGGAGGTTCCTCTTACCACGCTCATTCCTTTACTGCCGATCAGCAGTTTCGGCAGTACTGAGCTATCATCCCACTCAGCGGAACATTGTTGCCCATAGTGCACAGAATACACTAGGGGTACCTCAGGGTCACGTAGCGTGTAGGACTCATCGTCCCCCTCAGACCAGATGGAGGATTTCCAGGTCTGTCTGAGGTATGAAAGCCGTTCTTGGCGCTCAATACTTTCGGCCCTCAGGTACAACAGTCGACGGAGTTCCTGAGTGTCATGCTCTAACAGTGGCATGTTATTAGAAGCGGGCCGCGCTAGAGCGCCAGGACTCTGAGCCACAGGATCACCTGAGCAAGTATGCTGCATGTGCAGCACAGGTTTTCCAACAGGGGAAGTTTGTTCTGAGGTTGACTCCAGGTCTACTTCCTCCAGCAACATCTGGGCCAACAAGGCACTGTGTTTGAGTTCACCACAGCTGGGATCAACAGGGGGAATAGAGCTGGCAATTTCAGACAGTTGGTCATCAGCATCCTCCTTCACAGCAGCAGGGTCCAGATCGTCATCATGGGATTCACACCCTGTAAGTGTGGCTGAATTGTGCTCAGGTGATCTTTTTTTGAGCCCACAAAGGGTCGAGCCACGATTGTCGGCCATGACCCCTTTCAGTAGCACCTGGTCCGGATAACACAGCTGTACAGGGTTGAGAATTCATGGACAATGGATAAGGCTTGAGGTTTGAGGTTTGGCTTTGCGGGTACTAGACGCCTTCCGGCCCCAGGGGCCCCCTGGTGGGGCCAGGTGATATCCTCCCCACCGGGTCCTAGTGGGGGGCCCTCCAAGACGCACCTCCTGCCTGGTGGCGGAGTCCCTCGGGTTCACAGGGCTCGGTGCACCGTACTTCCCCGGCTTCCCCGTTTCGCCACTCCCCGGTCAGTGCATCAATTCGCAGCCATGGCTGCGGGCGCTTACCCACTGCGTCGCCCCCCTAATGCGTGGTCGCCCGGGGCACCGGCGCCGCCGGGCCCGTGCTACTGGCTTGTCGCCAGTGGGACCCTCTTGGGCTGGCGCGGAGGCTGCCTAGCCTAGGGGTTGGGGCGTGGCGCTGTGCGCCACTACTGCCTTGGCGGGTGCAGTGCCCCATCTGTGTGTGCGCGGCGCTCGCGGCCGGTGCGGGGGGTTCGGGCCAGTACCTGGTGTTGTGTCTCTCTCGTTTCCCCCTTCCCGCCCCGCGTGTTCCCCGCTGCGTGTGGCGGGCCGTCCCGTCCGGGTGTCCCTTACCCGCGCTCGCTGGTACGCCATTCGACGCGGTCTGTGCGTTCCGCGCGCTCGGTCCGGTCGCCCCTCTGGTAGTCCCCGCGTGCCCTTTGCGTGTGCGTCGATTGTCGGCCATGACCTCTTTCGGTAGCACCTGGTCCAGATAACACAGTTGTACAGCGAATGCTGAGGCACATAGATGAAACCGTCGGGGAGTTGCACTGTTGCCACAGTCATTCGGTCCGGCAATTGTCGCCAATAAGCGTGTTCATATGAGCAACCCCAGTCAGGGGTACACATGACAACCCTTCCTCCCTCATAAGCGATTTTGGTTAGAACCTTTGCAAGCAGGGAGAAGGGAGGGTTAGCATACACTAGGCCCATCGCTTTGCAGAAGAAACGGAGAGCGTTATTCATATGTTTCCAGCAATACAACCGCATAATGCGCTGTTGTTAGCTCGCGAACAATTGAACCTGGATCTCATCCAGGGACACCTGCAGGGCTGCCAGTCCATCTTCAAGACTGTGACGGGCCAATTGGCAGTTTTCAGTACGATAGTTAGTCTTTGCTGCGTAGCGCAGCCCAGACGGTTTTCGTCCTGACAGCCCCAGAGGTACGGAGAAGAGGCCACTGCCAAAGTTGCAGTGTAGAGAATAGGGGCGTTGGAGGGACAACATTTTTACCCTCGGGGCTTCTTCGCAGGAAGTCGGTGCCAATGACGATGTCAAAGGGCGTCAGTGTCCAACACTCTGCATTGTTGCGTCACAGTTTTGAAGCCAAGACAAATAGACAAATCGACACCCCCCTAAGGAATGGATGGTCCGCCCATCCCCTACTCTTACGGCCACCGTCTTAGTCTTCTTGAAAGTCTTTAGCAGGTGCCGGGCCACTATAGAGAGTGTTGCGCCGGAGTCAAGCACTGCCCGAAAGCCTTGATCCCCAATTTATCACGAGGATCCAGAAAACCAAGTCCTCCTCTTCAGAGCCGCCCCCCTACTCCTCAGCAGGGAATTTCACATCAATTCCAGCAGCCAAGAGAGACTTGACCATCCAGGCCAGTCGCCTCTTCTTGGATTTAGACCCCTCAGGGGAGGAGTTATTCCCCTGTGGGCGTTTCTTTGGGTCAGCAGCAGCAGCAGAGGGAGAGGTAGCGGGCGCTGATGAGCACCTCTGGGGTTGGTGGTTGCACCTTTGCCACCCCCCTTGCCTCCTCCTTTACCACCCTTATCCCCATTCTGCAGAGTTCTGGTGGGTGTTTGGGCTTTCTGGCGTTCAGCCTCCTGCCGTTTGTGTTTGTCACTCTCACGTTTTTTGATGTGCCATTCGTCCTTAGTGACGACATTTGGTACCATACCCACAGGTGATGGTATACCTGAAATGATCCTGCTGGGTCACTGTTTTCCCATATTTGCCTGTCTTTTCAGTTGCAGCACACAACGGCTACGATGGTCGCAGTCAGGGGCATGACAGGGCCCTCCCTTGGCATTGACAGGTTTACAGTAGAAGAGTGGGGCTGCACTGGCTTCAGGTTTAACCTCAGTCATGGAACGCAGGTTACCCCTCCCCTTACCACCACCCTTGTTCGCGTTATTGGGATTTTTAGGCCCTTTTCCCTCGCCAGGTCCAGATGTAGGGGTAGAACCTCTACCCAGGTGTCTTCTGAGAAGCCTTTCCATATGGGAGTCATTCTTCCTCTCAAGGGCCAGTTTCATGAGCAGGTCCACAAGATCGTCTTACGTATGGGTCCGACTCTTCCTCTCTGAGGTGGAGCGGCAATCGTCCCACGTACGTGTAGGGATTTTACGCACAAGCCACAGGTGGGGCTCTGTGGGTCCATAGGAACCCACGTTCATTCATGAGAACAGATACTCCAGGTTACACACAGACTCGGAAACTCGCGCAGCACAAGGAAATTCAGGGAGCAGAGGGAGCTCCTCAATCTGTGTGCGTACACTGAGGTCTTTTTTGTAGACCGGAGACATTTTCTCCAATCTTTACAGAACCTCAGCCCCAGTAGAACAGGTTTTTACAATCTGTTTCACCTGTTTTTGCAAAAACTTCTCTTTGCATGAACGCTTCAAAAGTGAACATTTTGTGGCCACATCCACATGAGATTCACCAGTGAGTAAAAGACACTCGGCGAATTCCTCTGCCCATTTGGGCAGGCTTTTAGGGTCCAACTCTGGCAACTTCAGCTGGAAATTTGCCTGGGCAGTTGGTTTGCCACTGTTCCAACCCCCTGAGGTTTGGTCTGAAGGGGGGAGTGGTCTGCCAGCGAGAGGTGCCAGAGCTGTTAGGCCCTTTTTCTCAGTCTCAGTCACGGGCGGGTCCTGCAGCTCAGCGACGGGGACTGTTCTGGCGCGTGGATGAAAGGGGCTGGGGCATCTGACCTCGGGTAGTAACCTGGAAACCCTTGATCGTTTGAGATCATCAGCAACCGTGCTCAGCCCGGGGGAAGATGAGGCCAACGCCGGCTTGGGTAAGGGTTCGGTGATAACCAATTTCGCCCTGACAGCCTCAGACAGGGCCCTCACATCTGGATCTTTGGACCCAGATAGCAGCTTTGCCAGTAGTTCAGCCGTACGGTCCAGGGCACCATAGGTTGGCCCTGGGAGATGGGAATCCTCCACATAAGCTGGACACACTTCGGGGTTCTGATAGTTGTTTCGCAGCTCCGGACGCCAGACAGACCCTCTCGGGTGTCTGGGTAGAGATACAGTGTCGGCCAGGTGCGTAACTCGGCCAGAGTAATAATAGGACCCCATGTCAGTTTGTGGTGGGGACCCCAGGGCTTCGGGAGGTTCCTCTCCATCTTCCCCTCGGACGGACTTGTAGTACTCTTCATGGAGCAGGTCCATTCTCCTTCTCAATTCCTCTTGTTCTTCAGAGCCTCCAACTGCCGTAGACGAAGATGCAGGGCAGGCTGAGCGGGAGATGGAGACAGCAAGTTGCCTGCGGAGGTGCTGCAGGCTGTCACCACGCGCCGCTAAGACCTCAGTGGTTAAGGTTATTTCTCTGGGCGTTTGTTGTTCCGCCTTTCTGTGACCTGGATCTTCTTGACACCCAGATGCAACTCTGACTTTGAGCTCACTCATTCTGATGGGCCCACTGCCCAGTTGTACTTGTACACTCCAAAACAGCCAAGTCCTGGAAGACAGTTGCACTGATGGTGTGGATATTTTGTATGCTGGTTTTGGCTTGTGTGCGTTTCAGATTCGGTGCAAAAGATTCACAAGGGATGCCTGTGCTACCACGAAGATATCGTTGACTTTTGCCCCAATAATTGTGATGAAATCCTGCAAGTTTTGGTGTTAAAGAACAGGACCAAAGCAGCAAGTAGAGCAAGAACAGGTTGTGGATCGAATCAATGAATAGTTTTGAAATCCAGTGTATCACAGAAGGGCTGCAGATAGACAAAGCAGGCTTAAGTACAAAGATGCAATCACAAGGTTTGAGGTTTGAGGTTTGACTTTGCGGGTACTAGACGCCTTTCGGCACCGGGGGCCACCTGGTCGGGCCAGGTGATATCCTCCCGACCGGGTCTTACTGGGGGGCCCTCCAAGACGCACCTCCTGCCTGGTGGCGGAGTCTCCCGGGTTTACAGAGCTCGTAGTTCCTTCCCTCCTCTACTTCCCCGTTTCGCCACTCCCCGGTGAGTGCATCAATTCGCAGCTGTGGCTGCAGGCGCTTACCCACTGCATCGCCCTCCTAATGCGTGGTCGCCCGGGGCGCCGGCGCCGCCGGGCCCGTGCTACTGGCTTGTCGCCAGTGGGACCCCCGTGGGATGGCGCGGAGGCTGCCTAGCCTAGGGGCTCGGGCGTGGGGCAATGCGCCACTACTGCCTTGGCGGGTGCAGTGCCCCGTCTGTGTGTGCGCGGCGCTCGCGGCTGGTTCGGGGGGCTCGGGCCGGTACCTGGTGTTGTGTCTCTCCCGTTTCCCCCTTCCCGCCCCGCGTGTCCCGCGCTGCTTGTGGCGCGCAGTCCCGTCCGGATGTTTCTTACCCTCGCTCGCTGGTACGCCATTCCACGCGGTCTGTGCGTTCCGTGAGCTGGGTCCGTTTGCCCTTCTGGTAGTCCCCGCGTGCCCTTTGCGTGTATGTGCGCTCGCGCTCCCGCGGCGTCCGCTCCCCCCCCCCCTGGGTGGTGTGGCGTGCGCACCTCGCGCAGTCCCGGCACTGGGCGCTCGTAGGGCCGTTCCACGTGGTCAGTGCCCCTCCGCGTGTCCTGCCCCCGTCCCTTGCTCTGTTTGGCTTGCTTGGGGGGGGGGCGGTCCCGTCCCGGTTCCCCCCTACCTGGCTTGGCCTGCACGCCCTGTAAGGGCTGCGTGCCGCGGGGGTGGTGGGGGGCTGTCCCCGGGGGGGGGCTGGCCTGCCACTGGTGTGAGGGGCGTCTGGTGTCAGGCGCTGTCCCTGCCCCGATCGCCCGTCCTCTGGGGCGGGCAGCCGGGGTACCGCGACCCGCGTTTTCCGGGTGCGGTGGGTGTGGGCGTGGGGACCCAGCACCGGTTCCACAGCGTGCGCCCTTGCGGGCCGGCGTTGCTCTCTGTGGAGGTGGCGGAGAGGCGTCCCCGGGGGGGGTGCCTTCCACCGCTGTTAGGGGCGTCTGAGGTCAGGCGCTGTCCCTCCCCCGACTGTCCGCCCACTGGGCGGGCTGTTGGGGTCCGCAACCACGTGCTGTGGGCGCGGGTGTGTGGGTGTGGGGGCCGAACACTGTCCCCTTGGCCTGCATGTCCTGTGGGGGCTGCGTGCCGCGGGGGTGGTGGGGGGCCGTCCCCGGGGGGGGTTGCCTGCCACCATTGTGAGGGGCGTCTGGTGTCAGGCGCTGTCTCTCCCCCTGCCGCCCGTCCTCTGGGGCAGGCAGCCGGGGTTCCGCGACCCGTGTGTCCCGGGTGCGGTCGGTGCGGGCGTGGAGACCCAGCACCGTCTCCACAGCGCGCGCCCTTGCGGGCCGGCGTTGCTTGCTGCGGGAATGGCGGAATGGTGTCCCCGGAGGGGTGCCTTCCACCATTGTGAGGGGCGTCTGAGGTCAGGTGCTCCCCCTCCCCCGACTGCCCGCCCACTGGGCGGGCTGTTCGGGTCCGCCACCCACGTGCTGTGGGCGCGGGTGTGTCGGTGCGGGGGCCCAACACTGTCCCCTTGGCCTGCATGCCCTGTGGTGGCTGCGTGCGGCGGGGGTGGTGGGGGGCTGTCCCCGGGGGGGGGTGGCCTGCCACCGTTGTGAGGGGCGTCTGGTGTCAGGCGCTGTCCCTCCCCCGGCCGCCCGTCCTCTGGGGCGGGCAGCTGGGGTACCGCAACCCGTGTGTCCAGGGTGCGGTCGGTGCGGGCGTGGGGACCCAGCACCGGCCCCACAGCATGCGCCCTTGCGGGCCGGCGTTGCTCGTTGTGGGGGTGGTGGAAGGGCGTTCCCGGGGGGGCGCCATCCACTGTTGTGAGGGACGTCTGTGGTCAGGCGCTCCCCCTCCCTGAACTGCCCGCACACTCGGCGGGCTGTCCGGGTCCGCCACCCACATGCTGTGATCGCGGGCCTGTGGGTGTGGGGGCCCAACACTGTCCCCTTGGCCTGCATGCCCTGTGGGGGCTGCGTGCCGCGGGGTCGGTGGGGGGCCGTCCCCGGGGGGGGGTGGCCTGCCACCGTTGTGAGGGGCCTCTGGTGTCAGGCGCTGTCCCTCCCCCGGCCGCCCTTCCTCTGGGGCAGGCAGCCGGGGTTCCGCGACCCGTGTGTCCCGGGTGCGGTCGGGGCGGGCGTGGGGACCCAGCACAAGCTTCACAGCGTGCGCCCTTGCGGGCCGGCGTTGCTCGCTGTGGGGGTGGCAGAAGGGGATCCCCGGGGGGTGTGCCTGCCACTGTTGTGAGGGGCCTCTGAGGTCAGGCGCTCCCCCTCCCCCGACTGCCCGCTCACTGGGCGTGCTTTTCGGGTCCGCCACCCACGTGCTGTGGGCGCGGGTGTGTGGGTGTGGGGGCCCAACACTGTCCCCTTGGCCTGCATGCCCTGTGGGGGCTGCGTGCCACGGGGGTGGTGGGGGGGCTGTCCCCGGGGGGGGTGGCCTGCCACCGTTGTGAGGGGCGTCTGGTGTCAGGCGCTGTCCCTCCCACGGCCGCCCGTCCTCTAGAGCAGGCCGCCAGGGTTCTACGACCCGTGTGTTCGCGGGTGCGGTCGGTGCGAACGTGGGGACCCAGCACCATCCCCACAGCGTGCGCCCTTGCGGGCCGGTGTTGCTCGCTGCGGGGGTGGCGGAAGGGCCTCAGCGGGGGAGGTGCCTTCCACCATTGTGTGGGGCGTCTGGAGTCAGGCGCTGTCCCTCCCCCAACTGCCCGCCCACTGGGCGGGCTGTTGGGGTCCGCCACCCACGTGCTGTGGGCGCGGGTGTGTTGGTGTGGGGGCCCAACACTGTCCCCTCGGCCTGCATGCCCTGTGGGGGCTGCGTGCCGCGGGGGTTGTGGGGGGCCGTCCCCGGGCGGGGTGGCATGCCACCGTTGCGAGGGGCGTGTGGTGTCAGGCGCTGTCGCCCCCCCGGCCGCCCGTCCTCTGGGGCGGGCAGCCGGGGTACCGCAACCCGTGTGTCCCGGGTGCGGTCGGTGCGGGCGTGGGGACCCAGCACCGGCCCCAGAGCGTGCGCCCTTGCAGGCCGGCGTTGCTCGCTGTGGGGGTGGCGGAAGGGCGTCCCCAAGGGGGGTTCCTTCCACCATTGTGAGGGGCTTCTGGAGTCAGGCGCTGTCCCTCCCCCAACTGCCCGCCCACTGGGCGGGCCGTTGGGGTCCGCCACCCACGTGCTGTGGGCGCGGGTGTGTGGGTGTGGGGGCCCAACACTGTCCCGGTGGCCTGCATGCCCTGTGGGGGCTGCGTGCCGCGGGGGTGGTGAGGGGCCGGCCCCGGGGGGGCTGGTCTGCCACCGTTGTGAGAAGCATCTGGTGTCAGGCGCTGTCCCTCCCCCGGCCGCCCGTCCTCTGGAGCGGGCAGCCAGGGTTCCGCGACCCGTGTGTCCTGGGTGCGGTCGATGCGGGCGTGGGGACCAAGCACCGGCCCCACAGCGTGCGCCCCTTGCGGGCCGACGTTGCTCGCTGTGGGGGTGGCCGAAGGGCGTCCCCGGAAGGGGTGCCTTCCACCATTGTGAGGGGCGTCTGAGGTCAGGCGCTGTCCCTCTCCCGACTGCCCGCCCACTGGGCGGGCTGTTGGGGTCCGCCACCAACGTGCTGTGGGCGCGGGTGTGTGGGTGTGGGGGCCCAACACTGTCCCCTTCACCTGCATGCCCTGTGGGGGCTGCGTGCCGCGGGGGTTGTGTGGGGCCGTCCCCGGGGGGGGTGGCCTGCCACCGTTGCGAGGGGCGTCTGGTGTCAGGCCCTGTCCCTCCCCCGGCCGCCCGTCCTCTGGAGCGGGCAGCCGGGGCTCCACGACCCGTGTGGCCCGGGTGCGGGCGGTGCGGGCGTGGGGATCCAGCACCGGCCCCACAGCGTGCGCCCCTGCGGGCTGGCTTTGCTCGCTGTGGGGGTGGCAGAAGGGCGTCCCCGGAGGGGGTGCCTTCCACCATTGTGAGGGGCGTCTGGTGTCAGCCGCTGTCCCTCGCCCGGCCGCCCGTCCTCTGGAGCGGGCAGCCAGGGTTCCGCGACCCGTGTGTCCCGGGTGCGGTGGGTGCGGGCGTGGGGACCCAGCAACGGCTCCACAGCGTGCGCCCTTGCGGGCTGGCGTTGCTCGCTGTGGGGGTGGCGGAAGGGCGTCCCCGGGAGGGGTGCCTTCCACCATTGTGAGGGGCGTCTGAGGTCAGGCGCTGTCCCTCCTCCGACTGCCCGCCCACTGGGCGGGCTGTTGGGGTCCACCACCCGCGTGCTGTGGGCGCGGGTGTGTGGGTGTGGGGGCCCAACACTGTCCCCTTGGCTTGCATGCCCTGTGGGGGCTGCGTGCCGCGGGGGTGGCCGGGGGCCGTCACCGGGGAGGGTGGACTGCCACCGTTGTGAGGGGCGTCTGGTGTCAGGCGCTGTCCCTCCCCCGGCCGCCCATCCTCTGGAGCGGGCAGCCAGGGTTCCGCGACCCGTGTGTTCCGGGTGCGGTCGGTGAGGGTGTGGGGACCCAGCACCAGCCCCACAGCGTGCGCCCTTGCGGGCCGGCGTTGCTCGCTGTGGGGGTGGCCGAAGGGCGTCCCCAGGGGGGGGTGCCTTCCACCATTGTGAGGGGTTTCTGAGGTCAGGCGCTGTCCCTCCCCCGACTGCCCGCCCACTGGGCGGGCTGTTGGGGCCTCCCACCCACGTGCCGTGGGCGCGGGTGTGTGGGTGTGGGGGCCCAACACTGTCCCCTTGGCCTGCATGCCCCGTTGGGGCTGCGTGCCGCGGGGTCGGTGGGGGGCCGTTCCCGGGGGGGTGGCCTGCCACCGTTGAGAGTGGCGTCTGGTGTCAGGCGCTGTCCCTCCCCCGGCCGCCCGTCCTCTGGAGCGGGCGGCCGGGGTACCGCGACCCGTGTATTCCGGGTGCGGTCTGTGCGAGCGTGGGGACCCAGCACCGGCCCCACAGCATGCGCCCTTGCGGGCCGGGGTTTGCTCGCTGTGAGGGTGGTGGAAGGGAGTCTCCGGGGGGGCTTCCTTCCACCATTGTGAGGGGTGTCTGAGGTCAGGCGCTGTCCCTCCCCCAACTGCCCGCCCACTGGGCGGGCCGTTGGGGTCCGCCACCCACGTGCTGTGGGCGCGGGTGTGTGGGTGTGGGGGCCCAACACTGTCCCGGTGGCCTGCATGCCCTGTGGGGGCTGCGTGCCGCGGGGGTGGTGGGGGGCCGTCCCCGGGGGGGCTGGTCTGCCACCGTTGTGAGGGGCATCCGGTGTCAGGCGCTGTCCCTCCCCCGGCCGCCCGTCCTCTGGAGCGGGCAGCCAGGGTTCCGCGACCCGTGTGTCCTGGCTGCGGTCGATGCGGGCGTGGGGACCAAGCACCGGCCCCACAGCGTGCGCCCCTTGCGGGCCGGCGTTGCTCGCTGTGGGGGTGGCCGAAGGGCATCCCCGAAAGGGGTGCCTTCCACCATTGTGAGGGGCGTCTGAGGTCAGGCGCTGTCCCTCTCCCGACTGCCCGCCCACTCGGCGGGCTGTCGGGGTCCGCCACCCACGTGCTGCGTGCGCGGGTGTGTGGGTGTGGGGGCCCAACACTGTCCCCTTGGCCTGCATGCCCTGTGATGGCTGCGTGCCGCGGGGGTGGTGGGGGGCCATCCCCGCGGGGGTGGCCTGCCACCGTTGTGAGGGGCCTCTGGTGTCAGGCGCTGTCCCTCCCCCGACCACCCGTCCTCTGGAGCGGGCAGCCGGGGCTCCGCGACCCGTTTGTCCCGGGTGCGGTCGGTGCGGGCGTGGGGACCCAGCACCGGCCCCACAGCGTGCGCCCTTGCGGGCCGGCGTGGCTCGCTGTGGGGGTGGCGGAAGGGCGTCCCCGGGGGGGGGTGCCTTCCACCATTGTGAGGGGCCTGACACCAGACGCCCCTCACAACGGTGGCAGGCCACCCCCCCCGGGGACGGCCCCCCCACCACCCCCGCGGCACGCAGCCCCAACAGGGCATGTAAGCCAAGGGGACAGTGTTGGGCCCCCACACCCACACACCCGCCCCCACAGCACGTGGGTGGCGGACCCCAACAGCCCGCCCAGTGGGCGGGCAGCCGGGGGAGGGACAGCGCCTGACCTCAGACGCGCTGTCCCTTCCCCTGGCTGCCCGCCCACCGGGCGGGCTGTTGGGGTCCGCCACCCACGTGTTGTGGGCGCGGGTGTGATGGTGTGGGGGCCCAACACTGTCCTCTTGGCTTGCATGCCCTGTGGGGGCTGCGTGCCGCGGGGGTGGTGGGGGGGGCGTCCCCGGGGGGGCTGGCCTGCCACCGTTGCGAGGGGCGTCTGGTGTCAGGCGCTGTCCCTCCCCCGGCCGCCCGTCCTCTGGAGCGGGCAGCCAGGGTTCCGCGACCCGTGTGTCCCGGGTGCGGTCAGTGCGGGCGTGGGGACCCAGCACCGGCCCCACAGCATGCCCCCTCCGGGGCCGGCGTTGCTCCCTGTGGGGGTGGCGGAAGGGCGTCTCCGAGGGGCGTGCCTTCCACCATTGTGAGGGGCGTCTGACGTCAGGCGCTGTCCCTCCCCCGACGGCCCGCCCACTGGGCGGGCTGTCGGGGTCCGCCACCCACGTGCTGTGGGCGCGGGTGTGTGGGTGTGGGGGGCCAACACTGTCCCCTTGGCCTGCATGCCCTGTGGGGGCTGCGTGCCGCGGGGGTGGTGGGGGGCCGTCCCCGGGGGGGGTGGCCTGCCACCGTTGTGAGGGGCGTCTGGTGTCAGGCGCTGTCCCTCCCCCGGCTGCCCGTCCTCTGGAGCGGGCAGCCAGGGTTCCGCGACCCGTGTGTCCCTGGTGCGGTCGGTGCGGGCGTGGGGACCCAGCACCGGCCCCACACCGTGCGCCCTTGCGATACGGCGTTGCTCGCTGTGGGGATGGCGGAAGGGCGTCCCCGGGGGGGGATGCCTTCCACTATTGTGAGGGGCGTCTGTGGTCAGGCGCTCCCCCTCCCTGAACTGCCCGCCCACTGGGCGGGCTGTCGGGGTCCGCCACCCACGTGCTGTGGGCGCGGGTGTGTGGGTGTGGGGGCCCAACACTGTCCCCTTGGCCTGCATGCCCTGTGGGGGCTGCGTGCCGCGGGGGTGGTGGGGGGCCGTCCCTGGGGGGAGTGGCCTGCCACCGTTGTGAGGTGCGTCTGGTGTCAGGCGCTGTCCCTCCCCCGGCCGCCCGTCCTCTGGAGCGGGCAGCCAGGGTTCCGCGACCCGTGTGTCCCGGGTGCGGTCGGTGCGGGCGTGGGGACCCAGCACCGGCCCCACAGCGTGCGCCTTTGCGGACCGGCGTTGCTCGCTGTGGGAAGGGCGGAAGGGCGTCCCCGGGGGGGGTGCCTTCCACCATTGTGAGGGGCGTCTGAGGTCAGGCGCTGTCCCTCGCGTGACTGCCCGCTCACTTGGCGGGCTGTCAGAGTCCGCCACCCACGTGCTGTGGGCGCGGGTGTGTGGTTGTGGGGGCCCAACACTGTCCCCTTGGCCTGCATGCCATTTGGGGGCTGCGTGCCGCGGGGGTGGTGGGGGGCCGTCCCCAGGGGGGGGTGGCCTGCCACCGTTGCGAGGGGCGTCTGGTGTCAGGCGCTGTCCCCCTCCCGGCCGTTCGTCATCTGGAGCAGGCAGCCGGGGCTCCGCGACCCGTGTGTCCCGGATGCGGTCAGTGCGGGCGTGGGGACCCAAAGAGTCAATCACAAATGGATAAAACAAATGATTTTGGAGTGAAAACCGGCATGATTTGGGGCGTCTGGTGTCAGGCGCTGTCCCTCCCCCTACCGCCCGTCCTCTGGAGCGGGCAGCCGGGGTTCCGCGACCCGTGTGTCCCGGGTGCGGTCGGTGCGGGCGTGGGGACCCAGCACCGGCCCCACAGCGTGCATTCTTGCGGGCCGGCGTTGCTCGCTGTGGGGGTGGCGGAAGGGCGTCCCCGGGGGGGGGTGCCTTCCACCATTATGAGGGGCGTCTGAGGTCAGGCGTTGTCCCTCCCCCGACTGCCCGCCCACTCGGCGGGCTGTTTGGGTCCGCCACCCACGTGCTTTGGGCGAGGGTGTGTGGGTGTGGGGGCCCAACACTGTCCCCTTGGCCTGCATGCCCTGTCGGGGCTGCATGCCGCGGGGTTGGTGGGGGCCGTCCCCGGGGGGGGTGGCCTGCCACCGTTGCCAGGGGCGTCTGGTGTCAGGCGCTGTCCCTCCCCCGGCCGCCCGTCCTCTGGAGCAGGCAGCCGGGGCTCCGCGACCCGTGTGTCCCGGGTGCGGTCAGTGCGGGCGTGGGGACCCAAATAGTCAATCACAAATGGATAAAACAAATGATTTTGAAGTGAAAACCGGCATGACTCAGGCCTCCAAGGTAGCACCATGCACTTCATTCGCACTCTTTCGGATAAAATGGTGTTGGTTAGGAATCTGAGGCATAGGAGTTAGGCCTGACACAGGATATGGCTTGGCCAGCATGGCCAAGCAACTGAATTCAGAATCAATTGAAACGTAGAACCACAATAAGTGGTAGAATCAGCTGAGTATAGGGGTCTTGAGGTGGGGGACCACTAGGCTTAACCTACAAGGCCTTAGGCATGAATACCCACTTTGTTTCGGTATTCCCTTTATGAAGGAAGATACCTCCGCTCAGATGAGTGGTAGGGGTGAACTTCATGGGGGGCTAGGGTCATAACCGTAGTCACCTTGAGACTGTGTATTCTAAACTTCAAAAAAGTGATAAAAATGATTAAGTTAGTCTTAACATCAACAAAAGGCTTTCAGGGGGGGCCTTGGCCTGGATCAAGTACCCCAAGAACAACAAGTAGTGACTTTTTCATACTCAGCTCATCCAGCATCCGGCATGGACACGCGAGAGGAGGACCCCCGGATGGTGGACCATCCGGGGGACCCGCATGCAGAGAACCACCCGGAGGACCAACAGGCAGAGGTCCACCCAGAGGACCACAGGGCGGAGGACAACCGGGAGGACTCCCAGCTGGTGGAGACCCAGATGAAGGACCCTCGGCCGGACCGCCGGGAGCGGACATCCCGGAGAGCACCTGGAGGTGGATCGTGTACCTCAAGGGGAAGATGCAGGTCTTGGACCGCAAGGTTGGGATCGCCAAGTCCAAGACTAACAAGAGTGCACCGGTCGCCGCCAAGGCCCAGAAGGACCCGAACATCGCCAAGAGGCAAGCCAAGGAGCTGACCAGTGTGGTCAGCAAGCTGCAGAGGAGGCTGGACAGACTGGAGGGCCTGGGGAGTGCCGGGTGCGACGTGCTGCCTCCAAAGTTTGGCTGGAAGGACAATGGCCCGGGACCCACATCAGGGCCCGGCACACCACGTGCCCGGGCTAGAGCAGATTAGAGCAACAACACATCCTCCGCGCGTGGCAGCGCCCGTCGGAGCAACCACATGCCCTGTCGTGGCAGCGGCCGGGAGCGTGATGAGTGGCTGAGCACGGACTACTGCCAACGCTGCGACCCACTCTGCATCCCCGATCATCCAAAGCGCCAAAAGCGCGCCCCGGAACAAGCCCCACCGGCATACGGCCGGTACGGAGCGCTGATTGATGAGGTCCCCGAGGAAGACATGGAGTGGGACGTCAACGGAGCCGATGGACACCCCATGGAGAACTTCAGGATCACCCCCGCCCGGGGGAAAGCGACAAGAAGCCGCCGGCCGGAGCCGCCGGTACAGCAAGGAGAAGTGGTACATGGAAGGAGTACGACGAGGAGTCCTGGGAGGGGCGTACGTGGGGGAGCTGTGGCGCGGCTGCGTTGACATCGAGGAGGAGACGCACGTGGCAGCCGTGGGCGCCCACAGGGGACGCCAATGAGAGCCTCGGTCGTCCTCGCAGCCGGCCTTCATGGTCCCCAAGGCCGCGAACGCCGCTGTGTGGCACAACCTGAAGGACATCTGCCCCCCCATGTACGATGGGAGCCCCCTGGACATCCAATGCCTCTTGGAGAAGCTGGAGCGTTGAGGGATTGCCGTCACTGGTTCCACATGGTTCCGCCTGCGCTTTCCAGGTGTGCTCCAAGAGCTGTACTTTGTGGCGTCTAAGGAGGGGAAGATCACGATTGACCAGTACGCCATGAAGTGGCTCAACGGGCAGAAGCCGTCGGATGCCCCGCAGGTTGCCGTGAAGAGATGTAGAGCCATCAAGCTGCAGCAGAATGGCAAGGACATCCGCCTCTGGGAACGGCGGGAAAACCACCGGAACGGGGAGGACTGGAAGGACAGTGATGAGTACTCCTGCCTGTGCAGCCGGTTCGGATCCCATTTGGCTGCACTCTTCCATGTTTCAGAGATTTCAGCGATTTGCCCTGGCCAGCCATAAAAGGCGCCGCTCAGTGCAAAAGCGATTCCAGCCATTTTAGCGATTTCGGCTATAATTTCAGCAGGATTACAAGCTTATATCATGTAAAAGCCACAGGATTGAGAATGTAACAATTCTGGTTCAGACCAGACCTGCTGTGTGTGCGCGCGCCCTTCTCGTGTTCCTGGTGGTGTGCGCGTGCGCTCTGTTCTTCAATGCGGGGTGATCGTCTGAACATTCCTCCCAACGGGTGCTAAAAGTGTTCGATCTATCCGGTTGGGGAAATGGTTGCAATTTGGAAGCTGGGGCAACTCCACTGGATGATAGAAGGCACGGAATTGTAATCTGGCTGCACCCTGGTGTGTTGCCTCTGCCCACACCGGCAGGCCCCGTAAAAAGGTGTTGGTACCCGTCAATGGGCGCATTTGCTTCTGCATTTACAACGCCCAAGCGTATGGGGGATCACCAGTCCCTTGAAACTCGGGGAGCCCGAGTGGAAGAGGAGTTGAAGTGGAAGTTGCTGAGGTGGGCGCACCGGCTTGAAAGAATGTAACACGGTCGTTGCTCCGCCGTGAATGTCTTCTACTTCTATCCTTTGTCCTTTGTTTGCCTTGCGTGTGAGTCATGATAAATCAATCTTTGGATCGAGATGGTGTGTGTGGAACATGTTTGTGCACGTGCACTGGGTGAAAAGTTTAAACTTGGAGAATTGCACATAAGCTCTCGTTGCTAACATCTCATTTGCTGTCTTACTTCGCTGACCTTCGGTTAATTCATATCAATGGTTGAACAGGGTTGGTGATCTACTATCCCTCCTTTGTCCGCATGCAGTATGGCATGAGGATAGCTCTTTTGATTTGGCAATGGGGTGCAGGAAAAATTCTCTAGCAATGTCAGAGATTCCCACTTCAAGTGCATGCATTCTCTCATGGGACATGGCTGGGCGTAATTCTGCCTCCAAGTGCATGAATGCTCTCATTGGTCATGGTTAGGCGAAATTCTCTCTCCATATGCAGGATTTCTGGATTGGGTTTTGCTCAGGTTATCTCTCTTTGGCCAGGGATTGGTTAGGTTCTCTCGCCTCGGCATAGATTGGTGAGGGTCTTTCTCCCAGGGTGTGGACTGGGGCGGAGGCATCTCTTTGAAGGCCGGGATTTGGGCGGGACCATCTCTCTTGCAGGTGGGACTATCATTCCTTGGGATAGGACAATCGATTCATGGATGTGCTCTCATTGGACCCGGGATATCTCTCCAATCTGCACTCACTCTGCGGGCCGGGTCTAGGTCTCTTCATGTGACACGGAACATCGTCTTACCAAATCTCTCTCTAAGTAGCATGCATTGAATGGATTCATTGTCACACAAACATGCAGATAGGCAATATTGATTTCAGATGTCCATGTGTGGATGATTTGTAATGATCATCACGATTTGTGTTTGCCAATGCCTTGGATTTCCAAGCAATTAGGCACCAGTTGATGGGACTGAGTTGCATGTCCAAGCATGTGACGGCATGAGGCATATGTTGTGTGTTTGTGTTGCACTGTATTCATGCCTTTGGTTTGCGACATTAACCATTGGAACCCCAGCAGTCGGTATGTAGCATACACTAAACATGTGGGGTTTTGTGGGCTTGCCCTTCTTGATGCCTTGTTTGCGAGCACCAAGTAAACCTGCCACGTTTTTCACTTGCTGGCCATTGTGTATCTTATTGCTGAGTGATAGGCACCCGGCGTTTGGTGTCCAGTACCAAGGCATGGCCAGCATGATGATATATGTGATGTGTCACAGATGCCAGGTGTCAGGTATTGCTGTACCATCACTCTCCCGACTCATACTTGGTGATCCTCGTTGCAAACTCTGTTTTTGTGTTCATTGCTGATTCATGAGTTTGGACAACCCATGTATGTTGCCATGGCGTACTTTGTGTTCATGGAGGCCAAGGTGTTCTGCTTGATCCACCGTGAGAACATTCCTCATGGTTGTAACCCATGTTTCCCAATTCCAGTTTTTTCCATCTTATATGCAGGGGTGAGAAAAGGCCATGTGGGGCCAGGCTTATGTTGAATTCAACGACGCTTTTGTGTTGTATATCATTTCCCTGTGCTTCGCCATGCTCAATGTGAACCTCATTGATGTCATCGTGGCATGCATGATTCCATGAGTTAGCGTAGTTTCTCAATGCGTGAATCAAGGTTGTGCCAGTATGACGTCATGTGTCCATGAGGGAAGCATAGATCAAGTGTGCATGGTATAAAAAATGGATGCCTGGAGTAGGGATGCAACATCATCTTCGATTATCGTATAATTAATTTCAGGGCTTCACTTCCACTTCCCTTTCTTCCTCTCCTCTCGCCGGACATTGTGTCATTTGTTCCCCTCTCCATGATCATGTCCATGTATTGATGTGAGTACAATCAACTCAATTTGGCGATGAATTCTTCGGAGTTCATTGGTCATCGGAATCCTTTGATCAAGTGTTGGGTTTTGGTTGCAAGGGTTTCAAAGGGTGTACCCACTTGAGTTGTTTTGACTTTGTTGCCAAGGGTTGTACTTGCAGCAGAGGAACGGCTGTAGCCCTGTATACCACTGTATACCTGGTACCAAGATAGTAACTGTCTACGACCTGTATACTCTGTATACACCGTAGACTGTATACCGTATACGGCTTCCTGACTGTATACTTATGGTATACGGAGACTGTATACCTGTAGACCTGTGGAGCTGTATACCTGTATGCCTCTGTATCCTAGCTGTATACTATAGATATACGGATCTATAGACCGCGTCTGTGGACGTTTGGCTGTAGACCTGTAGACCTGTAGACCATTAATCCAACTGTTATATATAACATGCATTTTGGGCACCCAGGACTGGATATGTGTGTTTATGGATGGATGGTTGCAAGGAATGATGCATATATCACATACGTATGTCATGCAATATGTGTTGATATGAGCATATAGTCTCCAAGGGAAATTTGTCATGGAGGGAACAATAATTCTTTACAGAGGAGTGGTATGTACCCCTAACACCTTCCTACATTCCTTAGCACATGGAGCCATATATATGGCACATTGACTGCATAAGATGGAACACCAGCAAGGCATGTAGAAACTAAGTGCAAGAGATCACAAAAAACTGACGGCTGAGCTACAAAAAGCGCGACATTGACATCGTGTACTTTTTTTTGCTTCGCTGTTTGCTGTGCTTCTGCCTCTTGTTGCAAAGCGCAAGTGTGGTACCTGTATACATTCTTTAGACACTCTCTAGACCTGTACACTTGTATGGCAACCTGTAGACCTCTGTAGGCTATCTGTGGACCCTGTATACATGTATACCTGTATACTGGTATAGGGTTCCTATCATGTTACCACTGTATGCTCTGTAGACCATCCCTCGTAGTTGCAGGAATTTTGGATTTTGGATTTTATAAAGCATGGAGGCTTTTGTGAGATCAAGGACAATGGGGGTCACGGGAAAGAAGATGGAAAAGTTCCGAATAGGCGGTAGAGCACGCACAATGGCAGGGGTTTGTCCTACAGACCTTGTCTTTGGTAGCAGAGGTTTAGCTGCCCCCTACCGCCACCCGGGGAGCTTGGGCCCTCATGAGCCCTACCCAAGCGGACCCCGGGTCACCATGGACGATACCATCCGGGAATCGCCGGTTGAAGCCCGAGAAGAAAGAAGATAGATAGATGGAAAAAAGATTGGTACTGACATGGAGGAGATTGTCTCCCCTTTGCGAAGGAACATGTTGAAAACGATGTCATCTCCGAGTGCCCGCGGAAGAATCGGACGAGGTCACGAGCGGCAGCAGCGGCTCAATGACTAAGCGCTACTGCAAATGCTGTTCGCCAAAACTGGAAATGACACCGAGCCCCCTCTGCCGGATTTTCAGTGCTGGGTTGGATTAATAGGGATATCATACCTGATACCCTCCGCATCGTACCGGCATACAGCCAGATTTCCCGGCAGGACGGTTCCATAGCGCCCCAGATCCTGGACCTGCTCATGACGCAGAGCAGGAATGCTTCCCGCGAAGGGCAGACACAACCTCAGTCCCAAGACATACCAAGTTTTGGGCGACAGCACCGGCACCAATGGGCATCGCAGGACCCTGTGGAGAGGACCGGGAGGCCTCAACCGGATAGCTGCGAGCCAAATAGCAAACAAAGACTGGAGAAGAAGGGAAGATGGACGGTGACGGGACAGGCGACCCCGTCATGGGCAGAGGAGAAGGGCGTGGAGCTCCGCGAGAGCCGCCACGAGACAGCCAGGATGGTGAAGGTGATGATCGCCGTCCTCACTAGGACATCAAGAAAGCGGCGTGCGGGAAAGCTGGGGGTGAAAATCACTTCCATTGCCGACATGTGGACTTCCTCATCGAAGCTATTCCCGGGTGGGCAAAGATGGCCTTATTCAGAGGATCGACAAGTTGGACAACACCACCTCTGGAACTGTTGAGGACCAGGCAAAAATCGACAACGATATGAAGACAATTTGATTACATCAAGAGGACTATGAGGCCAAGCTGCAGAGAATGCTGGTACAGCAGCAAGTGGTGGTGGACAATATGATCAATTACTTGGAGACAGTCGAGAACAGGATAAGGGAGTTGGAGAAGAGTGGAGGAATTGCAACACCCGTTGCGGTACCTGGACCCCACCTGCCACAGGATCCTGCCCCCAAGTCTTTGTTGAGACAGATGATGACCTTGAGGACAGCGGCAGAAGCAGGGGCACCCATGGAAGGTACCTTGGAGCTGGCCCCATATGGTCCGCCACAGGTTGACCCCGTATTATTGAGGCACATCCACCTCTTCTCAGCCAGCGCCATGTTGGGGGAGAAGACGCCGAAGAAAAAAAAGCCCGTGGATTGGTACGCCCAAGCGGGATACCCGTGAGGAAACTGTTGAGATCGAGATGAGTAGTCCTTGAGCCGCGGCAACGTTTGATGCCAGAGCTGCTTATGCAGTACTTGTGGACGAGGAAGCATTGAGGTAAGCAACTGGACCAGATGGTTCAGGTTGAAGAGCGGAAGATCCATGGGCGGGATCTGTGGTCGGGAGTACGGACTATGGGAGGTTGGAGCGTGGGAGAGGTTGAGCCGGGGCCGCGTGAAGACATGCAAATCCGGGGCGTATATTCACACTCCCCGGGTAATTCGAGTTTGGGAGGAATCCGACTCGGGAACGTCGTTGCTTCGGATGTTGGCGATGCCGTGAGGAAGGAAGACCTTCAGGGTGTGAAAATTCCCTACTATGACAGCAATTCTTCCAACCTAGACGATATCACCCTCGGAAGATTTTGCTGAGGAATTCGTGGCTGACATGCGGCAGGAGATCCGCAACAAGTGGGCATGCCGCACCATTTCACATCTTTTGGCCTCGGAGCTAGGGAGGGATTTGTGTGGTCAAATTCGGGAGAAGAGGATCAGTACAGAGGAGCAATGCCTTGATTGGTTGGAGCAGGAAGAAGGAGTGCACGCTCCAAACCAAACAGTGGACCATCTCTGGTCAATACCCCCCAACCTGGGGTGTGGAGAGTTCCAATTGAGGGATTGGAGAAGGTATCTCCGTAAGTACCGCCGGCTTCTGAAGCAAGTTGAAGATTGGTCAGATTCAAGAAAGATTTGCCATCTCCTGCGAGATGTACTACCATCGTACTGGAGGAAACGTCTGGAAGACGAAAAAAAGAAGCGGACAAATGAGCCCACCACAGTACGCATAATGTCGCTGAAAGATCAGCACCCTCGCATCCTAGAGTATTTCTGGCGAGACCTGGCGGAGCCCGGCAGACTGATGTCCTTGAAAAATTCGGTCTATGTGGAAGTGGTGGGGGACAGGGCCGGTGGACGTGTCCTGCGGCTCAAGAACGTGGAATGAAGACGTGGGGAGGAGCTGAGGATGCAGATGATCCCAGCCCGCATGAGCCTTGTCTCAATAGTTCAATACATGAGCGTGGATGTGAAGCTGAATTCCAAGATCAAAGCTCACATTACAGACCGTCACCGTCATGGGAATCACGATCGCCGGGAGGATAAGAATCACCGGGAAATTCAGGAAGCAGGAGATCAAAGTTCGAGGTCTGAGGATGGAAAGACATCGTCCGGCCGGGAGTACATAACTCGGGAAGATCATAAAGATGCCCACTTCTTCGCGTTCATGGCCCACAACACAAAACCGTATGGTCATGACAAGGCCAATAGGAGGAAAGCACCACCCAGTCAAGGAAAGGAGCCGCGGAGATTTGGAAACTGTTCTTGAGCTTTACTGAGTACCGGCGGGAACATGGTCGGTGCTGGGTGTGCTATGCGAAAGGGCGATCCCATAAACACGACGACAAAACATGCAAAGTGTACGAGGAGGACAAGCAGACATACCTCTAAGCCCACCCAAAAGAGTTCTGCAAGGAGAAGCTGATTAGCGAATGGAAAAGGGGAGAGGCTGGTGGAGGTCCACATGTGAGATCGAGCCACAGTGGTGATCGGCAGTTTCGGCAAATTGATGACGTTGCCGAGTCGCTCAAGAAGGCCACAGATCACTTTGAAAGTTTGCAAGAACGAATGGGAGGTCAAGGCACACTTGATTCACAGCAGGATGGTGCTGCGGTAAACCAGACGCAGAGAGACCCCCACGGGGATGGGATACAAGAGGTCTCTCAACCACATATCAGCAAAAAAGAAAGAAGGAAGGTACCCATGGTACCCAAGAGGGCTCTGGAAGAGCTACGTAAGGTGAGCTTTGCAAGTCCCAGCCCACGGAGCGCCCTCCCAAGGGAAGTACGTATGGCTTTGAACCGCATACAAGTAAATGATGGAGAGATCATGAAGAGCCCCGTAAATGGCCATGACCAGCCCAAAATCTACACCATCCGGGAGGATACGCTCAAAGTTTTGATGCATCCAATCGTACTAGAGTTGCATGCAGTGTGAGTTGTCCATACTCCATATGGAGAGAAACAGCAGTTGCTCTTGAAAGTGCGAGTGATGTGTGGAAAGAAAGAAATTATTGCGGATGTATTGGTGGATATGGGTGCCCAAGTAAGCTTGGTTTGGGAGGGATTGCTTTTGGATGATTTCTGAAGCCCAGTTGAAGACCAGTGCGATTGAAGATTGCCGATGGCGAAATTCTGGGTGGAGTACCCATGAAGCCACGATTGGCATGGAAGTTTGGGAACATGATCGCTTGAACCAACCTGATTTGTCGAAGCTGGTCGTACTTTCCAGGAATTTTCATGCCGCGGATATTTCCGATTGGGATATCATTATGGGGTATGATTTCATATTGAGCAATGCCATACGATCAGTAGGAAAAAGTCTCTGCCATGTCTATCTTGGGGTACTTAAACCCGGACAAGCCCCCCCTAAACCTTCGGAAGTACTGAAGACTAACACGTAATCATTTTAATCACTCTTTTTGAAGAAGAGGAGGAGCCTGAGGAGATGCAGAACATGTAGTGACCAGGACGAGGCCGTGGACAGGCAGCAAAGTGCAGACGAGGCCATGGAGTGCCGAGGACTGGATCATCCGGGGCAAAACAAGAAGGAGCGGCCAAAACAAAATGACAACAAAACGCGGAAGGAGTCCCGACGCCCCGGACTGGAGCATCCGGGGCGGAACAAACAGCAGGGGCTGCCGCCTCCAGGATTGGATCGTCCGGGGAAAAGTGGCGGCCAGACGCCACGGACTGGATCATCTGGGGTGGATCAAGCAGCAGGAGCCGCCGCAACCCGTACCGGATCATCCGGGGACAAGGGCCGGTTAGATGCCGCGGACTTGATCATCTGGGTCGGATCAGGCAGCAAGAGCCACCGCACCCAGGATTCAACTGTTGAGGGACACGTGGCGGGCGGACGCTCGGACTGGATCATCCGGCGCGGAACAGGAAGGAGCAGCCACAACCGCCGGGGCCGGGGGAAAATGGCCTGCTGCTCCGGGCAGGATGGCCCGGGGCAGATCAACCAGAAGAGGTCCACACAGCCCGGGCTGCAGCGTCCAGGGGAAAGTGGCGGCCAGGGGCGAAGGAAGCAGGAGGCCGAGACAAAGGTTGTGCAGCGAAGGAGTCAAGACCGGAAGCAACACAAAGAACAGCGCCGAGGAAATGCAGAGAGCCAGAGAGGAGGACGAGGCCGCGGAGACGCAGAGCAGCAAAGATGAGGAAGGGGCGGTGGTGAAGCAGAGAAACAGACCTATGGATGAGGCCGGGGTGATGCAGAGAAGCAGCCATGAGGACAAGGCCGAGGTATAGCAAAGAAGCGGAGATGAGGACGAGGTCGCGGAGAGGTAGTGCAACCATGGGGAGGACAAGGCCATGGTGAAGCAGTGTGCTAAACAAGAGGACGAGGCCGTGGTGATGCGGAGCAGCCGCCAAGGGGACGAGGCCTTGGAGAAGCGGTGAGACAGCCAGGAGGAGGAGCCTGTGGTGATGCAGTGATGCAAAAACCCAGACAGGGCCTTGGTAATGCAGCGAAGCGATGAGGGGGGCATGAAGTGCCCCGGACTCGATCATCCGGGAAAAAACAGGAAGGAATGGCCTTAGCACGACGAGAGCATTAACCGGTGAAAGAAGACCTGACACCCAGGACTGGATCATCCAGGGCGGAACAAGGAACAGGAGCCGCCGTCCCCCGGACTGACAAGAGGCGGCCTCGCGCCCTGGACTGGATCATCCGGGGCTGACCGCCTGTCAGTGCAAGAGCTGGGACCGACAGGCCGCGCAGAGGCGGGCCCGGTAATCCGGGTGGAGCAGGCCAGACGTGTGTGCTGATAGCTACGCCTCTCCGCAGCTCCACCATGCATCAGTCACCCCTACCGCAAGTGGGACACGTAGGGTGAAGTGGTGCACCCAGAGACACCCACGCAGCTAAACCAAGGGCGGATACACACACGCAACAAGGACCGCATCAACATGGTCACCAGAACGCAAGCGGGGCACAAAAACAGAGCACTCCATCCATCCAAGCCCTAGCAGGGGTACGTGTAGTGGCGTCCATGGTAGGCCACAGCCGCAAAACAAGAAAGAGGAGCTGTGTTCTTGTGCCCGAACACAGGTGGATCACATGGGCTGCCCACCCTGCATAACCAAGGGCGCAGATCACACACACAGCGACACGCCCGAGCCAGGTATGGGGAGAACAGCAGAAAGAAGGACCCTCGGCCATGAATGGCGAGGGACAAACATCAGAAGGACAATCTGCAATTCTAGGTCTGAAAGACGACGTCAAGGACGGCAAGACCACATGCGGTGCAAGCATACAGAAGACACCTCCCCTCCAAGCCCTAGTGGGAGTACATGTAGTGGCGTCCCTGCTGGGCCACAGCCGCCTGGAGACGCTGTGTTCTCGTGCCAATACACAGGTAGGCCAATGGGGCCATGACTTAGCAAAAGTAGCCAGAGGCCCCGGACAGGAACATGCGGAGGAGAACGCGCCAAATGCGCGGAACAAGGGGATTGGATAGGAGCGACTCGTGCAAGGAGCACGAAACAATCCCCGGATGAATGAAGATCCAGTTGGCCCGCGCCACTGGGTTGCTGGCGGCCCGGTGGGATATGAACACGGGATGAGGGATGGGATGGGGGTACGGAGCCAGGACAGGAGTGTGGCACGGGCCGCACCACAGCCCCTTTGGACGGAGAAACCACGGGACGCGTTGATTGGGCCGGTGACGGGATGCGACAAAGAGGAACGGGACATGGGATGGAATGGGGGATCAATAGCGCCAAGCAACAGCCCCGTCGGATTGGGAAACCAGTCACCATGGACTGGAGAACCATGGGCCAACCATGGGGGGCCTGGCCACGGGAAGTCGGGAAAATGCCCTGAACTCTGGGACGGCCGTGAGGTGTCCGCAGGGGTGAGGGTTGACCCTGAGGCCCCCAGGTCAATGGCCTGAGTACACGTAGGTTCCCGCGTGAGCGGAACCCGGGGGAACGTTGAAACGGTCGCCCCCAACGCCAGCAGCCGCGGATGGACGAATACCAAGTGCATCCGGGAGCCGAGTGGGTACTCCAGCCCGTCAGGGATGGAGAGTGGTCAAATGGGGTTGAGAGGACTGCTGCGCTGTCGGCAGAGGCTATCCACAGGGAACCCGCCTGCAAGCACCCTAAAAGCTGCGCTAGGGGGGGAAGGCGGGAGGATCCTTCGAAGGGTGAACTGATGGAGCTGAGACCGTGAGGGCAGCGCCTGAAGGAAATATACCGCCGGTCATGCCCCAAGGGGACCTGGCTGAAGTTCTCGGCCGTGAGGTGAGACACGGGTCGCGAGGGGAACTGATGGTGGAGAGCTCTCCTTCCCGCCAGAGGCAACAACCATGCAAAACAAACGAGGGGTTGTCAGATGAGGCTGCGGACGCGGCCGCCCTTACTTACTTACTTACTTACTTTCGGGCAGGGGGCTGGAAAGGGGCCCAAGGGCAAGGGCAAGGGTGCCGCGGGCCCCAAGGGACAGGCGGGACAGCGCATGGGAGCCCGGGGGGGGGGGCGGGCCGAAGGGAGGGGGGCGGGGAGCGGGGCGCCCCCGCAGCCGGACGTGCAGCCGGTGAGGTGCATCCCCCCCGGCATCCAACAGATGCCGGCGCACCACACCCACCACCACCACCACCACGGGCACCACCACCTCTACAACATCGACCCTGACGCTGGCGAGCTCGTCCCCCCCCTACCCCCACGACCCCAGCACCAGCCAGCCCCCCCCCGTGCCGAGAGCGGAGCCGGCGCGGATGGCCTCGGCGGAGGGGGGGCGGGACTCGGCATCGGCGCCGCAGGCACCGGGGCAGCGAGGGGAGCCGGCGCAAGGGGCAGAGGGAGCCCGGCCGTGGGACCGGGACTGGGGCACGGTCCCGGACCCTCTGGGGGAGGAGGCCCTCCCCCTGGTGGGGGAGGTGTACGGGTGGTTGTGCTGGGCCAACCAGGGGGCCACCAGGGGGTTGAGGAACCAACCCTTCGGTGCCGTGCTCCTCCGGAGAGACGGAGGAAACCAGGAGGTACCCCCGGGGGGGTGGGCAGCCCCGGAGGACCATGAGAGGGTCTCGAAGTCAGTGATCCGGGCGGCGTGGCCCGACAGGGAGCCGACGTGGCCGGCCTTTCGGGAAGGGGGAGCGGTGCTCCGCATCACGGATGCGGACGCCAATAACTGGCTCACCTGGGCCTTGCGCAGCGCCCTCGCCCACTGGCGCTACCGCCGGCGCAACCCGCCGCCGCCACAGCCCCAGCCCCCACACAAGCAGCGGCGCAGGTGACGGCCCAGACGGCGGACGTGAGGAAGTGGGGGAGGGAGCTGGGCCCCCCGACCCACGCCCCCCCCACGGTACGGCGTGACGCAGGAGCGCGCGCCACCTCCCGCGAGAGGGAGGGCGGAGACAACGAGCGCGGGGGGGAACCTGCTTCCCCGCAGCCCGCTAACCGCTGACCGCTAACCCTCACGGCCGCCCCCGGCCGGCCAGTGCCGCGCAACGACGGCCAGGGGGATGAGGGGCCCCAGCGAGGGCCTGCACGAGGGTCCGGCTCCAGGTAGAGGGGGGCAGGGGAAGGGTGCGACCCCCCAGCCGATGGCTGGCCCCCGGGGCCGGGACGGCCATGCCGCCCCCCCCTCCCGGCCGTCAGGCGGCGGCGCCAGGGGACCAGAGGCCCCCCCCCACTCCCCCCTCCCCCCTCCCACTCAGGCCCAAGAGCGGACGGAGGCAGACCGAAGAAACGGCGGCCCCACACCCCCCCCGAAGAGGCCGCTGCACCCGGGGTGCGGGGGCACCACGGCCGAGGCGGACGCCCACACGCCCTGCCTGCTGCCGGCTGACGGCGGACCGGCGACGCCCAGGACGGCGCAAACGGAGCGGCCCTATCAGACGCCGGCCGGGGGAAGACGGGGGCGCGAACTAGGGCGGGGGGGTTCCCCTCCCCTCCCCCTGCCCCCCCTGCCGCACTGACCCGTAGGCGCCCGCGGCCGCCCGGCAACCCCCACGGCACGAGTATATGCCGGGGGGGCACGCCGGGGGCAACGGAAGGCAGGCCGACGCCCGACGGGGCGGGAGCCCCCCCCCCCCCCCCCCCGCAGGCCCCCCAGCTAGGGAGCCACAGGAGCGGTCCTCCGCCCCCCCGGTGCCGAGGGGACTCCCCCCCCCCCCCAGAAGGGACCGCGACGCGGGGGGGGGGGGATGCGGCTGGACCTGCTCCTGCGGGAGTCGCGGCTGCGGGGTGAGCCCACACCAGCGTGCCGGAGCAACGCGCGCATCAAAACAGTATGGGGGCCGCGCCCCACATGACCCTCCCGTGACCACAGCCCACTCAGAGGGGGGGTTCAGGTCTGCAATCGCCCCCAGGAGAGCGGTCCACGGGCCGCCCCTCACCCCCCCCCACCCCGGGGCGGCACTGCGACCCCGACCGCACGCGCACGCCAGAAGGGAGTGCGCCGACGGAACGACGGGGGCCAGGATTGAGTACCGCAGGCCGCCACCCAGAAGGGGAGCAGGGATGCCGCGGCGCGACCCCCCCCCCCCACCCCCCCAAACGGCCCGCAAGCTGCGGGGGCCCCGGCCCCCACCCCCTGAGGCAGGGGGGATGGTCCCCCCCCCGCCCGAGAGAGCAGCCGGAGCGCGACCCGCCCCCCAGCCCCAGCCGCCGGCTCCCACAGGGGCCGCGGAGAACAAGCGAGCCCGCGCCAACGCGCCAGGACGCCGCACAGATCGCGCCCAGAGAAGGCGGGTGAGCACGAACCGCAGTGGTATGGGGGGCCACGCCCCCCATGGACAGCACGACGCCAGTGACACCCGCTTTGTTGCCTGCCCAGGGAAGGCAGAGGGACGAAACGAGGCAGAACGACCCCCCGCCCTACAGGCCCCCCCCCGGCCGCACAAACGGGGGGTACGGCGCACGCCCCCCCCCCCCAGCCGGCCCCCGGCACATGAACGCCACGGACCCGCCCCGTGGCGCGCAGCCCCCACAGGGCGTGCAGGACGAGGGGACAGAGAAGGGCCCCCACACCCGCACGCCCGCGCCCACAACACGTGGATCGCGGACCTTAACAGCCCACCCAGTGGGCGGGCAGTCGGGGGAGGGGGAGCGCCTGACCCCAGACACCCCTCGCAACAGTAGAAGGCACCCCCCCCGGGAGGCGCCCTACCGCCAGCCCCACAACCCCAAGCCAAGTAGAGGGGAACCGGGACCGGACCGCCCCCCCCCAAGCACGCCAGACGGAGCAAGGGACCGGGGCAGGACACGCGGAGCGGCCCTACCAGCGCCCAGTGCCAAGACCACGCGGGGTGCGCACGCCACACCACCCAGGGGGGGGGGAGCGAACGCCGCGGGAGTGCGAGCGCACACACACGTAAAGGGCACGCGGGGACTACCAGAAGGGCAACCGGACCGAGCGCGCGGAACGCACAGACCGCGTGGAATGGCGCACCAGCGAGCGAGGGTAAGGGACACCCGGACAGGACGGCCCGCCACACGCAGCGCGGAACACGCGGGGCGGGAAGGGGGAAACGAGAGAGACACAACACCAGGTACCGGCCCAAACCACCCGAACCGCCCGCAAGCGCCGCGCATACACCGACGGGGCACTGCACCCGCCAAGGCAGTAGTGGCGCACAGCGCCACGCCCCAACCCCTAGGCTAGGCAGCCTCCGCGCCAGCCCAAGGGGGTCCCACTGGCGACAAGCCAGTAGCACGGGCCCGGCAGCGCCGGCGCCCCGGGTGACCACGCATTAGGGGGGTGACGCAGTGGGTAAGCGCCTGCAGCCACGGCTGCAAATTGATGCACTGACTGGGGAGCGGCGAGACGGGGAAGCCGGGGAAGGACGGGGCTCCGAGCCCTGTGAACCCGGGGGACTCTGCCACCAGGCAGGAGGTGCATCTTGGAGGGCCCCCCACTAGGACCCGGTCGGGAGGATATCACCTGGCCCGACCAGGTGGCCCCCTGGGGCCGAAAGGCGTCTAGTACCCGCACAATCAAACCTCAAACCTCCAACCTTACTTACTTTCACTCTTTTTGAGGCTTTTAGTACATTTTTCTAAGTAAGTAGGGTTATAACCCTGTCCCCATGAATTTCATCCCCACCACTTAAGTGAGCGGAGGTATCTTCTTTAATCGACGTACTACCGAAATCAGATAGGCATTCCATGCCTTGGGCCTGGTTGATTAAGCCTAGTGGTCTCCCACCTAAGGACTGCTATACTCAATTGTTTTCCCCACTTACTGTGGGTCTAGCTTTAACTGATTCAAAATTCAGTTGCTTGGTCATGCTGGCCAAGCCATATCCTGTGTCTGGCCCAACCTACATGCCCCAGACTACCAACCTACTCCATTGCATGTCAAAGGCTGCACATGAAGTGCTTGGGACTGACTTATGCCAGGCCTCCATATAAAATCATTTATCTTCTTCATTTGTGTTTGAATCTTTGTATTTAACCTTGGATTGTCTTTCTCCAGCCCTTGTGTGATACATTGGATTTCAGAACTATTCATTGATTCGATCCATATCCTGTTAATGCTCTACTTCCTGCGGTGGTCCCGTTTTCCAACTAGAAAAGCTGCAGGACTTCATCAAAACATTTAGGGCACTAATTGAGAGTATTCTTTGGGTAGCAGAAGCATCACTCGAGTTCCTTTCGAACCGACCCTGAACAAAACTGAGCAATACACAATCCAGGATCCCTTTTCAGCTGAAGAACATGTCCCTCCCATCAGTGGCAATATCATCAAGAAAATACCCTATCAGGAATGTACAGCTGGGCCCCGGGCTCAACCTCAATGAGCCCAGACTCAGGGTCTTATCTGGATCTCAAGAACATCCAGTACTTCACAAAAGGGCGGATCAAAAAGCGCCCAGAGAATCCGAAGCAGTGGTGCCCAGACCGGCACCTGTAGCGCCCGGGAAACCATTAACCACTGAGGCCTTAGCAGCCCTTGGTGACAGTCTGCAGCACCTTGGCAGGCGCGTTGCAGTCTCCCTCTCCCGTTTTGCTTGTCCTGCCTGGTTGTCCACTATAGTTGAAGAGCAGGATGACCTGAAGAGGCACATGGATGAGTACATGCTACACAGGGACTATCATCAGTCAATACAGGGAGGGGATGGTGAAGAGTCCATTGAAGCAATAGGGTCTCCACCCCAGACTGACATGGACTGATATGCTATGCGGCATTTCCTAGGGGAGTGTAGACCCCTAAATAATTGACGCGACCCCATGCGTGAAATTGTAGGGGGATATACGCCCCCAAAATCATTGAGGCGACCCTATGCGTCAATTCCTGAGGGGGGTCTAGGCTCCCAAACAATTTGACGCATCCATATGCAGCAATTCATATGGGGGTCTACGGTCCCAAAAATAGTTGACTCGACCCCCTACGTCGAATCCTAGGGGGCTCTAGACGTTAAAAAAAATTGACACGACCCTATGCGTTAATTCCTAGGGGGGTCTAGACCCCCAAATTCACTGACGCGACCTTATGCGTCAATTCATATGGGGGTCTAGACCCCAAAACTAATTGATGCGACCCTATGCGTCAATTCCTATGGGTGGTCTAGCCCCCCTAAATAATTGACGCGACCCTATGCGTCAGTTCCTATGGGCGTCTAGGGCCCGTCAATAACCCTATGCAACAATTCCTAGGGGGATCTAGACCTCAAAAACAATTGATGCCACCCTATGCGTTAATTCATATGGGGGTCCCCAGCCCTTGAAGAATTGATGCGACCGTATGCGGTAATTAATATGGGGGTCTAGACCCCCAAGAAAAATTGACATGACCCTATGCGTCAATTCCTAGGCTGGTCTAGACCCCCAAAATAATTGCTGCAACCCTATGCGGCTATTCCTATGGGGCTTTGGACCCCCAAAATGATAGACACGCTCCTATGCGTCGATTCCTCGGGGCTCTAGAACCCCAAACAAATGAAGGCAACCCTATGCGTCAATTCCCATTGGTGGTCTAGACCCCCTAAACAATTGACACGACCCTATGTGTCAGTTCCTATGGACCTCTAGACCCCCTGAACAATGGACGCGACCCTATGCAACAATTCGTAGGGGGATCTACACCCCGAAAACAATTGACACGACCCTATGCGTCAATTCCTAGGGGGGTCTAGAACCCAGAAAGAATTTACGCGACCCTATGCGTCAAATCCTATCTGTGGTCCAGACCCCCTAAATAAATGAGGCGACCCTACGTGTCGGTCCTTATGGGCGTCTAGTGCCCGTAAATAGTTGACGCCACCCTATGCGTCAGTTCCTAGGGGGGTCTCGACCCGCAAAATATTTGACGCCACCCTATGCGTCAATCCCTATGGGGGTCTAGACCCCCAAAATCATTGACAAGACCCTATCTGGCAATTCATATGGGGGTCTAGACCAGCAAAATGATTGACCCGACCCTCTGCGGCGATTCGTATGGGTGGTCTAGCCCCCTAAGCAATTGACGACACCCTATGCGTCAGTTCCTATGGGTGTCCAGACCCCCTAAATAGTTGACGCGACCCTAGGCAACAATTCCTGGGGGGATCTAGACTCGCAAGACAATTGACGCGACCCTATGCGTCAGTTCCTACCGAGGTCTAGAACCGTGAAACGATTGACGCAACCCTATGTGTCAATTTCTATGGGGGTCCAGACCCCTGAAACGATTGACGCAACCCTATGCGTCATTCCCTATGGTGGTCTAGAGCATGACGCGGCCCTATGCGTCAATTTGTATGGGGGGTCTGGACTCACTAAATGATTGACGCCACCAAATGTCTCAATTTCTGGGGGTATAGACCCCCAAAAAAACTGAAGTGACCTTATGTGCCAATTTCTAGGGGCGTCTAGGCCCCCTAAAAAATTGACGCGATCCCATGCGTCCATTTCTATGGCGGTTCAGACCCCCCAAAAAATTGCTTCGACCCTATGCGTCAATTCGTATAGGGGTCTAGACCCTCAAAATCATTGACGGGACCCTATGTGTCAATTCCTAAGCGGGTCTAGACCCCTCAAATGATTGTTGCTACACTATTCGTCCATTCCTAGGGGGGTCTAGACCCCCGACAAAAATGAAGCGACCCTATGTGTCAATTTCTAGGGTGCTCTAGGCCCTGTTAAGAATTGACGCGGCCCTATGTGTCATTTCCTATGAGGGACTGGACCCCCAAAACGATTGACGCGACCCTATGCGTCATTTTCTATGGGGGTCTAGACCCCCAAAACCATTGACGCTGCCCTATGTGTGAATATGTATGGGGTCTAGACCGCCCAAAAAAATGAAGGGACCCTATGCGTCAAATCCTAGGGGGCTCTAGAACCCGAGAAAATTTGACGCGGCCCTATGTGTCCATTCCTATCGGTGGTCTAGACCTTCTAAAAAATTGACGCGACCCTATGCGTCAGTTGCTCTGGGCGTCTAGTGCCCGGAACAAACTGAAGAGACCCTATGCAACAATTCCTAGGGGGATCTAGACCCGGAAAACAACTGACGTGACCGTATGCGTCAATTCATATTGGGGTCTCAATCCGCAAAAAAATTTACGCGACCCTATGCAACAATTTGTAGGGGGATCTAGACCATTGACACGACCCTATGCGTTTTTTTGTAGGGGGGTTTAGACCCCAAAAAGAGTCGACGCGACCCTATGCGTCAATTCATATGGGGGTCTAGACCCCAAAAATGATTGACACCATCCTATGCGGCCATTCATATGGGTGATCCAGCCCCCCTAAAAAATTGAAGAGACCCTATGCGTCAGTTCCTATGGGCGTTTAGACCCCCTAAATACTTGACGGGACCATATGCAACAATTCCTAGGGGGGTCTAAACCCCTGAAACGCTTGATGCGGCCATATGCGTCATTCTTTATGGGGGTGTAGACCCCGTAAAAAATTCACGCGACCCTATGTGGCAATTGGTAGGCGGGTCTAGACCTCCGAAAAAAATGAAACGACCCTATGTGTCAATTTCTAGGGAAGTCTAGCCCCCCTAAATATTTGACGCAACCCTATGCGTCAATTCCTATGGGGACTTAGCCCCTAAAATAGTTGACGCCGCCCGAAGCTTCAATTCTTATGGGGGTCTACACCCTCTGAATGATTGACCCGACCCTATGTGTCAATTTGTATGGGGGTCTAGACCCCCCAAAGAAATGAAGCTACCCTATGTGTCAATTTCTAGGGGAGTCTAAGCCCCCCAAATATTTGACGCGGCCCAATGCGTCCATTCCTATGGGGGTCTAGACCCCCTAGATGATTGACGCGACCCTATGCGTCAAGGGACCGCCCTATAAATGAAGCGATGCTATGTATCAATTTGTAGGGGCGTCTAGACCCAAAAAATGATTCACGCAATCATAAGCGTCAATTCCTATGGAGGTTTACACCCCAAAGAAAATTGACGCGACCCTATGCCTCAATTCTTATCGGGGTCTAGACCCCCAAAATCATTCACGAGATCCTATGCGCCAATTTCCAACCGGGGTCCAGACCCCCAAAATAGTAGCTGCAACCCTATGCCTCAATTCCTATGGGTGGTCTAGACCCCCTGAAAAATTGACGCAACTGTATGCGTTAGTTCCTGTGGGGGTCTACAGCCCCTAAATAGCGGACGCGGCCCTATGCGTCAGTTTGTATGGGGGTCTAGACCCCGTAAATAATTCACGCGATTCTATGCGGCAATTCTTAAGGGGGTCTAAACCACCAAGAAAAATGAAGCGACCCTATGCATCAATTCTTAGGGGGGTCTAGACCCCCAAAAAAATTGAGGCGACCCCGGGGTACAATCCCTAGGGGGGTCTAAACCCCAAAAAATCATTGATGCCACCATATGCGTCAATACGTAGGGGGGTCAAGACCCCCAAAAAATTTGACGCGTCCCTATGCGTCAATTTCTAGTGGGGTCTAGACCCCAAAAATAATTAACGTGACCCTACGTTTCAAGTCCTAGGGGCGTCTAGACCCCATACAAAATTGAGGCACCTTACCTGTCGATTCCTGAGGCGGTCCAGACCCGCAAAAAAACTGACGCGACACTATCCGTCAAATCCCAGGGTGGTCTAGATCCCCGACCAACTGACGCCACCGTATCCGGCGATTCATATGGGGGTCTAGATCCCCAAAATGATTGAGGCGACCCTATGCGTCAATTTCCAGGGGGCTCTAGACGTTCAAAATGATTGCCGCACCCCTATGCGTCATTTCGTACGCAGGTCTAGACCCCCCAAATAATTGACGCGACCCCATGCGGCATATCATATTGAAGTATAGACGTTCAAACAAGTTGACGCGACCGTATGTGTCAATTCTTATGGCGGTCTAGACCCCCAGAAAAATTGATGGGACCCTATGCCTCAATTTCTAGGGGAGTCTAGTCCCAGAACATATTTGACGCAACCCAATGCTTCAATTCCTATGGGGTTCTAGACCTGCAAAAAATGGACGCCACCCTATGGGTCAATTCATATGGGGGTCTAGATCCCCCAAATAATTGACCCAACCCTATGCGTCAAATCCTAGGGGGTTTGGACCGCAAAATAGTTGACGATGCGCTATGCGTCAATTCCTAGGGGGGTTGTGAACCGAAAAAACTTGTGCCACCCTATGCGCCAGTCCCTATGGGGGTCTAGACCCCCAAAAAAATTGAAGTGACCCTATGCGCCAACTCCTATCGGGCGGGGGGGGCTATGAGATTGACAGGGGGGCGCTATGAAGTGGATGTGGGGAGGGACTACAAAATTGATGGGGGGAGCTATCAAATTGGTAGGGCAGCATATAAAAATGATGAGGAGGCTATGAAAATGATTGGGGGGGCTATGAAATTCACGGGGGAGGGGCTACCAAATGGATAGGGGGGGGCTATGCAAGGTATAGGGGGGGGCTGTGCAATGGACGTGGGGGGGCTTTGAAATGGACGGGGTAGGGCTATGAAATTGATAGGGACGGTTATGAAAACAATAGTGGAGGGGGGCTATGTAATGCATGGCGCGGGGGATATGAAATTGATAGGGGGGCATATGAAATCATTGCGGGCTACAAAATTGATTCGGGGGGGGGCTATGAAACGACCGGGGAGGGGCTATGAAATGACGTTGAGGTCACAGCTGAGGTAGAGGAGAACACTACGTCGGCGGGCGTGGCCCCTGGGAGAGGGGCTTGGGTGAGCGAACCACGGGTAGGCGGTGCACTGTGAGGCGCCGTGTGGTGCAGTGGCGGATGAGCCCAACCAGGGCGATGCTGTGCCGCAGGGTGACAGGTTGGGATCTTAATGGAGTGGGGACGTGCAGAGGGAGGGGGGAGGCGCAGGCAGAGTTGTGGCTGGGGGCCTGGCGGAGGAGGTACGTCAGCGACCTGTGTGTTGTGCTGGAAGTGAAGAGAAGTTCTGTGAGGAGCTCCGTCCTGCTGGCACTGTTTAGTAGAGGGGGGTCGCCGTGAGGGGGGGAGGAGTGCCACATGCCAGAGCATGCTGAACCCCACCTGTGACAGGGGGCCGGGGATCGGGGCTGTGGGTCTGGTGAGGAAGACGGTGGCGGTGGCTTTGCAGATATCGAGGGGGGGGCTAAGGCAGGGGGTTGCGTCAGGAGGCACCACGCTAGGAGCAACTGCAGGGCGGAAGGGGGGGATCAGTGGAATTGGAGGTGGGCGGTGGCCTCCGGGTAGGGGCGGTGAAACAAGGGGCATGTCACGCCGCCGTAGCCGGGGGTGGCTCTGGGAGTGTCACCTAGGATTTTATGAGGTACCGGAATCCCGTAACTGAACCGTCCAAAACTGCCGCGATCGCGATTTACGGTCCGCCGCAACCCAATTTTGCCGAGGTTTTGGTGATTTGTGCCAAATCTGTGCGCATCTGCCCCGATTTAGATAACGCAATCGCTAAAATACGACGTTATCTAGTTGCTGTATTGAAATCACTTCGATTGCATTACTGGATGTCCAAAGAAACTCAAAATACGACCATTTTTGCCCATTCTTGCCACTTTTGGGTCATAAACGGTCATTTCGATGATGTCCTTGTGGTGTCACGAGATTTCAAATTGATCACGTTTGTCCCTAGTGCCCTGTGAGGCTAGGCAAGCAATGATTTGTGCCCGTGCCTGCCCTTTACCCAAGATAATAATCCGGAGGGTGCCAAAAAACGCCCAAAACGGCTATATTTGCACTTTTGAACACATAAATGTTGATTAAAGTGATACGGCCGTGTTTTCATGTGATTTCAAATACATCACGTTTGTCGGCTGTGTTATGTGAGGCTTGGCAAGCAATGATTTGTGCCCGTGCATGCCCTTTACCCAAGATAATAATCCGGAGGGTGCCAAAAAACGCCCAAAACAGCTATATTTGCAATTTTGAACACAATAATGTTGATTAAAGTGATACGGTCGCGCTTTCGTGTGATTTCAAATTGATCAAATGTGTCCCTAGTGCTAGGTGAGGCTTGGCAAGCAATGATTTCTGCCCTTGCATGCCCTTTACCCAAGATAATAATCCGGAGGGTGCCAAAAACCGCCCAAAACAGCTATATTTGCACTTTTGAACACATAAATGTTGATTAAAGCAGGTGCATGATGCGCTGGAGGGCTAGTGCGAGGGCCTCGTCCAGCTCGTATGCGAGGGGAAGCAGGTGGGAGGACCAGCCTGCCCATGGTGATAGAAGTGACGGCATCTGACATAGCCCCCTGATTCAAACTGATTCAAATGTGATTCAAGGGCGCTGTTTGAATTGACTTGAACTACGTTTGAATCATGTTTGAATCAGGAGCCCGGTGGTATGGACAAAGGCATCATTTTTGTTCCTCTTGTGGGCCGGTCTGCTGCTTTTGTGGCTTATTGGACTCCCCGTTTGTTTTTCTCATCAAAAAAAATGCCTTTCAAAAACGACCTGCATGGCTTTCAACAAAAAGGTAACAGTTTCGGTGTGCCGTTGCCGCCGGCGCTGATTCAAGTTATGATTCAAACACTGCTGGGTGGCGAAGTGTCCTTTCGTAACATTCTGCAGCCCGTAGGCGTCTCATAAAACTGCCTAGCCATTGTGCAACCTGCTTACTAGATACTATTCACCCTTGCTGTGGTGTGGCACCCAGGAACCCCCTCCCTTGTGCCCATTGGTATAGCCGGCGGAGCCTTCGTGATTCAAACCTCAATTCAAGTGTGGTATTTGAATCACTTGAATTGACCTGGTCCCCGTGTTACTACTACATTGCTGTTTCCTACTTGATGTGGCCCTCTCCACGCTTCCTCCCCGCAACAGCGAAGCATCGGCACAGCGCATAAAGGTCGCAATGACGTGCCCAGGTGCATTGTGCGTTCAGTCCCGTGCATGTGGAACAAGACCGTGCGGCCACACCGGCGGCACAGCACTACCCTACAACACCACATCGCCACACTGACGCCACCAGCGCACCAACAAAGGACACACCCGGCACAAACAGTTGCCGCCAGGCACCACCCACGAAAGGGTCATTGTGCCACACCGTACGCAAACAAGAACCAATGCCGTTGCAAGCGCCTCATCCCAGGAAC
Source organism: Eutreptiella sp. 'Long Island Sound 2002' (assembly GCA_964036045.1). NCBI lineage: Eukaryota > Euglenozoa > Euglenophyceae > Eutreptiales > Eutreptiaceae > Eutreptiella > Eutreptiella sp. 'Long Island Sound 2002'. The sequence continues at coordinate 65,363,095 of OZ038380.1, read as the reverse complement.
TTCTGGGCACCACCCGCATACCACACATCCTACTCACTTGCCTCCCGGAACGTTCCCTGAACTTACAACATGACCGCTGGGTGGCTTGGAGATTGGGTTGCAGTATCTCGGATAGGGTCAGAGAGCGTGTAAACAGCCAGAACACCCTGAATCTCAAAAACACCCGACACGCTTCATACACAACTCAACCGCCCACCCGGTGATTCAAATACCCCGTTTGAATTGCCCACTCCCCGTTTGAATCAATCCAAGTGCTGAAATGTATCCACACCCGGTTTTTCACCGAAGGAGATTGAAAACACGGAGACCACAGAGTATTTAGCCGTTGCCGGTCGTTTTCCCCGGGTGGGGAATCTGTTAAGAACGCGTAGACGGCCCAACGCTCATTGCATGACTGGTGTGGATCAGGTTCAACGGAAAAATTGCCTGAATCCCACCCCCCTACTCTCATTGACGCACTCAAGCTCATTCATTTGGGTCATCTGCGGTCATCTGGTATCGGTTAGCGTGGGCATGCGATTGCCTCCAGCTGGTGGGCAATCTCTCGGGTGGGGTTGGTCCACCCCACCATCGAGAAAAAGACCACCACGCAGCGCTCGCCCGTCCAGCGCATCGGGCAGTGCGGCCTGTATGCATTGAAGGCGACCCATTCGCGCGGCGGGATGGTGCCTGCATACAGCCTGTCCCCGTTCCACTGCACCCATGACGGCCGCAAACAGGCGCCATAGCCGTCCAACAGACCGCTTGTCCAGAGTTCGCCACTGACGTGTGCGCAAAGCGAAACCTCGCGCGAGAGAGGGACATCGTCACGTGGGTGCACGTGCAGCAGCATGGGTTGGTCTTCTTCGAGGAAACGGAATACTCCGATCGCCGTCCAGGAGAACGTGGGAAACAGGATGCGTCCAAACCAGTTCAGGCGGGTGGTCAGGCTGCGGTTTGCTTGCATCGCTGCACTCACCGTTACGACGGAGCATCTGCGCATGGCACCCAAGTACAGCGACCGCATTTTGGCATTGTGTTTCAACTCCAGTCGCCAACCGGACGCAGTCTGCAGCTCTCGCAGAAGGGGCACAACTTTTGTTCTTGCGAGTCATCGGCGGACCTCAGCCGCATCCTGGTCCGCCACACTCTGCCACAGCACCTGCGTGTCCTGCGTCTCCGCACTGTCTGCAGGCACCGCACTGCCCTGTGCCGCCGCACTGTCCTGTGCCACAGAGTTCTCCTCCGGCACCACCTTCATGTTGATGTCCTCAAGGATGTCCTCTGGCTCCAGTTTCACCACCACATCGCGCACTCCCGCCACACCTTCCGCACTCTCGACACCCTCCACACTCTGCACGCCATAACCACCGCCGACCTGCACAATCTCATCACCATCATAGTGTGTCACAGCCGCCGGTGCCACAGCTGATGTGTCCGGTGCTGCATCCTGCGCCTCCGGTTCGCCAGTCGTTGTGTCTGGTCCCGATGCACCCTGCGCCTCCGGTCCCGGCGCCACAGCTCTGTCCTCGGCGCTCGCGGTCTCCGGCTGCCGCGCTGCAAGGTCTGTGCGCAGAGGTGCCGCCGCCTCTTCGGCCTTGCGCTTGCTGGTGAAGCTCGCTGTCTTTTTGTCCACCTTCACCGTCCAGTGACTTTTGGCTCTGCCTCCCTGTTTGATCTCCTGGACGTGGACGTGGTCCGTTTCCTTCGTCGAGGACTTGGCTCGGATTCCCGGCATGACGCGGATCTCGCTGTGGTCCTCAAACACCCCTCATCGCAGAGCAGCTTTCGCCGGCAGTCCATACTTTTCCCTGGGGCGTTCATTGGCGTCGTCAGAGTCCTCTTCCTGCAGTACGAAAAGGGCAAATGTGCTGGGGGTCGGACTGGGTTCAAACGGATTTCAAACGCCATTCAAGTGGTTCAAGTTCGATGTTTGAAGTGATTGAATTAGGTCGACTGTAATTCAAATGCACTTCAGATGGGCGCATCTGCGCAGGCTCCTCGGGCTGCTCTTTGGGCTCGTCCTCGTTGGCCTCCTGCTGTCTGGTGGCCTCATTATTGGCAGCAACCCAATCAGCAACGAACCCCGCTGTCGGATCCCGTTTATTGCCACCCTCGACAGTGGCGGCCTGTGGTTTGGGGGCTTGCCGCGTGGCGGTCTGTCCCTTGGCGACCTGATGCTTGGCTGCTTGCTCCATGCCGGCCTGCGGCTTGGCGGCTTGCCCTGTGGCGGTCTGTCCCTTGGCGACCTGATCCTTGGCCGCTTGCTCCGTGACGGCCTGCGGCTTGGCGGATTCGTCCTTCGCGCGCCTCACCATTTTCTTGGCCTCCGCTACCGCCGAAGCCTTCCCCTTTTTGGTCTGTTCAGCCAACCGGGACTCCTTGGGTGCTTGACTCCCTCCTTGACTTACATGACTCCTTGACCCCTTGGCTTTAGCGTGCGCCTTCACAGTCTCGCTGAGTTGCTGCTTTCCAATCACCCGGTGGCCACTTGGCGTGACCCGCAGGCGGGATTTGTGAGCCAGCGATGGTTCGAATTCGCTGCCTGAAGTTGTGGTGGAGATGCCACGATCGCGTGCAGCTGACCCAAAGCCAAGCCCGACAGCGCTTGGTCCAGGCCCGCCATGACAACAGGCCCTTTAATTAACACCGGAATAATGACGGAGAAAGCCCACCGAGAACACCACGACGCAGCGGACAGGTCAAAACACGTAAAATACACGACGTTTGAATGACACTTGAATAGCCCTACGTGATTCAAATGTCCTACTTGAAGCCCTCGAATTGATTCAAACGGATTCAAACCGACCAAAATAGTTTGCGCAGTAACAAACCATTTTCCCCCCGGTGGTCCCATGGGAATACAACACCGACTCTCCAACATTTCCCCCAAGTACTCCCTAGCAATGTCCGCACAATGTTGGATTTGCAGAGCACCCAGGCCTTCCACCTCCCTCCACCGTGGCATTTTCTTGTACAAGGAACCACCGCTCATCGCTTGGAAGAGCAGCTCAATGAGTTGCTCCTCCAGTGTGCCCTTCCCCACTCCCCGAGACGCGGCAGTCAAAAAAATGTCCTTCAAAAATGCATTCAGAGACTCCACAACATCCCCGAAAAACCATTGCACATCCCCAAGGCCGAATGGCATCCAATACCCTGCGTGCATCACGGCGAAGCTATAACAGATAAGGCGAGCGAAGACGCGGGCAAATTTCCTCCTGAAACCTAGGCGCTACTCTGGCACACTTAAGTGTGGAGGGCTTATGATATGTAGAGTACAGAGCTGCGCACAGCTTGCCCATCGCAATCACGGCTTTTTGGCAACGACGGGGCACATGCAACAAATGAGCGATCGCCGGCCACACAATCAACAGACGCCATGTTTCCTCACCCTTTGGGCCGGCCTTCCCTTGGACCGAGATTTTCGTATTCGCCTCGGTCAAAATTCTTTGGACCTCAGCACGCACGGCTGGTGCCACATTCTTGGCGTAGCGGCGCACGCAAATCGTTGTTTGCTTGCCCACAGAAATTGAACAGTGCAAATTGCACATGACAATTGAAAAATACCGGTCGTGCACCTACAAAAAAAGGAAGGCGGATGCACCCAAAAACATCAGACACGGTAGCCTTCGGCCGACTCCGCTGAAACATTTTCAGAAATTTCCTATACCCCTTCCAGGAACGGACCCTGGTAGTGTGTTCCCATTGGTTGCTGGCTGCATTCTACATCACATATGTGTAGGGAGAACCCACCCCCCACCATACACTCAACCCGTAGACATGGCGAAGCAAAGGTGAATCACCCCAACGATGCATCCACAATCAACCCTATAACCACACAACACAATGTAACCATTGTCTAGAACATGTTGGATGCACTCCAGGTTGTGTGCCATTAAATCCCGAAGAGCCTCTACATTATGCTGGGAGCAAAGTGACAAATCCAAGGTCCAGGTGTAGTTAATGCCCCGAGCACGCTCCCCGTGGTTGGCAAACGACACGGTGAGTCAACACCATGGGCGGGTACCGCATGGAAACTCCTCCCCTCGGACAATTAGTACATAGCGGTAGTCCGGCTCGTGAAGTTCCATACCAACCGGATCCATTAGATCCGGTTGGGAGGAGAAATACTCCAAAAAGTCCTCAAAAGGCCAAGACACACTGACAAACCTTTCCGCCGCCGGATCCTGACCTGACGGAGGGTCATGCATCTTGGCCTCCAGCCTTTTAAACGGAGGCAAGGCGTTCCCAGGTAGCGTCCATCCTTTCATACGATGGAAAGGATTTGCACCACGTTTTGAGCGCGGGCACTTCGGCCGCCACTGCCTTTTCGGGCACCCTAATCAAAAAATCTTTGTACGTGAGGTGCGACATCCGTGTTTGAAGCAATTGAAGTGTTCAAGCACGTTCAAAGTACACATTTGAAGCACTCGCAACGATGCAAACACGGATTGAAACGCACACCTCAATTTGGGCTTTTGCAATTTCAAAATCAACCAAACAGCCTCCTTTGGGGTCCACACCTCCTCAATTATTTTTTTATGCTCCTCTTCATCGGACGGGAAACACCCACTTTCGTTGACACCCGGCGTAACAAGGCACGGCCATACGGGTGTTTAAAAAATGTCACAAAGTCGGCCTCCAGATTCTCGTTCCGGTATGGGCGGCGCCAGTAGCCCGGTTCTAACGCGTCCCTTAGCGTTTGGGGTTGAGGTTTCAGGTTTGAGGTTTGATTTTGCGGGTACTAGACGCCTTTCGGCCCCGAGGGGCCACCTGGTCGGGCCAGGTGATATCCTCCCGAGCGGGTCCTAGTGGGGGGCCCTCCAAGACGCACCTCCTGCCTGGTGGCAGAGTCCCCCGGGTTCACAGGGCTTGGAGCCCCGTCCCTCCCCGGCTTCCCCGTCTCGCCACTCCCCGGTTAGTGCATCAATTCGCAGCTGTGGCTGCGGGCGCTTACCAACCGCGTCGCCCCCCTAATGCGTGGTCGCCCGGGGCGCCGGCGCCGCCGGGCCCGGGCTACTGCCTTGTCGCCAGTGGGACCCCCTTGGGCAGGCGCGGAGGCTGCCTAGCCTAGGGGTTTGGGCGTAGCGCAGTGCGCCACTACTGCCTTGGCGGGTGCAGTGCCCTGTAATAGACTTGACCCTGGGTAATCTAGTCCATCTGTTGTGGTTCTTCCATTTGATCTACTCGTAGATCCCAATTGAACTTTGGATGAAAATGGAGATTTTATAATTTGAATCGACCAACAACAACAACACGCAGCGAACAATTCAATTCCAATGCACAATTATTGACCTTGTCCACTGAAAATCTGCTTGTCCCATCTCAAATGGGCTCATACAATTCGGATGTACACTTTCCCAGATGTACTTGATTTGAACTTGATTTATTTAGTTCATCATTGTTGAATTCAATTGAAATTGAATAAATCAAAATATAGGAGTCCTGTACACAGAAATCCCAAAGTGTAACACGAATACAAAAAATGGCATGGAGAGGGGAGAGACGAAACATGCATTCATATGGTTGTGTACGAAAGTGTAAAGACTTCCCATCTAACACTTAGTACGATTGAACCATATCTTGTCGGGTCTTTAGCTTTAGATCACAAGACATCATGACTCCAAAGCGAACCCAAATTCGACACGTAGACAACGGCATGCAAGTATCTACGTGTGCGATCACACAAGCAAACAATTGTAAACATCACAAGTGCACACGGGGCGTGCACGTTCAACAAACCGAGAACGAACGGAAAAAGTAAGTCAACAATGAACAACATAACTAACCGACAAAATAATTAAAATTAAGTCGTCTTAATTAACAAAGATTCGTTGTTGAAATCCTTTATTCATCCCATAAGTTCTCACCAAGCCGATAAAGTTGTCTCACCACATCTTTTCTCATGCATTCATACTACTCTTGATTCGGACCACATTAAGGGCTATAAGTCACTCGCATTCTCGCTTGGAATCGAACCTTGACTGCCTTGATGCACTCACACCTTTGTTTGGAATCGAACCTTGAGTGCTTCGATGCACTCACACCTTTGTTGGGAATCGTACATTGAGTGCTTCAATGCACTCACACCTAATTATGGATTCGAATATTTGTGAGTGTCTTGATGCACTCATGGCACGGCTCTCCACTCACGACTTACAAGGAAGTCTGAAGCAAGAGAAGCAATAAAAGCGAAACAAGCTACGAAGCGACGAGGGTACGAAGCGACTTTTTCTATCCAACGCAAAGCGCCTACATAAAACATATGCACATATGCATGCAACGGAGAAGGGAACAAACATACATGGAATCCATGGTTCCATGCTTGTAATAAACCCATTAATACCCTTCGCACCATGACCTCTGTTTCCTGTGCGAACAGAGAAACCTGAGACTGTCTGCTGTCCTTTCGCACTTTAAAATCATGCAAAAGACTTTTACCTTCAATCGTTATTCTGTCGTCTTCTTCTTCTTTATTCTCATGATGCCAGGTCACTGTCGTGACTGCGACGTCGGCGACTGCAACGGATCCAACCCGAACAGAGAATTCTGTCTGTCTGTCTGTCTGGATCAATTCTAAACCGATATTTCTTTCTGTCTGTCTGTCTGTCTGGGTGTTATGTCCCACTTTATTACACCCCCTTCCTAAGCTTCTAAGTGGTCACTTACGAGCTGGTATAAACGTGTGGACGAAATATCAGACCTGACGTGACACGCAGATAGGGGAGGGGGGGGGGATGGAATGTGCAACTCAATCCGCCATCGTCAGTGCGATGACCGATCCCATATAGTGGGGGTGTCACTTCTGCCATAGTACAGGGATTTTGGGCTATGAGCCCCACAAGGCGGGGTTTTCCTTGGAAAAATAGACATCTGGGGGGGTATTGGTTGGGATCATCCTGATATCCTGCCTTCTCCGGCCTTCCGGGTAGTGGTCCCTTTGATCGCTACTGCCGACACCCGTATTCGGTGAGCGCCTGGAGGTTGTTCTCCGAATACCCCTCGGCGATGGCCATCTGAAGCAAGGCTTCATACTGCAGTCCCAACTGACTGTCACAAGCTGCTGGGGGGCTGGGGGGGCTGAACGTCCTATACTATCCTACCCTGCTCCAAGAAGTCAATGTGTCGCAGTTTCATACCTGCTCACAGTCATTAACAAAAGGGAAGGAGAGATAATTCCACTTCTGACCTGGCTTTGACCTGTAACAGAAAGGAGAAGGAATTCAAGAGCTTTAATTTAACTCTTGACAAGCAGCAATTCTTTTTTCCGGACTGTTACTCTGTAGCAGTCGCCGCAATACCCTGGTCCCTTTGTGCGAAAATTTTAGAGACTCTTGCGCCGCCGAGTTCCCTGGTCTGGATACTCGCTCCATCTGTATCAAATTGGTCCACTCACGCTCTTGCTCCCGAGCAATCTGGATCCTGCTAGATCCAGTGATGGCCCCAATGTCCTCCAACGGCTGCAGGTCCTGTGAGGGTTGGGGGTGAGGTGAATGGATCATGCGGACATCTCGCAAGTCCACAGAAATGCCGTGCTTTGCGTTGTACGCCAGCCAGTCATCATTAATGTCGTGCAAAAATGAGCTGGCTGCCTGCAAATCAGGCTCAGGGTAGCCCTTGTATTTTACCAGCCACTGTTTTGGCTGTTTGGACGTTGCCCTTTTGGGTTTGTGGTCCAAACCTTTTTCTAACAAGTATGTGTCTGTTTCGATCAGGAAATCCTGATCCGTAAAGTAATGTAACGGAGATGTCTGTGTGTCCTCTCCCTGCTCTGTATGGGGGGGTATGTACGGTTTAATCCTCATGGAATCCAGAACCACCTCCCATCTCTCCGTGGCCATTGTATATTGATTCCGGCCCTGCCAGGCCAGGATCTCACCTGGGCCTGTCCAAACCCTCTGCAGTTTGGAACTTGTGTCCTTTTGGTGCCCCTTATACCATACCCGCTCCCCTTTCTCGTACACGTGAGTAGGATGTGCTTTATGATAAGCCTTGGCCAGCTTATCATGCTGGGCCTGCAACTTTTCCTGCACATACCTCCTGTCCTCTATCAGCTTACTGAAAACTTGTACTGCATCCTCTGAACCATGTTCAGGGATCACAGGAGGACAATCTCCAAAACCTATGGGATTCCTCCCAAACATGAGATAATGGGGAGAATATCCCGATACAACACCAGGAATGTCATTGCTGGTCCAAACCGCCAACGGAAGCAGTTGAACCTAATTCTTTTTCTTTGTCTGCATCAAAAATCTTCGCATTACAGTTTTATTATTACCGTTGATTACAGTTTGCACTGCCCGTTCCGCTCTGCCGTTGGATCGTAGGCGGTATATGGGACTGTTTTTAACATCCACCCCCGCTTGGCTGCATAGCGTATGAACAAAATTTGCATTGATCAAATGATCATGGTCTGTAAATATCGTATGTGGCAGCCCCGCAAACTGTACCACTTTTTCCAAAAATAATTCTGCCAAACCCTCTGCCGTGAGGGATTTCTGGCAGGGGGTTGCAATGACATAGCCTGTAAGCCTGCACACTACTACTAATACATAATCAAACTCTGTGTCTCTGTGTGTGCATGGCATCGAACTGAGATCACAGAAATCAATACAAATACTACTGAAGGGATACTCAGAGATCGGGTAAGAGTGATTGGACTCGGGCTGTGTGCCACGTCGGTGTTTAGTCGCCTGGCACACTGGGCACCCTTCAATTACCGCTGACAACACATCAGTCCACTGTCTCTTGGGTACAGTGAACTTGTACCGTCTGTCCATCATCTCAGTACTCTTTTGTACTCCAGGGTGTGCAAACTCATGTGTAGCCTTGCACACCTTGGTAATCAGGCTGACAGGGACGCAAATTTCACCTTCTGACCTGACCTTTCCTTGATAATATACATACTCGCATCCATTGATGTCAAGGACAGTGTCTGCTTCTAACGTCTCCCAATGCGGCTCAAAAAATGGGTCTGCCCTGTAATCCTCTGTCCAGTCAGCTGTCAGGACAGCACATGCTGGAAGTATTTTTACTTCCTTGACATCGCGGACATCATATGCATACCTGTAAACTCCTGGCATGTGCCATGACATGTCATTGAACCCGTCATACAATTCAGTGACTTGTCTTCTGCTCATCGCAGTCACCGCGCGTGCTGAAGAGGAGGAAGGCAGGGAAGAGAAATTGCTCCTGTCCTGCACCGTCTGTAGTGTGTGTAAAAATAACTCCTCTGACGACTGAAATTCCCTTCCCTGCTCATCAGTGGCCCAAAATTGCGCATGCTTTCTGATAAGCCGGAGTTTGGACTCCACCTCAGAAGCATTCCAGCCATTGACTGCATGAACTGCAGTATAGGCCTGAGGGTACTGGTCCTGCAGATTCTGTCTGATATATTCCCTTTCCTTCCTTTCTTCTTTTTGCCACCCAGCGAGATCGGCATCACCCCCATGAAAATTTGTATCCTGGGCTGTGCCTGCAGGATATGCGCATCGTGAGAGTGCGTCTCCCACGTGGTTTTCAGGGCCAGGCGTATATTCAATCAAAAGATTGAATCTACTGAGGACCTCATGCCACCTTCCCCGGTGCCCCAAGGGCCCAGAGATGGTGCAAAAGTCCTCTTTGTACCATTTTACAATGGCACTGTGGTTCGCTTTGACCGTGATTTCCTGGCCCCCTATCCAGCTCTGAAATTTGAGCAAACAAGAAACAATTGCGTATGTTTCTTTCTCACGTGGGGTCCACCCATACTGCCCGGTGTGTTTGGTGCGTGTGAACCCCTCCCTAGTGGTTCCAGCACGTTCACCCTGCAACTTCCGGCTGTAAAAGGCCACTGGGCGCCATGAACCATCAGGTTGCATTTGCTCCAGCGCCCCTCACACAGCGAAGTCGCTGGCATCACAACGGATCAACCACTGACCATCCGGTCGTGGCAACACCAACCCTTTATCGTCACTCATGACCATGTCACACAAACGTTTTTTGGGTTTCTTGAACCCTGCAATCATTTCTGGGGTCCAATGTATCTGCAATTCTTTTGCAGACAACTTCACCCTTTTTCGTTTCTTGGGGAGACCTGTTGCATCCAATTCCACTGTCCCACCCTCTGGTTTACTCTCGAATTTATATTTTCCTTGGGGAGCTTCCATTAGTGGGCGGGCGTGCTTGGCGAATCCCGGTATGTAAATTTGGTACCATCCCACTAACCCTAAGGAGCCTTTATAAGGCTTTAGGTGTGGTAATGGTCCTGTGGTCCCACTCCTCTATGGCTTGCACTTTCCCTGGATCAGGGAAGCACTTCCCATCCTTGAGTATGTGCCCCACGTATTTGACAGTGCGTCTGAAGAAATGACATTTCTCAGGTTTCACTGTCAACTCGGCAGCTTCCAAAGCCTCGAATAGCTGCCAGACTTCATCAAAATGTTTCTGAAAATATTTTTCCAGGATGCCTGGTCTCTGCTTATCTGCAACAGTCTGTGCCCCATCAATACTTTCCCTACCTGAGGAAGCCAATATATCATCTATATATGGCCTTGCCGCAGGGCATCGGCGGGTGACGTCCTGAACCATTTCCTGGTAGGCCGCCGGCCCTACCTTCACCCCCATGGGAAGGACGATCCACTCAAATACACCAAAAGGGGTACAGAAAGCTGTCAAATGCTTACTGTCCCCCTCAAGGTGCATTTGGTGGAAGCCATCTTCCAAGTCCAGCAGGGTGAACAAAAAATTGCCATGCTGGTTGGCCAGCTGGTCTTCGGAGGGGAACCTTTTGCCCGTAAGCTGGGAATTAAGCCAGCAATAGTCAATGACTAATCGCCACTTGTGATTCCCTGGTTTAGGGACAAGAAAAGCCCTGGCAACCCATTGGGGACTACCGGTACACTCCCTGAGAAAACCACGTGCCTGAAAATGTTTCGACTTTTTGGCCATCATTGTCTCCCTCAACCCCACTGCCCTAATGGGCTTTTGAGCCTTAGGCTCTGCATTGTGGATCAACTCCAATTTCACCTTCGCATGGTCACCCCGTACGTTCTGTGCTTCAGGTGAAATCGAAGCTGAATGTCTTGTTCGAAATACTGTTTTCCCAAAACGGTTCAGCGGTCACTCCCTGTATTCCTCTGTCCCTGCCCAGGTCTCATCAGCCTGTATCACAGATCTGACGTGTCCATTGTACACCAAGATACCTGCTTCAGTCCTGTTGCTGCCCTGAACTGAGGCAGCGTGTTTGTCAATGGATAAGTGCAGGATTGCCTGCTGCAGGTGGTGAACCTCCTGTTGAGGCAGGGTGTTAACCACACAGATCCGAGCATCAGGCGTATGGCACCCCTCCTGCTCAGTAGTTTGACGCTGTAATAATGTAATCTGATTCACTGCTAAACATCTGTAGCAAAAATCCTGTCCGACGCAGCAGCAACGCTGTTGTACTGAAATGGATAAGGATAAAGCGGGACATCGGTCCAATAGCGTACTGACTGTCTGGTAAGCCTGTCTGTCCTCCTGTAGAGAATGCTGATGATACCGAGCACCACACTCATGGGTACCGTCACAGCAATTTCTTGGTGCAACTTCCTGTGACACATGTATTTCCCCCCGGGGTACTTCCCGGCACCCATGTCCTATGGATGTTGGTGGTTGGTGCCTCGATGATGATTCGAATTCTGACTCTGAACTGTTCCCTGGCCCTGAAGATCCTTCGTCAGACGATACGTGTTGTTCTGTTTTCTTCCTGCGCATGATTCGCAGCAACCTCCGATGTGGACGTTTGAGGCCTGTACCTCGAGGTTCATCCATATCCTGTGAATCAGAATCAGAAGTAGAGCATACTTCCAACATCAGATCCTCAGCACTAGGCATAGCAGGCAACATGTCCTGAATGTCCTTCGTCCGATCATCATCACTATTTACTGTGGGCTGTGTGTGTGTTTTACTGTGTGATGGCTCTCGCCCATATGCATGAAACAAACAAATGCGATAAGGCACTGCAGTACATACTACTTTACCTCTACCAGATACAAACAAGGGGGTTCCAATGGGTATGTCAACCCAGTCAATGACTACTTCACCCATGGCCCAAAACCATGGGTCTTTTTTACTTACTGGCAGTACTGCAATACCTTTGGGTCCGTCAACGAAAAGTTTCGTGACACAACGTTCCCACTGATGTGGGGAGGGGTGAAGCCACACTGGTTTCTGTCCCCAGTCCCTGTAAAGTGACGTCTCCCCACCCCCAAAGTGTCCCGTGAACCGTGCTGTTTTCTGGGAACCAAACACATCTTGCTGGATGCAAAACTCTTGGTGATCTGGGTCAATAGTGGCCGTCCAAGCGGCTATTCTGTCAACAATCTCCTGCCTGACAGTCAACACTGTGTCTTTACTCCTGTACTTTCTCCGTTTCGCTGTGGCCTTTATATGGCGGCTCCGGTTATCCAGGTAGCTGCCCTGAACCCTCCTCATGAGATGTGATTTTACCTTCCAAACCTTGTCAGACAGGGGTCTCGACTCCCTGGCCTCCTGCAAACCGGGAGGATCGGACCAGATATCCAACTCTTGCATGTTTGCAACCATACAAGGTACTGATTGAATCGCTGACGTGTTGGGCATCCTGACATATCCCCAGTTGCCCTGCAGCTCATCCCGTGCCCACTGTTCAACGGGGCCCTGATGTGAGCCTGGCGGTTCCACAGTTGTTGAAAATCTGTCCTGACTGCTGTTCTGAACCTCAGGTAGCTGCGTCCACTCGCAATGTGCATGAGTCGATCCAATATCCTCTGACGGAATGATCGGCGCCTCCGAAGAGCGACTTGAGGTGTGGGTGTTGGTTCCCAAAAAATGTGGCCGAGATTGTTGTCGTACCACATCAACCATTGTCACTGCCCCCACTGCCGCGAACACCAGCAACAGCGGGAGGACATTGTGCGCATCTCCTTCAAGGAGCTGAGATTTGTACGGGAGATTATCAGGCATAGGTATGGGTATTTTATGTAACTCTGAAAAAAGCTGAATAAACTGTAGTATGTGAAATACTTGGTTGGAGGGGTCTGTTAACACGGGATTGGGTCCCACAGGAGTTCCGAGTCCCTCATTTAATCCCGGTTTGAGCTGCACATGGGTTAACAGGTGTTGCATAGACTCTGTGGAACGGTACCCAGTGCTGCCGAATCCTGCACTACCTCTGGCTGTTGCAGGTAGTTACTCAACGACGCTGATGGGAGGCTTCAGGTGTTGTTCCAGAACAAACTGACTCACCTTGTCCCCTACTCCCACGTGGTATGGGGTTTGCGATGCATTATAAAGGATGACCTGCACATTTCCCCTGTATGGGTGATCAACGACCCCTTCCATCACATGTAAGCTGTGCTTTAAAGACATGCCAGACCTATCTGCTATGCGGGCGTAAGTTCTTTTTGGTCCCATGATGGCTATATCCGTAGGGATCAGCTCTTTCCTCCAAGGCAAAATTGTTACATCTGCTGCAGAATACAAATCATATCCTGCATCTTCAGAATTCGCAGATGTGGGGGGCCTGGCTTGTGAGCTCAACAACTGAACATACAATCCGTGTTCGACAAACTCAGGCTGTGTGTCCCGCTTCGCATCCTGGCGAGTGGGATCAGTTTCAGGGACATTCCCGCTGTCGCGAGCCCTGTTGTCTCATAGGAGAGGGGGGGCGGGGGGATGAAGGAGGGCTGAGCACTCTACCCTCAATGGAATGAAGTGCGACCGTCAATTTCCGCAGCCCCTTCCTACGCCTGCCCTGTACCTCCTGAGGAACCAGCTCTACATGCTTTTCAAAAGCCATTCTGTGTATAACTGGTCCGCAACTCACCACCGGTCTGGCTGACGTTGCTATTGGCAATCTGCTGTGATGAACTCCATCAGAGTGGGGGTTCACAGACGGTTCCTTACTGTACACCCTCTCCTTATCGTTCAGACTCATGCGAGGTGCACAGCACTCACACAGATGAGGAATATCTCTGAAAAATGGATCCGCCCACACACTGTATGTGTGAAGAACACGTTGGCAGTCAGCATTCGTGCATGGAATCTGCCAGCAGTATTCATGAATGCTGCAGAAGCCCTTCAGCCGCTTCCCTTCTGTATTTTTCTGCCTTCGTTCACTGTGCACATACCTGATTTTGCTCATATGCCTTGTCATGCGGACATTAGCAATTGTGTTGCGTTGTACCTGAATTCTTTCATCATAATCCTGGATTGATTGCTCTGGTGGTTGAACCTGTACCAAATCAACACGATGCACTGATTGAGGTTTCCCATGCTGATAGTGCGGTGTGCGATGCACAAATCGTGGCACTTGCATCCACGATGGCATGCCCGGTACAACACACAAATTATAACGAAGAAAAAATGGAAATCATAGAATCAACTTTCGTCCTATGTCTGCAACATATATAAAAACCCTGAGGCATTTGTACTTTTCAATACTGCCATCAGTTTTGCACACTGGCAGGGTCAAATTGACCGTAACGCCCTGATTGCCGCCTTTGATGCGGCTTTTGCCTGCCCCAATGAGGGCCACTGGCTTTTGAGCATCTTCCAGTGCCCCTTTGTCAAAGAGCTCGAAGCCTGCCAAGGCCTCCATTTCGGATCCTGTGTCGACTAAAGCTTCCGGATCCTTGTCGCTGAGGCTCAGCGCCGTCTGCTGGAATTGGACCCGGGCCGGAAAAATCATTTCGGTCCTGTCCGCGTCTTTTCCAGATTTTCCTCGTCGTATCCGGGGTCGAACCACCTCATCTTGTATCTCATTGAGATCAATCTTGACCTTCCTTCGTTCAGAGATTCTCACGTTGACGACTTTGTTGATATTCAAATGCCAGATCGCCTTTTTGGTGCTGGCCCGTACAGGCTGTGACCCTGGGGCGCTGGTGCGACAGACATCATGATAGCTTCGCCGCTTATGGGGCCGCCTGTGCCCGTAAGGGTTCTGTACTGCCGGAGGAGTTGTTTCTGTAACCTCCTCCCTCGCGCTCTCCTCCTCGGCCTCAACTTGCCGCAGCCTGCCCGTCTGTCGTCTCTTGCTGTCCGAACCCTTCCGATACTTTTTGTCCCTCTCATTTTTCTTCGAATCACTTCGCTTTTTTGAATCTCTGTCCTTTCTATCGCCTGGGCAATCCTTCTAATGATGACCGTACTTGCCACATTCAAAACATTTGTGGTCTGCCGTCTTCATCGATCGTTCCGACCCATGTGGGCTGCTACCCCGCGTTGTTCGTGATGCTGTTGTCGACGTCTTCCCTGACGACCATGAACTTTGCGTTTTGGCAGAACCATCGGATGCAGTGCTGTACCTTCTGTCATCTCGTCGCCGCGGTTCTCTCGGATCACGATCTCCTTGTCGATCCTGATATCGGTCACGGGAACTGCGGTGTCTATCCTCCTGATATCGGTCCCTGGAGCGGCTGTCACTCGACCGTCGGAACTCTTTGCGACTCTTGTCCGCGCTGGAGTGCCGTTTGTCGTCCTTGCCGTGCCTGTTGTCCCAATTTTGGTGCTAGTCTCGATTGTCCTGATTTGTGGACCTATTCTAGTACTTGTCTTCCGATGATCTTCGCCTCGTGACGTCGCGATTCAATTCCCGAACAATCTGCGTCTGGTCAGACTTCACTGCTCCCAAAATTTGTCGGCGTGACTCTTGTGCCTGGTCCCTGTTGACCAGCTGCCCGCAGATCCACGCAAACATCTCAACATAGGAATAAGGGGCATACGCTGCTTCATCCTCATGTAGTCGTCACTCCATTCTTTCCCACAATTTGTCTTGGGGACGTTTTGCACGATAATAATGGAAATGTTGCAGCAATGCCTCCTTGGCCAACTGATGGGTCATACCTCCTTTGACTTTGGCGCCCTTTTGCTGAAACTCCGCCCAGAAGGTAACCCATCGTTCTGAAGTCATGTCCTGGGACACGTCAATCTGCAGATCTCGGAATTCTGCCTTTCCTTTATATTCATGTGGAAGCATCGTTCCAGTCACGATGTTCCACGCCATATCAAAGTCATTCTCCACACCCTCATCTTCCAGTTGTTGCTCCTTTGCCTCTCTGAAATTCTTGTTATCAAACACGGAGATCAAAAGTTCAACCTGATATGCAGGACTGAACCGTCCACGCCTGCGATGCCGCCATTTCAAGAACTGCTTGGACCACTTATCCTTTGTTTCTACTGTGCAGTCCAAATGTGGCACCTTGGCCTCTTGCTGCATGGAGTCCTTGGTTTCATCATCTATCCATGTGTGACCCTCTTTGCCGAATACCCCGCGTTCATCTCGCTTGCTGGGGTCCAGCTCATGTGTTTCCGTCCCGTATTGGCGTTCCGGTCTCACCTCCAAGAAAGCAGCACATTCCCATATTCCTGAGGGCCGTACTGGTCGACCCTTCCTCGATGGTGGCGGCTTAAGGGTTCAGCCTGGCACCAGGAAATGGTCCTCAGTGAAGAGCCATTCAATCCGTCGCCACCGGAATGTGGTTGTGTCCTCATACCTTTCGTTGTACCAACTGAGCACTTCGAACTTCACTGACGGCATCCATGATGGTCCTATGCGGAGGCGTACTGCTTCACTGGCCACTGTCCTGCTGACATACACCGTGAACAACGTCCCCACAGATTCTGTGTATTCCGCCGGACGTCTGTTGACTCCCTCGACGCTGGCCGTGACTTTTGGTGGCATACTGTCAGCACCTTTGGCCACCATCTCAGCCACCTCCTCCTTGAATCGTGCTGCGTCGTCCATCACCTTCCGTATCTCTGTCATGCAATGATCCTGCACCTGTTGGTACTTCTCTCTGGCCACGCCCGTGAAATTCTCCAACTGGTCTTTCACGCCTCGTTTATGACGTTCCAAGGCCTCACGGTGATTGTTTTTCACCCTCTCGATCTCTTCCGTGAGCGCCTGAATTTCCCTGGCATTTTCTGTCGAACTGGTTTCCAACTGATCCTTCAATCGCTCCAGAACTTCATTGGTCTGTTCCAACTCGTCCTTGATGGATTGGATTCGCCGGCCTGCGTCATCGGGTGTAGCGTGCTTTGTATGTTCGCTCTCTTGGATTTTCTTCCCCTTGGTCGTCAACAATTCAATTTCATAACGGCGTAGTTTTTCTTGGGTGTCTTGCCATTCCTTGTTCATTTTCCTGTGGTGCATCTCCACACTATTCTCCATGTCCTGAATTTTCTGGTTCAGCGCGGTCTGCACCTTTTCCACAGCGGTTTTCACCTCAACGTCGTGATGACGCTGTTTTCCTTGGGCGTCGTCCACCGCACGCTGGTTCGTCTCCTGGTATTGCAGCATGTCCTGCTTCAGTTGCAGAATTTTGTTACTCAAGTGGGCCTGTACGGTCTCCAGGTCCTGTTGTGTGGCACACTGGGAGCTCTGAGTATCAACAGTGCCCGGGCTCGGACTCCCTGACGCTCCCCTTTGCTGCACCCTCTCTTCATACCTGGTGACTCATTCTTCCACTTCACGGGGTAATTTCTGGAGGTTGTTGCGGTGATCCTCGGCCTCCTTGTTAGCTGTCTGCAGCCACTGCCACACCTGTGATGCATGCTGCTGCACCAGTTTGGTGGCCTGTGTCAACTCCTCTTGACGTTGGCGCCCATCACGTTCATTGTCTGCTTTCGCCACTTCAACAACTGTCTGGGTGTGTTCCGCATGCATTTTCAAGCTGGTCTCAAAGGTGTGGGCCGCACTGATGTGGGCTGCACACTCGTTTTGGGCTTCCTCCATCTTGCGGGTGAGCTCCTTTGGCATGGCTTTAGCCTTTTCATGGTAGTATTCTTTTTCTTCGGCTGCCTTGTGGGCCAACCGCGTGACCTGTCCATGCAGGTTTTCCATCTTGGTTACGGCAGTTTTGGTCTGCCTGGACACCTCCTCTTGTAGTTTGACGGTGTCCTCATATACTTGTCGGGCATCCTGTAACTCCTCGTGAACCGCCTGGGCATGCACTGTGACGTCTCCTGCTTTGGTGGTTACTTCCTGTGCCACTGCCAGTGCCCCCTGCAAGGTGTCCTCAGCTTGTTCGGCGATCCTCTTCGCCCTTCCCATGTGTCGCTCAACTCCACTGATGGCTTCTTTTAACTCCTGGGCCCCTGGTTGTGTGGAGTTCGGTCCCTGGCCCTGAGATGCTGGCTGCACAGACCTGGGCTTCAACAGATCCACTTTGGTCTCCAAGCTCTCAATCCATCGGCTCATTTTGTCTTTTCGATCTCCTTGTCGATCGCATTCTTGTTGACGTTGCCATGTTTCATCCCGTAGCCATTCATCCGCTTGTTCGACCTGCTTGTGCTGGTCTTTTTGCACCTGGTCCAACATTTCCACTGATTTCTCCAACTTCTCAACACGTCGTTGGCCTTGCTTGTTTTCGGTCCCTACGTTGTCCAAGGCTTGCTGCAAATCCCTCACCATGGTACTGGTCTGTTGTGCAGATTCCGTGAACTCCTGAAGTTCGTGTCGTACTTCTTCAGCCATGCCATTGGTTTCCTCCAACCTTTTTTTAATTTGTTGGGCTTTACCGTCGCCCACACTCGGTCTTCCGCGTCCCACACTCACTCGGTTTCGTGATTGTACTTCTGCGATCGACGCCTTGAGTGTGGCGACCTCCCGTTGGCTTTCTTCCAACCGTTGCTTGAGTAACGTCACCGAATCATCAGCAACTTTAGATCGCTCAATGGCCTCTTTGTTAATTGTTAATGACGGCCGTGCTGGTTCTTCCACTTGGCGTCCCGCCACTTTCCCTTGATGAATTTTTCGGTTGACATATTCCTTCACCAATCGCATCACTTGTTTCTTTGTAACGAATTCATGGGATGTGAATAGCACCGGCGCCGCCCCATGCGTTAACCGTTTTCGTTTCGGTCCTTGCACCTTCACTTCTTTGGATCTCCTCCTTTGGGTATTGCTCAAACTGGGCACATCATACATGTGCTCATCACCGACTCCACTGTCGTCCGAAAACTCGTTCAGCTCAAGCAAGTCTTGACTTTTGCCTATGGAAGGACGAGGCTGCTTTTTAGGGCCATATACCATTTCGGGCAGCGCCCCTTCATCCTTTTTGGCTTCATTGTCGGGCTCTTCCTCGGGCAGAACCTTGCCTACGAAGCTACCATGTAATAGACTTGACCCCGGGTAATCTAGTCCATCATGTAAATTTTGTTGTGGTTCTTCCATTTGATCTACTCGTAGATCCAAATTGAACTTTGGTTAAAAATGGAGATTTTATAATTTAAATCGACCAACAACAACAACACGCAGCGAACAATCCAATTCCAATGCACAATTATTGACCTTGTCCACTGAAAATTGCTTGTCAAATCTCGAATGGGCTCATACAATTCGGATGTACACTTTCCCAGATGTACTTGACTTGAACTTGATTTATTTAGTTCATCATTGTTGAATTCAATTGAAATTGAATAAATCCAAATATAGGAGTCCTGTACACAGAAATCCCAAAGTGTAACACGAATACAAAATATATTGCATGGAGAGGGGAGAGACGAAACATGCATTCATATGGTTGTGTACGAAAGTGTAAAGACTTCCCATCTAACACTTAGTACGATTGAACCATATCTTGTCGGGTCTTTAGCCTTAGATCACAAGACATCATGACTCCAAAGCGAACCCAAATTCGACACGTAGACAACACCATGCAAGTATCTACGTGTGCGATCACACAAGCAAACAAGTATAAACATCACAAGTGCACACGGGGCGTGCACGTTCAACAAACCGAGAACGAACGGAATAAGTATGTCAACAATGAACAACATAACTAACCGACAAAATAATTAAAATTAACTCGTCTTAATTAACAAAGATTCGTTGTTGAAATCCTTTCTTCATCCCATAAGTTCTCACCAAGCCGAAAAAGTTGTCTCACCACATCTTTTCTCATGCAGTCATACTACTCTTGATTCGGACCACATTAAGGGCTATAAGTCACTCGCATTCTTGCTTGGAATCGAACCTTGACTGCCTTGATGCACTCACACCTTTGTTTGGAATCGAACCTTGAGTGCTTCGATGCACTCACACCTATGTTGGGAATCGAACATTGAGTGCTTCAATGCACTGACACCTTATTATGGATTCGAATATTTGTGAGTGTCTTGATGCACTCATGGCACGGCTCTCCACTCACGACTTACAAGGAAGTCTGAAGCAAGAGAAGCAATAGAAAGCGAGACAAGCTACGAAGCGACAAGGCTACGAAGCGACTTTTTCTATCCAACGCAAAGCGCCTACATAATACATATGCACATATGCATGCAACGAAGAAGGGAACAAATATACATGGAATCCATGGTTCCATGCTTGTAATAAACCCATTAATACCCTTCGCACCATGACCTCTGTTTCCTGTGCGAACAGAGAAACCTGAGACTGTCTGCTGTCCTTTCGCACTTTAAAATCATGCAAAAGACTTTTACCTTCAATCTTTATTCTGTCGTCTTCTTCTTCTTTATTCTCATGATGCCAGGTCACTGTATTGACTGCGCCGTCGGCGACTGCGACGGATCCAACCTGAACAGAGAATTCTGTCTGTCTGTCTGTCTGGATCAATTCTAAACCGATATTTCTGTCTGTCTGTCTGTCTGTCTGGGTGTTATGTCCCACCTTATTACAAGCCCCCTTTGTGTGTGCGCGCCGCTCGCGGCCGGTTCAGGGGGCTCGGGCCGGTACCTGCTGTTGTGTCTCTCCGGTTTCCCTTTTCCTGCCCAGTGTGTCCCGCGCTGCGTGTGACGGGCCGTCCAGTCCGGGTGTCCCTTACCCCCGCTCGCTGGTACGCCATTCCACGCGGTCTGTGCGTTCCGCGAGCTCGGTCCGGTTGCCCTTCAGGTAGTCCCCGCGTGCCCATTTGCGTGTGTGTGCGCTCGCGCTCCCGCGGCGTCCGCTCCCCCCCCCCCTGGGTGGTGTGGCGTGCGCACCTCGCGCGGTCCCGGCACTGGGCGCTGGTAGGGCCCTTCCACGTGGTCCGTGCCCCTCCGCGTGTCCTGCTCTGGTCCCTTGCTCCGTCTGGCGTGCTTGGGGGGGGGCAGTCCGGTCCCGGTTCCCCCCTACCTGGCTTGGGGCTGTGCGCCCCCCGTGGGGGTGGCGGAAGGGCGTCCCCGGGGGGGTGCCTTCCACTGTTGCGAGGGGCGTCTGATGTCAGGCGCTCCCCCTCCCCCGACTGCCCGCCCACTGGGCGGGCTGTTGGAGTCCGCCACCCACGTGCTGCGGGCGCAGGCGTGTGGGTGTGGGGGCCCAACGCTGTCCCCTTGGCCTGCATGACCTGTGGGGGCTGCGTGCCCCGGGGGTGGCGGAAGGGCCTCACCAGGGGGGTGCCTTCCACCGTTGTGAGGGGCGTCTGGGGTCAGGCGCTCCCCCTCCCATGACTGCCCGCCCACTGAGCGGGCTGTGGGGGTCCGCCACCCACGTGCTGCGGGCGCGGGCGTGTGGGTTTGGGGGCCCATCACGGTCCCCGTGGCTTGCATGCCCTGTGGGGGCTGCGTGCCGTGACGGGGGGCTGGGGGGCCGTCCTCGGGGTAGGTGGCCTGCGGCCGTTGTGAGGGGCGTCTGGTGTCAGGCGCTGTCCCTTCCCCGGCCGCCTGCCCTCTGGGGCGGGCGGCCGGGGTTCCGCGACCCGTGTGTCCCAAGTGCGGTCGGTGCGGGCCTGGGACCCAGCACCGGCCCCACAGCGTGCGCCCCTGCGGGCCGGCGTTGCTCGCTGTGGGGGTGGCGGAAGGGCGTTCCCGGGGGGGGGTGCCTTCCACCGTTGTGAGGGGCGTCTGTGGTCAGGCGCTCCCCCTCCCCGGACTGCCCGCCCACTGGGCGGGCTGTTGGGGTCCGCCACCCACGTGCTGCGGGCGCGGGCGTGTGGGTGTGGGGGCCCATCACGGTCCCCTTTGCCTGCCTGCCCTGTGGGGGCTGCGTGCCGTGGGGGCGGCATGAGGGTGCCTGGGGAGGGCGCCTCCTGCCTGGGTGTGGGGCGTCCGGGGTTGGGCGCGCTCCCACCCCCGACCACTCGTCCTTTCTGGGGTGCGGCCGGGGCCCACTACCCACTGGCTGTGGGTGTGGGGGGTGCAGGCGTTGGGACCGGTCACCAACCCCACAGCGTGCGCTCTTTCGAGCTGGCTTTGCGCGCTGTGGGGGCGGCAAGAAGGCGCCTGGGGGGGGCGCCTCTTGCCTGCGTGTGTGGCGTCCGGGGACGGGCGCTCTCCCACCCCCGACCTCTCGTCCGTTCGGGCGTGCAGCCGGGGCTTACTACCCACTGGCTGTGGGTGCGGGGGGTGCGGGCGTGGGGACCCGTCACCAACCCCACAGTGCGCGCTCTTGCGAGCTGGCTTTGCGTGCTGTGGGGGCGGCATGAGGGTGCCCGGGGTGGGCGCCTCTTGCCTGGGTGCCGGGCGTCCGGGGACGGGCGCTCTCCGGCCCCCGACCACTCGTCCTTTCGGGCGTGCGGCCGGGGCCCACTACCCACTGGCTGTGGGTGCGGGGGATGCGGGCGTGGGGACCCGTCACCAACCCCACAGCGCTCCCTTCTGCGAGCTGGCTTTGCGCGCTGTGGGGGCGGCACGAGGGCGCCCAGGGGGGCGCCTCTTGCCTGGGTGTGGGGCGTCCGGGGACGGGCGCTCTCCCACCCCCGACCACCCGTCCTTTCGGGCGTGCAGCCGGGGCCCGCTTCCTGATTGCCGTGGGTGCGGTGTGCGGTCGTGGGGGCCTGGCTGTCCTTGGCACCTTGTCCCGTGCCGGGGTTCGTCGTGTGTTGTGCGTGCTTCCTGGGTTCGCGGCACCTGGTGGCTGTTGTGGCTTCGCACCCGTCCTCGTGCCTTGGTTGTGGCTCGCGGCGTGCCTCTCTGGCGTGTCTCGTGGCCCCGCATTGGTGCGCCGCTTCTCGTCCGGTCCGGCCGCTCTTCGTGCTCCGGTCGGCTTTCCCGTCGCCGTGTTGTCTTCCCCCAGCCCGGGGGCCGTCGCCCCCGGCTTTACTTGGTGGCTGCGCGGGGCACGTGGAGGCCGGCTGAGAACCAGGCTCATTGTGCCTGCCGCTGGCCCCTGCCGGGTCCCGCGTGTGTGTGCGTGTGCGTGCCCTGCTTGCCCGGGCCGGGCGGGCCGGCCTCCCAGGCGCGTTCTGGTGCGCCTCAACTTTCCTTTGGCCGTTCTCGGTGCGCTCTTTGCTTGTTCGGCCCCCTCCGGGCTGGGGTTGCCCCGTTTGTGGTTGTTGTTGGGTTTTTTTCTTTTTCCTTTCCCCTTTACCCCCCCTTGTTGCGCCCTCGTTGTGTCCTACTTTGCGTGTTTTCCGGCCCCGGGTGCCTTGGGCCTTGGCACCTGTTCCCCCCCCCCCCTTTTTTTTATGTGTGTGTGCCACCACGGGGTACGGGGGCGGTCAACAGTCCGGCAGGCCTTGGGACCGGACAACCGCGATTCGCCTAGCCCAGTCGTGTCGGCACAAAGGCGAGTGCTGACTGTGGGCCAGGGCGTCCGGCACAGGCCTTGACCCAAACCAAACCAAACCCCCCCCCTTTTTTTTTTTTTCTCTTTATTTGCCTCCCCCCCCGTGTTGTCCCCCCGTTGTCTCCTGCTTTGCGGGTTTTTCAATCCTCGGGTGCCTTGGGCCTTGGCGTCTTGTTCCCCCCCCCCTCCCCCCCCTGTTGTCTCTGGTGTTTCCTGCTTTCCGGTTGCCTTGGGCCTCTGCGCCCCCCCCCCCTTTTTTTTTTGCCGGTTGTGCGTTGCTGGGCGGGTTTTTGTGTCTTCGGCCGTCGGGTGTGCCCGCGTGTGCCTCGGTGGTGCTGTCCCTGTCGTTGCTTAGTGTGCGCTGGCTGGTGTTGTGTGGTGTTGGCTGTTGGGCCTGGGTGTCCTCTGCTGTCCCCTGGTGGGTCTTGGTGTTGTGCTTCGGTGGTGCTGTCCTTGTCTGGCCGCGTGGCTCGCCGCCCTGTGGTTCGGCGTGGTGTGTCTTGGTGTTCCGCTGCCCTGTGTTGTGTTCTGTCGCGCTGTGCTGTCGTGTGGTGGTGTGCTGTCGTGCTCTGCCGTTTGTTTGCGTCGTTGCCTGTGCCTGTTGTTTGTTTCTTGCCGCTGCGCGTCTGCTGTGTGTGTTCTGGGGTGTCGTGATGTGTGTTCCCTGTCCTCTCCGCCCTGTGCGGTGCTGTGCTGCGCTGTGCTGGTGCCCTTTCGTGGTGCTGTGCGCGTGGTCTGTGCTGTTTCTGGTGGCTGGTGTTGTTGGTTCCTGGTGTCGCTGCCTTTTGTTGGGGGTCTGCTGGTGGCTCCGGTTGCCCGTGCTTGTCGTTTGGTGGTGTGTGTCGGCTTTGGTGCCCGTGTCTGGTCCGGCCGTCGCTCGGTCCTGTGGCGCTGTGCTGCTGTGTGGTGCTGTGCTGTGGTGCCCTGTCTTCTTTTTTTGTTTTTCTCCTTGCTGGTGGCGCTGGTTTCCTGTTGTTCCCCGTGAGTTCTGGGCTCCGGGCCGGTTCCAGGTCGTTTCTGTTTCTGTGCTCTGCCTGTGCGGTGCTGTGCTGGTGTGCCTGCGCTGTTGCTCTCTGCTCGGTGCTCCCTTGCCCTCGCGGGGCTGGCTGGTGTTTTGTCTTGTTGCCTGTTGTGTTCTCGTTTTTGCTGTTTGGCCTGGCTGTCCTCTGTTGTCTCCTGGTGGGTACTGGTGGCTCCTGGTGTCGTGTCTCGGTGGTGTGCTGCGGTGTGTCCCTGGGTGCTGTGCTGCGCCGTGTTGCTGCGCGTTGTGCCGCCTGGCGTTGCGTTGTTGTGCGATGGGTTGTTTCGTTTTGCTCCGTTTCCTGCTGCCGCGCGCTGTGTTGTGTCCTGGGGCGCTGTCCGTCGTCTTGGGGTTCTGTGCCTTCTGGTGCCGTGTTTTGTCTTGTCCCCCCGCGCTGTGTGTGTTTTGCTGTGGTGTGTCGCTGCGTGTTGTTGTTCGCCGTTGTGCTCTGTGCCGTGTGCGCCCTGGGGTGTTGTGTTGTGCGTTTCCTGTCGTCGCCGCCCTGTGCGGTGTTGCTGTGTGGCCCGCTCTCACTCGGTGCCCTGCTCCCCTGTGCTGTGCCATGTGGTGCTGTGCTGCCGCGTGGTGCCGTGGTGTCCTGTCCTGCTGCCTTGTTGGGTTTGTTTACTGCGTGGGTGTGGTTGTACCTACTTGTAAAACCGCTGCAGAATTTCGTAAAATATTTTTTTTCTTCTTTTTTTTGCTTTTGAAATAAAAAAAAATTATACACGACCCAACACACTCGCCTGCAGCAAGACCATGTACGCTGCAGTGTCTTACGTGCTATCCGTCGTTCTTGATGTTCTTGGCCCTGTACTTTTGTGTGGCGTCGTGGAGCGTGTTTGTGTCCATTGCTGAGGGTTGACCGCGTTCCCCCAGGGCCATCGCCTGAGCCGCAGGGCAAGGGGGGTGATGGGCACGAGGGTGGGGAGGGAGGTGCATGGAGAAGAAGAAGAAAAAGGCTGCAGGGCGCGACGTCAGGGGTCGTGGCGAGTTATGAAAAATTTTCGAGTTTTACGCGCTGCTCGCGACGCCTTTTTCTTTGCGCCTATAGCGAGTTAGACGACGGGAGGGACGGCGTTAGCGTCCTACGAGCGTTACGGTGCTTACAGCGTTAACTATTCACCTATTTCACGTCAAAAATGTTTCCGTCGCGTTTTTACGCGTTTCGCAGCGCGCTTTTTGGCCTAAGCGTCTCTTATGCGAATTATCCTTATTTTCAGCTATTCAGAAAGTTTTTTCGTCCTGGTTTACAAATCTTTCTATTTCATTCTTGGACAGGACCCCAGCGCGCGCGACACATGTGATGACACATGTGATGGTGTTGGTTGCTCCCTCAGCGTTTGGGACATGCCAAAAAGCGCTGCATTTGCAAAAAGGGAAGTTGCCAACGTGAAATGGTGAAGAGGAACGTGGAAACCAAAAAGATGAGAATCCCAGCAGAACTGGTGCTAAAGCAGTCCTGATTGCATGTCAATATTGTGTGCAAATCGTCTGCGGTCGCCTAAAAATCTGCAACACTTGCAAAAAGTGCGAATTTTGCAACAGAATGCGACAGGCCCCTGGCGGCGCATGCGGCGGCGGCGGCGCTCGGCGTTTGAATCAATTCTAATAAATTCAACTGCCCCATTTGAATTTTTTTGCTCGTTCAAACCATTCAAATGCGGTTCAAACAGGGTCCCGTCAGATGCGGTCAAGTCTATCATGATGGGTGGGGGCTGACATCGGAGAAACTGCGCGTTGGTGCCGGTGGCGGCGGCTGCGTAGGCCGCCACCGCGGCACAGACGGGGCTCATAAGGAGCGCCCTGTCGCAGAGCGCCACAATGCGCCGGTGGTACAGCGTAGCCCAGAGGCGGGTCCCCGGGTAGGCTGTGGAGAGCCCGCGGCGGACCAGGTTGTCGGTCTCCGCGTTGAGGGCGGCAAGGTGGCTGCTGGAGCTAGAGTCTTGTTGTGCGGGGAGCCGGGCTTCGTTTGCGGAAGGTGGTGCAGAAAAAGGCCGCCCGCTATGGGGTTGAGAGCGCAGATGAGGAACGCGGGCCTCAGGTGACCTCGCAGAGCTAGGAG